>JAMRYA010000030.1:3712827-4950436 GCA_024447215.1 Panagrolaimus sp. LJ2400
ATATTTTTTGTTTATCATTTTTTGAAAGATGTTGAAACAACGGGAAATTTTCGGTTAAGAGGTTGGCAATGAGCTGTGCATTTCCTTTTTCCATATAATTGTGGGTTTCCATTGTCATGGGCTGGAATTGTTGAGTTCCAAAAGCAATAGAATTTTCTGAGTTCATCAGTTTATAAAGTGAAATTTGCCATTCAAAAAATGTCGAATGTAGCTTTTCGAAATGACTTAAAATATATGTCTGTGAAATGGGGGATACGGATGTGGAAGCTACAGCATCGGGGGAAAAAGATGATGTCCGTTCAGAGGTATCAACGCATTCTAGAATAATTCAAATTTATAATAATTATTAAATCAGAAATAAAAAACAGCTTCATAATGACAAAAATATAGTGACAGAAAAATTGAATTTTTAAAAAAAATGTTACTATCAAAATGATAGTAATCCAAAAAAAAGCAAACAAAATAATATTTTACTATCATTTTGTCATAGAGAAGCGGGTTTTTTTAGTAATATTTCTAAAATACAAACTAAAAAAACAAACCTTTTTTCATACCAGAACTAAAACATTTCTTTAGCCTACAGCTTCTGCAATTATTTCGTTGCTCAAATTTAATTGTACAGTTATCCTGTTCGCGACATTTATAGCTCTTTTTTTCGGCGCATGATCTTCTAAAGAATTTTAATTATTTTATTTAAATCAGTAAATTGATACCAAACCTAAAGAATGCCGCACAGGCTTTACAGCAATTGGCCCCAAAGTGATATCCCTGTGCTGGATAATCACAAATAATACAGCAATTTTCTGGAGACATTTTATCAATCAATCTTTTATTTCGCCTTCTTTCAAAAAACGCAAGAGTTCAATGAATTCACTTTCAAAATAACAGCAATAAAAAAAGTGAACAGAGAGAAATCACACACCACAAAATTTCGAGACTATTTATATAAGCGTGTTAAAAATGTATGTTGAGGTGAAGTTTGTGTTTGATGTATGTTTTTTGATTCACCTTTTATTGTTTTTGTTTTAAAGAAAAAAGGGAGGGAAGAAAATTTCATTCATTTTGTAGTACTACATATTTATATTATTAGGTAATCATATTCAATGAGTTACTTCAACGCCTCAAAATTAAAAATTTAGAAGTGTAAAAGATTAATGAAAAGCTTGCTAGGTAATCGTCTCGTTTTCAAGTACATGGATATAAAAGGCTAAATGTTCAAATTTAAAGCTTTTAAAGTATATTTCTTAATTTGTCTCTTTAAAATATGAGTATTAAAAAAGCAAAAGCGCAGTTTTACTCATTGGCACATTTGTCCTTTTGCTTTGTCTTATGGCTGGTTATTCATAGATCTTTAAACTTCTGCTGTTGTTATTACAACAAAAAAAGAACATAAATATATTTTTCTTTATTATTTCTTAAGGTCAAAAATAAATATAATTTATGGAAGCATAAATTCAAGAGTTTAGAGCTTTTAATGATAATAAAACGATAAATTTTGTAAGCAAGATACCAGCTGTTATGTATTTTTTTATTGTGACGCAATAATCCGAAAGCAAAACAAAGAAATGCCTCAAAATTGAATTATATTTATTTCCTTAAAGAACATAAAAGGCTGTTTTAATAAAGGTGTAAAAGGTGACTTTAAAATAGAATTAAAGTACATTAAAAAATGAAAAGAAAGCAGATTGTCAATTGAAATGCACAAAACTGTGTTATTTTTTTAAGTAGCAAGATCAAATTCTTATTTATCATCACAACACTGTATCAAATTATAAACCAAACCCTTTCTGCAACTTTGGTAGAAGCAAACTATTCCCGACACAGATTTGAAAAAAGCTAAAAATAATCAATTTTTGTGAAATTTTTGTCTTTCCCAATTTGAAATTAAAATATTAAAAACAGGCTGTGTGTCATTTCCATTGATTGTCATACAGTCATACAAAATGCACGTGCTTCTTGGGCCACTTTGCAACTTTTTGTTTGACTCAAAAAAAACAACGGAAGACAGACATACCAATCCAAAAAAATATGCTACTTTGAAATCAATAAATGGCATTAAAATTTATTAATCCCTTTATCTCTTAGACTATACTTGTGTTCAGACAATTTCGATCGTCTACCGTTTTTTCTCCGGTGATAGAAAAAGGATAGAAAACTCCCACTTGAAAACTGTCAATTCAGATGTAAAGGATAGAAAGTGTTTTTTAGTTTCCGTTTTTTAAAAATAAAAGAGCAAAATTCAATGGCACGCTTAATCTGGGCCTTTCAAAAACTTTTTTTCATTTGAAGTACATGCATTGAAAGAAGTGATTAGTTGAACCATTCCAAAAGAATTGAAACAAGTACAGGGTGTCCCAACGAACTTCCGGGTTTTCATTTGGCTGGCAAATTTTTTCTTTTAAAGTTAAACGAAAACTAATGGCACAGCTGTTATCAGTGCCGGTTAGGATTTTTTTTGATATAAAAATTATCTTGATCCGGTGAAAATTTGCATATTCTCCACTATGACAAGTCTATGACAAGTGAGAGTAACACTAAATTTTATTTTTGAAGATTTTAGTGTTCCTTTCATTTTGTCATATTGGAGCTGGTTTTTTAATTTTCGACATTAAAAAAATCCTTAAAAATGAGATTTTATTTGTATTTATTTATTTAATAACCTTTTATTTATCACGACGGACTAAAGGGAACAAAGTTTGAGCCCAAAAGTCATATTTTTTACTCTTACAAATCGCAGCTCCAAAGAAAAATGGTGAGAGTAATCGAAAAAACCGATAAAAATTTTTTTCGATTACTATCTCTCCACAAAAAATTTGCATACGCAGAATCGAAAATTTGATATGCCAAAAAAATTCCTATATTTTTCTGATCATAAATTAGTGATCAGTTTTTGTCTAACTGTAACAGTAAAAATTTGCCGGCCGTTTGTAAACCCGGAATTTCGTTGGGACACCCTGTATAGTCATTTTTCTATTCAGTTTATTGGCATTTGAAACGGATATTATCTCTCGATTTGTCATTTATCGTTTTTACTCTCCTTCTTCTTTTGTTTTAATTGCCGTTTTTTTGTTTCTTTTTTTTAAGGATGGTAGTATAATAGTGTGTCGGTGCCTTTAAAAACAGCAAAAAGAAGAGAGGCATTGTATCTTTTTTCCCTATTACATTCTCTTATTGGCATTCAATATTATTTTTGTCTTCTGTTTTTCGATTATTTAATTGTCTAAATTTTTTTATAAAATTATGCACGAAATTCTTCTTTGAATTGTTTTTTGTTAATTTTTTATTAAACGGAACGTTACGGAAGTTATCTCGTCATTTTTGTATAAAAATTTCAAATTTTACTTTTTCTTTCCTGGGCTTTGTTTTAGCAAAAACAAAAAAGTCTTTTTGTTTGCTTTCATTTTTGCGATTTTTAATGTCTTTTTTAAAAAAGGTGTATCTCTCTCTTTCTTGAAACAGTAATGATACTGAAAACACGAATCATAATTGAAAAATGATCAAAAATTTAAACAAAGAATTTTTACTTTGTTTGCACTTTTTTTTATTAAAATTATGACACTTTTATTTTTTCTTTTGCAAGTTTTACATTATGTATTTTAGTGTGTCTAAGATAACTATTTATTATTTTGCACATTCTAACAGTGGTATACACTTATTTATTAAAATTGGAACTTTTAAGATTTTTTATACTTTTTTCTTTACTTTTAACCAAAAAAATCCCATAACCCCTACTACAGAAATTTAAGAGTTTTCCCCTTTTTCACGTGAGAATAATTTTATCGTAATAATAATGCGTTCAAAAATTTTTTTGATTTGAGAAATTAAATCTACGCAAGCGGAACAAAGAAGCAAAAAAAGTAATGCAAAAGTTTTGAGTTTTTCATACATTTGAAGGCGCCAGAAAAAAGTTGTTAATGGCCTTGTTTGAATGTGATTTTTTGTTGCTGCAATTGGAGTCTTTCGCTTAAACACTATTTTGCCCAGTTTTGTATGAAAATCAGCAAAGCGATATTAACCTTAAAATTATTTGATGTGAAAACGTTTTTTTCAAAAAGTTTTTTGAATATTGACAGAAGCATCTGTACCGTAGTTTTATGAATCTCTAAATATAAGTTCAAGCTTTTTTTGTTTCTGAATTATGTTTTCAAGTATTGAATGATTTGAAAAATCCTAGTATATCATTTATATTTTTGATTGCAGTTATTTTGAGTTTAATCTCTTTCCCTAAGGGTAATTTAGATAAAAGGATTTATGGAGAGAAAGATATCTTTTTTTTCTGCGCATCAACTTCAAACTTGTGATTGAACACTCCTCACACTTTTTTTGTCTCGGTTTTTGCACGATGAATAAATTAGATAAGATATCGCTTTTGCTTTCTCATTTTTTAAAAGAATAAATCTCTCTTACTTTTTTTTAAAATTTGAATTTTGATTGGTTATGAAATATTGGGCTTTGTTTTTTTATAAAGAAAATAAATAGATTTCTGCTTTTTTAAAAGAAGAAAGCATATATAAAAAGTGGCATTTAATGCCGTGGAATGAAAATAAAGTAGTTTTATAAATTGCCAAACAATAGACTGGCGCGCGCTTGACCCTTCTGTACCGCCTCTTAGATAGAGAGGGGAGAGAAGAAAGAGAAAGAGGCAAAAAAATTGGAGGCGGAGTTCACTGTTCCGATTTTTTCGGTTAGGCTTCGTTACGCGATTTGAACTCATTTCCGGACGTTTCAAACATCGAGAATTGGCAATATTGAAATGTTTTTAAACCTAAAATTCTCTTGCTTTGTTCTTGCATCTTCAAAACTTTAGTTATGAAATGTGGCGCTTAAAGAAGCCTCTAAAATTTAATGTCAATCAAATCTATATTTTTTCCTTTGTTCATTTTTTTTTATTTTTAGAGACAGCTGATTTCAAAAGATACATTTGATCATTTTATTTAAAAACTATTCTCTACAGTACTTCTTTGTGAGCTTTCAATTACAAGTTTAATCTCTGTCTTTTTATATCTCCCCAAATTTTCTCAAGAGCTTACATTTGCATAATCCATGTAAGACACTGTTGAATACATTTTAATCCATTTTGTGGCCCCACTTCAGTTAATTTTAGTCCAATAATTTTTAAATAAGAATCCCCTCTCTCTTAATGCAGTATCTTTTTGCCTTCCAGGATTTTTCACACTTTTGCGCGTATTTGACCTTCTTCAGGCCAATTCATTTTTTATTCAACTTTTTTTGAAAAAAATTGTATCTAACTTGAGTTGTTATGCTGTCGCTTTTGTTTAAAGACAAACAAAACAGCAACAATTGCAACATCATCATTCTTAATAATAATTCACTCAATCAATTTCATTTTTCAGGATTTCTATCGTCAAATTGGAATAAAAACTTTTTATTATCACTTTTGTTTGCAATTTTTGGAGCGAACAAAAACAAAAGGAATTTTAATATCTTCTAAAATTTTTCTGCCTTGGGGGTATTTTATCGTAATTTAAACAACATCGACAAAACACAACAATAAAAAAGCAAACAGCAGTTTTCTTCTCTTCTATTTCTGGTCATTATTCTTTTCGCTGATATCTCTATTTATCAAAGATCTGAAGAAGAAGAAAAAGCGTGAAAGTATCGTGTAAGGGTATAAAAAGCAGGTGCGGCATATATTAAATTTGTTATCGCTGTCGGTATTTTTTCAAACAACACAAGAAAATAAAGATTTGTCAGTGTTTTTGTTATTACATCTTTTTGTTCCTTTTTTGTGGACAGCAGAAGTTAAATCATGAAATCTCCAGCACCTTTTGTTATGTCTTGGAATATACAGGTTTGTAAATTTTCTGAATTGTGCTTTTTTAAACTTTTTTGAAATTAACTTAGTGGAAAACAATTTTTGTGTTACTGTTTGAGATATCTTTTTAAAAAAAACCAAAACAGCTAACTGTTTACTTTGTCATAGTACAGCTGCTTTTTGCGACCATAATTTAAAAAACAATTTTTTGAATTTTTTTATTACTATCACTTTGTCAAATAAGTGCTGTTTTTTTTGACAGTAATCCAAAAACATTGTTTCTTGAATTTCGTGTTACTTTCATTACATGAAATATGTTTTTACAGTATCTTGGTTCATATACAGTTCGAAAAATTACATCAGATTCCCTGCAACGTCGAATGGATAAAGTGTCAGATTCCGATATAATTCCGCAATTCGTTTATCTTTCAATTTCCTTAAATGGCGTTTATGTTGCAACAGAAGACAAACCAAAAGTAAGTTAATTATTACTTTAATTCTTTTTATTTTTCACAATTTATGAACAATATTGCTTTAATTATGCGTTTGCCTTGATGAGCAAAAGGAAAAAAAGAAAGAAGTTTTTTTTTGTTTTTCTTCTTGATATTCAAAAAACTGTTGAAGCTTTAATAATAAATTCTCGAGGACGCGCATCTTTTTGCTAAACAAAACGGCCTTGGCTTCTCATTTTTCCTTCTTTCACTCAAAGTTCTTCTTCTCATTCTCGAGATAGTGCCATATCTTGCGCAATCCAACTGATGGAGCGCGAAATTATAGGGATATCAAATAGGCAACTAAACGAAGAAATGGGGTTTTGATGAAGGTATTTTCTTTATGTCACTTAAGTGAGTTTAGTAAGAAAGAAAATGAAAATAGAGATAATAAGACCTTATTTTGTCTTGCACTTAAAATATTTTCATGCTTGAAATGGCTTACAAGGACATGTTGAAAATGACCAAAAACATGAAAAAAAAAACAAAATTTTTTAAAACATTTTTAAATGATATCAAATGGGGAAAAAGGCAAAAGATGATTAAAAGTTGAAATTAAACTTGCATAAGCATGTTTATTAATCACTCGTCTAGACCACCCTTTAAATTTATTGCTTACTAATTTTATGAACCATAATTTCCTTGCAATGATTCTTCACTACTTTTTTGTGGAAAAGGTGGTTTTGGGCCGTTGATTCTCCGAAAAAAGAAAAGCATCAATGCTTTTTTGCATTGCTTACCTTGTTAGAAGAACAACCAAATTCATCATCATTTCAATCAATTACAATTTTGATGTTTACACATACACCACTTATTGTTTTCTATTTGTTTTTTTTTTCACTCATCACCTAACAACATTGATTTCTTTCCTTCTTAAAAATGGATTTGAAAACGAGATGCTGCTTATTGTCCTTTTTCTCTTTGCTTAAAGTTTACCTTATTTTTTTGGTTATTAAGAGAGCAAAACTCATTATAATTATTATTTTCATTTAATACCGTAAAAAATCGGTTTATTGCATTTTCAAGTGCAACTTCATACTTCATACTGCCTCTTACCTATTTTTTTTCTCGACGATCACCATTTGCATAAAATTATTCTCATGACTCATAAGCATCACATTTTCTTCAAGAGGGTATCGATATTATGCAATAGATGCTTCTTCTTCTCGAAAATACAAAAAATTATATTGACTTTTTGGGGTTTATTTAAAATCAAAACAAAAAATCTCATTTTTGAATGGCGTGTCTTTTCAAAAACATAGCTGTGAGATGTTTTTTGGTGATTAAATGGCAGGAAATGGCGCTAGCAAAATAGTTTCTTGACGTCAAGAGAGCGATCTTGGACAAGCTTTAGCTATTATTCATAATTCAAAAGAAGGCTTTTTTAAGTATGATGAAACACGCGAAATATACCGTTGAATTTTTTCATTTTTCTTCTCATTAGCTGCCGTCACAGGTGTCTCTATTTTTTTTAGAATTAGTTTTCAACCAGCTGTTAGCGCTTTTTTTAACCAAAAGAATTTCTATCCTTTTTTGGTTGGTCAATTAGTCATCATCTTTTATTGGCCATTCTCGTTTTCTTTCTCTTTCATTAACCATTCAAGCTAATTTTCTTTGTTTTTTTAAAGTTTATTTTTTTGCCATTGCCACCACCTGTGTCATCATCACCTTCCGTTGCAAAAAAGCTTTGAAATAAAATTCCGCAACATCTGTTGTTATTTTTTTTGCTCCTTCAACTTGTTTTGGAAAAATAGCCGTTGATGAAGAGGACAGGGTATTAATACCCTCCCACAAATCCACCCTCATTTTTGGGTTATAAAAGTTTACATTTCTTTTTTTGTTCTTTCCGCTTTAGGAGTTTCCTTTTTATTCAAATGAAAGTATCACATAACAGCTTTTTCTTGCCTTTAAAAAAATCAAAAATCAAGCGTCAACTGACGACATATGGGAGAAAAGAAAGCTTTTTTTCGTGTAATCTCTTTTTCTCTCCTTCTTTTTTCTTTCGTCGGGTTTTCATCAAAAAGAAGGCTTTATTGCAGTTTCTTTTTGCGCGCAATGAAACGAACTCCGATACACTCAATGATCGGAGGGAGAGGGAATTCTTTGCCATTTTTGTGAGTCAAAAAAGGCTTTTGAAAAAGTTTAAAAACCTAAAAGCCAACATTCTCAAGTTTTCAAGTGGTTTAGCACTTTTTTGGTTGCCGAAAAAAAAGAGCTGCACTTGACTTTACAATAAATAGCCTTTTTTAAAAAAATAAAGCTTTGCTAAAGCGGAAGTTTTTTTTCTTTTACAAAAAAATTCTCTTGCAAGATTGTTGTTGCAATTAATCCGGATGGGGCTTTTGTTGTAACAAGAAAAAACAAAGAGATTACACAAAAAGCGGACAATACGTGCAAATAACTTTTCGAAGGAAGTACTGTAGATGATTACCTCTCTTTTTGTCAGGAAACGAGATTTAGATAAACATCCGTTTAGAAATGAATAACATTGAATGAGGACAAGGTCATTCAATTACAGTACAGTAAGCTACAGCTGTTTTCTCAGGGTATTTTAAAAGCGTTACCTTGTTGTTTTTTGCAAAATTCTTTTTTCCCACACTAATTTTCTTTCATGTTCTTTTTGTTTTTTAAAAAACTAATTTAAAAAAAAAATTCCGACCACCTCTAATTGTCCTTGGAAAAGAGAAGCTTATGTAAGGTGGTCAATCAGTCAGTCAGTTAGTTTAGTTAGAAAATAAAACCGGAAGAAAGAAAAATTGCTCATTGTCTTTCTTTTTCAATTGAAGAGAGATGATGTCCTGCTGTGCGAAACGGAGGAAGAGTTATGCAATTGAACCCATATTTTTAATGAAGTAGTAATGCAAATGAGAGAAAGAAGTAAACATTCCAAAAGAATAATATTTTTGCGATTGTTTTTATTTATTTTAATTGAGGAAAAAACAAAATGGCATCTTTTTTAGTTGTTTTTTGGGAGCAATGACACCAAAAATATTTGTAACAGAAAAATTAATGGGAAATTTTGGCCTCTAAGAATCAGCAAAAAAAAGTTGATGAAGAAAAATTGCTGTAGTAAAAAAAGCAGGCGTCAAAATATATAAAGTGGAGAATAAAAAAGTGAATTAAAAATTCAATGTTGACAGCAATGCGTACATATAAAAAAGTGATCTTTTCTTTATTGTCTGCCAGCCCGTCAGTGAACAGCTTGTTGAAAAAAACGGAACACCATCACTTGCTTTTTACATAAATTTTATTTCATTAATTTTCTGAGAAAAAACAGCTGTCAGCGGTTCTTTAGCGTCCAAAAAATTGCTTCTTGTTATTTTCTCATAGTCTTTTTTTAAAATATATCGTTACATGTATTAATGTCATCTAATATGCCATGGCATTTTTTGATCTTTTTCCGTTTTTTTATGGACACAAGTGGCGACAGAGGGAAAAACTACGTCTTTTTTTTGTTGTGTTGCTATTTTCTGTCTTCTTTAGTTTCTGACCTATAAACACCGGGGAAAATCAAAAAAAAATTATATAAAAAATTTGAAAGCAATTATATGATTAACCTTCCGCGACCCAATGTACCGTTTTTATTTGCCCCGCTCTTTTTTGGGAATTTTGATTGCTGCTGCTTTTTTTGGCACGCTTATTTCAAACAGGTGGTGCTTGACTTGAATCAACAAAAGTTTGAAATGAATTGACAGACAACACAAAAAAAGAAAGAAGATTAAATTAACCATATTATTATTATTATTTGAACTCATTAAAGCAAATAATCCGTTTGCTTGCAAAAAATGACGAAATGGCAAAAATAGCTTTCAAAATAGGGATACAAAATTTTATAGATTTTATGGATCGTCTATTAAATTTTCTGATCTGCTTCTGTAAACCTTATTTGTCAATGTCTTTTGCAACAATATTTTACGTAATTTGTTTTTTTTAATCGCGTACAAAAATCGAAACGCATCTCCCGATTAATGTGAATCATTAAAAACTGCTTTATAAAAAATATGATGATGAACAAATATATTTGAAAAAAAGGTACAGCAGCAGCTTTGTATTTTTTAATCGAAAAAATAACAAAACATTAAAACACAGCCTGCTTGTATGTATGTACAACAGCAGCAGCAGGCATTACATTGCTCATCATCTCACTTTCACTTTTCAAAAAAAACAACATTAAAATATTAATATTTATTCTAATGCTATTTTATTCCTATTGATTTTTTAGAATCCATTTCTTGCACATTCAATCAGAAGAATTTGTTGTGTTGTTGGAAGTCAAGAAAATCGGCAAGTTGCTTATGTAACTCGAAAATCTACAGAAAACGGAGGATCGAAAAAAGAATGCCATATTTTTCGGACTGAAATTTCTCAACAAGTTAGCTTTTATCCTTTTTTCCCTATTCTTTACACCTTTATCATTTTTAAGGTTGAAGATATTAAGGCAGTTTTATCGTCAGCTTTTCAAAGAATAGTATTTGTTGATAATTCAACTTCAACTCCATTGCCATCTCTTTCATCAGTTGGTTCATCAACGACCTCAAAAGCAACAACAACAACAAATTCAAATACAAATTCAGAAACAACAATTTCATCACATCGATCTGCATCTCTTTCACGAATAACTCCAATACCGAAACAAAAAATTGGATGTGAATTAAAGTCTCCGTCTGTAACTTCTACGCTACCATACACATCAACACCGAAACTAAATAGTTCTCAACAACGAGGCCGTAGCCCACATCATCATCGACAAATGAGTGCAGCAATATTATTTCAAAGATTTTTTGGTACAACTCCAAGAAAAAATAATGGTACATCATCCATTACAGCATCACCAATCCCAGTTGATTGTTGTTCAACAACACCATTACGAAAGATTAAAGATTCAGAAAGAAGACGAAAGCGTCCTGTTAGTGCAATATTTGGTGATGCAATGAGACATGCTGCAAATACTTTAACACCTAAAAAAGTAAGTGTTCATCTTTTTTTGGAAACAGTTAAATTATTGATAACTATCAATCTGTTTTCTGATACAGCTTCGTTCAAATCTTTTTTCGTTTTCCAATATTCTCTAAACGGCAACTGCCCAATTTGTGACTAATACTTGCTTCCATTTTTAAAGTTATGAATTTAAAAAGAACCCAACCGTCAAAAATAACCTTATTTTTGTGCTTCCAAAAAACGTTTTTACAATGTTTTCCATAACGGTGCTGTTTTTTGAATGATAACCAAAAACATATTTTTTAAAAGGTGTTTCTTTTCTTTTTTGCCCAATAAAAATAGAGTCAAAACAGACTCACATTATTTTGACATTTTTCGCCTTTTAAAAGAGCTTTTTTTGGTTCAAACAAAAAAGGAAAAGAAGTTTTTTAAGATTAATCATGAACTCTTTGGCATTTGCCAAAAACTCAAAAAAGAAAAAAAAAAGAAGTTACTTCCGCTAAACTGAAAACAGTTGTAAAAAATCTAAAAAGGAAAAATGCCGATACCGAAAGAAAAAGCAGCCAAATGAGATTGCGCAATTTTTTATTCAGTGTCCCGAAAAAAAAATATGAACAGAAGTTTTTAAAAGCAAAAAAGAAACATGCGGGATTGTAAAGTTTACTCAAGAAAAAAAACGGCAGCAAACAGAAGTAGCAGATGCTGTTGTTGTTTGTTACTGCTGCAACAGCAGCTTCTGTTTACTAATGTTATCTCTTTTGCTTTCAAGTGTTTATGCAATTTATAAAACTTTTCTCTTTTTACAGACTTCTTCGACGAATAAACCAGGATTATGTGGTACTGGTACTGGGGGTGGCAGTGGTTGTGGTACTCCAGCTGTAATGTTGAGAGATAAAAAAATTGCTTTATCAAAAATTCAAGAAAGTGAAAATGAAAATTCACCCAAGAAAGAGCCCGAATTGGAATTTGATGAAAAATTGTAAGAGATTATAAAAATTCAAAAATTTCTTTAAAAAATGAGGGCCATTTTTAGAGGTGAATTTGTATTTCCAATTGGACAATTTATGGATGATCAGCTTCAACGATTAGCATACTTTTGTAATAATCCAAATAAATTTGAAATTTATTCAGTTTTATCACAAATGCCTGAAGGGGCTTTCCTTTTGCGATATTCTGAATCTCGAAGAAGATGCTTAGCTTTATCTGTAAGAGTTCCAGATTCTTATGATGATTCAAAAATTTCCCATTACCTCATTATCAGAAATCAACAAGGCTTTAGACTTAAAGTAAGCCTTTTGTGTGAAAATGTTTGTTTATTCCAATATTCATTCAATCACTTTCAGGGATCTCAACGCTTCTTTTCATCTTTGCCAATGCTAATCACTCATCATACAGTACTTCCAGAGTTGCTTCCATGTCGGCTAATATTCGTTGAATGGGATAAAAATCTGTTGAGAGGAAAGCCGCCTGCAATCCCTTATGGAACTCCACTTGGATATCATGAAAATCAATATTCATCTCCACCACGAATTCTGAATCTTTCTCAAAGCCCTCATAAAAAACATGCTCGTCGAAGTTTTGAATTATTTGAAGGCTGAAAAGAAAGTATTGCCTTCTTAAAAAAATAGCTTTGATATATTTTTTTTGGTCGTTCAATTATTTTTATAAAAAAAGTTTTATGTTTATTTAATTTTTTATTAGCATTGAACCGGAGAAGATTACTGTATGTTTAGTCAAAATTTATACTTTTATTTAAAAGCAATAAAAAATAATAATACTTGAAAAAAATAGATTGGAGTAAAAGCATCGCAAATAAATAAATGCAAAAAAATAATGATAGCTTTGACAAAAATAAGATTATGTAATTGTGCAAGCTTTTGAAACAGGTTTATCTTTTATGATGAGATCTTCTTGCATACCTTCGTTAAGCTCTGCATATCCATCAATGCTATTTTGATTTTCGTCTAAAATGTTTCATAACAATTACTGTAAGCTCTGTACATCTATATTTGTTATTACCTCTTGCCTTTTGAATAATTTCCCAAATTGATTTTTTAAAACTTCGAGATAAGAAGTATGTTGTCATTTCTCCTTTGCCTTTGATCTGTACTGCTCCACGAGAAACAAATTCAAATCTTCCAGTTGCTTGTGCGCATTTATGAGCTGTTTCACTGCAATGAATTCTTCCTGGTGGTGAATGGGATTCCATTCGACTTGCAGTATTTACCTAAACTCACGGTTTTATTTGTACATCCATTTTTAGAGATTACCGTGTCCCCAAAAAGACAATATCGAGGCATCTTGGCACCAACAACCCCCGCAACTATCGCCCCTAAAATCATACTGTTATTGCCATACGTGTCATTATTAGTAGAATAAACCTGAATGAATTCCAGCTCGAACAATTAAAGGCTTATCAGCAATTGGATCCATAACAGATCGACCTGTAAATTTTTAAAATTAAACTTTTTTTTTTCATTCTTAAAAAGAGAAAGCCGTATCCAAAAGTACAAAACATCAAAAGAAATTGCCGCTTTTGAAAACTCCAAGACACGATTTCGCAAAGTACAGTACCTTCCCAAATCATTCCAAGCGCAACGTGACAAATCTTTTCAGCATGATTATCAGATGCTTCTGGAATTCCACCAACTGTCATGTATGAATCTCCAACAGTTTCAACTTTGTAAACATCATGAATTGTAACCAATCGATCAAATTTTGTAAAAAGATCATTTAAAAGATGAACGACATCTTTTGGTTTACAATGAGGAACAATATATTGAAAGCTTGGAACGTCTGTAAACATTACAGTTGCTTCTTCATATTCTCGAGCATCCACTGATGCACCATTGATAAGCTGAGAAGCTACAGTAGCTGGAAGCATTTCTTTCAATAAAAGATCAGTTTTAGTTTTTTCTTCTTCAAGATCACGTGCAAGCTGTTCCAGTTGATCATTATTGGCTTCAAGTTGTAAACTAAAAATGTGATATGGTAAAATACCTTTCATAGAAAGCTTACTTGACTTCAACATCAGAAAGCCGCTGTTGATTGAGTAAAATTAAATCTCGAGTTGAATCATGCAATGGCATTGCACTTAATCGCATCCCAAATTGTAATAGCTCGGGAATGCTTGTGACATATGGCGAACATAAATAAATTAAATGTTTTTTGTCATCCAAAATCATCATTTGACCTGAAACGTATGTGCTTTTTTTCAGTTAAAAAAAAAATAAACTACAAACCAACCTTTAAGTTTTAAATGTTGTCCACTTGTAAGACTAACATTTCTATCATTCATATCAGATCTGCAAGTTTTCAGATATCTTTTTTTTTAAAAATATTTATTTAGCATACGTTTCAGAATTTCGATGACCTTGTTGAGCTTGCTTTTTTATTTCCAATGGCATATTTCGGACTTGAAGAACAAAAACTGCATTAATGAAATTGCACTAAAATAATACAATAAAAGAGTAAACATCCTTCACTGAAAACCTACTATATTGTCAAAATCAAGAGGAATTTGAGGACGATTAATTTCAAAGATGCGAATAAGCGGAGTTCCAGGTTCAAGAAGTTCACGAGAGATATGATTACTGAAATTCTTTATTTAGGTAAGAGTAAATATATCTTTTAAACCTACTATAAATCTTTTCCAACTTGAACGACTTTACATTCTCGATCAACGATAATGTGATAAGGAAATGCAGCACAAAAATCAGATTGATTAACTCGAAGAATACCCGAATCTAAATCAGATGGTGAAAGGGGTGGTGGAATGATACTTGAACCATCTTGTTTGGATTGGCCCATCTAAAATAATGTTGATACAAGTTGCCGTTATTAAACTCCCAAAACAAACTTTAATATTGAAAATGACATGTTCTTCAATTCTTTCTCCGGTGGACATTTGAACAGATCGCTGTGTTCGTCCAGTGATTGTTATGTTAATATCCATATTGAAGACACGTCTTGCAACTTCACGGACAACTCCTTTTACAATTGGATATAAACCAGGTCGACCAGTAAAGTAATGAAGAGTGATGGAATTGTCTTCGCCTTCTTCGCAACGGAAGCTTGGCCCCCGAAGATTTGCTTTGTAAACAACTAAAAATAATATCTTCATCATGTGAATTAAAACAATAAAGACAAACCATGATCAATAAAATAATGTAATGAATCCAAATTGTCCAAGAACCCTTTTAAATTAGGCGACATAGTTCTAAGAAGCTTAAAGAATCAATACATTTATATTTAAACTATTTTTAAAATCTTACTTCATCCCAACCAATTTCCATTGTATATTCAATAAGAAAAGCGCCATACATTTCCCAGACCTGCTCTCGAGGAATTTCTAAATGTAAGTTTTTGTAGCATTATTTCTAAATAACCAGCACTGCTATGACAACTGACAGTAATAATGAAATGGAAAGCGTTAATTTAGTGGTTACTTTCACTTATGGTAGTAACACATAAAAGAAATCGTGCATAATATTGTTACTATCATTTGTCATCAAAGAGCTGTTTAATTGTTTTTATTTTGGTTTTTTTAAACTTAGGTTTTTTTCATTGTCAATACCTTTATCTTTTAAAGTATTAAATTTTTTCAAAAATAATTTTTACTTACTTGCAAGGGCACTAACTGAATCAACTAAAGCATATGTGTCAGTATCAGGATAATAATGGTTGACGATATTTTCTATATTTTTTTACTATTATTATACGTTTTTTTTTCATTTGAAGAAATCGTTACCTTTTCCCATTTCAAATCCTGTCCTGTTTAAAACATTTATCTAAAACGTTCTTGTATTTTTGTTTAATTTAAAAAAATTGTTTACCCAAAATTCATCTCCATATCGACGAATCATCAGTTGACGAACAGATTCATGAATAAAGCCAAACTTAAAAATTTATTATTAAGTTATTGTTAGAAAAGTTCTCCTTACCATTCTTTAAAATTTTTAGAGACAATTAATAAATTGATGTTGCTTCAGATGAAGGAAATTGAAAATGAATAAAAAAAGTAATAACTATCTGACATCCGAGAAAAACAGATTGCGTGCTTGAAAGTCATTTATAAAGTTTTTTTCAATGTGTAAAATATTAATCATATATTCTAATGCTGTGAAGCTTTTAGGCAAAAATATTTTTCTGAAATTGTCAGTGAAGAGGTGACTACAGTATTCATTTTTATTCATGAGCATTTTTTTATGTTTTATTTTCACCTCTGTTTTTTTGTAGTTTCAACAGGACCTTTAATGCCTAATTTTAATGGCTGCAAAACTTTTAATGGCAAAAACATTGAAAATTTAAAAAATTTCAATGAAAAATGAAAAGTGTCAAACGATGAAGAAGTTGTAAACGTAATAGCCGTCGTGAAAGAACATAAATTTTGACAGACAGTTAACACTTGCATCAGTGTTTTGATGATTGTCCTTATCACTGATGATATTGGTCAAATGTGCAAATATCAGCAAAAACAGGGATTCTCCATTCTTTGTCGTTTCTCACAGCAGCTTTATAAAGAAAAATTCAGCAAAAAATTTGTCAGTCATAAACCAGTTTATCATTTGCTTTTTATTGCTTATATTTTAGCACAATTATGTTTACAACGATAAGGGTTCTTCTTTTCGTGAAAACTAAAATTAGCTATTTATGTGAACAAGAAGCCTTGTAAGGCGTTTTAAATGACAGGTATTAATGTCTAATTATGATATTATCATATCATTAAAAAACATCTTTTTTGAAGGATTTAGCTGATTCTGTTAGTGCTTGCTAGTTTTCCAACTTCAAAAGTTAATTTTTAATTTTACATTAACAATCAGCTCTTGTATGACAAACTATAGCATTGAAAGTTTGCATTTTTTAATTTTTTGTTTACGGTCACAAAAGTTGCCAACAAGAAACTTTCAGGCTAAAAATCAATTTTAAGTAAAAATTCATAATACTAATACAACCAAATGTTTTGGTATGTTTTCACCTTTTTGTAGAGGAAGAAAATTTATTTGTTTTAATTTCACTTAACAAATTTATCATTTTTGATCCCTGCATTTTTGACATTTTATAAAAAATTACACCAAAGAAAAGTGGCTGAAACAAGTTTTTTTCCATGTCTGTTGAAAATAATGCCCTTTGTATTTTTTTAAAAAATTGTTTCCATTTAAGCATACCAGACATGACAGTTAAAGTTAAAAATTTATCAATAGCTTCTTCTTCGCATAAAAAAGAAATGTCACGGAGTTCATTTTGACGTCGAAAAATCAAGAAAAAGAAAAACGAAACTATGCTTGATATGAGTTTTTTTTTGTAGCATGAATTCAAACAACACTTTTTAAGATAGTATTCTAAGATTACTTTTTATTCGAAAGATCAGCAAACTTTTTTTTGCTTAATTCCCTCCTTTCCTCGTGCTTATCATCGGCTGTTTTTCTCTCAGCATATATAAGACGGATCAAAAATTGCCTACTTAAAATAGTTTCACCACCATAACCAGAGGCTTATTATTTATCAATGTACTTAGGGAGAAGTAGCAATATGTATATAACCGCCTGTCAAATTTACTATCTTTAGACTTTTTAATTTTGTTGTTTATTTGATTTTTTTACGCGTATGATCTTTTTCTCAATTTCCGTTTCGAATTTAAACGCGTTTAACACCCCCTTTTTTGTTATTACTATAAAATTTGTTGTTACTATAAATTCTCAGGCAAAAACAAATTATTTGACACTTCTTACTTTTCTAGACTCGTATTTTTTGATCAGTCAGGTGTTTGCACTTTACTTCCTATTGTTCCAAACAAACACAGCAGTAATGTCTATTGAAGTGGACTTTGGTTGTACTCCATCTCCAAATGAACTTACACCTTTATCCGCTGAAACATCATTCAATCCATTCAATTATCTTCGACAACGTAATACTACTAAACGTGCCCCTTTCAATCTGCTAACTATCAAAAATGCCACAATTACACAAAAATTTCTTCAAAAATGGCGTCAAGCTACTAATAATAATAAGACTACCGTAATCCATATTACATTTGAAAATTGTGACTTCTCAAATCTTGAACCAAAGGATGTCTGCAATTTCATCTTCGGTTATTTTCGAGCTATTTCCATCAAAATAGAAGGATTTGTTAATACATTTCTGGAAGAATTCTTCGAAGATGACAGAATTCAAAAACTTCAAAATGTCCGAATTATTTGTGACAAAAATATTAATCTTGATGATAAAATTTTGCTTCATCGAATCTTTCGTCCTGGAAATTTACAAGTTTTGGAACTTCGAAAAATTGTTTTATCTGAATCATTTGTTAATAAATTTATTCAGGTAAGCTTTTTTCTCTTTCATAGAAAAAGCTTCTGATGGCTCTGTTTGCGTGACACTTTAAAAAGTGCCAAAAGGTGTTTTCGATACAACTAAAACTGACACTTTACATGGCTCATTAAAACTTAATGATTAAAGTAGCTTTTTTGAAATCCATAGATCTTTTCATCTGAATTTTTAATTATTTTTTTTAAAGTGCTATTCAAAATTTTATTTAAGCAATTCCGTGAATCCAGTCGCTTAACGAGATGCATCAATCGTTTATTCCTTGGTGGAGAAATTCCATGGCCACTTCATCAAATTAATTTTCAAAAACAACTTCTGAAAAGCACAGATCGAGAAAAGTACAGATTTGAAAACCGCTTTGGATATTACTCCCTTAATATTGAATATTGTTTTAATGAAGTTGATCTAAGAATTGCTGAATGCTTCTAACATTCTTTCTTTCTTTAAAATCTCTTTCTCTCTCTCATTTGATACGTGTATTTTAAACTTAAATTTAACTCAAGTAAAAACAGTTCCAACAAAAATGAAATAAATATATTTAAAAAAAAACCTTTAATAGTTTGTGCCAAGCATTTTGTTAAAAAAAACGAGCCAAAAAATGTTTCTGATCATTCATTGTTCCTTGTGTTGACGACAAAAAAATCATTAACAGGAAGTATTTTTCAGCTTTGAGATGACAAGTGATAGTAAACATGAAATAAAAAATTCAGATATGCAGATCACTTTCATCTATGATGGTAAAATGAAAATTAAAAAGCTGTAAAATTCTCTTACTATCATTCGTCATAAAAGAGCTGATTATTGATAAAAATTACAAAATTTTTATTGAAATAAAAACACTAAAAAAAACAGCATAACTAAACGAGGACTGATTAATTGGGTAATTTTAGTTCACAGAATAAAGAACAGTTAGATTTTAAATTTTAATTGCACATGTGATAGTCACATCAAGAACGCGTGGAGAGAAATATGCTGGGTCATCAATGACCGGCTTGTTTTCATTTTTTCAGATGTCCTTTAAAAACTTTAAGATTCAAGAAACATAATGATCTTGCAGAATCTTTCATATTTTCTACTAAAATTGTTTTCAGAAGTAAAAAATGGTATTTCGAAAGAATGGGTTTAATTTACGGTTTGCTCATGAGATGAGAGATGGTACTGAACCATGTTTTAGGGTGCATCGATCGATTGATTATTAACATTTTTAATTCAAACAATCATTTTTCCTGTTTTACTAACTTTTAAAAAAATGGTGAAAACATGCGTTTTGAGAATGGAGTGGTAGTTTACATTGTAACTTAAAAAGTAAGACTTATATGCGATTATTTATTTTCAAAAAACATAATTAAAAAAAAGAAATTTAAAATTTTTTGAACATTTGTTTAGCAGAGTTGTCCTTCAACACAACCTAAAAAACAAAATTTAGTTCAGTCGCGAAAAAGAAATAAAGGGCACTTACAATCATTTGCATTTTTACCAGCTTGAAGAGCAGCTAAAAGTTTTGCATCATCTTGTTTAACGAGATTTTTGCACATGGTTGTTTCAAGTCCAGAAGTATTGGCAGCGCATAAATCATCCATATCAGCCTAAAAATGGAAGATCTTTATAGACAATATTATAAAACGAATTGTTAAGCTCACATCAAGTTGAGCAGTTGTATATTTAGCGAAGCCCTCGGGATGGTTATCTATAAGAAAAAAGAAGTTAGAAAATTTAAATAGCTTTTCATTCCACAGAAATGTGAAACGTTATCCGTTTTATCCTTACCAATTTCTTGTTGAATCATTTTTACGCAAAGACTGCAAAACGGTCCATCAGCATAGCTGTAAGCAACGAGGGAAACAACAATAAGGCAAACAAGAAGCTTCATGATTTAAATGTTGGAAGTTGAATGAACTCAGAATAATGTTTTTCTTTAAATTGAAGGTCCTTTTATTTGCCTTGTTGAATCCGGTAATTTGCTTTTTTATCGCTTTTTTCCGGGACAATAACGCATTCTAATGTGGTGATAACGTGGAAAGTCCTGGTTTCTTCATTCTTTTAGCATTACCGCAAAAGAACGAAAAAACAATTAAAATTTTAGTGTTTTGATTTCATTAAAAAATTTTATTTTTTTTATCAATAATCAGCTCGTATATGACAAAGGATAGTAAGAGAAATTTACAGATTTTAATTTTTTGGTTACTATCATGGATGAAAGTAACCAGTATATTTGATTTTTTATTTCTTTGTTACTATTACTTGTCATCTCAAAGCTGAAAAATATCTCCTGCTTTCTGACTAGTCGACTTTTGCGGGATGCATGAAGCTAACAAATTTTGTTTTCACCCAGCTTTAAAAGATAATCTGCAGTTTTTGTTACTGCTATAAGAGCCATGGTGCTAAAAGTCAAGCTTTGATTTTTATGTCAGTTCAAAAAAAAGATAACTATTCCATAAAAACTTAAAGAAAAAAAGAAAGGGAGAAAAACTGTTATCAGTATTGATGTTCTTTTTATGTTCAACCGGAGCAAAGTTTGATGCGTTGTCCTTGATTCATGTTAGCAAGTTGTGTACAATTTGAACAGAAGTCAATCACTTTTTTTGTGTGAGTAAAAATTAAAAGTAAACAAATTAACACAAAAAACTTTCATGGAACACATTTATTACAGTATGCATCAAATATAACACTGATAGGAGCTTTAATATTTTTGTAAAATTTTTAAAAACATGCTAAACATTTATAACATTTTAAAAAAATGCACTTCAAAACATGTTTAATATTTTCATATTAGCGATTCTCGGTAGTTGTGTATAATATTAATATTTAAAAAAAGCCAAAATATTTAATAGATAGCTTTGTATCTGCAGAAGCTAAAAAGGAACATCTACCTTTTTTCTAACTTTTTGAATTTCGTGGGATAAATGGGGGATGTTGGCTGTTGCCATGGACAACAACAACAAACAGCATGAAAAAAAATTGACAAGGTTTGTCTCAGTTTCTTCAACCATGTAATAGTTATTTCTCGTTAGAAGGAAGAAAGAGAAAAAAAAGAAATATATTCATTTCATTCTCATATCTTTTTTTTTTGACTTCAGAAGAAATTTAAACGAAGCCAACAAACACGTTTATAAAACGTTTCCGTGGTTACGAGTAAATTCATACATATTTTAAGCTTTAAAATTTTTGTCGTCGTTGTCTATGTTTGTCATAATTAAAATGATTCGTATTGTTTGATTGGTGCAGAGATATCGATAATATGGATTCAAATTTGCAATGGGTTGAACAAAATCTTCAAAAACAGGTATGATGAAAAATTGATTCAGATATATTTCTATGCCAATAATTTTAGCGTAAAATTTTGGAAGAAAAACAAAAACAGCGAAGACTACAATCAGCTGGACCTGTTAGAGCAACATTTAATTCCCCTTTCAATTCTGCAAACTCTTCATCAATTAATTCTTCACCAATTCCAACAGCTCCAATTGTTTATCGGCATGCAGAAGATTTGATTTCTCATTCAATTTCAACAAATCCACCTGGATCACTTTCTTTAACGTCTGAGCCATACCATGACTTTGATGCATTTTCATCGTCAACAACAACAACAACGAATAATTTTTCAACTTCTATGACAACCATTCCTTCACGAACACCACCAATCAGGTCAGGGTCATATTTTTGCTTTACCTCATTCCATAAAAAAAATGAAAGATGGTTTTTAAAAAAACACTTTTTGAATTTTAGCACTACTATAACAATAACTTTTTACCTAAATTCATGAACTACTGTAGTAGCACTAATGCATCTTCAGAAGTAATAATTAAATGTTTATTTTATTATTAAAAAGATTTCTTAAGCTAATCCCCATTTATTTATCTTTTCATAATCTTATTCTTTTTCTCTCTCTAAATCCTTATTCTTTAATTTTTAGTTCTCCAATACAAGAATCAAAAACAATCTCAACAAATCCAAATGAACCCCTTGCCCCACCAATAAATTCAACAAAGCTAATGAGCTATTCTGATAATGAAAAGGGTGAATCTGGAGATGATGGAGATGCATCTGTTCAGCCATGGGAAGAAGAAGCAAAATTAGATGAAGCAGTTTTAGAAGACTGCTCAAAAATTGATGTCACAAAAGCTTTAGAAGATTTAAGAATTTTCGTTAATGGTTTGAGTTTTTGTAATTACCATAAATTTTTATTGACTGATTTTAGCACCCGTGACAAGAGGATACATGATGAGATGTAATATTACAAGGGATAAAAAGGGCGTTGAAAAAGGATGGTATCCAGCTTATTATCTTCACTGGGATCGAGGAAACGATCGAAGAGTAAGTACAGAGAATAATTATAATCTGCATAAACTTCACATAATCTTATTAATCTCTCATCTGTTTATAGCATTTTCTATTAGCAGCTAGACGAAGAAAGAAGTCACTAACTGGATCGTATTTAATATCTACAGATCCGACCGAAATGTCAAGAGACGGTAGAGCATTCGTGGGAAAGGTGCGTTCAAATGCCATGGGAACTTGTTTTACCGTATACGATAATGGAGAGAATCCTAAAAAGGCTTCTAGTTTAACAGAAGGTTTAAGACAAGAATTGGCAGCTGTCGTTTATGTAGGCTATATTTTTATACATTTGCATAAATAAATGATAGCTTCTTATAGGAACCAAATGTATTTGGATTTAAAGGTGAAATTTTATTTTGTCACTGTCATTGACTCACAAATTATGAATTTATCACAGATTTATTTCCGTCTACACATTATAATATTAGACATTTTTAGGCCCGCGGAAAATGACAATTATAATCCCGGCAATGGAAAAAGAAATTCGAAGAGAATTTCGACCGATTTGTGTAAGTGTTTATTAGAAATGCTTACACAATTAGCACTAATTCAAAAATTTAGGAAAAGGATTCAATTGTTGAAAGATTCAAGCAAAATAAATTAGAAGAAATGGTTGTTTTACAAAATAAAACTCCAATGTGGTCCGAAGAGACACAATCATTTGTTTTGAATTTTCGGGGAAGAGTCACACAAGCTTCTGTCAAAAATTTCCAACTTATTCATGAAGCTCAACGTAAGCTTTCATAATTTATTAAGTTTTTAATTTAAAAACATAAACATTTGTAGCTGATTATGTTATAATGCAATTTGGTAGAACTGATGACTGTAGCTTTACCCTGGATTTCCGATATCCCTTGACTCCACTTCAAGCATTCGGGATTGCAATGTCATCTTTCCATGGCAAACTTGCTTGTGAATAACTTTTATTTTTGTATATTTCTTTGATATCTATTTGAACAAACTTGTTTAACAATTTCGAGTAATATAATTACGGTAACTTTGATAATGATCTCTTATATATGTTTATGTAATCTGCTTTAAAAATATAAAATATTTAACACTAAAAACGCTTTAGCCCATGTTTTTTTCATTCATTCATCATTCATTTCTATAGTTTATAAAAGGTACAAACTCTAAAAATTAATGTTAACCTTGGCCCTGTGAAAAGTGGCAGAGTCTTTAAAGTTTGTGTGCAAAAGAAAAATCATGTCTTTGCGCATTCAACAACAATATTTTCTTCTTCTTTTCTTTTCACTTGTTTGTCTTTCGTTTTTTGTTTCATGTTTTTGATTCAAATAAAATAAGTTTATACTTCTTTTTTGGTACCACCTTATTGAACATCATCAAATTGTAAATTAATTTTTACCTGCATAATTTTAATCGATTCGATAAGATTCTAACTGACTTTTTAGCTTTAAAATATTAAACGTTTTTAAAAATTTAAGAGGAAAGTGAAAGTAAAATGATTAAAGATTAGTTTTTGAAGGGAAATTGATTGTGTTTGTTGTTGTTGTTGGTCACTCTTTCTTTTTTTGTTATTTATGCGTGTTTTATTGTAACTGTTTCCGTATTTAATATTCAAATTTTCAGGATGCATATAGCATTCTTAGCACTTTTTGCGATATCCTTGATATCACAAGGATGGAGCGCAGAAGTTTTAATTTCCCCCAGTGGCCTTTTTCCTGTTCACCGATTTACAATGAAACATTTAGCTGAAGAACTTATTAAACGAGGTCATACAGTTACATGGTTTGAATATGGATTTCAAAAAGTATGTCCGATGATAATACAAAAGTAATTAACACATATCCCATTTCAGCCAGATATTCCATTGCCAAAGGGAACAAAAGAAATTTATGTAGAAGTAACAACAAAAAATCAAAATTTGCGAGATTTATATGAGCATCGAAATCATACATTTCATGAATTAGTTTGGTATGAAGCTGAAATGGATAAAGGCCATCAAAGTAATGCATGGCTTGCTTCCATTGAATTATGTGACCAACTTCTATCTTCAAAAAAGTCTAAACAAATTTTTGATACATTAGTTAATAAAAAATTTGATGCTGTTGTTGTTGATGATTTATATAATCCATGTGGTTTAATTCATACCGGCCTTCAACGTTCTGTTTTTATTTATTGGTCGATGACTGGATTAAGAACTGAATCTGCATGGGCTAATCAATCTCCTTCTCCACCTTCATATATCCCTGTTTATGGCACTGGGTAAATATACTCTTATAGCCCTTAACAAATTAAATTTGAATAATCTTATTTTATAGTTACACTGATGATTTAAATTTCCTTCAACGAGGATATAATTTTCTTTCATATTTAAAAGAAATATATATTCATCAACATTTAATTCTTCGAAGGATTGATAAAATTGCAGAAAAGCATTATCCAAATAAAACGGTTGAAGCATTTTATATGGAAAGAAATGCATCTATAAATTTTGTAAATCATCCACCAATTTTTGATTTTGCTCGACCATATATGCCTCGAGTTAATTTTGTTGGAGGTTTACATTGTCGTAAAGCAAGAAAGCTACCACCTGTAAGTTGAAAAATAATATTCATTTACATACATTTTTGTGCTTTATAGATTCTTCAAAAATTTGTTGATGAAGCAAATGACGAAAAAGGTTTCATTCTTTTGAGTGTTGGATTTACTTTTCAATGGAAATATGCTCCTCGAACTGTTAAACTTAATATTCTTGAAGCATTTTATTCCCTTCCTGAAATAAGATTCGTATGGCAATACGATGGCGGTAAGCATCTCAGAAATATCTTTTATCTCTTTCACAAAATTGTACTTCTTCAGAGCCAATTGCAAATCTTCCTAAAAATATTCATCTTGCTGCATGGGTTCCACAACAAGATCTTCTGGGACATCCAAAATGTCGTGGTCATATTTCAACTGGTGGAATTAATAGTGTAATTGAATCTGTTTGGCACGGGGTACCTGTGATTGGATGGCCCTTAACTATTTGGGGTTATGATAATCTTCTTCGAGTTACGGCTCGACATTCCGGCTTTATGCTTGATAAAAAAATTCTTTCAAAACAAGAATGGATTAGTGCAATTCATCGAATTTATATTAAATATTACAAAGATGAAATGCTTCTTTTCCAAGATATGGTTGTTGATGTACCGTACACAGAGTTGAATCATTCTGCATTTTGGGTTGAATTCATTCATCGACATCAAGAAGTTCCACATGCAAGAAGCGGCGCTGATGAATTGAACATCGTTCAATATTTCCTTATTGATGTTATTGCATTCTTAATTAGTTGCCTTATTCTTACTCTTTATATCACCTATTACCTCATCAAATTTACACTTAAATCCATTTGGTTTATCATTACACTACCATTCCGTTTAATCTTTGGATTTGGAAAAGGTAAAGGAAAAGAAAAGGGAAAAGATACTTCAACAAAAGCAACTCAAAAATCAGCACCCACAACAAATACAAAATCCACTACTACAACGGCCACAACAACGACAAAAACCCCAAAAGCAACAGCCCCAAAACCTCCAGCAAAGACTCCTCCAAAAACTGGTGCAACAATTACAGTTATTCCAAAAACTCCGGACACACCACCAACCCCAACTCCAAGAAAGAATAAACCAAAAGCTAAAAAAGCGGATTAAAATCTTTTTTAAATAGTTTCTTTTATTAACACTTATTATTATTTTTATGTTTCGGGTTTTTTATTTGTGCGCTTATACTACTGAATTATTTTAAAGAGTAATAATAAACTACCGTATACCTTAATAAATATTTTGGAACAAGTAAAACAAAAATGTGAATTTTTTTAATTTATGATATTCTTTTGCTGGAGTACAAAAAAAATAAAACATTCCAACCAAATTTTGATTTTTTATTCATTTAATTTTAAAATACTGTAATAATGCTACAGTAGGCTTAAATTAATACTTTTGAATAATAACTAAATTACACCTTAAAAGGTAAATGTAGAATATCAAAGTTATACTGAATGTAAACCAAAAGAAATGTTCATGGAAAATCATTGTTAAATGACAGTATTCATTTTTAAAATTGTCAAAATTTATTTTGATATTCAGTGTCTAGCTTCACAAAAACATTGTGTGTAAAGTTTTTATTCAAAATGTTATCTGCCAACATGCTGGGAATAGTAACAGCAATGAATCATCGAAAAATCAATTTTTTAAAGAACGAGATTTATAAAGTTTTTGAGCATCCTTTTCTTTTCAAACTTCTCTGTGAAATTGACAATTGAAAAGTGCTTTTCACTTTCTCTCTCTCATAATTGTTTCTAAAAATCCTAACACGAACAGAGCAAAGAAAAAAACTTTAAAAAATTCTTCGAAGTTTGAAAAAAAAATTGCCAGTGTACGCGTGTTTTTGTGTAATAGAAACTATATTATTATTTTGTATAAAAGCTTATATTTATTAATTTATAATTAATCTTATTTTGTGGTCATTTTCGTCGTCACCATGGCATTATCAGAAAATACAGTATTAGAAAGCGATCAAGAACATCTCTTGGAAGATTCATTAAAAACAGTTCGAACTGAAGCATTTGAAATGAAACGTTCCTTGGATCGTGGCCTTCAAATTGAAGCATTTAAGCATGCTTCAACAATGCTAAGTGAACTCCGAACTTCTGCATTATCACCTAAATTTTATTATCGTTTATGTAAGTTTATTATTTTTTGGGTACACTTTCGGTGACTTTATTGTTTATATTATTTATTTATTTAGATGTTGATATTATTAATGAATTGAATCATCTTTCCACATTTTTATTAGATGATTCAAATAATGAAAATCGTTTGCAACGCTTTGCTGAATTTTATGAAGTTGTTCAGTATGCAGGAAATATTGTTCCAAGGCTATATCTTTTGATTACTGTTGGAGTTATTTACTTTAAAATGGAAGGTGCACCAAAAAAAGAAATTCTGAAAGATTTGGTTGAAATGAATCGTGGAGTTCAAAATCCTATTCGTATGTTGCAGTAGTAGGCTAAATATGGGGTTAAATTTGCTTAATTTTAGGTGGACTTTTTCTTCGTAATTATCTTCTTACATGCACAAAGGAATTACTTCCTGATACTGCCCCTGATGATGATTCTAATCCAGCTGGAACGGTTAATGATGCCGTAGAATTTATTATGCTTAATTTTTCTGAAATGAACAAACTATGGGTAATTTGTAAATAAATTTATGAATTAAATGATTAATTCTGTTATATTTCAGGTTCGAATGCAATATGCTGGACCATCAAAAGATCGAGAAAAGCGTGAAAAAGAACGTCGTGAACTTCGAATTTTAGTTGGTACAAATCTTGTTCGACTTTCACAACTTGAACATTTAACATTTGATATGTATCAACGAATTGTGCTACCTGGTATCTTGGAACAAGCGGTCAGCTGTAAAGAAGCAATCTCACAAGAATATTTGATGGAATGTGTTATTCAAGTTTTTCCTGATGATTATCATCTTTCAACTTTGAGTGAATTCTTGGATGCCTGTGCAGAATTGAATCCAGATGTTCAAATTAAAAATATTTTGAATGCTTTAATTGAACGCCTAGCTATTTATGCAGTTGCAGATGATAGCCCGGGAATTCCAGAGGATGTCCAACTCTTTGAAATTTTTTCTACCCATGCTGCTAATGTTATAGGCAGTCATTCTGGAATGCCACCAGAGGATATTATTGCTATTCAAGTAAATAAATGTTTTTTTACAGTAATTTAATGCAACGCATTTTTAGAGTTCATTAATTCATCTTGCAATTAAATGTTATCCTGAAAGAACAGATTATGCAAATACAGTAGTTGAATCAACTTGCAAACTTCTCAAGAATCAAAAGATTGAATCTGCTGCTCCAAATTCAAATGTTGGAAAGGAATTAATTAAATTACTCAAAATTCCTGTTGATGAACACAGAAATATTATTAAACTTTTGGATATTTCTGAATTACCGAATCTTATTCAGTTCTTAAATTTTCGTGGAAGAGCTATCATTTCATCTTACATTATTAATAGTATTCTTGATAATGAAAATTTACTCTCTGAAGAAGAACATATTAATGGTGTATTTAAGATGATTGAAACATTGGTTGAAGAAGAGCTTCCAGAAGATGTTGAAATTGATGAAGATTTCAAAGAACAGCAAGAACTCGTCGCAAAACTTGTTACTGCAATTTATAGTGATGATTTGGATAAACATTTTATCGTAAGCTTTTGTAGGATAAAATTGAAAGTAATTATTATATTTTTAGTTACTAAAAACTACTCGAAAACATTTTGGAAAAGGTGGCAAGCATCGTCTTCGTTTTACATTACCTGCACTAGTATTTGCCACTTATAAATTGGCCCTTCGTTATCAAAATAACAATAATTCTGTAAGTCTATTTTTTCCAAAGTAAATATGTTTATGATATGATGTTTAGGATGATTGGGATAACAAAATTAATCAATTATTTGTATTTGCAATGAAAACGATAAATGCTTTAAAAACTGAATCAGAATGGTCATCACTTGGTCTTAAACTCTATCTTCAAGGTGCTATTGTCTCTGATCAACTACATTATGAAAATTCTGAAACTGTAACCTATGAATTTGTAGCAAAAGCAATATCAATTTATGAAGAAGATATTCATGAATCAAAAGAACAAGTTCTTATTGTACAACTTTTGATTGGAACTATTCAAAGACTTGTTTCATTAACAGAAGAAAATTTGGATCCATTAACATCGAAATGTGCAGTATTGGCTGCAAAATTATTGAAAAAGCAAGATCAAGCTTTAGCTGTCTGCAAAGTTGCACATTTATTTTGGCATTGTCAAGTAATACTTTTTAATTACCGTAACTTTTTTATTCATTTTGCAATTTTAGATTGCTGGTCATGAAGAACCTATGCGTGATTCTGTCCGTGTGAATGAATGTTTGAGAAAAGCTCTTCGAATTGCATCACAATGCATGGATGATCTTGTTCAAATCTCTTTATTCAATCATATTTTAAATGAAAATTTATATTTTTATGAACGGGGATGTACTGATGTAAGTTGTAGTCCATTTTGTTCTCCCTAAAAATCTTGTGGCTGATAACGATATTTCTTTTTTCTTGCAGATTAAATTGGAAGAGGTCAATAAGTTAATTGACAAAATTCGTGATAGTGTCTATCAACTGGATCGTACACCTGAAGCTGAACCCGTGATTGAAGCTTTTAATGTCAGTTTTTTTTTAATTTTCCAAAATTGCTTACTGTAACTTAAATTTCTTTAGAAAACAGTTGCCTTTATTCGACAGAAACAAAGTGAAACCAATGAAGAACCACATGCTTCCTTACAAGGTATTCTTGCTCAATAATTTTCTTCAATATTATTATTTCAAAAAAATTGACAATTTCTTATTTAACATTTTCTCAAGCCTTATAAAAGAAAACGTGGTGTTTTTTATTTCTTTATTTATTATTTTTTACTCAAAATGGAGAAAAATGGAACTCGTGTCAGTTATACCACCAGATTTTTATTTATATATATTTATACTTTGTAGAATTTTAAATTATTTATATAAATATTTTGACATATATATGAAAAAAATGAATTTTAAAAAATGTCTGAAAAAAAGAAATCAAAGAGTTCAATGCTCTTGTTAATACTTGAATTGCATTTTTTCCGTGTGTTTTTTTCGTGTTTTAAGTTTAGAAAGAGAACACTCTGAAACGTCATAAAGCCTTAGTAACCTTGATCTTTTTTTCCACGTTTGCTTTTTCTCCCTTTTTTTTCTATTCACGTTAAAAACTATGACTCATTTGTTAGCTTTTTTGAATGTATTTATTTCTGCAACATTGTCCTCCGCATCATTCAGTCGTTCATTCATTTCTTGTTCACCTTCATCGAATTGTGGAATGACCAAAAAATTCTTATCATCGACCCATTGGTTTTTATTTCTCAAGAATGCTCTAAAAAATTCACTATATTTTTCTTTTTAGTCAGCTATAGCATCTAACAATCTCATATTTTTTATTGGCCTTGACGTCAACTTGTTTTTCTTGGCGTGTCTTTAGAAGGTATTTATAACATTTTTTGTCATTTCAGTTTTAGTCATAGATTTCTTTCTGTTATTAAAGTTATTCTACCATATTTAATTATTACTTTTTATTTTCTTTACTTCCTGCTGAACTTGATGTTTTTCACATTCAAAAAATTGTCATTTTCTAATTATTGCTCAAACTGTAGTTTACACGGAACAACTTTTTACATCTTATTAGCTATTTTTTTATTCTGTAGTTTTGTTGAGAAATTTAAAACTTGAAAAAATAACTGCTTTGTAGGCAAATTTTCTCATGGCTACCGTATACCTTTTCTTTTTTTAATTACAAAAAAGGCTTTTTTTGATTTTTAAAATTTTCTTTTTTTTTAAATTTTTTTAAATTAGGATTATTGTTAAGCTTATTTTGTAGTGCACATTTTCTGATTAACACACACATCCAATAAAGCTCTTGAAAAAACACTGATGTAAAACACCTGTGTTTTTATTGATGCATTTCCACAGGGAAGAAGTTGTTTTAGCTTTGTGTTGTAGGTTTTCTTTTTTTCTTTTACCTGTTTCAGAAGAAAAAAAAGGCTTTAGTTTAATCTTTCTTTTTTTCCCTTTTACTTGCTTTCCATTTTGTCAACACAACAATGACGGTTACGCAAAAATGACTAGTTTTTGTTATTTGGTTAAAGTCGCGCACACTACCACCATCTCATCATCATAGTTACAATATAGCCCCATACATACATACACATACTTGTGACAACAAAGAACATTTCTAAATAGCGGTTTATTAGTTTTAAAAGTTTTATTATTAGAGAAGCATAATTGATTGGGTAAACTCTCTCTTTGATTTATTATCTTTGAGAAATGTTTCTTTTGGGTTGTTTTTATTTTTTCCTTTGTGTTTTTGAAGAATTTTGTTCAGAAGAAATGCAGCAACTTTAAATTGATCAAAAATGAAGGCCAGTGAAACGGTTACATTTCTAGAATTCTTTTTGTTACACTTTAAAGTTTGAAAAACTTTGCCTTCTCTGCTACTTTTGTTTGTTTATTGTTTTTTTTACCTCTTCTAAAAGAGTCTTCTTTGGCTTGCTTTAAAGTTAAAAAATTATTTCAGCTTTTTTGCTTTTGTCATTATTGTTATGACTGATGTCGAAAAAACTTATGAAAAATAAAAGGTGTAAACATTGTTTCCGTACTTATTTTTGGCATGTATTTCTTTAAAAAATTTGTTTTTTATATCCTTTAAGAATCATATCAAAAAACCAAAATAAAAAAATTTTCCCGTTTTTTTATTTTTTTATTAACTTTTTGGTGTCCCATTTTTGTTGTGTGTACTGCTGGTATGTATAACCAAGTCTTTTTTTCTTTTCTAAATCGATTACACGTGCATTTTTCATGATTTTGCTTTACTTTTTTTTTCGCATAAAATATGCTTTTTTTATAGTTCTAAAAAAATGTGACAATAGTTTTGGACTAAAAAATTTTATACGCTTGAGTTTGACTAAAAAAGGCTTTAAAAATAGTAATAAAAACTTGTTTTTTTGCATTAGTTTTGACCAACAAAGGATATAAAACTTGGTCTATAAAAGCAGACTTTAAGCATTTTTGGCAATATTTTTTGTGTTAAAAAGCATTTTTTATTTTATTGTGTGTTTTACTTACTTAATTGACCAATATCTTTTTATGTAACCCAAGAAAACCAACTTCCGCTTTATTTTTTACAGTCTAGAGAACATTTGTCATTTAACATTTTATTAGTTGATATACGACAATAAAAGATGATGATGGAATTCAGCTTTTTTCTTTCTTCCCATAAAATTGCCATAGCAACAATTGAACTTTTACGGCTTTCTTTTTATTTCAATTTTTATTCTGAAAAAATTGTGTGTTTTTTACCATTACCAATTTTTTCTTTCTTCTATGAAAATATTAATTTCACTCCCATTTTTTGTTATGATTCATTTTTTTGTTGAAATAATGCCCTTCTTATTTTCTTAAAACTTCTTTATATTTGTTTTTTTTTCATTTATCAGATTTTTACAACAATAAGTTTTAACTAAGTTTCACCCACTAAAGTTAGAAAAGGAAGTAAATAATTATAGAAAAAAGCCATTTAAATAATTTATAAAAATTTTATTACCAAGTAATTGATTATTAATAACCACAGCCACTTCATTCAAAAAAGTCTCCATTCATTCAACTTTATATTTTTAAAAAAGTCTTTTGTACTTTTCTGCTTTTTAAACTTGCTTTATTTCCTGTGAAACGTTTAAAAAAGTATTGTTTCCGTTTTTCATTGTTTTCTTTAAAGAATCGATTGTATTTTTTGCGAATGCTTTTTTACATTTTTTACATTGATTGTTTTTTTTACTGTAAAAATTCCACATCTTTTCAGAAAGTGACGGGTTGCATTTGGAATATTTTTGATTTTATTTTTAAAAAAGAAAGGTGGTATTTTTGAATTTAAACTGGCAAAAGAAGAAGTGGTAGAAATTGCTCATGACTGCTTTTGAAACAGAAAAACAAAATTTAAATCAGCCATCGACATCGGCAGAATCATCATCATCACTAGAAACAAATCCAAATTCATCAAAGAAAAGTGGAAGAAAAAGAAAAGTAACTGCTGTCGAAGAAAGTAATAATTCAATACAAAGTAAGTCTATAATTTTACTTTTAACTTGGGTTACTGTATTTTTATAAACTGTTGATAAATGAATGCATTTTTAGGTTTATCAGATTCAGGAGCATATGTACCAGCAATAGGGGATTCACCGTTGATGTCATCAAGCACTAATCAGCAGATAGGCGCAACAACAGTTCAGTTAGATTCATCGTGGACGTATTTTGCTTTATTTACAGTACCAACAAATTTTGTTAATTTTTTTACATCTCTTGATCTCATATCGCTGCTAGCATTTGCAATTTTATGCTTTATTGGTGGACTTTATGTGTTACATCTTATTTCTATTTTTTATGCGTAAGTTTCTGTCAATATTTATCGATATTAATGATTTTTAATTATTTCAGTCGACATCGCTTGCATCGACCCGTAAGACAAGTAAAAGATGCTCCAGGTGTTTCAATTATAAAACCTCTTGTTGGAACAGATGACAATTTATTCTTTAATTTGGAATCATTCTTTAAATTAAAATATCCAAAATATGAATTGTTGTTTTGCTTATATGATGATAATGATCCGGCACATAATGTTGTACAAGAACTTCGAAAACGATATCCACATGTTGATACAAAAGTTTTTATTGGTAAATTGTTTTATCTGTAAATAAAGACGAGTTTCTTACTGTAGCTTATTTAAGGTGGTTTAAATGTTGGCTTAAATCCTAAAATAAATAATATGATGCCAGCATATCGTGCATCAAAGTACCCGTTGGTGCTTATATCAGATTCTGGAATTTATATGCGTGAAGATGCTTTAATGGATATGGTTGATTGTATGAAAGATAATGTTGGACTTGTTACACAAACACCGTATTGCCTTGATCGGCAAGGCTTTGGACCTAATGTTGAACAAATATATTTTGGTACGTATTTTATTATTAAAATAATTTTATTAAGAACTAAAAACATCAACAAAAAAATCAAACTAACAACTAATCATCACCGCTTTCCATTTCTTCAATATCCTCTTCTTCACTTTCTTCGTCATCTTTGAAACTCTTTTGCAATGTTTCTAATAATAATTTTTATATTATAGGTGGTGCACATGCTCGAATTTATCTCGCTGCTAATGCGATGAATTTTTTATGCAGCACAGGAATGTCATCCTTATTATTGAAATCCTTGTTAGATGATCTTGGTGGCATGGCAAGCTTTGGAGAATATTTAGCAGAAGATTACTTTTTTGGTGTTGCAGTTGCTAATAGGTAATTACTTTAATGTCTATTTAAAATAATGTTTTTATTTCAGAGGTTACAAATCAGTGGTGTCACATCTTCCAGCACTCCAAAATCCTGCAAATTCAGATATTAAAAAATTTCAAGAAAGAATTTGTCGCTGGATAAAACTTCGAATTGCAATGTTACCACATACTATTATTCTTGAACCTATTCAAGAATGTCTTCTTGCAGGTGTTCTTGGCTGTGGAGCTCTTTATCAATTTTTTGGCATCTATGTTCTTCCATTCTTTATTTGTTGGCATATTTTTTATTGGGCAACTTGTGATTATATTTTGATTTCTGCCATGCAGGTAATTTTTTGTTATTTTAAACTTGTTTAATACATTTTACCGTAATATTTTTTTAGAATGGACCTTTGCCATTTTCTGTTTTGCAATTTGCAATTTGTTGGGCTGTAAGAGAAGTCATGGCATTTCCAACTTACATTATTGCTGTATTAACACCAGAAATTTCATGGAGAACAGGCGTATATCGTCTTGGATGGGGTGGAAGAATAAAGCCGGTATCACCACCATACAAGAAATAATAATATACTGTAACGAAAACTTTTTACATCAACAAATCAACTATCTTTCAATTTCGGGTTTCAAACATCTCTCTCTTTTCTTTTGTAATTGTTCCCCCAATCTCTACATAGTCCATATCAAACAGAGACTCAGCTACTTTATTATATTACTGAATTATTTTTTTATAATAATATGTCAAATCTATCTCTTTTTATATATCTGTATTGTTCTTTCAAAAATTTTCTTCCTAAACCGTCCACTTTTCTTTTTACTTTTGTACCTTCTTTTTTTGTATTTGGTTCTTGTTTTTTCATTAATTGTGATTATAATAAAAATGATATACAAATTATTCAATTTTTACCGGAGGCTTATCAGATGCAATTAAAGAAATACCAGCAATAATGAAAGAGATTCCAAAGGCCCAAGAAAGAGTTTGTTGTTCACCAAAAAATAGCCATCCCAAAATACCAGTAACAACGAAATTTGTACCTGTATTTAATACCACAGCCTTAAACAATGTATTCCATAATTTACACTGTAAGCATTCAAATCTTCTCACCTTGATCGTACTATCAGATGCTTGCATTGCTTTTGAATGAAAAAACCACATAAATATATTCGATAGTGCAAAACATAGAAAATAAATGTATTTTAACTAAAACGTTTAAATCCATATTAATTATAAAAACGTAGTATAAGCATACCAATTGAAGATTGTATTTTTGTATGTTATCTGCAAAAGCCAATTTCATGAAGATCGGTGCTAACGACGCACAAATTCCAGCACATATTGCAAGTGATACATATTTTAACATCTTAAATTAATGCAACTATATTTTATTTGTATTCAATAACTTATTTTCTAAAATACTGTAATAAATTTAAATTTAAAAAAAAACAACAGTAAACTTTGAAGGTGCGAAAGCGAGAGAGACCTTGAACGCTCTCTTCCACATTTCTTTGCTCGCTCTTTCTCATCCTCCTAGTGTTCTCTCTCTTTTAAAAATTTCATAACGAAAGTTTACGTTGAAAAAAAGCGCGAAAAAGTTGTCAACCAAATTCCTTTTTCAAATTTTCTCAGAGTTGTTCATATTCAAGTCAGATCTCCCCTTATATTCAGTCGTGTTTTCCTCGCTCTCTATTATTATTTTTTATATTAGATTAAAAAGTTTTTAAAAGTAAATACTTTTTAGAGACTAACAAAAGATGGTTGCTGCTAACGATAATACTACTGAACAACCAAAAGAAATTAATCCTGAAGTACCATCTGAAGAGAATTCTGCTGCAGCAGATGATGACGTTGAAGTTGAATTAACAAAAGATCAGAAACTCGCTGCTATTCCTTCTTTGATGGCTGAAGGACAACGTGCTTATCTTACCAAAGATTATGAAGCTGCTTCTGAAAAATTTTCTATGGCTACTGAATATGCGTATGTTGATAATGTTTATAAAAAGCTTTGATAGTACTTATACATTTTAGTGTCTTTGCTTATGAAGATGTCTTCGCTCCAGAATGCTTTGAACCTCATTATCAATATGGACGTGCTCTTGCAGCTCTCGCTGAACTTGAAAATGAAGATCCTCAAGTTGAATTTGATAGTGTTCGGGATTACGTTTCTAAAATGGCTGAAGAACGTGCTGAAAAGCTTAAAGGTGCTACTGAACAACCAAATTTGGATGACAGTCGTGTTGGAAATCCTGATGAAATCACTGGTAAGCTTGTTAATACCCCTTTCTCTCTTTACATTGCTGAGGTTTTATGTGCTGCTTTAGGGGAAGAGCGTGATGAAATTGTTGCTGCAGTAGATAAAGCTCTTGAAGAAAATGCCGAAGAACTTGATAAGCTTGGTGAAAAGTCTGAAGAGACTAAAGAAGATATTGAAGCAAATGGTGGTGAAGAATCTGCAGCAGCTGAAGGTGAAGCAAAGGAAGAAACTCCTGAAGCTGAAACTGAAAGCAAAGAAGATGAAGCAGCTGATGCAACTGTTGAAACTGAAGCAGATAAGGCTGATGTTGATATGGATAAAACGGTTGATATTGGTCAAAATGATACCGAAATGGAAGAAGGTGGCGATGAAGATGGTGAAGAAGAAGAGGAAGAAGATCCCGCTTCTGCTCTCTTAGCTTGGGAAGCATTGGAAATTGCTCGTAAAATTTGTGAAAAGTGAGCTTTTGTTTTTAATGGCATCCTTTTAACTATTTTTTATTTCAGGCAAGGTGACAGCAAAGAATGGGAACTTAAGAAAGCAATGGTTCTTACAGTTCTTGGTGAACTTTCTGTTACTGAAGATAAATATGATAATGCAATTGCTGATTTACAAAGTGCTCTTGAAATTAATCAAAAACATCTTGATGAAAATCACCGTGATATTGCATCATCCTATTATAGCCTTGCTGTTGCTTACCGTAGTAATGATGATTACTTAAAAGCTTCAGAATTTATGAAAAAAGCCAAAGATATTCTTACTGCTTGTTATGAAGCTCTCAAGGCAGGTGGTGATAATGAAGAAGTCAAAACTCTTGAAGAAGTATTGAAAGAAGTTTCATCAGCCTATGAAGATTGCCAAAGCTCTTACCAAGATAGTGAACGCAAGAAGGTTTTAAAAGAAAAAGAAGTCAAACAAATTTCACCTGAAAAGCCAAAAGAAAATTTTGAACCTGCTGCTGATATTACTTCAAACATTCGCAAAGGAAAACGCCCAGCTGAAGTTGAACCTGAAGAAGCAAAGAAAGCTAAAATTGAAGAAGAAGCTGCACCATCTGCTGAAATTCCCGCTGATCCTGTTGCATAACTTTTTTCATCTCTATTTATGCTTGTTTTTTATATTTTTGATCTCTGTTTTGTTTTATCGGTTTACATTTATTTGTTCTTTTGATGTACCGTCTGTTATTTTTTATACTTTCTCATGTTTTGAATAAAAATTGATCTGAATTTTTTGTGTTTCTATGGTGACGGCAGAGTGAGGGCTTTGAGGTTTGATGAGTTGTAGTTTTCTTTAATAGAACAAAATGACTAAGATTGTTGTACGTGAAAAGAGATTGTTGGAAGAAGCACGAAATAATTATAAATTGTTGAAAGAAAGATTTATATTACTTCAAGCTGAAAATGAACAACTTAAAAATGGTTTTGAAAAGGTATGTTTGCGCCCTGCTGTCGGTGCAGAGTGAGTGAAACTATAAAATTTGTAGAATATCGAAGTCGTCAGAGAAGAAAGAGAAACACTCTTAAATGAAATTGATGAAGCAAAAGATTTTATTACGAATATTATTTCAAGTATTGAAATTGAACAACAAAAACGTGAAGAACTTTTTGTTGAATTTAAGGTAAAAAATATTAATTAATAAGGCTAATAGATAGTTTAATAAGAATATATATGAATCATAACAATTTAAAGCTAACACATATTCTTGCAGACAACTACAGTAGCTGATTTGCAAAATATATATCAGGAGCAACTGGAACAATTAACAGCAGAATTAACTCAATTTGATGTTGTAACAAATCAAAATAATGCAGAAATCGAAAAACTTTCAAAACAATGCACAAATTTAATGAAGCAATTAACGGCTGCGGAAAATGATGCCAGAAATAGAGAAAACTCAATGAAGGAAAAATATGAAATGCAGTTGGCAGAATTAAGTAGAAAATTGCGCGATAGTCACAAGTAATTTATCTCATACATATGTGCATCTGGTAAAGATTTAATTTTAGAGGTGAAGAAAAAGTCAGCCATCTCAACAATGACTTACAACTGAGTAGAATGGAAATTGCCGCTTTAAAAGATGAAATTGCAAAACTTAAAAAAGATAAAACAATTTTAATGGATCAAAAAGAAGCAGAACTTCGAAAGATCCGAGATGAGTTATTTACAGTAACTCGAGAAAAGATGGATAATGAAATTGCAAAGAAACGGTTTGGAATATTAGCGAGAGCTATTTTCTTATAGTGAGATTTTTAAGGATAATTACCGAAATTGAAGCTATGAAAAAAAGCTGTGAGCTTGGTGTTCAACGCGAACGAAATTTAAGAAAGTAAGTAAATTTAAATAAAATTTCAGATCATTTAATACAAAGAACAAAATTGTTATTTAGTGAAATCAGTAAACTAGAAAAAGATAAAATGGAACTTTATTCCCAGATACGGAATAAAGATTTTACAAAGGAATCAGAAATAGCAGAAGCAACTGCACATATGGAAACTCAGATTCAATCTTTGGAGAAGAAGCTACATGATATGATGATGACAGTAAGAAGTAAGTTCAAAAATAGTTTAAATATAAATGTAATAAACATTTTAAGCTTTGCAAAAAGAAAAAGAAAGCTTACTGAAAATTGAAACAGAAAATCAAAATTTAAAAGAAAAATTAAAAAATGAAAGTCATCTTTTCGATCAAAAAATTAATGAAATGGAATACAAGCTTATGCAGCAGAGACGCGAAAATGAAGAAAAATTGAGACAAATTGAATTTGAAAGGGATCATGCAGAGAAAAGAGCCAACGATGTCATGTTAGTTTGTATAAAATCATAAGAATGATTACTGTAGCTTCATTTTAGAACAAAATCTAAAGCTTCTATTTATTTGACTCAAATAGAAAAGCTGAAAGATGATTTGCAAAATAAAGATGACGAAATTGTGCAGGTAATGGTTTTGAAAACATTTTAAGCTCGTTTTTGACAAAAAGATAGTAACATTAAAATTACGTTTCTGTATTTTTTGTTTATTGTATTATGTCATATCAGAGCTTATTTTTTTATTCAATATTTTTTTTAGATTAAATCCCATTATCGCTTACTGTTAAGTAAAATGAAAAGAGCTGTTGAAAAAGTTGAAGAAAAGCGTGATTTTTGAATGACTGTTTGCTTTAATTAAAAGTATGAATAAAATTAATATGAATTTCGCAGTTCCATTATGACAGAATGATAGTAACGTTAAAATTATGAACGTGTATTTTTGTTTACTGTAAAATGTCAAAGCACAGCTTATTTTTATAAAAAATAAAAGCAATAAATTAATTATCAAAAGGAATTAAATTGTCGTTTAGCCATCCCATGAACATGACGTTTCCCATTCGGTATCAAATTGTGGTTTCTCAGCTAATTGTTCTTTATGACAAGATACAATTGTTTCCATGTGTTTTAAACATGGCTTGTATGCAAAAATTGATTGAAGGTCGCAAGTTGGTACATCACCTTTACAAAATGATAAACATTCATTTGGGACACCTAAATACAATAAGTGAAGAAAATAATGAAAATAATTGGAATGGTACCTTTATTTTGGCAACATGAAGTTGTATCTTGAGCATCAGCAGCACAGTAGGCCCATGTAGTCAATTGACTGACGCATTTAATTCCTAATCCACCTCCGAGCTGAAATTATTATTTATTCAACCGTCTCAGATCTCAAAGATAAACTAACATCTTGTAATGTAGTATTATAGGCACATAGAGGTAGGCACTAAAAAAAAGGGTTTTGTTGTTGTTGTAGTTTCTATAAAACTTACAAATTCCATTTCTTCTCGTCCAACGCTTTTACAGCAATTTTGAATTCGTCGATGGTGGACATTGTTGCACGAGCATGGGCATTTTCGTTTTAATTCGTTAGCTTTTTTACCACTTCCAAAGCATTTACCCTCAGCAACTTTACCGGCACAAAACTTGTATTCGTTAGGGCAAAGTTGACGAAGTTCATCAGCAGTCAACTCTTTGATTGTAACCGCGCCATTTACAAATGTGGCAAATGAAACTATGCCGATGATTAAAGACAATAAGAATTTCATGATTTTTCACAAAATATCCAAGAATACGGATAAAAACGAAAGAAGGAAGAAAATGATCCGAGAAAAAAAATTGATTAAAGAACTTTCAAGACGATCATTAACAAAAAGGGGTCAGAGAAAATCCCGTTTAATTTTTATCAAATTAAACTGGTTATCATTGAAAGCAGAAAAGGATATAAAATGTTTACGCAAAGAGATTAACATCTGTTTTACGAAGAAAAAAGCTATTGTGGTAGGTAGACAATTGCAAACCATGCAGCTACAGTATGATGTTGACATTTTCAATTATGAATTCGTGGTTTGTGATTGTTTTATTTGATATTTGTCATTTATAAATGTTCAAAGTGTTTTAGTATCAATTAAAAAATTAGTTTTGCAAAATAATCAGACATTAAAAAAGTTTATCTCAATGATTTATTGCTTTCCTCTTTTTTCCTCACAGTTTTGGCTTAAATTCAATTCTATTTTTATTATGTTCTTTAAAAGTTTAACAAATCTTTCTCATTAATTTTTAAAAGTATCAAACACAAAAATTAATTGGGTAAACACAAATCTATTTTTATGCTGATACAATTGTTCACTGACTATATCCCCCATAATATTCATCCTCATTTAATTCACTAATAATAACAAAGAGCAGCATTAATCTTCTAATACTTTTACATATAAAAATAGATATATAAAAAAGAGATTAAATAACAAAACCTACACTGTATCATTTTTTTATTCAATTTTGGTTTTTTACAAAATGCGATTGAATTTGGTCATTTTGATTTTTGGAACTATCGTATTTTTGGGAATTCAAAATGGTGATGCTGCAACACCAATGGCCGCAATTCAAAATAAAGTCATAAATCTTATTTCACCATTTTTAAAAAAGCCACAAATTGCATCAGTAAGTTATTATTAAATTATTATGGGTTACGGTAGCTGACTTTAAAAAAATTTGTTTTTTCGCTTTCTTTGACGATCATTGATAAAAAAAACTTTTTAAGCTAATTAATGCCGTATATGAAATGGCGTGGGCAAATAAAAGTATTGATGAAATTAAAGCAGAAATATTGCCATTGGCAATGAAAACTGTAACAACTCAACAAAAAACTCAATGCTTAAATGTTTATCAAAAAATGGCTGGTGAGCTTGGTGGAAGTGACAAAGCTGAAGCTTTATTGAATGTTTTAATAAATGTAACTTCTGTTGCTTTAGTTTTTGTATTTTATGATACGTGTTTTTCTAGAAATTATCAGCTGTTCTTAATCCCTATATTACACAAACCCAAACTGCTATCAGTAATAATCGAAAAAAAGGTTTTTAATGTTATAGATTACGGTAGCTTAACAAAGAATTTTTAGGAAAAGCAGCAGCAAAAACAGCAGCATTGAAGAAAGGTAACGGATTCCTTACAAAACCAAATATTCAAAAAGCGATTGATGCAACAAAAGCTGCTTTCACACAGCAGCAATGTGACGTTGCATTCAAGTATTTAGCAGGAACATTCCTAAAATTAGGAAATTATGGTTTTAAAGCTACGCCCTGCACTGGTAGTGGAACCGCATAAAATTACTGTAGTTTTTGACTATGTCAGAGAACAAAAAATTATGTATAAGAAATTTTGTCTTTTTATTTCCACATGGTTTTTTTATTGAAACATGAATAATATTTATTGATAACAATGGCATTGTAAATAAATTTTTAAAACTTAACTTATTATTTAATTAAAAAACAAGATGAAGAAAAAAACTTTCGACGAAGAAGACTCTACTTCTAGTTTATCAGAATTTGTATTATGTGTTACCCAATCCTTGAGCATTAATCAATTGCTTACAATGAATAAGGTAAAAATTGATTTACAGACATACTTTAATCAATGTCTTCTCCATAGTTTTTAAACACCAACACTTTAAAAAAAAGGAGTTCGATTTTTTACATTGCAAAACGGTGGTATTAATTGTATGAAGGATATATATATAAAAGTAATGATAAATCAATTTTTAAGATGCTCTCTATGCATATGTGTATGTGATTAATTTGTTTTTATCAAGTTTGCTTTTTTTGGGATTGATCAAAAAAAGAGCCAGTGAAGAAAGAAGGAGAAAGAGCAGCAGCGGCCTTTCCCAGCTCTATTTTTGGCCACTTGAATTTTTTTTTCAAATTTTTTCGTATTTTTTTGTTGATGCCCAAAAAATAATTATTTGAAAAAAAAATTGGAGTCAGCAAAAACACTTTGGCATATCTCTGAGGAAAGTAGGAATAGAAGGAGCGGTAAAGATTGGTCAGCTCACAAAAATCTTTTGACAACGATGAAGACCAAAAACAGAAGGCGGGGAATAAATTGGTTCTGAGGATGTATCTTGAATTTTAAATTATAACTTATTCTTGAGTCTTTGTAAACCTCGAGAGTAGTCTTGTTGTTATTGCGAGAGAGAAAGATTTTTTTCTTGGCTTTGGGAAAAATATTTTATCTATTTAACTTTTTTTAGTGAAGGTAAAATAAAAGAGAGAGAGGGAGAAATGGAAAACCAATGGAATCAAAATAACTTTCAAAGTTTTGCACCTCAACCAAATATGCCTCTGGCATCACAGCTAACAAAAGCAGAAGAATTAAAGCCACCATCTGCTAAACGAGCTCGTCCAACTTCAGAATCTACTGATGATGGAGGAGATGAAGAAAATTATTCACCTTCACCTCCAGCAGCAGCAAGTGATACTTCAAATATTTTTGTATGTTTTTTCTTTTCCTTATTTTTTATTACTTATAGATGTATCATTTTTTAGAATTATCCTGGTCAAATTGCACATCCATCTACATCTATGGCATTGTTTAATCAACAACAGCAACAACAGCAAATGATGCAACAATCAGATCCATCAGCTTTTATGAATTCAATGATGATTCAACAACATCAACAACAAATGGCAGTAGCACAATACCAGATGCTTCAACAGCAACAAAATCAACAGCATCAACAACAACAGCAGCAGCCTTATAAAACAGAAGTATCTGGATATCAACTTCAAAATCTTCAAGCATACAATCTTTTAAATCTTAATAATACTCATACCAGTGGATCATCAGATGATGATAGTGGAAATTCTTCTGCTCTTATGAATGCCACTGCCAATTTGGATAAACCTGCAAATGAAGTTGAATTTTGTTCTGTTCCTGGTAGATTAGCTTTGCTATCACAAAATAAGAAAGTTAAGGTTACACTTGCTGAAATTCAACGCCGTATTGCTGCTCCTGAATGTTTGAATGCATCTCTTTTATCTGCAATTTTACGAAAGTAAGTATTATTTTGTAAAGTAGCTTTTTTCAATGATTTTTTTAGAGCAAAGAATAGAGAAGGTGGAAAAGTTTTATCCAATGATCTTGCAAAGCATAGTATTATACTAGCTCCTGGGCGTCGAAAATCTGCTCCAAATACTGCTTTCACTGCTTTAGTAGAGGCTGAATCTCTTACACTTGCTCGTGATTTTCAAGAACTTACTGATAAACATTTTCCATTCAATGATATTGCCTATGAATTTATTAAAGGTATAAATACAATTGATGAATGGCATTCTTCGATGGTTGTTATCTATAATTATGTTGGTTTTCCACATTGTTTGTAAGCTTTTTTAGTAATACAGTATCCATGATATGATACTTCTTTTAGTGGTGTTCTTCAACGTTTAATGACGATACTTTCATTTGATCGATCTCCGATTGGTGAAATGCCATTAAATCTTGCTACAGTAATGCATCCAGAATCACAAAAGAATTTTACTCATTTCTCACTTGTATGTTTTTTATCTTTTTGTTGTTTTTAATTATAAATTGTATCCTTTTTAGATTACTCATGGTTTTGGCGTCCCTGCGCATCATTCAAGTTGGAATACTCAATTAAAGATCTTTAAAGTTTTATATGAAGCTATGATCAATCCACGTAATTTCTGTACAAAACTTGGTCGCCCTATTCCAGATTCAATAGTTGCAATTGAACCTTTAATATTGATGTCTCAACAACAGCATCAACAACAAAATCAAGCTATGCTTCAACAATCTGGTTATCCTGGAATGGGTCAAATGTCTCAGCAACCACAAGAACAAAAGCAACAAGCAATTCCAAAGGAATATTTGAATGGTTATCTTCAACAATAAAAAACAGGCTTCTGTTAGTATTTTGAAAGTGTCAATTTTTTGAGGGTTTTTTTATAGCGTTGTTAGCTAAATGTTATTGTTTTCTTTTTGTTTTTTATTTATTTGTTATTGTGCCATTATGGATCTTTCATGTTAATGTGAATAAAGAATTTACTGTCATAAAATTAGTTGTATTAAAAATTATGCGACATCTTTATGTGATTCTGGATCAGCTTATTTTTGAATTACGTTACGTGAAAGCCCTAATTTTTACAAGCTATGTTGTTTAGATACATCTTAGAATACAGTGGTTTATGAGGAACTTAAAAACATCTGAATGAATAAGTCCAAATTTCTTTCACCAGGAATAAAGAAGTCAGATATAATGCAACAATTTAACTAACAAAAACATATTTTGCTATGTTTGTAAAAAACTAATTAATTGTGTATGTTTAAAGTTTTGGGTTTTAACTTTTCCTTGTGCTCACTAAGAGCTCTTTAATGATTACACCTTTTTTTTAAAAGGCGCTGGCAACACCTAATTTTATTGCTTTAAGATAAGATAGAATTTAATTGTTTGAACATTAAAAATATTTAGGCACCTTACACTTTGTCTCATTTTCACACATTTGAGAACTTCACAAAGCAATGTTGTTATGGTTGTCTTTAATCTTATTGACCTCAACAGTCTTTTGTGACGTTGATCCAAAGTTTCGAATAAATTGTCAACCTGATCCAAGAAATCAAGATCCTAACAATTGTCAAAAGCAAGGATGTATTTTAGATTCTTCTAATAACGTAATTTTTTGTAATAATAAAAGTTTTGATTGACATTTTATTTTTTAGAATACAAATGTTCCAGCATGTTATTTCCCTGCAAAAACGGGATACACTGCGCCAAGTATTTCGGGTAATAATAGCGTGACAGATAAACAAATCACCATTCAAAAAGATCCAAACAGTGTTAAAAATCCATTTGGAACAGATTTCTCACAACTTAATTTTACATGGTCTGAACTTGGATCTGCAGCATATGTCAAAATAACTCCTGTTGGAGAAACAAGATATCGGCCACCTGTTCCGTTGGCGGATTCTGCTCAAATAGCTTCTTCTGAAAAGTTTACAGTAACTTCTACACAAGATGGAATTTGGTCTTTTAATGTAATCAGAAATTCAACTGGCGCAAAAATATGGGATACAAGCATTGGAGGATTGCTGTTCGCAGATCAATACATTCAAATTTCAACCATCGTTCCTACAGATCGTGTTTATGGTTTTGGAGAAAATATTCATCCAAGCTTAAAGCACGATTTTACTCAATTCCGAACATATTCAATGTTTGCCCGGGATCAAGCTCCAGATAGTGCAAATCCACTAACGAGCAATGTTGGAAAAAATCTTTATGGTTTGAACTTTTTTATATTACAATAATTATAATAACTTTTAGGTGTTCATAATTTTTACATTGGCTTTGAGGCGGATGGTAAAGCTCATGGTGTATTTTTCTTTAATTCAAATGCGCAAGAGGTTACTGTAGGTGGAAATGCGATAACATATCGAACAATTGGAGGTCAAATTGAACTGTACTTTTTCCCGGGCCCGTCTCCTGAAGAAGTAATAAAACAATATCAACAATTAATTGGAACTCCCATTCTTCCTCCTTATTGGGCATTAGGTTTCCAGCTATGCCGTTATGGATATAGTAATGTAGCAGAAATTCGAGATGTTGTTGACCGAATGCGAGCAAATGGAATCCCACATGATGTACAATTTTCTGATATTGATTATCTTAATGAATATGAAGATTTTTCTTATAATAAAGATGTAAGTTCATTTTAACAATGCCGTATAAAGGGATAATACCAGTGAAATATGCCCATTCAAACAGAATCAATCTTTTGCCGTGAGACAAAAGTTTAAAGAATCAATTCAAAGATTGTTCCAATACACGGCCTTGATTTTTACCAAAAATATCATTTTCAGGGATTTGTTGATTTGCCACAATTTGCAAAAGATCTTCATAACAATTATTCAATGCATTTGACTTTAATCTTTGATCCAGCTATTGAAGTGGATTATGACGTTATGGTTCGAGCAATAAATGCAGATGCTAAATTTATTCAATGGCCTAGAGCTGATCTTGTCCCAACAGATACTGAAAATCGATATCCTCTCATAAATGATACTTTAATAATGCTTGGACGTGTTTGGCCTACTCGAAATGTTGCATTCCCAGATTTCTTGGATACTGAACCCAAAACAAACAATTGGTGGATTAGCGAATTTACAAGATTCCGGCAACAAGTTGAATTTGATGGAGCGTGGATAGATATGAACGGTAATAAGAAAAATTTTAACAAAACTGTAACTATTCAAATTTAGAACCATCAAACTTTGGAACAAAACTTAGGAATTCAACTACCACCAACAAAGCAGATGATGATGATAATGCGCCAGCTCTAGAGTGCCTCAAAACTGGAAATGATTCATATTGGGATTTACCACCATATGAAACTCAAGCGGCGTTCTTTTATGGAAATGATGTAAGTTGTTGCATACGTTTCTTTTGGATTAAAAATAACTATTATATGTATTTTAGGCACATTTAGAAGGTAAAACCCTATGCATGATTGGAAGATGGGGTCGAGATGCATATTATCTTTATGATTCAAAAAGTCTTTATGGCTGGTCTGAATCTGTTGCAACACATCAAGCAATGCGAAATGCAACTGGAAAACGTGGAATTGCGATTAGTCGTTCAACATTCCCTTCATCGGGTCGATATGCCGGTCATTGGTTAGGAGATAATAAAGCACAATGGGCAGATTTGAAGTCAGCAGTTATCGGGGCACAAGAATTTAATATCTTTGGAATTCCATATGTTGGTTCGGATATTTGTGGATTTGGATTAAATACAACAGAAGAGTTATGTCTTCGATGGCAACAAATGGGAGCATTCCATAGTTTTTCAAGAAATCACAATGACAAAGGTCAAGCCCCACAAGATCCAGCTCAATGGCCTTCAGTAGCTGCAGCAGCGAAAAAAGCAAATCTATTTCGATATCGACATTTGCCCTATCTGTATTCCCTTCATTTCAAGGCATCTCTTTACGGAGGCACAGTAGTTCGGCCACTTTTCTTTGAATTCCCTGCTGACGATTATGTTCATAAGATTTCGTATCAGTTTTTATGGGGCTCTTCAATGATGATTATCCCAGTTCTTGATGCAGGAAAAACAACCGCTGATGGATATCTTCCTCCCTCAGCAATTTGGTATTCCCTCTTTGATTCTTCATATGGTCAGAAAGCTCCCACCGGAAATACAACATTCCTTGCTGCCTGGGATTCTTTGATTCCTGTTTTTCTTCGAGGTGGCGCTATCATTCCTCGACAAGCTCCAGCACAAACAACTGTTTTGGCTAGGCAAAATCGTTTTGAACTTGTTGTTGGGTTAAGTGATGGCGGGAGTGGCCATAGCGTCGCAAATGGAGAACTGTATTGGGATGATGGAGATTCCATTCCACCAGATGATCTATCAAAACATAATTTTCATAGCTTCACTTTTGCCTTTGATGGATCTTCTGCAAATGGTACCCTTCTTATTACACAAACTAATACTGCTGTAATCTTATAATATTTTATTAAGTATTCTATTTTATTTAAATTTTAGACAAATCTGTCACTGCCACCATTAGAAAATATTGAAATATTTGGGTATTCATGGAGTCCTGATTTTAGCAGTGTAACTGTAAATGGAAATTCAGTTAATATTACTGCACTTTCAACTTATAATTCAACCACACAAGTTCTAAATATTACCGCAACAGGGTTATTCGATTTAAACAAGGGAGGTCCAACATGGAAATTTGTTATTGCCAATCAGCAGCCTCAAACTGGTAGTGCAGAACGAGGTACTGCTATATCATTAGGATTCATGTTTCTTATTACAGTATTTAATTATTTATTTTAAAGATTTTGTAAAAAGAATTTTTATAGGAAGTTTTGAAGAAAAACAAAGCTTTTTTTAAAATAAAGTTTCAGATGTGTCCATTTTTCTAAACTTGTTTTCTCATAACTTCATAACAACAAATTCCGTCTTTTCCGATCAAGAAAATAATTTTTTTTATCTAAATTTATGGTACCGCAAAAAATATTCAGAAACTGTTAAATAAGCCAGTTAAATTACTTGTATTTACTTCACGACACAACCCCTCTCTCAAATTGTTGTTATCAGATACTTTAAACTTCAACAAACAGAAACAATTCTTAAAAAATTAATGGAATGTCAGGAATTCATTAGTCTGAAATTTTTAAAGGATATCCCTGCGGTCATTTCCGACAAAGAAAATTAACGGTTATTTGAGAAGAAAAGTTTATTGTCTTTTTTTGTAGTTTTAATTAGAAATGCATCAAAATTTAATGAGATCTTTTTGTGATCTCTTGAAAAGACCACGTTTCAAAGTGTTCATTTAAAATTTTTGAAATATTTTAAAATTCATAAAAAAACTAATTAACTTTAATTTGTTTTTTCAAGTAGGATACTGTATCATTATAAAACTTTTCCCCTTTAAAGAAAGAATTAGAAAATTGTGTTATTGACTTCCGTGTTTGTTGACATTTGAAAAAAGTGGGGTTCGAAACTTTTCCAAATATAGTCTCTTTTAAAAAAGAATTATTCAAATCAAAAATCATTTTTTTCTTCTCTCATAAGAAGGGGTAAACCCCATGGAATAAATTTGATCGTTTTTCTCTCTTCATCATTGTTTTTATCACTTCCACATGACTTTTCTTTGATTTTTAACTCGTGTCTTTTTTTTATTAGAGGGAATTTTAATTGTCTGGCGCCACGCCAATGCATTATTGTAAGCCGTTATTGTATTTGAAACATTTTTAATCCCTCAATTAACCCTTCAACAAAAAGCTGCTTCAAACACTTCAATGAGGAGCAATCAAAAAATTCTTTGTTTATTTAGAGTATTTTTTGTGGTCTCTTAATGACTCCCCATTCTTCATGTTTTTCGCGTGATTATTATTATGATTGAAAAAAATGAGAGAGAGAAACGGAAGAATGATTAATTCAATAATAATTTCTCTTTAAAACAAGCCAGAAAAACATTAAAATTCAAAAGAAACAGTTTGAAACAAACACAGCTGTAACAACATTTACAAACATATTTTTTAGCGGTTCAAAAAAATAAATTTGTTTTTTTGATTCCTGAACTTCAAAAAATAAAATGTTAAAAGAAGTTTTAAACAACTTTTCTTTGACTGACTTCTTCTATTTTGCAAAGGTTTTATGCATTCTTGTAAGCTTGCTGCTGTTTTTGAGACAAAAACATCGAACAATAACAATAGAAATTTAAAGGGTGAGCAAAATATGCAGAAGCAGAAAGAAAAACAGTTTGCGGTGATCATCGAACAGGCAGGAAATACGGCTTTATTTTTTACAAAAGGTGTTGTTGATAACTTTTAAAGGTTCAAAACAAGAGGGTACAGATAAAAGGAAAAGAGAAAGATGAATGAAAATTGATGCATGAACGGATAAGATGGGATTTAAAAAGATATTTGAATAATAAAGAATTTTAAAATTAACCTAATAGCTTTTTGCCAAAGGGTGGAATTTGTTGTTGGGTTCACAAAAATAAGATGATTAACAATTCGCTAGCTAGAATTGTCATGAATAAAAATAGCTCATTATTGTCTGTGAACAATTAGAAGTCATGAAAAGCGGATTATTTTAATTTTTATATTTTAATGAATAACGCTGTTATACTTTCATTGACTTTGTTGAAATCGTTTTGTTTCTCAGTTAGTAGAAGTAATTCAATGTTCATGATGATAACAAAGCGTGGAATAAAAGATGATTCATCATTGCATAACTTGTCATAACAGTAGTATTCATGAACTTTTCTTTTTTTCTTAATCTGCAGTAAATCTTCATGCTTATTTGTTCTATTCCCTCTCAAAAAAACAAAAGAATCACGTTCAAAATAACTTTCATATTTTGAATTCCTTTCCAACACCCTCTTCATATTTTCCCTCTCCTCTTTCTCTATTCACTTACTCATTTACTTGTTCAAAATCCCTTCTGTAAATACTCAGAAAGAAAAAACTTTTTCCCTTTCTTTCCTGCGTTTCCCTACAAAAAAACTGTTTCATAATTTTTTTTGGAAAGCAAATATTTCTTTTGTTGCATTTTGTTTTTTTGATAATAACAAGCAAAATATGTTTTTTTCTTATTATTAAAAGCGTCAAATGCCAAATTTGCTGATCAAGAGTAAACAATTAATAAAAGCACAGACAAATGTTGCTGTTGCAGAGATCAGGCAAGCTTACAAAAACAAGAACACAACAACAACAAACTTGCTTATTTGTTTTCTTGTTTGTTCGCTTAAAATTTTTGTGTTCTTTACAGTTTTTCCTGCAAACTTTTCCGATTTTTCTCACAGACATTTTTTTATTGCAAAAAATTCAAGACAAAAAAAGCATTTGAACAGAAAAAACACTTGTGTTTGTTGTTTTGTAAAACCAAGATGCTTCTTTGATGCGCTATTTTTAGGCAAAAGGGTTCCCCATTTTGTTTTGTGTAAACGAAAATGCAATAATAAAATTACTGTACGTTTAAAAAACATTTTAAAAATAGTAAAACAAAAACAATTACTTAAAAAACTTGCTTTCATCTTTTTTCTTTGCTAAAAAACAAGCTTGAATTGTAGCTAATTCAAGAAAAACCGGATTTCTCATTCTTGTTTTTGTATAATTTACTTATTATTTTCTTTTAGTTTATTTATTTTTGATGAGTATTTTTAGGGCTTTTTGGTAAACATTCAATAAGTAATATTTTTCTAAATCTTCCTCACTTTTAAAAATAGAAGATTCCCTCTAAAGAAATTGACTTTCCCTTTCCACGTTTCATTTTCTTTGTCATTGTTTTACAGTTTTTTCTTTCTCCTTTCTCTTTTGTCTTTAAAGTTTAGCTTTTGACGTTGTTGGCAAACTTCAAAGAATTTCCTTATCGAAAAAAACAATCATTCTTATTGTTTCTTGTGATAATCATAAGCAAGCTTATTTGGGTACATTTAGTCACAATGATCGGAAACTTTTCCCCCTCTGTGTTATAGTCTATCTTCTTTTTCTCCAAAAATTAAGGATGTTAAAATTACTGCCGCTTTGATTTTAATGTTGTGTCGTCGATGTTGTCGGTGTCTTGTTCTATGCTTACTACTTGCTGCTGCTGCTTTAAGCTTATCTTTTTCGTCACAGTTTTTGATTCTTTTTCTTGGAAACTTTATTTTTCCGGTACATCTGTAGTAGGTTGGAAAATACTTTGTGACAATGTATTTTTTACTGATAAAGAATGAAGCACGTCTGAAGCATGTTTTTGGCGCCGATTTTGTTTGGACACCACGTGGAATGTTAGATTTCCCCCAATTTTTTTCGATACTATTTTTTTTATTGTTTTTAGAGTCATAGAATGAAAAAGAAAACAAACATAGAAATTTTTATCCATTATTTTGTCACACTTCCGGCTCTCTTTTTTTGTTAAATAATTTTAATTTTTTTGGATTAAATCAAGACAGAAAAGCAGGAGGCACCCAAGCAAGCAAGCAAATTGTAATCCCTCAAAAAAGACAAAACGTCACCCTTTAATTTATTAAATGAAAATTCTTTCTTCCCCCATTCCGTTAGTTATTTTCTGTTTAAAGATCAATGTAAAAATGATTTTAAGAATTGTTTGAAAAAAAATCCAATTAAGTGCAATCATTGAATTGTAAGTGTGGGAAAAAAAGCTTTTATCACAATTATGTTTAAACTTAAGACTTAACTTGAGTTAACTTAAGTGAACTTATAAAATTAAATAGAAATGAAATCATTTTTCTCTTCTTTTCTTACAATTTTGCACAAAAAATCACGTGAAACATGTTGTCATCATTTGCTTGTTAGTAAAATGTAATAGTCTTGTTCATTTCTTGTAAGATATGACAAATCTTTTTTGCTGTTGCTAAACAAACAAATACATAACAAAACTATCTTTTTTTTCGATGATGACATTTTTAATGAGAGCTACAGTATGCACCATCGACTGAAGCAATGATCAAGTGCAAAAGCATAATTTTCTAGAAGCACATGCTTTAACATTAAATTTCTTTTTTTCAGTTGAATTCAATTTTTGATTTCTGTTGGGGTACATTTCAGTTTAGTTACTATAAAAAACCTTCATTTGTATAAAAACATGTTTGATTGTTTCAGAATTAACCAAATGATGGATTGAATGAAACTATTTTTGGATGATCAAAATAAAAATTTGAACTATAATAAAAAAAGGGTCATATGATAACAAAGTGTATAAACCAAAAATATATATGTATTTATGGTGTGGATTTACCATAAAAAACATACATAAAAAGTGAGGTCTCATAAACTTTACAATTCTTTTTAAAGTTTCATTTTGTTTCACCGTGGTGGTACCAAAGAAGATAAAAGAGGATTGCCATTTTATTTACTTGATGTTTTCTTTGTTGTGGATATTATAGTCAAGAATTTATGGCTAGGGTCGAGATTAAAGTCTAATATTTTATGTGGAATATCCTTTGTATTACATTAACCCTAAAATGAACTTAAAATATATTTTTTATGACCAATTCTTTGACCCAGTTTTTTATTCAAATAGTACTTTGTCCTTTTTACAGCTCTTTTTTAAGCTACAAAATTCCAATGATGTTTTTGTTTTTTTCGTATGAAAAAGGACCCGATTGGCTTCGAGTCTTGAAGCACTAACAAGTGTGAGTGATCACCAACAAAAACAACTTTGATCAAACATTCGTTATTCCTTCGCTGACTCATTCCAAAACTTTCTCTTCACCAGCATAAAAAACATCTCCTTTCTTAGAGAGAGAAATGTTTTGAGTCATTCGAAAATGACTCAAAAATTTTTTGCTGCTTTAAATAAGCATTTAAAATCTTTTAATATCGTACAGTTTTTGGGGTTGCCGTTTTTTGTGTGACGTAAATATTCTTTCATATTTGAATAGTGTTAATACTTATAAGCAGAAACTTGCTAGTGATAATGCTTCAGTGAGAATTTTAATCTTGTCCATTTTTCTGCTTTCTCCTTTTTGATTCGTCATCAAACAACGTCGAATTTAACCTTAATCTTTTCTTTTTTCTTCTTCAGTTTATTGTATGTAAGTTTATATAAAAATTGGAACATTTATTCGTTCATTCATTCGTTTATAGCTAAAAAAGACAAAAATACGTCATTTATTTTTTATAAACACTAGTTAGTTTTTTCTTCTTCCAAAATGAATTAAACCTCTGGTTTTTGATTTTTTAAAAATTACTCGCTTACGTTTTTCTTTTCTTAAAACAATTCCATTTTCTGCTTTCATTCGATTAAACTTTATTCCAACAAAATTGTATTTGGCGCGCATTACTTACTTACTTCTACGGTAAAATTGGACTGCAAGAAAAACAAAAAGTACACGATATACAAGCCCTCTTAAAACACACGTGTAAGATTTCTAAGAAACCATTCAAAAAAGAGATTTTCTTTGTTACATTCTTAAAATTTAATTTTTCTTTATTTGTTTTACATTTATTTTATCCCATAAAATTTATACTTTCTTTAAAAAAACAGCTTGTAAAAATGCGTTGTTGTATTCTTCTTTAATCCATTTCCTGTTTTAAATTATCCCACAAAAAAGCCATTAAAGTTCCTTCATTTTTTTTCGAGAAATAGGAAATTAGCTCCATTCTTGGAGGGTTTTTTTGAGGGTGTCTCCCACTCTTGCAGAAAAATAAAGTTGCAATAAAATGAATGATAACCTTTTTTCTTTCTGTAAAATGTTTTTAAGCCATTAATAGGAAAATAAAATGTTATGCTTATTGTGGTTTTGTTTAATTTTTGAAAAGACACGTATTTTGTGTATAAAACTGGAAACAAACGAGAAAACTCATTTTGACCCAAAAATGTGGCAACAAGAGAAAGGCAAAGATATACAAAAAAAATGCGTCAAGCTTTTTGTTTAAAAGAACCAATTTTGCAACAACTACTTATTGCTTTTCTTAGTTGCAACTGCAGGCAGTCTGATGCATCAGCAAAGAAAACCAAATGCGTTGTTTAATTGCAAAAATAAGATGAAAGTCAGCACAAAAGAACGTTTATTTTAGCAGCAAAAGAAAGCATGGAAAGATGTTTACTGTAGTTTGGCTCCAAGCAGGTGGCTGCAGGCTTCCCTCATATATTTTTGTCTTTGCCTTATCAAGCCTTTTCCCTTAAAACTTTCTAAAATTAGTTCCTTCAAATTAGCAGCCAAAACAACGAAAACATTAAAGTTGTTTCCTATCTTTTAAAAGTCAAAAAACAACTTAAAAAAGCAAGCATTTCCCCCACTTCTTCCGATTCAAAAAAAGAAATCAAAGACAGATGGATTGCCTCCGCTTTACATCTCTTTACGTCGTTTTTCTTTTTATTTTCTATTGATAAGCGGTCATTCATGTTATAATTCAACGATGCATTTTTAAAAGACGCAAAAATAGTGGTAAAAACTTTGAAATAATTTGTTTATGGTTGTTTACCCAAGATGAATAACGTGATTTTTTCAATTTTACAATTCAGGTTTCTTTTAATTCATTGATGGCTGGTTTCCTTCCGTTCAAAACAAAGAACGAAAAAAGGCTAGTCATTTTCCTCTAGGAGAGAAAAATCATTCATGCCTTCCTCATTGCTTGAAACATTTTTTATGAACTTTGTTTTTATAGAAAAAAGATTAAGCTTGACATGTGTTTTTCCATGGATGGTTTTTAGACTTCCTTGTAGCAGCAGAAAAAAACACCATGAAAGAATAATGGCATAAATAGAAGTCAGCCGCCATTTTTCAAAGGCATAAAAAACTGGCGGAAAATGGAATGCAAAAAAAGAAACAACAAGAAAAAACCCTTTTTTGAAATTTATAGCCACAATTAAACATTTTTATGACAAATCGGTTTCACAGTAAAATGACTGCTGACAATTCAAGGAACTAGTAGCAAGATTTTTTTGGAAACAATTTGTTGAATTGTTTTTGTGGATTCTTGCTTAATTCATTTTCTGATTTAATATCCGGCAATTACAGTAGCTCAAAGATTAAGCTTAAACCATTTAACTGTTTGAGTCATAATATCCCTGTGGGATTGTAAAAAAATATCATTTCTATGTTATTTATTTTAGCCAAATCTTCTAAAATTAAATTTAAGATTTTGTTATTTTTAAGAATGATGTTGTCATTTTACGTCGTCTTCATTTGTTCCCCCCTTGAACACCCTCTTTTCCTCTCTTTTTCTTGTTTATTTTTTGGAGCAGCAGAAAAACAAGAATAGAAAGGGAAAAGGGTTTTTAACTCATTTTTTATGAATATTCTTTTTTCTTCAAAGTCGCTATGAAGCAGTAATAATAATTAGCAGTTATTTTTAAAATGTGTGTGTGAGACAAGCAAATTGTTTAATGACGTTAATGTAAAGCTTCCGGGTCACCAATATAAAACACACAAAAATATTAAATTAATGGGGAAGAAAAAAGCGGCGAGATAGACAGATTTCATTTTTTTGGAATCATTGGGTTCTTCTTCTTTGAGGAAACAAAAAATGGGGTGCTTATTAAGTTTATATTTGAAAAAAAGCGCTAATTACGCTTATACTGAAATTTAATCGTATGTTTTTTTCTCTGGTATAAACTAAACATGGGCTTAATCGACGCCAATACGTATAGAAAAGATATTAGATTTCATGGGAAGAAAAAAATGATACATTGTTGTCTGGGGCTCTCCGTGAATGATTCGAAAGAGGGATGACGTAGGGAAGAGGGTGGTGGAGGTTATTATTAGGGCTGGATTGAGATATAAATTGCTTTGAAATAGTAGCTACTAGTTTTAGTTTCTTCAGTTATTAGGAAACATCTGTTACAGTAGAAATGTTGAAATGTACTCTACTCTTTGGCTGTTTTTTGATAAAATTCCAAAACAAATCGCTCGTTTTCTTTTACAAAAAAAACTCATAAAAGAATAACTTTTGGTCTTATCATTGCCAGAGACTGCCAGAAAACCTAAAAATAATGAGTAATAATTCACCCCTTAAGGTCATATTTCTTTGCCAATAAATCAAACGTTCCTGTCAAAAAAGAAACCGCACATTTGCCTTTTTGGTTGAATCTTTAGTCTTTGAAACATCGAAAGCCATCTTTGTTTTTTTTTGTTTTTTAAACTTTTTACTCAGATTTCTTAATGGAGAAAACATTTTTGAGTTTCTTTTTTTCAAGTGCAGACTTCCGAAAAAAGAAACCTCCAAAAAAGTTTGTAGATTTTTGAAGCGTTAAAAGTTAAAACCTTGTTTTTTAACGCCTTTTTTATTGGAATAGAAGAGTACTTGAAAAAAACACACAGACTTTGAAGCAAAACAACGGTTTTTTCATAAATTCAAAGATGACTATGAAGAAATAATTTATTTGCAAAACTTTTCTTTTTTCTTCTGGCAACGCGCTTTTTTTGTAAATAACAAAAGTAAGCTTTGGCTATGACAAAGCGGGATAGTTACAAAAACATTTGTTTTTTCTTCTTCTTCTTCTGTGAGGAAACTGTCGTCAAGCTTATTTCTTTAAAAACAGATTCTATATTTTAATATTCGTCATTTTGTTAAAGCGTGTTTAGGTGGGAAATTTGTTTTGAAGAAGACGCTTTTAAAGAAATGTAATCTAAATAAATTTGCTGCAAAGATAGTGCAAAAAATAAATAAATGTATTCGTCCTTGAGGCAGTGAAGAAGAAGAAGAATAAAGTGATGATGGCTAGCCCCCCGTTTGCGTGGGATTTATTGTAATTGAGATTTTTCTTCCTTTTTTAGAATTATTAACGAGAATCTTTAAGATTCTAAGATTCTCATGGAAAAAGAATACCATTGAACTCCAAAATGTGGTATGGGATTTTTGACTTTTTAAGAAGAAACGTAAATCTTCCTGGTTTGAGCCATATTATTTGGGCCCAGAATAGTTCAATAAAACTAAAAATTAGTTGAGCAGAAAATTTCCTTTTTCGGTCTTCTGTGTTTCATAAATCTTTCTTTCTTAAAAATTAAGCCGAACGTTCAAAAAAAGGTTGTTACAAAATAGATTCTGTTTTTCCCCAAACAGCTTTCTGGTTTGAACTTTTTTTAAAAAAAAGGATTTTTCAATTTTGAACTTCAAAAAAAGAAGTGATGATAATAATTTGTCGAAATATTATTATTTTATTAAGTACGGAACTTTTTTTGATGTAAACAATCGCAGGGCGCCTAATGCGACGAATGAAGGACAAGATAGTTTCTTCGTCTTCTTCTTCGTTTTTTCAAATTTAAAGAAAAAGAGGAGGAAGAAGGAGATAGATAATAATGCAGAATAACAAATAAAAATATTATTTTTTTTTATTTTAAAACTTTTGTTTTGCTCACAAAATAAGAACTTTTATTTTTGACGTCAAAAAGTTGCCCTTTTAAGGAGAGGTCCATTCTTTATAAAAATAGAAAAATTACAAAATCTTTGAAATCTTAAGGATACTTTTTTGTGATTTCTGTTCAGCCAAAAATACTTTTTCCAAAAATAGAATTTGAACCTGTTCGGTAACTTTTTAAAGACGTAAAAAAGGCACATGATTGTTTTTTAAAGGTTTATAGATTCACACAAGGCATACATACCATCTCAAGGTGGTTTTATGAAGTATCACATTCTTGTATCATTGATCTTTTCACCAATTCACCGAAACTAAGAGATATAAAAAGGGGGCATTAAACTCAGAATTATCATTACAATGTTTTCTGATGCCTTTTTCCTTGAAGAGGAGTAATTTATTATGACAGTATCCCTTTTCCTTCTTTTTATTTAGTAACAATTTTTTTTACATTGAATTTTTTTATTATTATTTGCAAATTGCAAATCGTTTGCCTTTTTTCTTTTCTCCTTTTTTTTCGTTTCCCTTCCAAAGCCGCCGAAGAAAAAAAAGTTATGACTACTACGAATCTTCTCCCCGGTCCGGGTGATGGGAACGGCCCCAAAATGCACTCCGTTTTTAAAAGAGATAGAAAAGACGGAGCTTGTTTTTGCACCCATCCATTTTTTAAGCAAAAAGCAAGCAGCAGGCGGCGCAGACGGGCAGTTAGTGGGCTGCAGAGTGACCATTCGTTTTTCACACACAAAAACGAAGATGAAGGAAAGAAGAAGAGATAGACGAAAGAAGAAGAAGGAAAGGCGAAAAAAATGGATCAAAACTGTTGTTTGTCGTTGCTGCTGCTACTACTTTAGATAGATACTTGCTTATTCTTCAAAATAGTGTCTTCTTCTCAGGGTTTCCTATTTTCTTTGAATATATTAGACTTTGGCAGGAAAGAAAGGCTCCTTTCAAAGTATACCCCGAAAAAACAACAACAAAGAACATTGGCATTTTGCAGCCGTCTTTTTTGTCTGCAAAATGTTCTCCCAGACATTTGCACTTTCTCTCTTCTTTTTCCTTTTATCATCATCACCATCAAAATCATCATCCTTTTCATTGAACAGAGTCCCAGACTTTGTTCGATTCATTTTTATATGCCTAAAAAGATTGACAGTAATCCTGATATTTGATTCTGTTGTAATGAAATTTGTTTGCATCTACTGCCTCTCTCTCTCGCTTTCTTGCAAATCACCCGGACTCGACCCCAAACAATAATAATAATGATAAGCTTCTTGGCGCCAGTCACCTTTCTTTTTACACGTATTTCATTCCGTTTTTTTCCACTAATTACTCCAAATAAAAAAAACACGAAAAAGAGGGTGTTTCCTTTCCCCTCTCTTCTACCTTTTTTTGGTGATAATGACCCCTATAAAAGCCTTCTCTCATTACGTTGCTTCTCTCGCTGCAGGTTACTGCTAAAAAAGAAGTTGATGAATATTCCTGAAATTTCAGGATCAAAAATATTTTTTATTAAATATTACTTGATAGTATTTTGAAAAAAACTTAGCGTGAGCCCAAAAGTCACTGCTTCCTGGCACTATTTTATAAATATTTGGAAGTGAAGGCTTATCGCTTGGAAAACTTTTTTCGACTTCGAAAGTTTTTTTTAAAAAAAATGCTGATCACTTTTTTCCCTGCAAATCCCTCTCATACGTGTGCCACTTAACATAGAAAGAATTAAAAATAGTTTTTTTTAAAAAACTTTTATTAATTTATGCTAATGAAGGTTGCCCAAAAAGGTAGTAGTAGTGGTATAGGATTCTCTATTAACATTGCTGCTTGATACTTTTTTTGTGTTCTTGTTCATCAAAAAACGTTCAACAAAAGTTATTCGTTTTTTGATGAACAAGGAAAAACTTGAATCTCTGTTTTGCTGCGGCTGAGACTCTAATATCCATAATGTTTAAACATTAATAGAATAAAAGATTTATTATTGTTATTATTATTTTAAAAAAAGATACAATTAAAACAAGTTGTTTTTCTGTTTATTATAATCATGCAGCAGCAGCCCATATTTTGATGCTCACTAAATTTAGATCAAAAACACCGCAAAAATCTAAAAATAGTTGTTTCAAGCTGAAATTATTTAAATAAAAGCAGAAATAATTTCAACAAAAAACGCATTATTTATTTTCGTGTAGTGCGAGATTTCATTTTATGTCAACTTACAATTGTTTCTTCATTCATTTGTTTTACACCTTGTTTCCTCGTTGTTGATTAATGTTGTTATTTTTTTGGCACCACAAGCAAGCGATACCACCACCACCACAAAAAAGAAAATATTTACTTTTTTTGTTACTGCAAAAAAAAGATGCCTTGAGGAAGTTCTAAACTTTGATTTCTTCGAGGGTCGTCGTCTTTATTTTCATTTATTATGATTTGAGTCGTTTAATGTTTTTTGGTTTTTTAAAACGGCTGTAAATAAATAAATGATGATGTAGTGGGGTGTCGGTAGAAATGGAAGAAGAAGGTATACCATCCATTGCCTCAAGGTGTTTCATTGTTTTATGAGAAAATTCTTTTGGTACATTTTTGGGTCTTTTTGTTTGTTTAAAAGACAAAAAAAGTAGTAGTAATAATATCTGTAGGCGGAATTATTTGTTAAGGCTCTTTTATGGTTGACTTTTTCTTTAGAATTTTTGAATGGTAGTGGCTTTTGGCAAATTCTTCTATTCAAACCAAAAAAGTCTGTAGACAAAACACAGGTGGGGGTTTTTATGGGGTTTTGCTAAAGTTGAAAAGGTCTAAAAATTTAATTGCAGACAAAGATTGCATGGACTTTGTTAAAGAAAAAGCATTACGAGAATTTTTAATTGTTATTGTTCTCTTCAAAGGAATTTTGCAACTTTTTTAAACTAAAAAACAACTAAAAAGCGCTTATAAAAAGAAGAAAGGAAAGTGTCCATTTTTATTTCTTTTTCGGCTAAAGAATTGTTTATCCGTTAACTCAACTCAATTCTTAAACCATTTTTCTTTAAAAAACTGGTTCAAGTTTATCTGCTGCTATAACTACTACTATTACTTTGTCGTTCACTTTTTTTTGCATAATATTGCTTTTTTGGATAACAGAAAGAGAGAGGAACACATTTCTAATGTCCGGCTCTTTTATAGAATAGATAGAGATAAATGCGTTCATTCCCATTTTTGTTACTACATTTAATCATTTATTCATTAGGTTTGTCATTCATTAATCAAGGGAAGAGGATGGATGAACGCCCCAACAGAAAGATTCCCAAACAAACAATTGAAAAAGCAAAAAAAACTAAGTAATTTTAAAAAAATAATAGTTTGTCCGTCTCATTTCAGTCTGGCGCCACACAAAAAGCGACAACCCCAAACTCCTCCCCTTTTTCTTCTTTTCTATCATATTTTTTGTTTAGTTTATTTTCACATATTTTTTTCTCTCTTTTTCTCTTCTCTGATATACGGGCTAAAAGGGTGGAGACTTGTTTTCTCGTTGATCACGTTCAACAACGCCGATGGTTTTTATATTCAAAAAAGCACCTCATTTTTTCTTGTCTCCTCAAAAAAATGATTTTGTTAAAAAAACTTTTTTTTATTTTTTGCTTCTTTTTTTCATTCAAGTAAGCACCAAGAAGCAGGTATAAGCTTAAGATTGAGAAAAAAAAACACATTTGTTGACGTTCTTCTTCTTAATTTTTTTGAAAGCGTTTATGGCGCCAGGGCTTTTTGCATTTGTGTTGCGCAGCAGCAACAACTCAGCTTCTTTTTCTTTTGTTATTTTTTATCTTCTCGTGGATTCAACACTTTAAAAAAATTCGAGTAATTTTTTGCGTGAAAATAAATCGCGATTATTTTAAAGGTTACCTTTTTTTCTAATTCTTTCGGTTCTAAGGGGATATTGCTTTTGGCTTTATTCACTTGAAAGGATTACGATAATTGACTTTCAACACTTACGTGAAATATGTTTTTTTCGAAAACGATTTTCTGTTTCAAGTTTTTTTATTTTCCTTTTTTTTCAGACTTATTTGCATCGAGATCCTTTGAAAATCTCATTTTTATTCCCTTCTTTTGTGTTTCAATTTTACACACTTAAGAAGTAAACTGTTATAATAAATTATTATACTCAAAAAGCAGCATTCAAATTAAATTAAATTAAATTTGATGGAAATTCATCCAGCTGAATATCAACAGCATCATCGTACCGGTAATAACAATATTAGCAATAATAATAATAGCTATTGCCGTTCTGCTTCATTAAATATGCATCATCAATATCGAGGTGAAACCGTTGTTGCAACTCCAATGGCTTCACATCATCATCATCATTGGGGTCAAGCAATTTGTACTTCAAATATGACTACCGTAAATGATGGAAGTAATAAAAAACGTGATTTTCATTTTCAAGTAAGTATTTCTAAATCGTCATCCCTGACTGCTAAAATTATCCTAATTACTTTATTTGTTGTTAAAAGGTTGCTCAAAAAAGACACAATTGCTTACACAAAAATTGTGCTTCCTATTTCGGTGACAACAAAAAAAGTGATTTTTGAAATATATCATATTTTGTTGTGACCTTGTTTTTGTCAACAAGCCATCCCATCCCTTAAAAAACATTAATGAAACAATTTAATGACCAATTTCTCTTTTTTGCAGGTTATCTCCGTAAATGAAGGACCAAAATGGTTTGTATTTCAAAAGTCACAAAAATCGACTGATCAACCAGAAGTAAATCCTTCCAAAAATTCCTCCAATCAAGAAAATGAAGAAAATCATTATCATAAGAATGGTGCAATTACACCTAATACCGTACAACCCAATGCACCAATGACAATTAATCTTGCACATCTTCAACGAAAGAATCGTTTATCTCGTCGGAAGCAATTAGCTGAAATGCATCAACATTGTTCAATTGTTGATTCAGAATATGCACATGTAACTGCAACAAATTCAACCAATGATGCCCCTCTATCAGAACCTCTTACTCGACGATTATTGTCTAAACCAATAATTTGTGTTACACCTTCAAGTGGCCAAGAATCTTCTCCATCCTGCTCATCATCCATGCCATCACAAACATTCAAAATTTTATCCGTCTCTAAAAAGTCATGGGAATCTGATGATGAAGATGACTGCACATGTACATGCCGAAAAATGTCTTTATCATTGGATGATGACTGTGAACTACCATCTCCAGCCCATTGTGCTGCAGTCTCTGGTACTTCAATATCTTCATACATTTCAACAGCCTCTTCTTCATCATCTACATCAACAGCTTCATCATCATCAAATCAAGCATCAGATGATTCTGGAGTTTGTAATGGAGGAAAGAATAACAATTATGATTAAAACGGGTTTAAGTGAATTGTATTCATTGTCCATTTTTCTTTCATATATCTTTGCTTTGCTGAAATCTTTAAAACTCAAAAAACATTTAATGTTTTTTTGGGGAGTTTCTTTATCCTTTCTAGTTTTTTTACGTGTTTTTCCTTTATTTTTGGAAAAAAATCAATCAATTTTTTGTGTTCGCTTTTCCGGGTAGCTTTAGCTTTTTTATATGGTTTCTTTTTTTAAAGATCAAATCTTCAGATATTCTTTTCATTTGTTTATCCATAAATCTTTCCATCCTTCCAAAAAAACTAATATATTGTAAAAACTGAAACGTGTACAGACTCTTTTTTCTCTTCCATCATTTTACGTGTTATTTCTCTTATGTATGTATTTTATTCAAAGCAAGCTTCATCGAAAAATTCGACAAAAATAAAAGCTTTCATTTATTATTTTAAAAAAATTTTGTTTTTAAAAACATTGAAAAAGAAAATCGAACATTACACAAATTTGAAGCAATAAAAATTTTTAAAAAAAGACAAAGATTTTTTTTATACGGTAGTAGGTATTGGCGAAAATCACGTTTATACATGTAACTGCTTTTTAAATTCAAAGACAAACTAAAATTGGAAATGAAAAAAAAGTTGATAGTTAAACAATTCATTTTGTTTGTTGTATAGTTAGTTAGTTATAGTTGTAAAGTTTGCCTTCATCCATCTTCCAGTAACACCAACATGGTCAAACAAAAAAAACTCTCTTTTTCTTTCGATTTAATACTAAAAGTTTGTCAACTTTTTCTTCAGCTTTAAAGACAAAATAGTTTTCTTTTCTTTTTTCTGATTGAATGAAGTAAATTTCCAGACATTTTTTTTGGGAGAAAAAAAGCCGCCGACATTTAACTAAAAAAGCTATACAATTCTTTTTAGTTTTTTTAATTTGGTGAAATTTATTCGTATCTTTCTTTTCTTCATGAAAGCGGATGAAATTTGCGGGAATGCAATAGTGACTTGTGAGTGACCACTCACTAGTCAGTCACTCCCGGGAAATGATGCCTTTTTTAGGAAAAACATGCTTGCTTTTTTTACAAAAAGTATTTTTGTGACAAAAAAGGAAACTAAAAACGTTCTATTTTTTTCAGCGTCAGAAAGTTTAAAAAAGACTGCTATTGTCCGCTGAAGCACAAAAACATTTATAAAACGACAGAATTTTCAATTAAAAAACAGTAAATTTATTTTTAGAAGTTTTATAAAATAATATTTTGACTCTATTCTTTTTTTCAATGATGACTTTACAGATAAGAGTGGGAAAAAAGATGTCAAAGAAAAGCTTAATTTTGATATAGTAAACAATATTTTCACAAAATTAAAATTTTTGCTTACTATCATTTTTGTCATACTGCATTGTCATTATCGCTTTTGCATTAATGAAATTCTTTATTTTTTTTAAAACAGTAAAAAACAAGCAGGAATTTTTACAGCATTTTAATGAACGTCGTCGTCTCCATCAAAAAGTAATTTCAATTCTTTTTTATATAACTTTTGCAAAAATAAAAACTATAGTTTTTTAACGTAAAAAAGAAATTTATTGCATTTTTTAGGGACAAATTTTTTTATGGTATAAGAAAAAAATTAATGAGCGTTACACAACAAAGGTGATGGTGGTGCTTGCTCTCGGTCAGTTGCTTGCAAAAAAACAAACACTCTGAGAAATTGGACAAAGAGTAATATTTCTTTTGCAATATTTCCTACTTGCTTGCATTAGCAGAAAAGTGAAAAGTTTGTGTCTAAAATGGTGTTAAACAAGGGAAAAAAGTGATCTGTGCTTAATGATGCTGTGTTCACTTTTTTTTATCTCGTTTCTGTAAAGGTTCTTGTTCTCTTTTTTTGCAAGAATAACAACAGCAGAAGGAGCAAAGAAAGAAATATAAAAAAACATCCAAAGATTGCGACGTCATTTTGTGGAGGTTTTTAGAACATGCTTAAACACATTAAAAAGATACAATGGGTTAACCTTTTTTTTACTTTCTTTTATGCTTTTTACAATAATGAAATGATGCTGCTGCTGATTTTTTATATTTGTTTTGATAGCGTGATTGTGAAAATAGGAGAGCCTTTTTTTTCATGAAAGATGAAAAGGTGAAAAAACTGTGAGCCTCAATCACCTGATGAAGAACGACGATGATGACATTTAGGTAAAAAAAATTATAGGGTTCAATCAAGGAAGTTTTTTTTCTAAACAAGTTTTGTTTTTAAGAACAAATTCACTGACAAAGCTATAAACAAATTTATTACCCTCTAACAATAACAATCAAACTTTTGATAAAGAATTTTCAAACAACTTTACAAAATTTCACCAAATTTTAAACGAGATATAAATCAATGATGTCTTTTACTTTTTTCGTTTATGAGTGTATGAGCGTATATAAAGTGTATCATTTTTTTGCATCTTGATTTTAACAGTTGATTAGAAAAAAAAAAGAAAGACGAAATGAATTTGATTGTCACGTTGCATTGTGACAAGTTTTGTTTGGGTGTCGGTGATTTGTTTTATATCGTTTAAAAAGAAGAGACATATATAAAAGGGGAGAAAAAAGAAATAAATGATTATTGACAGCTATTTGAATATCACACGTGTGCCTGCGTACATGTTATATGTGACATAGAGACTGGATGGACGGTAGCCAAGATAAAGCAACACAAAAAACAAGACTGACTGACCACATGAGTTTTTGTGTTTGTTTTGATAAAGACAAAGAAATATAAAGAAGAGGGATTTAAAGTTGTAGTGATAATCAAGAAAAAATAGCTGACAGACTTTATTTGCATTGATAAAAAAAGAATCCACGAGACTTTTGTTTTTTGATGTTTTTATTTGGGGGTTCTAACAAAACTATGTTTTTTTAGATTCTTTTACATACTTTAAACAATTTTTGAGCGTTCAATAATAAACAATTTGTACCTAAATGATGTGTACTTTAATAACATGATTAATTAATTTTTAACAAATTGGGTACGATTGTTGAAGTGTGTAATAATTGTTTTTCTTTCTTCTTATTTTGTGACCTCTGATAAATGATTATTAGGTTGGGTTGATGAACTCCAGAAATGATGGGAAAATGATGAGAAAAAAAACAGAATTCAATAAAGAAAATTGTAATTTATGTTTTTTTCTTTCTTCTCCATCATCCGTTTATCAAAGGGTATATAAAAGAAAGAAAAAATGAAACGTGGGAATCAGGTATGACGATTGTAAAAAGAAGAAAAAATACGGTAAAAGCGTAACAAATTGATTTGTATAAAATAAAAATTGAAAAGGTTTCAGTTTTTTCTCACAGAATGATGTGTTTGTTGTTATTGTCAAAAAATCTCTTTTGAACCAGGGAAAATGCTGTTTTTTTTCAAACAAAAGATCTTTGTTTTTAGGGGGAAAAGGTTTCATCGATGAAAAAAGAAAAGCAGTATTTCATTAGTAACCCTTGTCGGACACGACAGTTTTAATTATCTAAGATTGTGTAACTTTTGCAATGAAAAAACAAAGCAAATATGATTCAACTGTTAACTTTTGCAAAAACTGTCAAAACAACATCTTAAATGTTTCGAGGCCATAAAACTCATTTACGTCGTTTAAACATAAGGGTTATCAGTTTCATTTCATTTCCGTTTGCGGAAGCTATCAATTTCATCGTTTTTTGGTTTTTCATTAATGAAGAAGACGCGTTTTTGTGGGTTGCAAAAAAACCTCTCTCTCTGGCTCTGATAATGCTCTTGCTACTACCTCTTCACCGGATATGATTCAATTATCTTTGGACCGTTTTACAACAACTAATTGACAAGAAATAGAGAACGACGAGAATAACAAAGTAATCATTTACTCAATCAAGGGCAATCAAATTTACGGAGAGGTTTAAAAAAAGATTTTTCCCTTCAAGCTTTATCAGAGAAAACTGCGTCACAGCTTTCATTCAAATCATCAAGGAGCAGCAGCAGCAAGTAACAGCTGTTTAGGGTGTCATTTCTCTTTGAAACAATTGAAAAAGAAAAGATTTCAACAAAGGTGACAAAAAAAATTGTTTTTTTAACTTTTAAATTTTATAGGGGTCAACTTATTTATTCAAAAACAACAAAGGCTAATGACAGAGATCAGGAAAATCGAAGAAAAACAACAACAAATTCTACAAATTCCATTGCAATGCTTTAACGACCTTTTGTTTTGAGTTAATTTCGTTACTACAAGTAATTAAAAATTTTTGTTACTATTTTTAAATCTAAAAATGACTAATTTCTTTTTCTATTTACGGTATTTTGATTTGATTAATTTTTATGCAGTAACTTGTACTTTTTGTAATTAGTAATTTATGAATCATGTCCGGTAAAAACTCATTAAATGTTGTCATCGAAAACATTTACACAACATTATTGATTGGTTTGGTTGATAACTTTTAAACACATTGATTTAATTTTATAAAAATTATTTCAGATTTTTGATGATCGGCTTAAAAAACAAATGTAAAACGTAAAAAAATTAATCACTAAAAATTCAAAGCAAAAATGTATTGTGTTTGAGCATTTGAATAGGGAAGTAAGTATCATACAAAAGAAATATAGAGAGAGAAAGAAGTTTCCAGCCGATTTGTGTTTTGATGGCTGCTGCTGCTGTATTTGCTTTTTTACAATGAAAGTGTTTAAGTAGCAATGGAGCCGGAATAATAAATATATCAATCAAACGGGGGATTGTTTGTTTTCTTACAGAATCTCAAAATATTGTTGAATAGTAACAAAATGTATCACAAACAAAAAAAGTTTAAAATCTTTTTATTGACAAATGCGAAAGTTAAATATTTTTAACTTTTTTCAAGCTGCTATCAACTTTCATTTATTAAAAGGGTAAAAATCATTTTCAAAAAGATATTACGGTAGCAGATTTGTTCCTTTTTGCTCCCATAAAGTCATCAGGGTTAAAAAAATTATTTTTGAAATGTAGCCAACTGCTTGCTTGCTTGCTTCTTCAATCAGTGATCATTCTTTTAGCATAACTCATTATCTGCACATCCTTACTTCAAAAAAAGCTTGCAAAGTTATCAAATGTCCACAAAAAAGACAACGTTCGCTCAATCAGCAACAAAAAAAGCAACAGCAACAACTTTTTGCATTTTTGCACGCATTTTTATGACAAGTTGCGATTTGCAAATAACAAACGTTTCCGCTGTTGAAGATTAACTTTCAGTCTTTTGTTTTTTGCTTTAAAAAATCATTTCAAAATCGTGCATTCTTTGCAATTTTTTTGATACAAAATAATCAGATTAAATCCACGGAGTTTGAATTTGAAAAATTTTGTTTTTAAAAAAACAAAAAAAATATAATACTTTTTTTCCTTTCCTCTTCCTTCCTTCCTCTCTATCTCTTGGCGCCGACAGTCGCGGTCAAATTAATTTTGAGACGACTATAAAAATCTTTATGCAAACAAATTTGAAGAACCTTTTTGCAAAAAAATAAAAGTGTATTTGATTTTAGTCGATTAATTTTTTTACTCTAAAATTTGTTTAAAATTTAAGACTTAAATTAAAAGAAATAAGAAATTTAGTATCAAATAGTACATAAAACTTAAGGCTGTTACAATACAATAACAATTAAAGTCAAATCCACTATAAAATTGTTACTCTCACATATGATAGTAATTTCGAACAAAATTTTTACAAAAAAAAATGTTACTATCAATTGACAAATGCAAGCTTGTTTTTTAAGTTTGCACTTTGAAAGAAAAACAACCACAACAACATCGTGATTATATATTTATCACTTTGTCAGGAACAAATTCACGTCAAAATACGCAAGTATTTCCTGGTTGCAGGTTTAAACTTTCAGTTATACAACAGATGTTATTTTGATTAAACATTACTTTTTAAAAAATCATTTATCACTGCAAAAACTTTAATATTCATGACGTCGTACAGAAATTACCAGTAAAATAAAGTATATAATTAAGGCAAGAATTAAAATAACAGTAAAAATAAAACATGAAAGTAACATGATTTTTACAGCTTTGTTTTCTGAAATTCTGTTAAAATGTTAGATATAGCTTTAATACATGTGTAATATTTACCTCTAAAGAATTCACTGAATTTCCTTTTCTTTGTTGAAGCCAGCGATGGACAATTGACATAAAGTGATGACGAAAATGGAGTCGGAATCACCGATGCAGGAAATTGAATTGTTGATGGCAGGGTTATGCTGGGTGAGAAGGCAAAGGAATGTGAAGATTCCACATTTGAGTCATTTGAATCATTTGAGGCTTTTACGGAAACATTTGAAAGACTTGCAACATCTGTTGTTTCAGCCTCGGAAGGTGCTGAAGCAATAAATCCCGCCGGATAAATCGATGAACGCTCTTCTTCTGATTGCGCGTCTTCTTTTTCATTTGGTGGCCACCACGGTGGAAGAGAATATATTGGATCTGGCATGTCGATAACTGTAAAATGTGTTATAACTTTAAAAGCAGCATGTGACATTGTATTGTTCTTTTTTCCAACAGCAGAAAAAAGTGTCAAGCAATCCCATATTTTTTTTATTTTCACAAAAATGTATCGTAAATAAAAAAATAATAAACTAAATCATAAATCAAACACTTCTCGGGAAGGAATTGTGAATAGTGCAAAAAAGTGCTTTCCTTTTCCCCTTTTTAAAAGATGATTTGCTTGATCATAATATCAACAATTGCTTGCAAGGCACTCGGAAATGATACATCTTTGATATATATTTTTTATTTCTCTTTTAAGATAACTTTAACTGTAAACCCTAATGAAGTTAGAAACATTTTGTAGGAACTTATAATGTAACTTTACAGAGATTGCATTGCTATTAGCTGATGTCCAATTGAATCAAGGCGAAGTATTTCTATTTTTCTTTTTTTTCTTTGAGAGGTAAATCTTTGATCAAAAAAGTTAGACGTATTTCTTTTTCTTATTGTTGACCCTTTGAAACGTGTAAATTGTGAAATTTGAAATCAAAGAAGCAGCTGCTATTGTCTTTAAATCTTTATAAAATGAATGAATGAATTAATTCCATTTTATTTTATTTCCTCGTTGTGTAAATAAAAAATCACATTTTTATAAATTCTTTTCATGTGCCAACTTTTTTTTCAGTTTTTACGTTTTAACGACAACTTCAAAGATTTATTTGCACTTTTAATTTTTGGCCTTTTTCTTTCCAGACATATTTTTTCCTATTTAAAAGCAAAAGGCCCAAAAAGTTGACCAACAAGAAACTTTTGCAAACTTTTAAAAACTAAAAAAGTCTAGACATGGTTCCTTTAAATGTGTTGCTGTCTTTAAAAAATTCAACATGTTATTTTTAGATCAGAGAAATGGATAAAAAGGAACTAAAAAAAGATGAATTGCAAAAAAAGCAAAGAAAAAACCCATTAGCATTTATCTAATGTGAGAAAGTAAACTTGGAACAATAGAGAGAAAGAGCAAAGGGGAACAAAGGAAAAACAAACAATGTTTTTTTGTTGTTTTAAGAAATTTTTGTAATTTTTGAACTTCATATTTTTTGAAGAAAAAAGTATGTAAAATCTTAATCCAATGGGGTTGAGAGGGCTGCTGACTAATCACTTTTGCATATATACATGTGTCTGGCGCCAGTAATCGCCAGTCTCCTTCACTCTTCTTTTCAAATTCTGTTTTCCGCGTGATAAAAGCTGCGCAAATAAAAGGCACCAGTCATCATCATCAACAAATCTCATTCAGCTTCTCCTTCTTCTTTCTTTCCTGCTGACGTCGAAAAACAAATTTTTGTGAGACAATTTAAAGTTTTTTTGCAAAACTTGAAGGAAAAAGAAAGTTTAAGCTTTAAAGAAAAAAGGGAAAAGTTTTAAAAATATCAGACAAAATAGAAAAAATATTTTTGTAGAAAAAAAATAAAATGTTTTTCATTTACAGTACATATGTGAGACAAACAAATTATTGAACAGAATTTTTACAAAATAATAAAAATGGTAGTGAATATTGTGTGACCGGATATAGAGGATATTGAAATATTTACTTGTATGCATAAAGTTTTTTTTGGATTAATATTGAAAATGGCTTAAAAACTGTTACAAAAGTTATTCGAGTACATTACCTAAAACCAAAGAATTGTTCATAATGACATCAACTATTCCACGGCGGAGACATAAATTGTACCGTACCTTTTTTACATGACATCATTGTTAAAAAAAATAAAAGGAAAATTTTGAACAAAAGCATACATAATTTTGGGGTGACTCAACAAAAGATAAAACAATAAAACCGCGCCTTTAGAATGTAGTTATCACTGATATGACAACGATAATAAAACTTGAGCACAAAAATTAAAACTTAAATTCAGTTTTTATTTTTGCAAATAAATTATTGAAAAAATGTGTTTCTCACAAATTGGAAAACTTTTATATCTTGGATTAATGTTTGTAATTTTCTGTGTTACCGTAGTTGGAATGGCTTCTTCACGTACGATATAACAATAATTCTTTGCATAAGTTTAAAATTGAAAGGTTTCAGATTGGAGAGATATTTATATTAAAGGGAATTCGACACAAATAGGAAACATTGGGTTGTTTGGTGGATGTAAATTACCTGGTGGTGATGAAACTTGCAAATCATGGTATGATAAAGTAAGCGAAACTTTTTTGATATGTTTGTTTTACAAAATTACCATATAGCATGAACCCAAATCTGATGGCACTGTAAAGGGCTTTCTTATATTTGGAATTATAATGGAAGTTTTGGCAATGGGCTGGGTCTTCCTTTCATGTTTAGCCTGCTGCTTTCATTCAAAATTCATGCATGCTCTTGCCGCTTGGTCAGCCCTAATTTTTGCAAGTTTAACAATTGCTGTCATTTTGGCTGTCAACAATATAAATTCTATCGCATATGAAGAAAGTTGTAAGTATTTAATTTTTGCTAATTCTAGCGGATAATGATTGTTTGTAACGGCATTTATTTTGTTTATACTTTTTTGCAGGTATAAATTTCAAAAACAAGCTTGTGTTTGACAAATTGATAGTAACAGTTTTTCGGAAATTTTCTTTTTGGACTTACTATCAAAAATGAGAGTAACAAGCTTGTAACAGTTTTAACTTAAATTGTTACTGTGTTGAGAGAATCTTTAAATTTTTTATGTTTAATTTAATTTCAGGGCCAGATGTTGTACAAATCAAACATGGTTACAGCTTTTTTATTATTTGTGCAACAGCAGGAATAACAGTAATTTCTGGTATCCTTGGAGCTATGATAGCTTGGTGTTCTGATCAATCGCCTTGTTGCTGATTCTTATTGGCTTTAAAAATGTAAAAATAGTTTTGAATAAAAGCATTCAAATAATTTCTTCGTTTTAAACACTTTCAAACAAAGCATTAAAGCACTTTCTCAGGTTATCTCTAATTCCTCTTATTTCGAACATTATTATCCTTTGACATCACCACCCATTTTTTAACCATGATAACACCTTTTTTCAATGATTCAAATAATGAAATAAACAAAAAGCTTTTTGTTGAAAAAATTTGTCTTTGTTCACTGATAAAACAGAAAGCAATCCATAATAATACTCATCAAAAAAATTTATTCATTTCAAACTAACAAAAATTCCCTTTCAACAAAGAGTTATTGAAAATTTTGTAAAATGTGTTTAAGTCAAGTTGGAAAATTGATGTACTTAAGTGTAATGTTTGTAATTTTTTGTTTAACTGTTGTTGGAACTTTTACACCACGTAAGACATAGAGGCATTGCTTCCAAATGAAAATTAATTCATCTTTTTGTAGACTGGAGAGATTTATATTTGAATGATGGAACAAATACAATTGGACATATTGGTTTACAGGGTGGGTGCGATATGTCTGCAGATTCAGCTGGACCATTTGATGGTTATTGTACTCAATGGAATGATGTATGATATTTATAAAATCCATTAAAACATTTATATCAAATTTTCAGAATAAACCAAAATATGAAAATACAATAAAAGGTTTTTTATTTGCAGCAATGGCAATTGAAATATTAGCAATGGGATGGGTAATGCTTTCATGCTTGGCTTTTTGTTATCACTCAAGATTTATGCATGCCCTTTCTGGTTGGTCTGCTTTGATTCTGATGTGTTTAGCTGTAGCTGTAATTGCATTTCTTGCTAACAGAGAAAAAAATATTAATCAAGATGGAAGTAGGCAACAGAGACTTCTTTTTTTGTATCTTCCTAAAGTTTATTAAAATTACAGATCCGGGCAATTATATAACTATCAAAGTTGGATACAGTTTTGATTTGATTGCTGCCGCAACGGCCCTTTCAATTGCTTCTATCGTTCTTGGGGGTATTACGTCATGGCTTTCTGATCAACCATTTTGTTAAGTGTTTGTTTATCATAATTATTTTTTAAACTTGTAAATTATAAAAAGCAATCAATAAAAAGATATAAATAATTGAAACTACAAAAAGTACAAATAACCTTTGAACAAAGGGGTAAAAACGACACACATATAAACGAACGACACAAAGCAAAGAGAATTTGCAGCAGCAATTATATCTCTTTCTTATCAATAAAAAAAAGTTTACAACAATGCGAAATTTAGTCTCTCTTAACTATGCGTTTTTGCTACTTTCCACTTTATTCATTTTCATTTGTCTCGTTTTTGTTGTGTGGTCCAAAAGCATTAAATGGGAACGTCTAAAGATTCGCCATCTTTGACTGGAACATTAAAGGCTAAAGCAATTCGATGGCTTGAAGATAATCGGGGCCTTGTTATTGTTCTATTTTGTCTACCAGCTAGTTTTGTAAGTTTTCGTTGTTGTTTCTCAAATAATTGTACACTTTTTTAAGCTGTTTGATTGCGCAATTCAACTTCGATGTTGGCTTTGTCGCTTACTTTTTTCTGCACCAAAAGATCATTCAAAGCGTGTTCAAGCAATTCAAAAATGTGTTCAAAAATGGAATAAACTACCCGAGAATGAACAAAAGCTAATGTGCACGGCAAAACCAAACTGGTTGTCTTTATCAACAACTTTTTATGAAAAATCTAAATGCTACCAGGTTCCAATTGATCTCTTTGATATTCTTGAACTTAATGAAGAAGCTATGACAATTAAAGTTGAACCAAATGTTAGTGTACACGAGATGACAAAATATCTTATTCCAAAAGGATATACGCTAGCTGTAACCCTTGAAATTGGAGATGCAACTGCTGGAGGATTAGCATTCGGAGTTGGCATGACTACTTATTCTCATAAAGTTTGTTCTATGTTTCAGAAAAGTTTTGACAGATAATTTTCAGGTAGGTCTTTATCAAGAAACAATTATATCGTATGATGTTGTAACAGCTGATGGCTCTCTGATACACGTAACTGCTGATAATGAACATTCTGATCTATTTTATTGTCTTCCATGGTCTCATGGCACTCTCGGCTTCCTAGTTGCATTAGAATTGAAACTAATCAAAGTTAAACCATATGTGCATATGCAATATATTCCTGTAAGTTCTCAAAGGCATAGAATATTTTAATAATATGCTTAAAAAACAATAGGTACATTCACAAGAAGAATATTGTCATAAAATGATGGAACTCTCTGGTGCCTTGGATAAAGATTTTCCATGCCCAGATTATCTTGAAGCAACAATTTATGATAAAGAAAATGCTGTAATTATGGTTGGGAACTTTGCAGATGTGGATACATTTGCAAAACGACTGAAAGTTAATCACATCACTCAATGGTACAAGCCATGGTTCTACAAGCATGTTGAAAACTTTTTGCATCAACGTGGTGAAGAATATATCCCCATTAGGGATTATCTACTTCGACATAATCGAGCCATTTTTTGGGTTGTTGAATCCATGATTCCATTTGGAAATCATCCACTCTTTCGGTAAAGCTTACTGCACTTTTATAAATACAATTTTGAATAACTTTAAGGCTCTTCTTGGGATGGCTATGCCCCCCAAAACCAGCTTTCCTCAAATTTACAACAACTAAAGCTATCCGAGAAATGACATTTGCAAAACAAGTCTTTCAAGATATTGTAATGCCATTGAATACCCTCAAAGATCAAGTCAATACTGCTATTGATCTCTTTGAAACATTTCCACTTCTGGTTTATCCCTGCCGAATTTATGATCATCATCGTGGACCACAAGGTCAACTTCGAGCTCCAAAAACAGAACAACAAACCCCGGGAACTAATTTTGCAATGTTTAATGATTTGGGAGTTTATGGTACCCCTGGACAAGTTAAAAATCGTAAACCATATAATCCAACAAAAGCTATGAGAGCCATGGAACAGTTAGTTTTTGATTACGAAATTACTGCTTTACAGTAAGCAACTTATAGATTTACTCGAGATGTTGGTGGCTATTCATTTTTGTATGCTGATATCTTTATGACTGAAGAAGAATTTAATCAAATGTTTGACATGTCACTGTATAATGATGTCAGAAAACGTTACAATTGTGATGGAGCTTTTCCCCGGCTTTATGACAAAGTTAAACCCGAAATTGATGTAATTCAAATTGGTGAAAGTTATGCCAATTAAACTTAATGTAATTGTGTTTATCTAATAAATTAGTTTTAAAATAAAACATTTTCCCATCGAAACCAAAAAATAATGTAAATATGTCATCATCTTTTTAAGACAATCAGAACCTTTAACAAATAAAAATTGATAAATCAAGTTTTCACTGTAAATACAAAAACACTTTTATTAGTAAAAAAGTTTGTAAAAAAGCAAAACAAGAAACAATAAAATTTCATCACATTTTATAGTTGCTTTTTCCCATATTTGAAGTTTTCCTCAGGCAAGAAAACAAAAAATTGCAAAGCAGCAATGATCTGATTAGTTTTTTTTCTTCTTCTCGAGCACCGATTTCTTAACTTTTTGAATTGTGATCTCATTTGTTTACATTTTTAAAAAACATTTTTCATTTTGTGATGGGCGGAAATTCGAATTAAAATTTTTAATGACTTTTTTAGTAACACAGAAAAAAAGAAAAAGAAGACGAGTTGAACCCCTTAAATTCTCTTTGTCGATAACATGTTTGTAAAAATCTTTTAAAGAAAAAATAGAAATATATTTAACCATTTATTTCTTTGGTAATAATAACAACAGTTTTTAAAATTTAAAAGTATGAGAGGAGGAAAATGGAATGAATTAGCGAATGAAGATGAAAAGCAAACAAGCTGGAGGTCTATTTATGTAGCCGGGGCCTTGTCATTTGTGGGTGCAGTGCAATTTAGTTTATATTTTAGGTATGCTTAACATTTACAATTTCAAAGTATTGCAATTAATCCTAACTCTTTTTAGTGCATTATGGCCTTATATTCAAACCGTAAGTTTCCTTTTTTTATTTTGCTTTAAAACAAGCTTTTAATTACTGTAACTTTTTCTATTTTTGTGAAACTTACATTTTTTAGTTAGATAAAGGCACAACAGAAACATTTTACGGGTATATTGTAGCGGGTTACTCCGTTGGGTGAGTTGGTATACATTTACATATATTTATTAAATAACATCATTTTAACAGACAGATAATGTCAGCTCCATCATTTGGTAGGATTAGTGATAAATTACAACAAGTTAAAATTCCCCTTTATATTGGGCTTCTTTTAATGTTTATTGGAAATGCAACATATCTTTCCCTGGAGATTATTCCATTTCCTGCAAAATATGTACTGTTTATTGGACGCTTTATTACCGGTGTTGGGAGCAGTAATTCATGCTTGCTTAGGACATATGCTTCCACGGCATCAACGTCAAAGGACAGAAGTCACGCCATTGCACTTGTTACTCTCGGCCAAGCTTTAGGTTATAACATATGATTTATATGTCTTAACATAATACATTTCTTTTAGGAGCCACTTGTGGACCTGTGTTTCAACTTGCGTTTGCTCCATTGGGGTATCCGGGATTACGATATTTAAGCCTTGGAATAAATATTTATACAGCTCCAGCATATTTTGCATGTTTGATGAATGCGGCGGGTGCTTTAGCACTCTACTTTTTATTCAAAGAAGTTTATGCTGGTGTAGAAATATCTTCATCGTCAAAGGATAAATCTACACGAAAACATTTACCTATGTATGATACTTTAGCTGTTATTACTTGTTACATTACTCGATTCACTCAAATGTTTGTCAATACTAATCTTGAAACAATTGGAACTGCATTTGCAATGATGATGTTCGGATTCTCTGAGACGAAAGCTGTCTCATTCACAGCTGCCGCACAAGGGGGTGTCGGAGTTCTTACATTTGGAGTTTATTTGGCTTATATCTTTTTAAAATTAGATAATTAGTAAGTTTTTTGTATTTGCTTCAATTTTGAAAAATATTTTGATCGAGTTGGTTTTGAAAAAAACATTCTCAAAAACAAGTTACAGTATATTTTGGGTATGAGTTTTTTTATTGCAAAAAAACAATTCAAAGTACCTTCAAAAGTTAATTTTTTTGTTTTTGTAAATTTATGGGAGAAAAATCGGAAACGCCAATTTATTTTTTTTTGAATGTGCTCATTTAAAAGTGTGACTGCTAAATTGGACAATTGAATGATGAAAAGAAAATTTCTAAATAAAGCTATTTAAATTATTTTAGCATAAGTTCTCGAAAGGCATCATTTTATTCTTTGATTGGTTTACTACTATTTCATTTGATAACATATTCATGGCCATTTATTCCTGGAAATGTTCCATTTCGAAATTCAACAAATCCTGAAAGCTATGGATGTCCTACAGAAAAATTCACGTGGTGTGAAGAATTAAGTCCTATCAACGCGTACCTCTATTATTCAGTTTATGTTTTAATAATTGGTGTTTCTTTCCCTATCTTAAACATAACAACCACAACACTGTTCTCAAGAATCTTAGGGCCACGAAGACAAGGAACTCAACAAGGAATTTTACAAGCATCTGGTTCAATTGCAAGAATTATTGGCCCCCTTGGAATTAGTGTTTTGTATTCAGAATTCGGTCCAAGAATGACATGGAATACTGAGATTGCGGTGATTGGAATTACTATCGCTGCTTGGGTGCTATTTTATAATAGAATGGTTCCATTATCTTTTAATCCGAAGATTTTATCTGCAGAAGAAATGATTGAAAAGAAGCCATCAGATACGCATGTATCTCTATTAATTGCAGACACAATAGATTCTGATTTGTCTGATTCTTCTACACCATCGTATGACGAAATAGATAGAAGGAATACCTTTGATTCAACAATGCCTTTAACTTCAAAAAGAGCTCAAAATGTTAATAGACTTTAATTTAAAAAGTTTATATTAAACTTTTATTTATATATTTTGGTGTATTTTTAATAAATTCCAAAAAACCATATAAGGGTGTTAAAAATCAAAATATAAATAATTACAGGTTTTTGACATAAAAAAAGACTTTTTTACCAGTTATTGTGTAATGCACGCTCTAAAACTTTATTTCAAAAAACAATTTCTACAGTCTTTTTGAAAGAGCGGTACACGTAAACTGTCAATTAAAAAAAAAGCAAAATCAAGCCGGTAATTAAGGGGGGCTTTGGGGGCCTGTGCCCCCTCCGAAATCGCGACATTCTTTTGATCTCCTGCCGACAGCGGCAAAATATTAAAGGTTTGCCCCCTCCGAAACTGATTTTGCCCACCTCGAAAACTTTTTCTGTCTACGGCCTTGAGCAAAATAATTTATCTTCTTAATTGTTAGCACTCATTTGTTTTGAAACTTAAAACTGTATTTTTAATCTTTTTTTGCATTTTTATTGAAATTGTTAAACTATCCACCAGATGACGACAGCAAACAAAAGTGCTGTGGTATTCGGGGATATCAATTAAATCGCTTCAAAAGTGATAATTTCTGTTTTAGCACATACAAATGAACATTTTTATTCAAATAAATCTTTTTTTATTATGACAAAATAAAATTGTTTTAACCAAAAACGATGCTTGAGGTGATGGTGACAGTAAATAAAAGTGCTGTGGTATTCGGGGATATCAATTAAATCGCTTCAAAAGTGATAATTTCTGTTTTAGCACATACAAATGAACATTTTTATTCAAATAAATCTTTTTTTATTATGACAAAATAAAATTGTTTTAACCAAAAACGATGCTTGAGATGATGGTGACAGCAAACTAAGGTGCTGTGGTATTCGGGGATATCAATTAAATCGCTACAAAAGTGATAATTTCTGTTTTAGCACATACAAATGAACATTTTTATTCAAATAAATCTTTTTTTATTATGACAAAATAAAATTGTTTTAACCAAAAACGATGCTTGAGATGATGGTGACAGCAAACTAAGGTGCTGTGGTATTCGGGGATATCAATTAAATCGCTACAAAAGTGATAATTTCTGTTTTAGCACATACAAATGAACATTTTTATTCAAATAAATCTTTTTTTATTATGACAAAATAAAATTGTTTTAACCAAAAACGATGCTTGAGGTGATGGTGACAGTAAATAAAAGTGCTGTGGTATTCGGGGAAATCAATTAAATCGCTGCAGAAGTGATAATTTCTGTTTTAGCACATACAAATGAACATTTTTATTCAAATAAATCTTTTTTTATTATGACAAAATAAAATTGTTTTAACCAAAAACGATGCTTGAGATGATGATGACAGCAAACAAAGGTGCTGTGGTATTCGGGGATATCAATTAAATCGCTGCAGAAGTGATAATTTCTGTTTTAGCACATACAAATGAACATTTTTATTCAAATAAATCTTTTTTTATTATGACAAAATAAAATTGTTTTAATCAAAAACGATGCTTGAGGTGATGGTGACAGTAAACAAAGGTGCTGTGGTATTCGGGGATATCAATTAAATCGCTGCAGAAGTGATAATTTCTGTTTTAGCACATACAAATGAACATTTTTATTCAAATAAATCTTTTTTTATTATGACAAAATAAAATTGTTTTAACCAAAAACGATGCTTGAGATGATGATGACAGCAAACAAAGGTGCTGTGGTATTCGGGGATATCAATTAAATCGCTGCAGAAGTGATAATTTCTGTTTTAGCACATACAAATGAACATTTTTATTCAAATAAATCTTTTTTTATTATGACAAAATAAAATTGTTTTAACCAAAAACGATGCTTGAGATGATGATGACAGCAAACAAAGGTGCTGTGGTATTCGGGGATATCAATTAAATCGCTGCAGAAGTGATAATTTCTGTTTTAGCACATACAAATGAACATTTTTATTCAAATAAATCTTTTTTTATTATGACAAAATAAAATTGTTTTAACCAAAAACGATGCTTGAGGTGATGGTGACAGTAAATAAAAGTGCTGTGGTATTCGGGGAAATCAATTAAATCGCTGCAGAAGTGATAATTTCTGTTTTAGCACATACAAATGAACATTTTTATTCAAATAAATCTTTTTTTATTATGACAAAATAAAATTGTTTTAACCAAAAACGATGCTTGAGGTGATGGTGACAGTAAATAAAAGTGCTGTGGTATTCGGGGATATCAATTAAATCGCTGCAGAAGTGATAATTTCTGTTTTAGCACATACAAATGAACATTTTTATTCAAATAAATCTTTTTTTATTATGACAAAATAAAATTGTTTTAACCAAAAACGATGCTTGAGATGATGATGACAGCAAACAAAGGTGCTGTGGTATTCGGGGATATCAATTAAATCGCTGCAGAAGTGATAATTTCTGTTTTAGCACATACAAATGAACATTTTTATTCAAATAAATCTTTTTTTATTATGACAAAATAAAATTGTTTTAACCAAAAACGATGCTTGAGGTGATGGTGACAGTAAATAAAAGTGCTGTGGTATTCGGGGATATCAATTAAATCGCTGCAGAAGTGATAATTTCTGTTTTAGCACATACAAATGAACATTTTTATTCAAATAAATCTTTTTTTATTATGACAAAATAAAATTGTTTTAACCAAAAACGATGCTTGAGATGATGATGACAGCAAACAAAGGTGCTGTGGTATTCGGGGATATCAATTAAATCGCTGCAGAAGTGATAATTTCTGTTTTAGCACATACAAATGAACATTTTTATTCAAATAAATCTTTTTTTATTATGACAAAATAAAATTGTTTTAACCAAAAACGATGCTTGAGGTGATGGTGACAGTAAATAAAAGTGCTGTGGTATTCGGGGATATCAATTAAATCGCTGCAGAAGTGATAATTTCTGTTTTAGCACATACAAATGAACATTTTTATTCAAATAAATCTTTTTTTATTATGACAAAATAAAATTGTTTTAACCAAAAACTATGCTTGAGATGATGATGACAGCAAACAAAGGTGCTGTGGTATTCGGGGATATCAATTAAATCGCTGCAGAAGTGATAATTTCTGTTTTAGCACATACAAATGAACATTTTTATTCAAATAAATCTTTTTTTATTATGACAAAATATAATTGTTTTAACCAAAAACGATGCTTGAGGTGATGGTGACAGCAAACAAAGGTGCTGTGGTATTCGGGGATATCAATTAAATCGCTGCAGAAGTGATAATTTCTGTTTTAGCACATACAAATGAACATTTTTATTCAAATAAATCTTTTTTTATTATGACAAAATAAAATTGTTTTAACCAAAAACTATGCTTGAGATGATGATGACAGCAAACAAAGGTGCTGTGGTATTCGGGGATATAAATTAAATCGCTGCAGAAGTGATAATTTCTGTTTTAGCACATACAAATGAACATTTTTATTCAAATAAATCTTTTTTTATTATGACAAAATAAAATTGTTTTAACCAAAAACGATGCTTGAGATGATGATGACAGCAAACAAAGGTGCTGTGGTATTCGGGGATATCAATTAAATCGCTGCAGAAGTGATAATTTCTGTTTTAGCACATACAAATGAACATTATTATTCAAATAAATCTTTTTTTATTATGACAAAATAAAATTGTTTTAACCAAAAACGATGCTTGAGATGATGATGACAGCAAACAAAGGTGCTGTGGTATTCGGGGATATCAATTAAATCGCTGCAGAAGTGATAATTTCTGTTTTAGCACATACAAATGAACATTTTTATTCAAATAAATCTTTTTTTATTATGACAAAATAAAATTGTTTTAACCAAAAACGATGCTTGAGATGATGATGACAGCAAACAAAGGTGCTGTGGTATTCGGGGATATCAATTAAATCGCTGCAGAAGTGATAATTTCTGTTTTAGCACATACAAATGAACATTTTTATTCAAATAAATCTTTTTTTATTATGACAAAATAAAATTGTTTTAACCAAAAACGATGCTTGAGGTGATGGTGACAGTAAATAAAAGTGCTGTGGTATTCGGGGATATCAATTAAATCGCTGCAGAAGTGATAATTTCTGTTTTAGCACATACAAATGAACATTTTTATTCAAATAAATCTTTTTTTATTATGACAAAATAAAATTGTTTTAACCAAAAACGATGCTTGAGATGATGATGACAGCAAACAAAGGTGCTGTGGTATTCGGGGATATCAATTAAATCGCTGCAGAAGTGATAATTTCTGTTTTAGCACATACAAATGAACATTATTATTCAAATAAATCTTTTTTTATTATGACAAAATGAAATTGTTTTAACCAAAAACGATGCTTGAGATGATGGTGACAGCAAACTAAGGTGCTGTGGTATTCGGGGATATCAATTAAATCGCTTCAAAAGTGATAATTTCTGTTTTAGCACATACAAATGAACATTTTTATTCAAATAAATCTTTTTTTATTATGACAAAATAAAATTGTTTTAACCAAAAACGATGCTTGAGGTGATGGTGACAGTAAATAAAAGTGCTGTGGTATTCGGGGATATCAATTAAATCGCTGCAGAAGTGATAATTTCTGTTTTAGCACATACAAATGAACATTTTTATTCAAATAAATCTTTTTTTATTATGACAAAATAAAATTGTTTTAACCAAAAACTATGCTTGAGATGATGATGACAGCAAACAAAGGTGCTGTGGTATTCGGGGATATCAATTAAATCGCTTCAAAAGTGATAATTTCTGTTTTAGCACATACAAATGAACATTTTTATTCAAATAAATCTTTTTTTATTATGACAAAATAAAATTGTTTTAACCAAAAACTATGCTTGAGATGATGATGACAGCAAACAAAGGTGCTGTGGTATTCGGGGATATCAATTAAATCGCTGCAGAAGTGATAATTTCTGTTTTAGCACATACAAATGAACATTTTTATTCAAATAAATCTTTTTTTATTATGACAAAATAAAATTGTTTTAACCAAAAACTATGCTTGAGATGATGATGACAGCAAACAAAGGTGCTGTGGTATTCGGGGATATCAATTAAATCGCTGCAGAAGTGATAATTTCTGTTTTAGCACATACAAATGAACATTTTTATTCAAATAAATCTTTTTTTATTATGACAAAATATAATTGTTTTAACCAAAAACGATGCTTGAGGTGATGGTGACAGCAAACAAAGGTGCTGTGGTATTCGGGGATATCAATTAAATCGCTGCAGAAGTGATAATTTCTGTTTTAGCACATACAAATGAACATTTTTATTCAAATAAATCTTTTTTTATTATGACAAAATAAAATTGTTTTAACCAAAAACTATGCTTGAGATGATGATGACAGCAAACAAAGGTGCTGTGGTATTCGGGGATATCAATTAAATCGCTGCAGAAGTGATAATTTCTGTTTTAGCACATACAAATGAACATTTTTATTCAAATAAATCTTTTTTTATTATGACAAAATATAATTGTTTTAACCAAAAACGATGCTTGAGATGATGGTGACAGCAAACTAAGGTGCTGTGGTATTCGGGGATATCAATTAAATCGCTTCAAAAGTGATAATTTCTGTTTTAGCACATACAAATGAACATTTTTATTCAAATAAATCTTTTTTTATTATGACAAAATAAAATTGTTTTAACCAAAAACGATGCTTGAGATGATGGTGACAGCAAACTAAGGTGCTGTGGTATTCGGGGATATCAATTAAATCGCTTCAAAAGTGATAATTTCTGTTTTAGCACATACAAATGAACATTTTTATTCAAATAAATCTTTTTTTATTATGACAAAATAAAATTGTTTTAACCAAAAACGATGCTTGAGATGATGGTGACAGCAAACTAAGGTGCTGTGGTATTCGGGGATATCAATTAAATCGCTTCAAAAGTGATAATTTCTGTTTTAGCACATACAAATGAACATTTTTATTCAAATAAATCTTTTTTTATTATGACAAAATAAAATTGTTTTAACCAAAAACGATGCTTGAGATGATGGTGACAGCAAACTAAGGTGCTGTGGTATTCGGGGATATCAATTAAATCGCTTCAAAAGTGATAATTTCTGTTTTAGCACATACAAATGAACATTTTTATTCAAATAAATCTTTTTTTATTATGACAAAATAAAATTGTTTTAACCAAAAACGATGCTTGAGATGATGGTGACAGCAAACTAAGGTGCTGTGGTATTCGGGGATATCAATTAAATCGCTTCAAAAGTGATAATTTCTGTTTTAGCACATACAAATGAACATTTTTATTCAAATAAATCTTTTTTTATTATGACAAAATAAAATTGTTTTAACCAAAAACGATGCTTGAGGTGATGGTGACAGTAAATAAAAGTGCTGTGGTATTCGGGGATATCAATTAAATCGCTGCAGAAGTGATAATTTCTGTTTTAGCACATACAAATGAACATTTTTATTCAAATAAATCTTTTTTTATTATGACAAAATAAAATTGTTTTAACCAAAAACTATGCTTGAGATGATGATGACAGCAAACAAAGGTGCTGTGGTATTCGGGGATATCAATTAAATCGCTGCAGAAGTGATAATTTCTGTTTTAGCACATACAAATGAACATTTTTATTCAAATAAATCTTTTTTTATTATGACAAAATAAAATTGTTTTAACCAAAAACGATGCTTGAGATGATGGTGACAGCAAACTAAGGTGCTGTGGTATTCGGGGATATCAATTAAATCGCTTCAAAAGTGATAATTTCTGTTTTAGCACATACAAATGAACATTTTTATTCAAATAAATCTTTTTTTATTATGACAAAATAAAATTGTTTTAACCAAAAACGATGCTTGAGATGATGGTGACAGCAAACTAAGGTGCTGTGGTATTCGGGGATATCAATTAAATCGCTTCAAAAGTGATAATTTCTGTTTTAGCACATACAAATGAACATTTTTATTCAAATAAATCTTTTTTTATTATGACAAAATAAAATTGTTTTAACCAAAAACGATGCTTGAGATGATGGTGACAGCAAACTAAGGTGCTGTGGTATTCGGGGATATCAATTAAATCGCTTCAAAAGTGATAATTTCTGTTTTAGCACATACAAATGAACATTTTTATTCAAATAAATCTTTTTTTATTATGACAAAATAAAATTGTTTTAACCAAAAACGATGCTTGAGATGATGGTGACAGCAAACTAAGGTGCTGTGGTATTCGGGGATATCAATTAAATCGCTTCAAAAGTGATAATTTCTGTTTTAGCACATACAAATGAACATTTTTATTCAAATAAATCTTTTTTTATTATGACAAAATAAATTTGTTTTAACCAAAAACGATGCTTGAGATGATGGTGACAGCAAACTAAGGTGCTGTGGTATTCGGGGATATCAATTAAATCGCTTCAAAAGTGATAATTTCTGTTTTAGCACATACAAATGAACATTTTTATTCAAATAAATCTTTTTTTATTATGACAAAATAAAATTGTTTTAACCAAAAACTATGCTTGAGATGATGATGACAGCAAACAAAGGTGCTGTGGTATTCGGGGATATCAATTAAATCGCTGCAGAAGTGATAATTTCTGTTTTAGCACATACAAATGAACATTTTTATTCAAATAAATCTTTTTTTATTATGACAAAATAAAATTGTTTTAACCAAAAACTATGCTTGAGATGATGATGACAGCAAACAAAGGTGCTGTGGTATTCGGGGATATCAATTAAATCGCTGCAGAAGTGATAATTTCTGTTTTAGCACATACAAATGAACATTTTTATTCAAATAAATCTTTTTTTATTATGACAAAATATAATTGTTTTAACCAAAAACGATGCTTGAGGTGATGGTGACAGCAAACAAAGGTGCTGTGGTATTCGGGGATATCAATTAAATCGCTGCAGAAGTGATAATTTCTGTTTTAGCACATACAAATGAACATTTTTATTCAAATAAATCTTTTTTTATTATGACAAAATAAAATTGTTTTAACCAAAAACTATGCTTGAGATGATGATGACAGCAAACAAAGGTGCTGTGGTATTCGGGGATATCAATTAAATCGCTGCAGAAGTGATAATTTCTGTTTTAGCACATACAAATGAACATTTTTATTCAAATAAATCTTTTTTTATTATGACAAAATAAAATTGTTTTAACCAAAAACGATGCTTGAGATGATGGTGACAGCAAACTAAGGTGCTGTGGTATTCGGGGATATCAATTAAATCGCTGCAGAAGTGATAATTTCTGTTTTAGCACATACAAATGAACATTTTTATTCAAATAAATCTTTTTTTATTATGACAAAATAAAATTGTTTTAACCAAAAACGATGCTTGAGATGATGGTGACAGCAAACTAAGGTGCTGTGGTATTCGGGGATATCAATTAAATCGCTGCAGAAGTGATAATTTCTGTTTTAGCACATACAAATGAACATTTTTATTCAAATAAATCTTTTTTTATTATGACAAAATAAAATTGTTTTAACCAAAAACGATGCTTGAGATGATGATGACAGCAAACAAAGGTGCTGTGGTATTCGGGGATATCAATTAAATCGCTGCAGAAGTGATAATTTCTGTTTTAGCACATACAAATGAACATTATTATTCAAATAAATCTTTTTTTATTATGACAAAATAAAATTGTTTTAACCAAAAACGATGCTTGAGATGATGGTGACAGCAAACTAAGGTGCTGTGGTATTCGGGGATATCAATTAAATCGCTGCAGAAGTGATAATTTCTGTTTTAGCACATACAAATGAACATTATTATTCAAATAAATCTTTTTTTATTATGACAAAATAAAATTGTTTTAACCAAAAACGATGCTTGAGATGATGGTGACAGCAAACTAAGGTGCTGTGGTATTCGGGGATATCAATTAAATCGCTGCAGAAGTGATAATTTCTGTTTTAGCACATACAAATGAACATTATTATTCAAATAAATCTTTTTTTATTATGACAAAATAAAATTGTTTTAACCAAAAACGATGCTTGAGATGATGGTGACAGCAAACTAAGGTGCTGTGGTATTCGGGGATATCAATTAAATCGCTGCAGAAGTGATAATTTCTGTTTTAGCACATACAAATGAACATTTTTATTCAAATAAATCTTTTTTTATTATGACAAAATAAAATTGTTTTAACCAAAAACGATGCTTGAGATGATGATGACAGCAAACAAAGGTGCTGTGGTATTCGGGGATATCAATTAAATCGCTGCAGAAGTGATAATTTCTGTTTTAGCACATACAAATGAACATTATTATTCAAATAAATCTTTTTTTATTATGACAAAATAAAATTGTTTTAACCAAAAACGATGCTTGAGATGATGGTGACAGCAAACTAAGGTGCTGTGGTATTCGGGGATATCAATTAAATCGCTTCAAAAGTGATAATTTCTGTTTTAGCACATACAAATGAACATTTTTATTCAAATAAATCTTTTTTTATTATGACAAAATAAAATTGTTTTAACCAAAAACTATGCTTGAGATGATGATGACAGCAAACAAAGGTGCTGTGGTATTCGGGGATATCAATTAAATCGCTGCAGAAGTGATAATTTCTGTTTTAGCACATACAAATGAACATTATTATTCAAATAAATCTTTTTTTATTATGACAAAATAAAATTGTTTTAACCAAAAACTATGCTTGAGATGATGATGACAGCAAACAAAGGTGCTGTGGTATTCGGGGATATCAATTAAATCGCTTCAAAAGTGATAATTTCTGTTTTAGCACATACAAATGAACATTATTATTCAAATAAATCTTTTTTTATTATGACAAAATAAAATTGTTTTAACCAAAAACGATGCTTGAGATGATGGTGACAGCAAACTAAGGTGCTGTGGTATTCGGGGATATCAATTAAATCGCTTCAAAAGTGATAATTTCTGTTTTAGCACATACAAATGAACATTATTATTCAAATAAATCTTTTTTTATTATGACAAAATAAAATTGTTTTAACCAAAAACGATGCTTCAGGTGATGGTGACAGTAAATAAAAGTGCTGTGGTATTCGGGGATATCAATTAAATCGCTGCAGAAGTGATAATTTCTGTTTTAGCACATACAAATGAACATTTTTATTCAAATAAATCTTTTTTTATTATGACAAAATAAAATTGTTTTAACCAAAAACTATGCTTGAGATGATGATGACAGCAAACAAAGGTGCTGTGGTATTCGGGGATATCAATTAAATCGCTGCAGAAGTGATAATTTCTGTTTTAGCACATACAAATGAACATTTTTATTCAAATAAATCTTTTTTTATTATGACAAAATAAAATTGTTTTAACCAAAAACGATGCTTGAGGTGATGGTGACAGCAAACAAAGGTGCTGTGGTATTCGGGGATATCAATTAAATCGCTGCAGAAGTGATAATTTCTGTTTTAGCACATACAAATGAACATTTTTATTCAAATAAATCTTTTTTTATTATGACAAAATAAAATTGTTTTAACCAAAAACGATGCTTGAGGTGATGGTGACAGCAAACAAAGGTGCTGTGGTATTCGGGGATATCAATTAAATCGCTGCAGAAGTGATAATTTCTGTTTTAGCACATACAAATGAACATTTTTATTCAAATAAATCTTTTTTTATTATGACAAAATAAAATTGTTTTAACCAAAAACTATGCTTGAGATGATGATGACAGCAAACAAAGGTGCTGTGGTATTCGGGGATATCAATTAAATCGCTGCAGAAGTGATAATTTCTGTTTTAGCACATACAAATGAACATTTTTATTCAAATAAATCTTTTTTTATTATGACAAAATAAAATTGTTTTAACCAAAAACGATGCTTGAGGTGATGGTGACAGTAAATAAAAGTGCTGTGGTATTCGGGGATATCAATTAAATCGCTGCAGAAGTGATAATTTCTGTTTTAGCACATACAAATGAACATTTTTATTCAAATAAATCTTTTTTTATTATGACAAAATAAAATTGTTTTAACCAAAAACGATGCTTGAGATGATGATGACAGCAAACAAAGGTGCTGTGGTATTCGGGGATATCAATTAAATCGCTGCAGAAGTGATAATTTCTGTTTTAGCACATACAAATGAACATTTTTATTCAAATAAATCTTTTTTTATTATGACAAAATAAAATTGTTTTAACCAAAAACGATGCTTGAGGTGATGGTGACAGTAAATAAAAGTGCTGTGGTATTCGGGGATATCAATTAAATCGCTGCAGAAGTGATAATTTCTGTTTTAGCACATACAAATGAACATTTTTATTCAAATAAATCTTTTTTTATTATGACAAAATAAAATTGTTTTAACCAAAAACGATGCTTGAGGTGATGGTGACAGTAAATAAAAGTGCTGTGGTATTCGGGGATATCAATTAAATCGCTGCAGAAGTGATAATTTCTGTTTTAGCACATACAAATGAACATTTTTATTCAAATAAATCTTTTTTTATTATGACAAAATAAAATTGTTTTAACCAAAAACTATGCTTGAGATGATGATGACAGCAAACAAAGGTGCTGTGGTATTCGGGGATATCAATTAAATCGCTGCAGAAGTGATAATTTCTGTTTTAGCACATACAAATGAACATTTTTATTCAAATAAATCTTTTTTTATTATGACAAAATAAAATTGTTTTAACCAAAAACGATGCTTGAGGTGATGGTGACAGTAAATAAAAGTGCTGTGGTATTCGGGGATATCAATTAAATCGCTGCAGAAGTGATAATTTCTGTTTTAGCACATACAAATGAACATTTTTATTCAAATAAATCTTTTTTTATTATGACAAAATAAAATTGTTTTAACCAAAAACGATGCTTGAGGTGATGGTGACAGTAAATAAAAGTGCTGTGGTATTCGGGGATATCAATTAAATCGCTGCAGAAGTGATAATTTCTGTTTTAGCACATACAAATGAACATTTTTATTCAAATAAATCTTTTTTTATTATGACAAAATAAAATTGTTTTAACCAAAAACGATGCTTGAGATGATGATGACAGCAAACAAAGGTGCTGTGGTATTCGGGGATATCAATTAAATCGCTGCAGAAGTGATAATTTCTGTTTTAGCACATACAAATGAACATTTTTATTCAAATAAATCTTTTTTTATTATGACAAAATAAAATTGTTTTAACCAAAAACGATGCTTGAGATGATGATGACAGCAAACAAAGGTGCTGTGGTATTCGGGGATATCAATTAAATCGCTGCAGAAGTGATAATTTCTGTTTTAGCACATACAAATGAACATTTTTATTCAAATAAATCTTTTTTTATTATGACAAAATAAAATTGTTTTAACCAAAAACGATGCTTGAGGTGATGGTGACAGTAAATAAAAGTGCTGTGGTATTCGGGGATATCAATTAAATCGCTACAAAAGTGATAATTTCTGTTTTAGCACATACAAATGAACATTTTTATTCAAAAAAATCTTTTTTTATTATGACAAAATAAAATTGTTTTAACCAAAAACGATGCTTGAGGTGATGGTGACAGTAAATAAAAGTGCTGTGGTATTCGGGGATATCAATTAAATCGCTACAAAAGTGATAATTTCTGTTTTAGCACATACAAATGAACATTTTTATTCAAAAAAATCTTTTTTTATTTTGACAAAATAAAACTGTTTTAACCAAAAACGATGCTTGAGGTGATGGTGACAGTAAATAAAAGTGCTGTGGTATTCGGGGATATCAATTAAATCGCTACAAAAGTGATAATTTCTGTTTTAGCACATACAAATGAACATTTTTATTCAAAAAAATCTTTTTTTATTTTGACAAAATAAAACTGTTTTAACCAAAAACGATGCTTGAGGTGATGGTGACAGTAAATAAAAGTGCTGTGGTATTCGGGGATATCAATTAAATCGCTTCAAAAGTGATAATTTCTGTTTTAGCACATACAAATGAACATTTTTATTCAAAAAAATCTTTTTTTATTTTGACAAAATAAAACTGTTTTAACCAAAAACGATGCTTGAGGTGATGGTGACAGTAAATAAAAGTGCTGTGGTATTCGGGGATATCAATTAAATCGCTACAAAAGTGATAATTTCTGTTTTAGCACATACAAATGAACATTTTTATTCAAAAAAATCTTTTTTTATTATGACAAAATAAAATTGTTTTAACCAAAAACGATGCTTGAGGTGATGGTGACAGTAAATAAAAGTGCTGTGGTATTCGGGGATATCAATTAAATCGCTACAAAAGTGATAATTTCTGTTTTAGCACATACAAATGAACATTTTTATTCAAAAAAATCTTTTTTTATTATGACAAAATAAAATTGTTTTAACCAAAAACGATGCTTGAGGTGATGGTGACAGTAAATAAAAGTGCTGTGGTATTCGGGGATATCAATTAAATCGCTTCAAAAGTGATAATTTCTGTTTTAGCACATACAAATGAACATTTTTATTCAAATAAATCTTTTTTTATTATGACAAAATAAAGTTGTTTTAACCAAAAACGATGCTTGAGGTGATGGTGACAGTAAATAAAAGTGCTGTGGTATTCGGGGATATCAATTAAATCGCTACAAAAGTGATAATTTCTGTTTTAGCACATACAAATGAACATTTTTATTCAAAAAAATCTTTTTTTATTATGACAAAATAAAATTGTTTTAACCAAAAACGATGCTTGAGGTGATGGTGACAGTAAATAAAAGTGCTGTGGTATTCGGGGATATCAATTAAATCGCTACAAAAGTGATAATTTCTGTTTTAGCACATACAAATGAACATTTTTATTCAAAAAAATCTTTTTTTATTATGACAAAATAAAGTTGTTTTAACCAAAAACGATGCTTGAGGTGATGGTGACAGTAAATAAAAGTGCTGTGGTATTCGGGGATATCAATTAAATCGCTTCAAAAGTGATAATTTCTGTTTTAGCACATACAAATGAACATTTTTATTCAAATAAATCTTTTTTTATTATGACAAAATAAAGTTGTTTTAACCAAAAACGATGCTTGAGGTGATGGTGACAGTAAATAAAAGTGCTGTGGTATTCGGGGATATCAATTAAATCGCTACAAAAGTGATAATTTCTGTTTTAGCACATACAAATGAACATTTTTATTCAAAAAAATCTTTTTTTATTATGACAAAATAAAGTTGTTTTAACCAAAAACGATGCTTGAGGTGATGGTGACAGTAAATAAAAGTGCTGTGGTATTCGGGGATATCAATTAAATCGCTTCAAAAGTGATAATTTCTGTTTTAGCACATACAAATGAACATTTTTATTCAAATAAATCTTTTTTTATTATGACAAAATAAAGTTGTTTTAACCAAAAACGATGCTTGAGGTGATGGTGACAGTAAATAAAAGTGCTGTGGTATTCGGGGATATCAATTAAATCGCTACAAAAGTGATAATTTCTGTTTTAGCACATACAAATGAACATTTTTATTCAAAAAAATCTTTTTTTATTATGACAAAATAAAATTGTTTTAACCAAAAACGATGCTTGAGGTGATGGTGACAGTAAATAAAAGTGCTGTGGTATTCGGGGATATCAATTAAATCGCTTCAAAAGTGATAATTTCTGTTTTAGCACATACAAATGAACATTTTTATTCAAAAAAATCTTTTTTTATTATGACAAAATAAAGTTGTTTTAACCAAAAACGATGCTTGAGGTGATGGTGACAGTAAATAAAAGTGCTGTGGTATTCGGGGATATCAATTAAATCGCTTCAAAAGTGATAATTTCTGTTTTAGCACATACAAATGAACATTTTTATTCAAATAAATCTTTTTTTATTATGACAAAATAAAGTTGTTTTAACCAAAAACGATGCTTGAGGTGATGGTGACAGTAAATAAAAGTGCTGTGGTATTCGGGGATATCAATTAAATCGCTACAAAAGTGATAATTTCTGTTTTAGCACATACAAATGAACATTTTTATTCAAAAAAATCTTTTTTTATTATGACAAAATAAAATTGTTTTAACCAAAAACGATGCTTGAGGTGATGGTGACAGTAAATAAAAGTGCTGTGGTATTCGGGGATATCAATTAAATCGCTGCAGAAGTGATAATTTCTGTTTTAGCACATACAAATGAACATTTTTATTCAAAAAAATCTTTTTTTATTATGACAAAATAAAATTGTTTTAACCAAAAACGATGCTTGAGGTGATGGTGACAGTAAATAAAAGTGCTGTGGTATTCGGGGATATCAATTAAATCGCTGCAGAAGTGATAATTTCTGTTTTAGCACATACAAATGAACATTTTTATTCAAAAAAATCTTTTTTTATTATGACAAAATAAAATTGTTTTAACCAAAAACGATGCTTGAGGTGATGGTGACAGTAAATAAAAGTGCTGTGGTATTCGGGGATATCAATTAAATCGCTGCAGAAGTGATAATTTCTGTTTTAGCACATACAAATGAACATTTTTATTCAAAAAAATCTTTTTTTATTATGACAAAATAAAATTGTTTTAACCAAAAACGATGCTTGAGGTGATGGTGACAGTAAATAAAAGTGCTGTGGTATTCGGGGATATCAATTAAATCGCTGCAGAAGTGATAATTTCTGTTTTAGCACATACAAATGAACATTTTTATTCAAAAAAATCTTTTTTTATTATGACAAAATAAAATTGTTTTAACCAAAAACGATGCTTGAGGTGATGGTGACAGTAAATAAAAGTGCTGTGGTATTCGGGGATATCAATTAAATCGCTACAAAAGTGATAATTTCTGTTTTAGCACATACAAATGAACATTTTTATTCAAAAAAATCTTTTTTTATTATGACAAAATAAAATTGTTTTAACCAAAAACGATGCTTGAGGTGATGGTGACAGTAAATAAAAGTGCTGTGGTATTCGGGGATATCAATTAAATCGCTACAAAAGTGATAATTTCTGTTTTAGCACATACAAATGAACATTTTTATTCAAAAAAATCTTTTTTTATTATGACAAAATAAAGTTGTTTTAACCAAAAACGATGCTTGAGGTGATGGTGACAGTAAATAAAAGTGCTGTGGTATTCGGGGATATCAATTAAATCGCTACAAAAGTGATAATTTCTGTTTTAGCACATACAAATGAACATTTTTATTCAAAAAAATCTTTTTTTATTATGACAAAATAAAATTGTTTTAACCAAAAACGATGCTTGAGGTGATGGTGACAGTAAATAAAAGTGCTGTGGTATTCGGGGATATCAATTAAATCGCTTCAAAAGTGATAATTTCTGTTTTAGCACATACAAATGAACATTTTTATTCAAAAAAATCTTTTTTTATTATGACAAAATAAAATTGTTTTAACCAAAAACGATGCTTGAGGTGATGGTGACAGTAAATAAAAGTGCTGTGGTATTCGGGGATATCAATTAAATCGCTACAAAAGTGATAATTTCTGTTTTAGCACATACAAATGAACATATTTATTACAAAAAATTTTTTTTATAATGAAAAAATAAAATTGTTTTAACCAAAAACGATGCTTGAGGAGATGGTGACAGTAAATAAACGTGCTGTGGTATTCGGGGATATCAATTTAATCGCTTCAACACTGATAATTTCTGTTTTAGCACATACAAATGAACATATTTATTAAAAAAAATCTTTTTTTATAATGAAAAAATAAAATTGTTTTAACCAAAAACGATGCTTGAGGAGATGGTGACAGTAAATAAACGTGCTGTGGTATTCGGGGATATCAATTTAATCGCTTCAACAGTGATAATTTCTGTTTTAGCACATACAAATGAACATATTTATTAAAAAAAATCTTTTTTTATAATGAAAAAATAAAATTGTTTTAACCAAAAACGATGCTTGAGGAGATGGTGACAGTAAATAAACGTGCTGTGGTATTCGGGGATATCAATTAAATCGCTTCAACAGTGATAATTTCTGTTTTAGCACATACAAATGAACATATTTATTAAAAAAAATCTTTTTTATAATGAAAAAATAAAATTGTTTTAACCAAAAACGATGCTTGAGGAGATGGTGACAGTAAATAAACGTGCTGTGGTATTCGGGGATATCAATTAAATCGCTTCAACAGTGATAATTTCTGTTTTAGCACATACAAATGAACATATTTATTAAAAAAAATCTTTTTTATAATGAAAAAATAAAATTGTTTTAACCAAAAACGATGCTTGAGGAGATGGTGACAGTAAATAAACGTGCTGTGGTATTCGGGGATATCAATTAAATCGCTTCAACACGGATAATTTCTGTTTTAGCACATACAAATGAACATATTTATTAAAAAAAATCTTTTTTATAATGAAAAAATAAAATTGTTTTAACCAAAAACGATGCTTGAGGAGATGGTGACAGTAAAGATAAGTGCTGTGGTATTCGGGGATATCAATTAAATCGCTTCAACACTGATAATTTCTGTTTTAGCACATACAAATGAACATATTTATTAAAAAAAATCTTTTTTATAATGAAAAAATAAAATTGTTTTAACCAAAAACGATGCTTGAGGAGATGGTGACAGTAAATAAACGTGCTGTGGTATTCGAGGATATCAATTAAATCGCTTCAACAGTGATAATTTCTGTTTTAGCACATACAAATGAACATATTTATTAAAAAAAATCTTTTTTATAATGAAAAAATAAAATTGTTTTAACCAAAAACGATGCTTGAGGAGATGGTGACAGTAAATAAACGTGCTGTGGTATTCGGGGATATCAATTTAATCGCTTCAACACTGATAATTTCTGTTTTAGCACATACAAATGAACATATTTATTAAAAAAAATCTTTTTTTATAATGAAAAAATATAATTGTTTTAACCAAAAACGATGCTTGAGGAGATGGTGACAGTAAATAAACGTGCTGTGGTATTCGGGGATATCAATTTAATCGCTTCAACACTGATAATTTCTGTTTTAGCACATACAAATGAACATATTTATTAAAAAAAATCTTTTTTTATAATGAAAAAATAAAATTGTTTTAACCAAAAACGATGCTTGAGGAGATGGTGACAGTAAATAAACGTGCTGTGGTATTCGAGGATATCAATTAAATCGCTTCAACAGTGATAATTTCTGTTTTAGCACATACAAATGAACATATTTATTAAAAAAAATCTTTTTTATAATGAAAAAATAAAATTGTTTTAACCAAAAACGATGCTTGAGGAGATGGTGACAGTAAATAAACGTGCTGTGGTATTCGGGGATATCAATTTAATCGCTTCAACACTGATAATTTCTGTTTTAGCACATACAAATGAACATATTTATTAAAAAAAATCTTTTTTATAATGAAAAAATAAAATTGTTTTAACCAAAAACGATGCTTGAGGAGATGGTGACAGTAAATAAACGTGCTGTGGTATTCGGGGATATCAATTAAATCGCTTCAACACTGATAATTTCTGTTTTAGCACATACAAATGAACATATTTATTAAAAAAAATCTTTTTTTATAATGAAAAAATATAATTGTTTTAACCAAAAACGATGCTTGAGGAGATGGTGACAGTAAATAAACGTGCTGTGGTATTCGGGGATATCAATTTAATCGCTTCAACACTGATAATTTCTGTTTTAGCACATACAAATGAACATATTTATTAAAAAAAATCTTTTTTTATAATGAAAAAATATAATTGTTTTAACCAAAAACGATGCTTGAGGAGATGGTGACAGTAAATAAACGTGCTGTGGTATTCGGGGATATCAATTTAATCGCTTCAACACTGATAATTTCTGTTTTAGCACATACAAATGAACATATTTATTAAAAAAAATCTTTTTTTATAATGAAAAAATAAAATTGTTTTAACCAAAAACGATGCTTGAGGAGATGGTGACAGTAAATAAACGTGCTGTGGTATTCGGGGATATCAATTTAATCGCTTCAACAGTGATAATTTCTGTTTTAGCACATACAAATGAACATATTTATTAAAAAAAATCTTTTTTTATAATGAAAAAATAAAATTGTTTTAACCAAAAACGATGCTTGAGGAGATGGTGACAGTAAATAAACGTGCTGTGGTATTCGGCGATATCAATTTAATCGCTTCAACACTGATAATTTCTGTTTTAGCACATACAAATGAACATATTTATTAAAAAAAATCTTTTTTTATAATGAAAAAATAAAATTGTTTTAACCAAAAACGATGCTTGAGGAGATGGTGACAGTAAATAAACGTGCTGTGGTATTCGGGGATATCAATTTAATCGCTTCAACAGTGATAATTTCTGTTTTAGCACATACAAATGAACATATTTATTAAAAAAAATCTTTTTTTATAATGAAAAAATAAAATTGTTTTAACCAAAAACGATGCTTGAGGAGATGGTGACAGTAAATAAACGTGCTGTGGTATTCGGGGATATCAATTTAATCGCTTCAACAGTGATAATTTCTGTTTTAGCACATACAAATGAACATATTTATTAAAAAAAATCTTTTTTTATAATGAAAAAATAAAATTGTTTTAACCAAAAACGATGCTTGAGGTGATGGTGACAGTAAATAAACGTGCTGTGGTATTCGAGGATATCAATTAAATCGCTTCAACAGTGATAATTTCTGTTTTAGCACATACAAATGAACATATTTATTAAAAAAAATCTTTTTTTATAATGAAAAAATAAAATTGTTTTAACCAAAAACGATGCTTGAGGAGATGGTGACAGTAAAGATAAGTGCTGTGGTATTCGGGGATATCAATTAAATCGCTTCAACACTGATAATTTCTGTTTTAGCACATACAAATGAACATATTTATTAAAAAAAATCTTTTTTATAATGAAAAAATAAAATTGTTTTAACCAAAAACGATGCTTGAGGAGATGGTGACAGTAAATAAACGTGCTGTGGTATTCGGGGATATCAATTAAATCGCTTCAACAGTGATAATTTCTGTTTTAGCACATACAAATGAACATATTTATTAAAAAAAATCTTTTTTATAATGAAAAAATAAAATTGTTTTAACCAAAAACGATGCTTGAGGTGATGGTGACAGTAAAGATAAGTGCTGTGGTATTCGGGGATATCAATTAAATCGCTTCAACAGTGATAATTTCTGTTTTAGCACATACAAATGAACATATTTATTAAAAGAAATCTTTTTTTATAATGAAAAAATAAAATTGTTTTAACCAAAAACGATGCTTGAGGTGATGGTGACAGTAAAGATAAGTGCTGTGGTATTCGGGGATATCAATTAAATCGCTTCAACACTGATAATTTCTGTTTTAGCACATACAAATGAACATATTTATTAAAAAAAATCTTTTTTATAATGAAAAAATAAAATTGTTTTAACCAAAAACGATGCTTGAGGAGATGGTGACAGTAAAGATAAGTGCTGTGGTATTCGGGGATATCAATTAAATCGCTTCAACAGTGATAATTTCTGTTTTAGCACATACAAATGAACATATTTATTAAAAAAAATCTTTTTTTATAATGAAAAAATAAAATTGTTTTAACCAAAAACGATGCTTGAGGAGATGGTGACAGTAAAGATAAGTGCTGTGGTATTCGGGGATATCAATTAAATCGCTTCAACAGTGATAATTTCTGTTTTAGCACATACAAATGAACATATTTATTAAAAAAAATCTTTTTTATAATGAAAAAATAAAATTGTTTTAACCAAAAACGATGCTTGAGGAGATGGTGACAGTAAATAAACGTGCTGTGGTATTCGAGGATATCAATTAAATCGCTTCAACAGTGATAATTTCTGTTTTAGCACATACAAATGAACATATTTATTAAAAAAAATCTTTTTTTATAATGAAAAAATAAAATTGTTTTAACCAAAAACGATGCTTGAGGTGATGGTGACAGTAAATAAACGTGCTGTGGTATTCGGGGATATCAATTAAATCGCTTCAACACTGATAATTTCTGTTTTAGCACATACAAATGAACATATTTATTAAAAGAAATCTTTTTTTATAATGAAAAAATAAAATTGTTTTAACCAAAAACGATGCTTGAGGTGATGGTGACAGTAAATAAACGTGCTGTGGTATTCGGGGATATCAATTAAATCGCTTCAACACTGATAATTTCTGTTTTAGCACATACAAATGAACATATTTATTAAAAGAAATCTTTTTTTATAATGAAAAAATAAAATTGTTTTAACCAAAAACGATGCTTGAGGAGATGGTGACAGTAAATAAACGTGCTGTGGTATTCGGGGATATCAATTAAATCGCTTCAACACTGATAATTTCTGTTTTAGCACATACAAATGAACATATTTATTAAAAGAAATCTTTTTTTATAATGAAAAAATAAAATTGTTTTAACCAAAAACGATGCTTGAGGTGATGGTGACAGTAAAGATAAGTGCTGTGGTATTCGGGGATATCAATTTAATCGCTTCAACACTGATAATTTCTGTTTTAGCACATACAAATGAACATATTTATTAAAAGAAATCTTTTTTTATAATGAAAAAATAAAATTGTTTTAACCAAAAACGATGCTTGAGGAGATGGTGACAGTAAATAAACGTGCTGTGGTATTCGGGGATATCAATTAAATCGCTTCAACACTGATAATTTCTGTTTTAGCACATACAAATGAACATATTTATTAAAAAAATCTTTTTTTATAATGAAAAAATAAAATTGTTTTAACCAAAAACGATACTTGAGGTGATGGTGACAGTAAAGATAAGTGCTGTGGTATTCGGGGATATCAATTTAGTCGCTTCAACACTGATAATTTCTGTTTTAGCACATACAAATGAACATATTTATTAAAAGAAATCTTTTTTTATAATGAAAAAATAAAATTGTTTTAACCAAAAACGATGCTTGAGGTGATGGTGACAGTAAAGAAAAGTGCTGTGGTATTCGGGGATATCAATTAAATCGCTTCAACACTGATAATTTCTGTTTTAGCACATACAAATGAACATATTTATTAAAAAAATCTTTTTTTATAATGAAAAAATAAAATTGTTTTAACCAAAAACGATACTTGAGGTGATGGTGACAGTAAAGATAAGTGCTGTGGTATTCGGGGATATCAATTAAATCGCTTCAACAGTGATAATTTCTGTTTTAGCACATACAAATGAACATATTTATTAATAGAAATCTTTTTTTATAATGAAAAAATAAAATTGTTTTAACCAAAAACGATGCTTGAGGTGATGGTGACAGTAAAGATAAGTGCTGTGGTATTCGGGGATATCAATTAAATCGCTTCAACAGTGATAATTTCTGTTTTAGCACATACAAATGAACATATTTATTAATAGAAATCTTTTTTTATAATGAAAAAATAAAATTGTTTTAACCAAAAACGATGCTTGAGGTGATGGTGACAGTAAAGATAAGTGCTGTGGTATTCGGGGATATCAATTAAATCGCTTCAACAGTGATAATTTCTGTTTTAGCACATACAAATGAACATATTTATTAAAAAAATCTTTTTTTATAATGAAAAAATAAAATTGTTTTAACCAAAAACGATACTTGAGGTGATGGTGACAGTAAAGATAAGTGCTGTGGTATTCGGGGATATCAATTAAATCGCTTCAACAGTGATAATTTCTGTTTTAGCACATACAAATGAACATATTTATTAATAGAAATCTTTTTTTATAATGAAAAAATAAAATTGTTTTAACCAAAAACGATGCTTGAGGTGATGGTGACAGTAAAGATAAGTGCTGTGGTATTCGGGGATATCAATTAAATCGCTTCAACAGTGATAATTTCTGTTTTAGCACATACAAATGAACATATTTATTAATAGAAATCTTTTTTTATAATGAAAAAATAAAATTGTTTTAACCAAAAACGATGCTTGAGGTGATGGTGACAGTAAAGATAAGTGCTGTGGTATTCGGGGATATCAATTAAATCGCTTCAACAGTGATAATTTCTGTTTTAGCACATACAAATGAACATATTTATTAATAGAAATCTTTTTTTATAATGAAAAAATAAAATTGTTTTAACCAAAAACGATGCTTGAGGTGATGGTGACAGTAAAGATAAGTGCTGTGGTATTCGGGGATATCAATTAAATCGCTTCAACAGTGATAATTTCTGTTTTAGCACATACAAATGAACATATTTATTAAAAAAATCTTTTTTTATAATGAAAAAATAAAATTGTTTTAACCAAAAACGATACTTGAGGTGATGGTGACAGTAAAGATAAGTGCTGTGGTATTCGGGGATATCAATTAAATCGCTTCAACACTGATAATTTCTGTTTTAGCACATACAAATGAACATATTTATTAAAAAAAATCTTTTTTTATAATGAAAAAATAAAATTGTCTTTACCAAAAACGATGCTTGAGGTGATGGTGACAGTAAAGATAAGTGCTGTGGTATTCGGGGATATCAATTAAATCGCTTCAACACTGATAATTACTGTTTTAGCACATACAAATGAACATATTTATTAAAAAAAATCTTTTTTTATAATGAAAAAATAAAATTGTCTTTACCAAAAACGATGCTTGAGGTGATGGTGACAGTAAAGATAAGTGCTGTGGTATTCGGGGATATCAATTAAATCGCTTCAACACTGATAATTTCTGTTTTAGCACATACAAATGAACATATTTATTAAAAAAAATCTTTTTTTATAATGAAAAAATAAAATTGTCTTTACCAAAAACGATGCTTGAGGTGATGGTGACAGTAAAGATAAGTGCTGTGGTATTCGGGGATATCAATTAAATCGCTTCAACACTGATAATTTCTGTTTTAGCACATACAAATGAACATATTTATTAAAAAAAATCTTTTTTTATAATGAAAAAATAAAATTGTCTTAACCAAAAACGATGCTTGAGGTGATGGTGACAGTAAAGATAAGTGCTGTGGTATTCGGGGATATCAATTAAATCGCTTCAACACTGATAATTACTGTTTTAGCACATACAAATGAACATATTTATTAAAAAAAATCTTTTTTTATAATGAAAAAATAAAATTGTTTTAACCAAAAACGATGCTTGAGGTGATGGTGACAGTAAAGATAAGTGCTGTGGTATTCGGGGATATCAATTAAATCGCTTCAACAGTGATAATTTCTGTTTTAGCACATACAAATGAACATATTTATTAAAAAAAATCTTTTTTTATAATGAAAAAATAAAATTGTTTTAACCAAAAACGATGCTTGAGGTGATGGTGACAGTAAATAAACGTGCTGTGGTATTCGGGGATATCAATTAAATCGCTTCAACACTGATAATTTCTGTTTTAGCACATACAAATGAACATATTTATTAAAAAAAATCTTTTTTTATAATGAAAAAATAAAATTGTCTTAACCAAAAACGATGCTTGAGGTGATGGTGACAGTAAAGATAAGTGCTGTGGTATTCGGGGATATCAATTAAATCGCTTCAACAGTGATAATTTCTGTTTTAGCACATACAAATGAACATATTTATTAAAAAAAATCTTTTTTTATAATGAAAAAATAAAATTGTTTTAACCAAAAACGATGCTTGAGGTGATGGTGACAGTAAATAAACGTGCTGTGGTATTCGGGGATATCAATTTAATCGCTTCAACACTGATAATTTCTGTTTTAGCACATACAAATGAACATATTTATTAAAAGAAATCTTTTTTTATAATGAAAAAATAAAATTGTTTTAACCAAAAACGATGCTTGAGGTGATGGTGACAGTAAAGATAAGTGCTGTGGTATTCGGGGATATCAATTTAATCGCTTCAACAGTGATAATTTCTGTTTTAGCACATACAAATGAACATATTTATTAAAAAAAATCTTTTTTTATAATGAAAAAATAAAATTGTTTTAACCAAAAACGATGCTTGAGGTGATGGTGACAGTAAATAAACGTGCTGTGGTATTCGGGGATATCAATTTAATCGCTTCAACACTGATAATTTCTGTTTTAGCACATACAAATGAACATATTTATTAAAAGAAATCTTTTTTTATAATGAAAAAATAAAATTGTTTTAAAAAAAACGATGCTTGAGGTGATGGTGACAGTAAAGATAAGTGCTGTGGTATTCGGGGATATCAATTTAATCGCTTCAACACTGATAATTTCTGTTTTAGCACATACAAATGAACATATTTATTAAAAGAAATCTTTTTTTATAATGAAAAAATAAAATTGTTTTAACCAAAAACGATGCTTGAGGTGATGGTGACAGTAAATAAACGTGCTGTGGTATTCGGGGATATCAATTTAATCGCTTCAACACTGAAAATTTCTGTTTTAGCACATACAAATGAACATATTTATTAAAAGAAATCTTTTTTTATAATGAAAAAATAAAATTGTTTTAACCAAAAACGATGCTTGAGGTGATGGTGACAGTAAATAAACGTGCTGTGGTATTCGGGGATATCAATTTAATCGCTTCAACAGTGATAATTTCTGTTTTAGCACATACAAATGAACATATTTATTAAAAAAAATCTTTTTTTATAATGAAAAAATAAAATTGTTTTAACCAAAAACGATGCTTGAGGTGATGGTGACAGTAAATAAACGTGCTGTGGTATTCGGGGATATCAATTTAATCGCTTCAACACTGATAATTTCTGTTTTAGCACATACAAATGAACATATTTATTAAAAGAAATCTTTTTTTATAATGAAAAAATAAAATTGTTTTAAAAAAAACGATGCTTGAGGTGATGGTGACAGTAAAGATAAGTGCTGTGGTATTCGGGGATATCAATTTAATCGCTTCAACACTGATAATTTCTGTTTTAGCACATACAAATGAACATATTTATTAAAAGAAATCTTTTTTTATAATGAAAAAATAAAATTGTTTTAACCAAAAACGATGCTTGAGGTGATGGTGACAGTAAATAAACGTGCTGTGGTATTCGGGGATATCAATTTAATCGCTTCAACACTGAAAATTTCTGTTTTAGCACATACAAATGAACATATTTATTAAAAGAAATCTTTTTTTATAATGAAAAAATAAAATTGTTTTAACCAAAAACGATGCTTGAGGTGATGGTGACAGTAAATAAACGTGCTGTGGTATTCGGGGATATCAATTTAATCGCTTCAACACTGATAATTTCTGTTTTAGCACATACAAATGAACATATTTATTAAAAGAAATCTTTTTTTATAATGAAAAAATAAAATTGTTTTAACCAAAAACGATGCTTGAGGTGATGGTGACAGTAAATAAACGTGCTGTGGTATTCGGGGATATCAATTTAATCGCTTCAACAATGATAATTTCTGTTTTAGCACATACAAATGAACATATTTATTAAAAGAAATCTTTTTTTTAATGAAAAAATAAAATTGTTTTAACCAAAAACGATGCTTGAGGTGATGGTGACAGTAAAGATAAGTGCTGTGGTATTCGGGGATATCAATTTAATCGCTTCAACACTGAAAATTTCTGTTTTAGCACATACAAATGAACATATTTATTAAAAGAAATCTTTTTTTATAATGAAAAAATAAAATTGTTTTAACCAAAAACGATGCTTGAGGTGATGGTGACAGTAAATAAACGTGCTGTGGTATTCGGGGATATCAATTTAATCGCTTCAACACTGAAAATTTCTGTTTTAGCACATACAAATGAACATATTTATTAAAAGAAATCTTTTTTTATAATGAAAAAATAAAATTGTTTTAACCAAAAACGATGCTTGAGGTGATGGTGACAGTAAAGATAAGTGCTGTGGTATTCGGGGATATCAATTTAATCGCTTCAACACTGATAATTTCTGTTTTAGCACATACAAATGAACATATTTATTAAAAGAAATCTTTTTTTATAATGAAAAAATAAAATTGTTTTAACCAAAAACGATGCTTGAGGTGATGGTGACAGTAAATAAACGTGCTGTGGTATTCGGGGATATCAATTAAATCGCTTCAACACTGATAATTTCTGTTTTAGCACATACAAATGAACATATTTATTAAAAGAAATCTTTTTTTATAATGAAAAAATAAAATTGTTTTAACCAAAAACGATGCTTGAGGTGATGGTGACAGTAAAGATAAGTGCTGTGGTATTCGGGGATATCAATTTAATCGCTTCAACACTGATAATTTCTGTTTTAGCACATACAAATGAACATATTTATTAAAAGAAATCTTTTTTTATAATGAAAAAATAAAATTGTTTTAACCAAAAACGATGCTTGAGGAGATGGTGACAGTAAATAAACGTGCTGTGGTATTCGGGGATATCAATTTAATCGCTTCAACACTGATAATTTCTGTTTTAGCACATACAAATGAACATATTTATTAAAAGAAATCTTTTTTTATAATGAAAAAATAAAATTGTTTTAACCAAAAACGATGCTTGAGGTGATGGTGACAGTAAATAAACGTGCTGTGGTATTCGGGGATATCAATTAAATCGCTTCAACACTGATAATTTCTGTTTTAGCACATACAAATGAACATATTTATTAAAAGAAATCTTTTTTTATAATGAAAAAATAAAATTGTTTTAACCAAAAACGATGCTTGAGGAGATGGTGACAGTAAATAAACGTGCTGTGGTATTCGGGGATATCAATTAAATCGCTTCAACACTGATAATTTCTGTTTTAGCACATACAAATGAACATATTTATTAAAAAAAATCTTTTTTTATAATGAAAAAATAAAATTGTCTTAACCAAAAACGATGCTTGAGGTGATGGTGACAGTAAAGATAAGTGCTGTGGTATTCGGGGATATCAATTAAATCGCTTCAACAGTGATAATTTCTGTTTTAGCACATACAAATGAACATATTTATTAAAAAAAATCTTTTTTTATAATGAAAAAATAAAATTGTTTTAACCAAAAACGATGCTTGAGGTGATGGTGACAGTAAATAAACGTGCTGTGGTATTCGGGGATATCAATTTAATCGCTTCAACACTGATAATTTCTGTTTTAGCACATACAAATGAACATATTTATTAAAAGAAATCTTTTTTTATAATGAAAAAATAAAATTGTTTTAACCAAAAACGATGCTTGAGGTGATGGTGACAGTAAAGATAAGTGCTGTGGTATTCGGGGATATCAATTTAATCGCTTCAACACTGATAATTTCTGTTTTAGCACATACAAATGAACATATTTATTAAAAAAAATCTTTTTTTATAATGAAAAAATAAAATTGTTTTAACCAAAAACGATGCTTGAGGTGATGGTGACAGTAAATAAACGTGCTGTGGTATTCGGGGATATCAATTAAATCGCTTCAACACTGATAATTTCTGTTTTAGCACATACAAATGAACATATTTATTAAAAGAAATCTTTTTTTATAATGAAAAAATAAAATTGTTTTAACCAAAAACGATGCTTGAGGTGATGGTGACAGTAAAGATAAGTGCTGTGGTATTCGGGGATATCAATTTAATCGCTTCAACACTGATAATTTCTGTTTTAGCACATACAAATGAACATATTTATTAAAAGAAATCTTTTTTTATAATGAAAAAATAAAATTGTTTTAACCAAAAACGATGCTTGAGGTGATGGTGACAGTAAAGATAAGTGCTGTGGTATTCGGGGATATCAATTTAATCGCTTCAACACTGATAATTTCTGTTTTAGCACATACAAATGAACATATTTATTAAAAGAAATCTTTTTTTATAATGAAAAAATAAAATTGTTTTAACCAAAAACGATGCTTGAGGTGATGGTGACAGTAAAGATAAGTGCTGTGGTATTCGGGGATATCAATTTAATCGCTTCAACACTGATAATTTCTGTTTTAGCACATACAAATGAACATATTTATTAAAAGAAATCTTTTTTTATAATGAAAAAATAAAATTGTTTTAACCAAAAACGATGCTTGAGGTGATGGTGACAGTAAAGATAAGTGCTGTGGTATTCGGGGATATCAATTTAATCGCTTCAACACTGATAATTTCTGTTTTAGCACATACAAATGAACATATTTATTAAAAGAAATCTTTTTTTATAATGAAAAAATAAAATTGTTTTAACCAAAAACGATGCTTGAGGTGATGGTGACAGTAAAGATAAGTGCTGTGGTATTCGGGGATATCAATTTAATCGCTTCAACACTGATAATTTCTGTTTTAGCACATACAAATGAACATATTTATTAAAAGAAATCTTTTTTTATAATGAAAAAATAAAATTGTTTTAACCAAAAACGATGCTTGAGGTGATGGTGACAGTAAAGATAAGTGCTGTGGTATTCGGGGATATCAATTTAATCGCTTCAACACTGATAATTTCTGTTTTAGCACATACAAATGAACATATTTATTAAAAGAAATCTTTTTTTATAATGAAAAAATAAAATTGTTTTAACCAAAAACGATGCTTGAGGTGATGGTGACAGTAAAGATAAGTGCTGTGGTATTCGGGGATATCAATTTAATCGCTTCAACACTGATAATTTCTGTTTTAGCACATACAAATGAACATATTTATTAAAAGAAATCTTTTTTTATAATAAAAAAATAAAATTGTTTTAACCAAAAACGATGCTTGAGGTGATGGTGACAGTAAAGATAAGTGCTGTGGTATTCGGGGATATCAATTTAATCGCTTCAACACTGATAATTTCTGTTTTAGCACATACAAATGAACATATTTATTAAAAGAAATCTTTTTTTATAATAAAAAAATAAAATTGTTTTAACCAAAAACGATGCTTGAGGTGATGGTGACAGTAAAGATAAGTGCTGTGGTATTCGGGGATATCAATTAAATCGCTTCAACACTGATAATTTCTGTTTTAGCACATACAAATGAACATATTTATTAAAAGAAATCTTTTTTTATAATGAAAAAATAAAATTGTTTTAACCAAAAACGATGCTTGAGGTGATGGTGACAGTAAAGATAAGTGCTGTGGTATTCGGGGATATCAATTTAATCGCTTCAACACTGATAATTTCTGTTTTAGCACATACAAATGAACATATTTATTAAAAGAAATCTTTTTTTATAATGAAAAAATAAAATTGTTTTAACCAAAAACGATGCTTGAGGTGATGGTGACAGTAAAGATAAGTGCTGTGGTATTCGGGGATATCAATTAAATCGCTTCAACACTGATAATTTCTGTTTTAGCACATACAAATGAACATATTTATTAAAAGAAATCTTTTTTTATAATGAAAAAATAAAATTGTTTTAACCAAAAACGATGCTTGAGGAGATGGTGACAGTAAAGATAAGTGCTGTGGTATTCGGGGATATCAATTTAATCGCTTCAACACTGATAATTTCTGTTTTAGCACATACAAATGAACATATTTATTAAAAGAAATCTTTTTTTATAATGAAAAAATAAAATTGTTTTAACCAAAAACGATGCTTGAGGTGATGGTGACAGTAAATAAACGTGCTGTGGTATTCGGGGATATCAATTTAATCGCTTCAACACTGATAATTTCTGTTTTAGCACATACAAATGAACATATTTATTAAAAGAAATCTTTTTTTATAATGAAAAAATAAAATTGTTTTAACCAAAAACGATGCTTGAGGTGATGGTGACAGTAAATAAACGTGCTGTGGTATTCGGGGATATCAATTTAATCGCTTCAACACTGATAATTTCTGTTTTAGCACATACAAATGAACATATTTATTGAAAAAAATCTTTTTTATAATGAAAAAATAAAATTGTTTTAACCAAAAACGATGCTTGAGGTGATGGTGACAGTAAATAAACGTGCTGTGGTATTCGGGGATATCAATTTAATCGCTTCAACACTGATAATTTCTGTTTTAGCACATACAAATGAACATATTTATTAAAAAAAATCTTTTTTTATAATGAAAAAATAAAATTGTTTTAACCAAAAACGATGCTTGAGGAGATGGTGACAGTAAATAAACGTGCTGTGGTATTCGGGGATATCAAGTTAATCGCTTCAACAGTGATAATTTCTGTTTTAGCACATACAAATGAACATATTTATTAAAAAAAATCTTTTTTTATAATGAAAAAATAAAATTGTTTTAACCAAAAACGATGCTTGAGGAGATGGTGACAGTAAATAAACGTGCTGTGGTATTCGGGGATATCAATTTAATCGCTTCAACACTGATAATTTCTGTTTTAGCACATACAAATGAACATATTTATTAAAAAAAATCTTTTTTTATAATGAAAAAATAAAATTGTTTTAACCAAAAACGATGCTTGAGGTGATGGTGACAGTAAAGATAAGTGCTGTGGTATTCGGGGATATCAATTAAATCGCTTCAACACTGATAATTTCTGTTTTAGCACATACAAATGAACATATTTATTAAAAAAAATCTTTTTTTATAATGAAAAAATAAAATTGTTTTAACCAAAAACGATGCTTGAGGTGATGGTGACAGTAAAGATAAGTGCTGTGGTATTCGGGGATATCAATTAAATCGCTTCAACACTGATAATTTCTGTTTTAGCACATACAAATGAACATATTTATTAAAAAAAATCTTTTTTTATAATGAAAAAATAAAATTGTTTTAACCAAAAACGATGCTTGAGGAGATGGTGACAGTAAATAAACGTGCTGTGGTATTCGGGGATATCAATTAAATCGCTTCAACACTGATAATTTCTGTTTTAGCACATACAAATGAACATATTTATTAAAAAAAATCTTTTTTTATAATGAAAAAATAAAATTGTTTTAACCAAAAACGATGCTTGAGGTGATGGTGACAGTAAAGATAAGTGCTGTGGTATTCGGGGATATCAATTAAATCGCTTCAACAGTGATAATTTCTGTTTTAGCACATACAAATGAACATATTTATTAAAAAAAATCTTTTTTTATAATGAAAAAATAAAATTGTTTTAACCAAAAACGATGCTTGAGGAGATGGTGACAGTAAATAAACGTGCTGTGGTATTCGGGGATATCAATTTAATCGCTTCAACACTGATAATTTCTGTTTTAGCACATACAAATGAACATATTTATTAAAAAAATCTTTTTTTATAATGAAAAAATAAAATTGTTTTAACCAAAAACGATACTTGAGGTGATGGTGACAGTAAAGATAAGTGCTGTGGTATTCGGGGATATCAATTTAATCGCTTCAACACTGATAATTTCTGTTTTAGCACATACAAATGAACATATTTATTAATAGAAATCTTTTTTTATAATGAAAAAATAAAATTGTTTTAACCAAAAACGATACTTGAGGTGATGGTGACAGTAAAGATAAGTGCTGTGGTATTCGGGGATATCAATTAAATCGCTTCAACACTGATAATTTCTGTTTTAGCACATACAAATGAACATATTTATTAATAGAAATCTTTTTTTATAATGAAAAAATAAAATTGTTTTAACCAAAAACGATACTTGAGGTGATGGTGACAGTAAAGATAAGTGCTGTGGTATTCGGGGATATCAATTAAATCGCTTCAACACTGATAATTTCTGTTTTAGCACATACAAATGAACATATTTATTAATAGAAATCTTTTTTTATAATGAAAAAATAAAATTGTTTTAACCAAAAACGATACTTGAGGTGATGGTGACAGTAAAGATAAGTGCTGTGGTATTCGGGGATATCAATTAAATCGCTTCAACACTGATAATTTCTGTTTTAGCACATACAAATGAACATATTTATTAATAGAAATCTTTTTTTATAATGAAAAAATAAAATTGTTTTAACCAAAAACGATACTTGAGGTGATGGTGACAGTAAAGATAAGTGCTGTGGTATTCGGGGATATCAATTAAATCGCTTCAACACTGATAATTTCTGTTTTAGCACATACAAATGAACATATTTATTAATGGAAATCTTTTTTTATAATGAAAAAATAAAATTGTTTTAACCAAAAACGATACTTGAGGTGATGGTGACAGTAAAGATAAGTGCTGTGGTATTCGGGGATATCAATTAAATCGCTTCAACACTGATAATTTCTGTTTTAGCACATACAAATGAACATATTTATTAATAGAAATCTTTTTTTATAATGAAAAAATAAAATTGTTTTAACCAAAAACGATACTTGAGGTGATGGTGACAGTAAAGATAAGTGCTGTGGTATTCGGGGATATCAATTAAATCGCTTCAACACTGATAATTTCTGTTTTAGCACATACAAATGAACATATTTATTAATAGAAATCTTTTTTTATAATGAAAAAATAAAATTGTTTTAACCAAATACGATACTTGAGGTGATGGTGACAGTAAAGATAAGTGCTGTGGTATTCGGGGATATCAATTAAATCGCTTCAACACTGATAATTTCTGTTTTAGCACATACAAATGAACATATTTATTAATAGAAATCTTTTTTTATAATGAAAAAATAAAATTGTTTTAACCAAAAACGATACTTGAGGTGATGGTGACAGTAAAGATAAGTGCTGTGGTATTCGGGGATATCAATTAAATCGCTTCAACACTGATAATTTCTGTTTTAGCACATACAAATGAACATATTTATTAAAAGAAATCTTTTTTTATAATGAAAAAATAAAATTGTTTTAACCAAAAACGATGCTTGAGGTGATGGTGACAGTAAAGATAAGTGCTGTGGTATTCGGGGATATCAATTAAATCGCTTCAACACTGATAATTTCTGTTTTAGCACATACAAATGAACATATTTATTAAAAGAAATCTTTTTTTATAATGAAAAAATAAAATTGTTTTAACCAAAAACGATATCAATTAAATCGCTTCAACACTGATAATTTCTGTTTTAGCACATACAAATGAACATATTTATTAAAAGAAATCTTTTTTTATAATGAAAAAATAAAATTGTTTTAACCAAAAACGATGCTTGAGGTGATGGTGACAGTAAAGATAAGTGCTGTGGTATTCGGGGATATCAATTAAATCGCTTCAACACTGATAATTTCTGTTTTAGCACATACAAATGAACATATTTATTAAAAGAAATCTTTTTTTATAATGAAAAAATAAAATTGTTTTAACCAAAAACGATATCAATTAAATCGCTTCAACACTGATAATTTCTGTTTTAGCACATACAAATGAACATATTTATTAAAAGAAATCTTTTTTTATAATGAAAAAATAAAATTGTTTTAACCAAAAACGATGCTTGAGGTGATGGTGACAGTAAAGATAAGTGCTGTGGTATTCGGGGATATCAATTAAATCGCTTCAACACTGATAATTTCTGTTTTAGCACATACAAATGAACATATTTATTAAAAGAAATCTTTTTTTATAATGAAAAAATAAAATTGTTTTAACCAAAAACGATACTTGAGGTGATGGTGACAGTAAAGATAAGTGCTGTGGTATTCGGGGATATCAATTAAATCGCTTCAACACTGATAATTTCTGTTTTAGCACATACAAATGAACATATTTATTAATAGAAATCTTTTTTTATAATGAAAAAATAAAATTGTTTTAACCAAAAACGATATCAATTAAATCGCTTCAACACTGATAATTTCTGTTTTAGCACATACAAATGAACATATTTATTAATAGAAATCTTTTTTTATAATGAAAAAATAAAATTGTTTTAACCAAAAACGATACTTGAGGTGATGGTGACAGTAAAGATAAGTGCTGTGGTATTCGGGGATATCAATTAAATCGCTTCAACACTGATAATTTCTGTTTTAGCACATACAAATGAACATATTTATTAATAGAAATCTTTTTTTATAATGAAAAAATAAAATTGTTTTAACCAAAAACGATACTTGAGGTGATGGTGACAGTAAAGATAAGTGCTGTGGTATTCGGGGATATCAATTAAATCGCTTCAACACTGATAATTTCTGTTTTAGCACATACAAATGAACATATTTATTAATAGAAATCTTTTTTTATAATGAAAAAATAAAATTGTTTTAACCAAAAACGATACTTGAGGTGATGGTGACAGTAAAGATAAGTGCTGTGGTACTCGGGGATATCAATTAAATCGCTTCAACACTGATAATTTCTGTTTTAGCACATACAAATGAACATATTTATTAATAGAAATCTTTTTTTATAATGAAAAAATAAAATTGTTTTAACCAAAAACGATACTTGAGGTGATGGTGACAGTAAAGATAAGTGCTGTGGTATTCGGGGATATCAATTAAATCGCTTCAACACTGATAATTTCTGTTTTAGCACATACAAATGAACATATTTATTAATAGAAATCTTTTTTTATAATGAAAAAATAAAATTGTTTTAACCAAAAACGATACTTGAGGTGATGGTGACAGTAAAGATAAGTGCTGTGGTATTCGGGGATATCAATTAAATCGCTTCAACACTGATAATTTCTGTTTTAGCACATACAAATGAACATATTTATTAATAGAAATCTTTTTTTATAATGAAAAAATAAAATTGTTTTAACCAAATACGATACTTGAGGTGATGGTGACAGTAAAGATAAGTGCTGTGGTATTCGGGGATATCAATTAAATCGCTTCAACACTGATAATTTCTGTTTTAGCACATACAAATGAACATATTTATTAATAGAAATCTTTTTTTATAATGAAAAAATAAAATTGTTTTAACCAAAAACGATACTTGAGGTGATGGTGACAGTAAAGATAAGTGCTGTGGTATTCGGGGATATCAATTAAATCGCTTCAACACTGATAATTTCTGTTTTAGCACATACAAATGAACATATTTATTAAAAGAAATCTTTTTTTATAATGAAAAAATAAAATTGTTTTAACCAAAAACGATGCTTGAGGTGATGGTGACAGTAAAGATAAGTGCTGTGGTATTCGGGGATATCAATTAAATCGCTTCAACACTGATAATTTCTGTTTTAGCACATACAAATGAACATATTTATTAAAAGAAATCTTTTTTTATAATGAAAAAATAAAATTGTTTTAACCAAAAACGATATCAATTAAATCGCTTCAACACTGATAATTTCTGTTTTAGCACATACAAATGAACATATTTATTAAAAGAAATCTTTTTTTATAATGAAAAAATAAAATTGTTTTAACCAAAAACGATGCTTGAGGTGATGGTGACAGTAAAGATAAGTGCTGTGGTATTCGGGGATATCAATTAAATCGCTTCAACACTGATAATTTCTGTTTTAGCACATACAAATGAACATATTTATTAATAGAAATCTTTTTTTATAATGAAAAAATAAAATTGTTTTAACCAAAAACGATGCTTGAGGTGATGGTGACAGTAAAGATAAGTGCTGTGGTATTCGGGGATATCAATTAAATCGCTTCAACACTGATAATTTCTGTTTTAGCACATACAAATGAACATATTTATTAATAGAAATCTTTTTTTATAATGAAAAAATAAAATTGTTTTAACCAAAAACGATGCTTGAGGTGATGGTGACAGTAAAGATAAGTGCTGTGGTATTCGGGGATATCAATTAAATCGCTTCAACACTGATAATTTCTGTTTTAGCACATACAAATGAACATATTTATTAAAAGAAATCTTTTTTTATAATGAAAAAATAAAATTGTTTTAACCAAAAACGATATCAATTAAATCGCTTCAACACTGATAATTTCTGTTTTAGCACATACAAATGAACATATTTATTAAAAGAAATCTTTTTTTATAATGAAAAAATAAAATTGTTTTAACCAAAAACGATGCTTGAGGTGATGGTGACAGTAAAGATAAGTGCTGTGGTATTCGGGGATATCAATTAAATCGCTTCAACACTGATAATTTCTGTTTTAGCACATACAAATGAACATATTTATTAAAAGAAATCTTTTTTTATAATGAAAAAATAAAATTGTTTTAACCAAAAACGATGCTTGAGGTGATGGTGACAGTAAAGATAAGTGCTGTGGTATTCGGGGATATCAATTAAATCGCTTCAACACTGATAATTTCTGTTTTAGCACATACAAATGAACATATTTATTAAAAGAAATCTTTTTTTATAATGAAAAAATAAAATTGTTTTAACCAAAAACGATGCTTGAGGTGATGGTGACAGTAAAGATAAGTGCTGTGGTATTCGGGGATATCAATTTAATCGCTTCAACACTGATAATTTCTGTTTTAGCACATACAAATGAACATATTTATTAAAAGAAATCTTTTTTTATAATGAAAAAATAAAATTGTTTTAACCAAAAACGATGCTTGAGGTGATGGTGACAGTAAAGATAAGTGCTGTGGTATTCGGGGATATCAATTTAATCGCTTCAACACTGATAATTTCTGTTTTAGCACATACAAATGAACATATTTATTAAAAGAAATCTTTTTTTATAATGAAAAAATAAAATTGTTTTAACCAAAAACGATGCTTGAGGTGATGGTGACAGTAAAGATAAGTGCTGTGGTATTCGGGGATATCAATTTAATCGCTTCAACACTGATAATTTCTGTTTTAGCACATACAAATCCACATTTCTGACCTCATGGAAAACTTAAATGAAGAAAAATGGTTAAAATATAGCGAAATACTCGTTTTTTAGCGTCAATTTCAGAGGGATATAGAAAATCCGCTGTAACTGATCTTCGTTTGTTCCTCTTCTCTAATGAAAACGCTTAAAAAAGATATTATTTTTATCAAAATTTTGTTTATAGAAGATCAAAGTAGGAATGATAAAACACAAGTTACAAAAAAAGGAAACAAAAATAACAACAAAAAAGCCTTCCATAAGAAAGCAATAAAAAAGTAAAGGTTTAATTTAATAACCGTATTTTTTAAAAGAAGACTTTACATTTCCAACAAAATTTGACTTCATCACGGCCAGATTTGTTTACAAATAATTTGGTGTCGCATTTGAACGTTGTTTGTTCTTCTCCAACCAAAACATTGCACTCTTTTCCACTAAAAAGGTTACGGTTTTAGTGCAATTATAACACTAAATAAACTTACTTGATTGAAAATCGATAAGTTTTTAAATCATTTTCAGCAACAAGTTCTTCACCTTTAATGGAACAATTAGATTTTAGTTCATGAGATAATGCATTAAAAGCATCATTAAATTGTTCCATAGAATCTCCAAGACCATCAATGCAGTCAGCAAAATCTCTAGATGTTGCAAAAGATTTGAAGATTAATCGATATGCAGCCATTGGAATTTCGAAATGGGTATCACATTCTGCCTAAAAATAGCTTATTGTGTTATTGTGATAGCGCAATAATATAGAAACTTACACAAGAACTGCAGCGTTTATGAATTAATGAAAAATCGATGGATGATAAAGTTTGTCGAATAATCTTTTCCATAATAACAGATTCAGATTGATCTTGATGTGCTTGAATTAATGAATTTTCATAATCCGATAAATAAATAGAAAGCTAAAAAATAAGAATGTTAACATCAATACGAACATTCTAGCTAAGAAAACATACCGTCTTTTTATGTGTTAAAATGTATGTAACAGGACGAAGTTTATCTCTTGCAAGTCTTTTTAAATAATCTTCCATTTCTCTTAACATTTCTCGAGCATTTTTATCTGGTTTTTGATTTGCATCACGATGATCCCAACTAAAATGATTACTGTAGTTTGTGGCAATAACGTTATACTGAGTACTTACGTTTTAAATCCACACCTTTTTAAAATTCCACGACATTTTAGAAATGGTGTATCTGAAAAAATATTTTGCGGTTATTGATGAAGAAGGATACTGTAATTAAAATACCTAAAACAATCAAAATTTCTTCAGATTTTCTTTCTGGTTGAATTTCTTCCATAACATTTTGTAAATGTGCAATAACTTCTTCAAATGTTTCTTTATTCTTAAGTTTTGAAGTTGGATTTGTTTGAAGAGATTTTACAGGTTCAACAGGCTTGTAAATAGCCGCTTTCAATTGCAACCATTGATCTTTACTAAAAATGTAAAAAAGTAATTTTAAAAACCATGTGAAAAAAAAACAAACTTTAATCCTTGACGTATTTTGGAGTAACATTCTAACGTATAATATGCATCAGTTGCAGCATATTTCATTTTTTCTTCACTTAATGGTCGAATTAACCAATTTCCACTTTGTTCGCTTTTTTCCATTTCAACATCCAATAAAACTTTTGCAATATATTGTAATGAAAGTTGTAAAGGTGCATCACCAAAAAGTATTTTTCCAACATCAATATTTGCAAGCTGAAAATTAAATTATTAATCACAGATATAAAAACAAAGTGAAATCGAAGTTTACCATTTTAACCACTTCTTGAACACAAATAAAAAATGGTCTTTTCTTTGCAAATACTTTTCCCAAAAATGGGAAAGCATTTTGAAGAAATACCGTATCTGAAAAAAATATAACTGTAAAATCTATAAAAATAAAATAAAAAAGTAACCCTACCATTTTTAATACCAAAGCCAATTCGCTTCAAACCAGGTCTTAAGAAAAGTTCAAAGAATACTTCCCATTCATCTCGGATAAGAACTTTTTTCAAAGTATAAATGTCAACAAGATATACAGTATTTATAATAGTATCTTTCTTTTCTTCTGTGAAAGCAAGTTGAAGTAATGCAGCACTAAAGTGTATTACTGTAATTAAACAATAACATTTTGCAGAGAGATATACTTACTCTTGACTTGCAATTTCAGATTGACAAACAAAACTTGCTTCAACATCAAATGCAACAATACGATTAGTCCATAAAGCACTGCACACACATAAAAAAGTTTCATGATCATCAACAAGAATGCATTCGAAATCTTCACATTCAATCTTTGGAATTCTTTCATTTGAAGATGGAATTTGAAGTTTTGATAATTCTTCTACTTCAATGTTAATAGCACGTCTATCACTTCCAGATATATAATTTAAATTTGGCAGAACTTCATTTAAATCTTTTGATGAAAGTGAATCTTTTGCAAAAGTTGCAACAGCCATAGCAAAATTTTGATCACCATTTTTAAGTATAGTTTTAATAATTTCTTTAATTTGTGATGAAGATTTCTTTGAAGCTTCCACGGTTTGCTAAAATAAACTAATATATGTATAATAAAGATCAGTATACTGTAATTGAAATGAAACATACCACAGCTAAAATTCGTCGTTCATCAGATGAAGTAGCTTTGGAGAAATTATGTTCAAAATTTTTGATTGCTCGATATTCCCGTGTATTTGGGATTCTATCAAGTCGATCTGGATAAGCCCATTTATAAACATCTCCAGATAATGTTGAAACAGAAAACATTTGGAAAAATTCAGAAACCAAATTAGTTGGTGCACGCCTTGGTCGATCATTAACAACATATTCATCAAGAATAGAGAGAACTGAATCTTTGAAAGCATCTGTTGTCATCAAATATCTGCTGATATCAATTTTCTTTACCAAACAGCTGAGAACAAGTGTACGAAGATTATCAGCTTTAAAATCATAAAGTTGCAAAACTTCAATCCATTCAATGACAACTAACGGTGTAACTTCAATTAGAGTTTCAAGCTTTTCGGTGATATGTTGCTTTAATCCATTTGCTTCATCCTTGAGGCAATATAGTTTTTCAATTGTTTGAATATGTTTCTTTGGAGGAATAGTACAAAGAAGTTTAAGTGAATCAACCTAAAACAGATTTCATTAGAATTAATGAATATTTAATACTAACAATAAACTTACAATTAATTTAGGATCAAGTTGTGGCTCTAAAGGACATGCCCAATATTCTTCTTCAAAATCTTTCAAATTTTTATCACAAATTGACATAAAAATATCAATAATTTTATCAGTTTTTTCATTGCTAACACCATATAAATCTTGTCGCAAGTAATTGAGATTTACCAAAGTAATAAATGTTCGAAATCGAGCTTTTTTACTTGAATCACAGCCTTTTTCTGTTGAATGAAGATTCTTAAACAATGGTTGAAGCTTGATTGATAAATTAGATGATGGATCAGATGTAATGTTACATATACGTTGTAAAAGATTTGGAATATAGTAAGACATATTGAGTAATGATAAATAAACAATTACAAAATAAGCAACTAAAAACCAGGCAGTGTTTTATTCGAATGTTGAAAGCAATCAACGAACAAGAAGAAAAGAGAGAGAAAAAAATCAGATAATTCTTTTTCTTTGTTTTTTACTGAGCAAGCATTTGAACATTCAAGTGTCGATTGATTTTTTGGCATTTAAAAAAAGAAACACAGGTACTGAAAAATATGTTTACAATTCAGGAAAAAGAAATGCAGCTGACAGTCGATCAGCAGTGTTTTTTTTGCAACATCTACCGTACATTCAACGATAAAATACTTCATTTAGAAAAATACTTATTGTTGTGGATCAAAAATGTTTATTTGTTTAAAATTTATTTGAACAAGTTTATAAACATGTAAAAATGACAAGAGTATAAAAAATAAAACCCGTAAAATAACAAAATTTAATAAAAAAAATAAATTAAAGAGTTTCAGCAGAAGCACCATCATTAGTTGCAGCTGAAGTAGCAGATGTATCATGTTCAGCTGTCTTTGGAGCCTTCTTCTCAATATCTATTACTTCCCATCTAATAGATACAGCTTCCAAATCTGATCTATAAAAATTAATATAGAATTAGCAGCAACAAAATAAGAAATTTCAAACCTAAGTAATCTCTTCAATTCTTGTTCGACCAAGGGAGCATCAGTATATTTCATTTTTTTAGTTTTTCGAAATCGACGTTTCCTTGCATTCTTCATTGGAGCTGTAATACCATGTGGATATCGTAACAACTTTTCACGCTTTGCAATTGATTCAGCAGCATCTGCTTCATTTTTATCACGTTCAATAGCAGGAATTTCAGGGATTTCTGGAGTTGAATTGCAATTAATAATTTGTGAAATATCAGCTACTTTGTATATATTAGTTTTATCTTGAGTTTTATAAGTCTAAAAGTATTTTGTTTTACCTTAAATGTTCATAAACAAAAAGAAAGCTTACTTCAACAATGCACGGCAAATCTTGAATCTTAAATCCCATAGTTTTATCATTGACCTTTAGCTGTCCACAACGCATATTTGGTAAAAACTTGATTGCCACATTACTTTTATGTTCAGGATTACGTTGAATTTGTTGTGATGGATCATATTGTTCACCATGTTCAATAAAATTATCAATATCTTGTACAACTTCATTTGGAACTCGCAAAATTACATGCGTTTCCCATTCATGCGCTTCTTCATCACCAAGCTTTGGTTTACGAGTATTATTTCTTTGAATCAGTGAAGACATAATTAACAGTAATAGTAATAGTGTTAAAGTAATCTTCTAAAAAATATTAGCTGATTTTTATTTTCGGAAAAAAAATTTAAAAGTTTTTAACGTTGCATTGTTCGTGGTAAGATTTTTTTTTGTGTAATTGTTGTTTTTCAAAAATACTTTTTTAAGAATTTTTAAGGAGATCCCAAATTTGAGCATCTTCATATTTTTTACATGGCCGTTTTTTTTCTGGTTTACAAACCTTTTTTATCCAGAAATGAAAAATATAAGAAAAACTAGTTTTAACATATTTGCAATAAATTTAAAATTCTTTCCCCCCTCACTTTTCATAAAACGAGATCAAAGCGGATAACAAAAAGATGAGACATCGAATTTATCCGCCAAATTCAATGTCACAAACGTGATCTTCCTTTTTTTATTTGAGGAGATATACGTAATCCTCCTAGAATATATATATTCTAATCAATTGAAATATGAAAATTATAATTGGATTACTATGTATTTGTGCCATATTTCTATGTGAAGTTAGCTGTGATTTTACGCCCGATTTTCGAGCATTCATTCATAACAATTTTGGCCTCGCGCTTGTCAATCAACTTGAAAGAAAAGACTTAGGAACCGACGCAAGTTTTGGTGGTAAAGCTTCTCCAGATGAAAAAATTCAAAGACAAGCAGTAATTCTCGTACATGGAATCACCAATAAAATCTCACGATTCATTGTCTGTCATTGATTGATTTTTTGAAATTACTGTAATAAAAACTTTTAGGGAATGGTTGCTCATTTAAACAAATTAGGATATACATCTGGTGAAATTTATGGCACAACATGGGGAGATGGCGGTGTGACACCAGCTGGTGAGTTAAACATTTCAACAGATGAAACACTAAAGGTCCATCTGGAGGCCCCTGGTGCCCAAACGGCGACAGGAAATATCAAGAGGATAAGGAAAGATTAAATTTATTTTTCTTCAGGTATTGTTGACATGAAATGTTCGTATGTTAAACAAGTTCGGTCATTGATTATTGCAGTTCGACAATACACTGGAACGAAAGTTGACGTCATTGCTTACAGTATGGGAAGTCCAATAGCTCGAAAGGCAATTCTAGGTGGAAATTGTGTTGATTCAAGAGAAATTTTAGGTAATAGCTACCGTAATATTTTTGTATAATTACAATGTCATTATAGGCCCACCACTGACAGAACTGATCGATACATTTTTATCAGTTGCTGGTTCAAATTATGGATCAGCTTTGTGCTTTGTTCCAATCCCAGTAGGAACTTGTAATCGACGGACAGGACTTCACTGTGAATCAGAATTTCTTGCTGACATTAATGGTCAAGCAAGATACGAAGGAACATTTATTTTTAGTATCTTTAGTACAGGTGATGAAAAAGTTGGTTTTCGAACTTGTAATCGTCTGGCTTCTCCTATCATTGGTCAAACAGGGTACGTGAAAAGAGATGGCCTCAATCATGATCAAGTTATGGATTCCACATACGATATTCAAGCAAATTTTGTTATTAAACATCGACCTAAATAATAAATAAATATTTATCTGTTTTTGTACTTTTATTTTTATTACCTTCTTAACACACTTTTTTGCAAACATTTAATTTAGGTGGTATGCGTATTATTCATTCACACAATATTATCCGGATTTTTGTAATCCCCTTTTTTACACTTTTAAATTTCTCTTTTAATTTTTTCCGTAAAAAAAGTGAAAGTTTCTGTTTCGTGAATGAATGGAATAAAACATAACAGACAAAAAATAATAATAATACGGAAAAACATTAACGCATTCTCTCTCTTCCACCAGAACCGCGGATGTTGTTTTATTTGCAAATACTTTCATCCCAAGTAAGTAAGCGGGAGACAGAGATTTCCCCCGTTTTTTCACGATCTTCTCCCCATCTTCCTCCCGATTAACAAGGAAAGGGAAGCGAAAAAAAAAGGAAGAGGAAAGAAACTTGCATTTTTTTGTAACCGTGAGATCAAAATTGTAAAGCTTTTCCTTATTCAGTTTTACTTCTCTTTCTTTTCAATTGCTTTTTTTGGGGACAATTGCTGGCTGAATATTTTTTTGTGTCGTTAAAAGTTCAAGATTCAACTTTCTTTCAATTATTATTAGTTTTCACGTTTACGTAAAAATTAATGTGTTTAAGTTTAAATGTTAAGCAAATATAATAAAACATTTTGTATTCAAAAGAATCTGATAAAAATTTTATGTATTTTTTCTTCTTTACAAAAAAGTTGAAAGATGAAAAAGCATTGAACAAAGACGAAAATCAAATATTACCGTAATCGGCATTGTCAAAGAAAAATAGGTGATCCGGAAAAACTGCAACGAAAAAAAATCCGGAAAAGGTATTTCATTATAAAAATTTTTTGAAAAAAAGTGAGAGTAATCCTTGCAGAAAAAAAAAGTATTTTTCACGTTTTTCAAGTTTACACAAAAAAGGAAAGGAAAAGTTCAACGTTTATCGACGAAAGCACATCCTTTGCTGTTGCTGCTGTTTCAGTCTGAAGTTGTTGTAGCGGATAATAATTGTTTTGAGAGAGACACGCCTTTTGTGGTGGTGATCAGAACAAGAAAAAAGAAGGAAGAAGTAAGCTGTGAACGCGCATCATCATCCCAATCCTTCCTCCCTTTTTTTAACCACGTTCTTTTTTCTTTTGTTCCAAGAAAAACGTTGAAGATTTTTTTATTTATTTTCTGGGTTCACATAATTTATTTAAATGCGAAAGTAATTCTTAACTTATTTTTATTTTATTTTGTTGTTATCTATTTTTATATTTATTTCTTATTATTACGATGCAAAACGAATATCGAATTCGACACGATTCCGAAAATTATCATTCAGTTCTTCCACCTGGAGTTGTCAATGATTCAAAAACAGCTGCTGCTGTAACAGAAAAACCAAAAGTCTCTTTTTTATCTCGAGCAAGAACATGGATTCGATTTCTTTTAGTTGGATTAACGCTGTTATGTTTGACATCGGTTTGTGAAGTTTTGTTTTTTATTTTTAAATACAATTACTGTTCATAGGTGTGGTCAAATATTTTAGCATTCAATTTTGTGCTGGTTTGTCTGAAATCAGATGCCGATTCAAATGATACTTCAAATGGTCATGTTCATTTATTTTCAGCTGAACAACGAACTTATTTAACTTCTGCAGTTGCAATTGCCGCATTAATTTCGAATTTTTTTCTAATGCCCATCTTAACGACAATGGGTGTAAGAACGATATTTACGGTTCGTATTTTTTGTAATTTAACATTAACTATTAATTTTTTTATAGGTTTGTGGGGGAATATCTGTCATCGCAACAGCGTTTATGCCCCTTGGTATAAGAACAGGATTCTATGCAGCATTGTTGCTGAGAATTTTACAAGGTGTTGCATTTTCGTCTTCTTTTCCTGGTTTGTTTCTTTTGCGTTTTAATCATGGTATTCGTTTATGCTATTTTTCAGTAATTGGAGCTATTTCATCTCGATGGGCATATTTTAAACAATATGGTCTTGTTGTTTCAACGCTTGTCGGATACGTTCAATTATCACCAACACTTTCTATGCCTGTCAGTGGAGCGCTTTGTGAAAGTGATCTTGGATGGCCATCTGTTTTGTATGCGTATGTTTCCTTAAAACTTGTTTGGAAATGTATTTAAATAATATTATATTTTAGCCATGCAATTGTTTCAGCTATTTTATTTATCATATTTGTTCTCGTCTACCGTAACACACCTGGTATGTTTCACTCAGATGTTGTTGTTCAATAATTTACGCATTCAATTTTTAGCTAAACATCCATTGATAACAACAATAGAATCAACGAAAATTGCAATAAATAAAGCCGTTCAATCAAAATCTGAATCAAGAAATATACCGTATTCAGCAATTCTAAAAACGCCTGCGGTTCGTAATTAACGTTTTAAACATTATTTATTAATTTTTCTACAGGTTTGGGCTATCTGGATCGCTTCCATTGGAAATTTTACATTTGTAAATATGGTATTTTTATATTCACCAACATATTTTCATAATACTCTTGGGATGGAAGTGGCTGAAAGGTTTGATTTGAAATATATCTCTTACAACTGCAATTGTATTTCAGTGGTTTATCTGCTGCAGTACCAGCTGGCTTAGAATTTTTATTGAAAATATTTTGTGGTTTTATAAGTGATAAAGTAATTTATGCTGTAATTTATTACTGCATTTAATTCAGATTTAATTTTTAGGTTAAATGCTTTAGTGAAACAAATAGACTTCGATTTTATAATACCGTAGCGTATTTTGGAGCTGCCGGTGTACTGCTAATCTTGTGTTCCGTTGAACAAAGTGAAAGAAATTCAACAGCTTGTTTCTTGCTTTTAAGTGTTGCAACAGCTTTATTAGGATTTACAACAGGTGGATTCTTCAAAGCTGGACCTTTGATCGCAAAACAATATAGTCAATTTGTTACGGGAAATGTTTCACTTGGTTTGTTATTGTTCTCTTTTACTATTTATATAAATGTTCATCCTTTTAGGTTTAACGTTAACCATGATTATTGTCCCCTTCGTTAAAAATGGGATTGCTCCATTGGATTCTGCAGAAAATTGGCGAAAAATTTTCTTTTTTATGATTGGAATGCTTGTAATTACAAATATCATTTTTTGTATCTTTGTTTCCGGTGAACCTGCGAGTTGGACAAATGATAATAAAGAATTGCCATCAATGATTATTCCACGATCACAAATAGTTCCTGTTCAGCCGGTGTATATTCCAACTTCAAATCAACAACAGCGAGTTGTGGAATCTTATGGAAAAGTTCGTTTACTCAATCCTAATTGGACTTATATTGATTAAAATCTCACTTTTTACTTACAATATTTTTGATATATTTTTTTTACTTTTTCACAGATGTATATATTTTTTATGAAACGTGTGGTTTTGTACCTCCAAAAATAAAGATTTTTATGAAAATGGTTTAGTGTTAATTTTATAAAACAGTTAGTCACTATTATTTAATTAATAGTTTTGATTAGGCAATGCATGTATCCCGTTTCAACATTTTTAGCGTCTGAAAAACTACAGTAATTTTGAACACATTTTGTGGTCTTATAAATTTGATTCTTTTGCTTCCATAAATATGTTTCGAATCATTATAATATTCTACAGTAAGAAAACTTATTTTTTTAAAATAATAATTTTTATTGCTAAAAATTGAAAAATGCTGTAAAGAGAGCTTTCTAAAAAATGAGAAACAAAAAAAGAAGAAGAAACCACTACAAATATGTAACAACAATTAACAATAATAATTTTTTCTTTACCAGCCCAAATTTTTAAGTTTTTAAAAAGATAATCACAAAATTTAATAAACAAAAAAAAGAAGTTGCTCGAATTTAAGAAGATAAGTTTTACACGATGAGTGTGTGTATGTGCAAGAGACAATATTAATCAAAGGGGAACAAAAAAGAAGAAGTTGATGTAAAAAATACCTGAATTTCGGACTGATGCTTATTTTTTTGAAATTACAAAAGTCATATAATAAAATTTTTAAATAAAAAAGAATGAGGTCTTAAACTTTAATAATAATAATGAACAATGAAAAAAACAGAAGTTACAAAAAATGGCAAAACAAAAAAAAAGAAAAGATAAGTTCCATTTTTCCTACAAAAATATATTTAACCAAAAAATGAATAGATTATTATTATTGCTATACACGTTCAACATTTTCATCACTTTTCATAGAAACATTGGCTTGCTTTTGTTTATTGGACGATACGGTAAATTCGGCATGATGTTTCAGGATCTGGTGAAACTTCAAGAATGAAGCAACAAACCATTAATGTTTCACCGGTAAGCTTATTTGTAACAATTTGAAGTACGGTAAAATTATCAAGAACAGAATTCATCAATTCATGAGCAACAAGTTTCTTCAATTCAGAAATAAATCGAACCATATATTCGCACCTAAAATAATAGTTTACAGTAATTGATGAATGTTTTTTTTTAAAAAAGTAAACTTACATTGGTGAACCTTCTAATGAAAAATGATATATTGTTGATCCATCTTTTTGTTCTTCAACAGGGGAATATACCTGAAAGAAATTATTAATTAGGATCACAGTATCAACATGTAAGTACAGTTATCGAAATTCCGATGTATTAAACATCCAACTTCCATAAAAATCAATAACTTACTTCAACTTTTTCAACAACTTGTGTCCCAAATGAGCAAACTTTTGTTGAAACAGAGATATCAAAATTATATTTTGAATCATAGAAGCTATCAACGGCATATGACATGGATTCAAGATTTCCAATTTCAAAATCAACATTTCCCCAACATTTTACCAAAAAGAAACCATCAGATGGCCCATTCTTCATTAAATCTTCCAAAATTTGTGGATATTTATCTCGAATTGCATCAAATGCAACATCTTCCAACGGTTCATCAGCAACTTTAGGAATTCTTAACATAATATGTTTTTCATCGCCAGGTTTTTGAACATAAGCTTCCAAGCCACAAAGGGTTAACTTTGATGATGCGATTGTATGCTCTTCGTTTTCAGCATTTTCAATTGGTAAACCTGGTGAAGGTCGAATAAGGGATGGATTATTGAGTTGTGAAACTAGACGATTACTTGATGAAATTGCTGCTGCAAATTGTTGAAGCATTGATTCATTTGAATCATTTCCATTATTATAATTGTATGGGAATGTTATTCCATTGCTATTATTATTGTTATTATTTATATTATTTAAGGTTGCTGCTGCTCCATTATTGTTACCATATGGCCAAAGTGGATTATTTCCATTATTTTGTAATATTGATGCGGGATCTGTTGGAAGCTTGAATGGGATAGATGAGAGTTTTGAATCTTCAATTTGATCAAGCTTTGAATTTGAACTTGAATTATCATGACCTTTCATCTTTTGATTAACATCACGTTGCCGCTTACGTGCTAATACTTGGATATGTGATGAAACTTGTTTACGAGTACGAGTTTTTCCGCATCGAATTTTAATATACCTTGCAATTAATTCATTTCGTCCTAAAAAAAGTTTGCTCAATTAATTGATTCATTTTATTCTATGTGAACTATTACAGTATACTGTAAAAATGCAGATGAAATATTTACTTACCATACATTTTTCCTTCATCACTTAATATAATTTTTCTTCGGCCACAGGGGGGATAGATCTGCAACGCTTCGTGAAAGGCTTGATCAATATCTTGGGACCACACACCTTCTGCATCATTTCCGATATCTTGATTTGAATGGGATGACCCGGGTGATGCTTCACCGCTATTTGGCTGGGAATGAGTTTGTGGAGGTTGGGCAATATCAAGAATTGAAGAATTATTTAGTAATGTACCAGCATTACCAAGACCATTTCCATTCATGCCACCACCCGATGCAGCCATCAAAAGCCGATCCATTGTTGCAGCAGTTGCGGCATTCTGTGATGAAAGTAAAGAATTAGAAGGGAATCCAGCTGCAGCAAATGCGGCAACTGGATTATTCGATGCTCCAAGACCTGGTAATTGTACAACCATTTCAGGGGGTAATGAAGATAATAACGAATTTGCACTTGTAGAAGAAGATAATGATTTGACTAAATTTGTATCAAATAAATGTTGAGTCATAAAAATGTCTTTAAAATCAAAATAAAGGCGACGGATATGGCACTGGGGCAGATAAAATTCAGTTCAGTGAGAGATAATTGTGTATTGTCTTTTTCTTCGATGAAAGCTTTAATGCATCATCAGAAGAAGAAGGGGAAAAAAGAAGAAGAATATCGGGTAAAAATTCTGCCCTAAAAATATCAAACAAGTTAATGGATTTTCTAATAATGATATTTTCAGCAAAAAATACATATAGTTTTAAACGCAAATCAAAGAAATGCAAACAAAACAAAAAAACACGATTCTTCAATTTTGGTGGAAAAAACAAAAACTGCAAAAAAGTTTTTTAGGAAAAAAAATGATACAAATGTTTGTAATTTTTCTTCAATGAAACTGATTAAATTTTTTTGGGGGAAAATATGGCAAAAGAATTAGACATTTGTTTTTTAATAATAATCGAAAAAAGAGAATAACATTGGGTATGGAATAATAATTGACTCATCGCCCATCATCATCAACGCCATCAACAACATTGAGAGAAAATAAAGATGAAAATACAGGGGAAGGAAAGGAAGAAAGGAATGGTGCACCAAACGAAAAATCAGACAAACACGTAAAAAATGCGCAAAATTTGAGTTGCATTTGGTTCAATTTTAGTGTTTTTTGTTTGAATCCTGACGTTTTATTTTTCTTTATTTAAAATTTAAACAGAAAAAAGAAAGAAAAAAATTGATTGATTTTAGGTTCCATTAAAAGAAGAGAAGAAAGTAATCAACGACAACGTTTGACACATGAGTTAAAAAAAAGAGCCACAATTAAAGTTGACGTTGATTTGATAAGTTCTATTTTATTTTTTTGGTAGTATAAATTGAAACACTTGTTAAACGCCAAAAGAAAATTAGAAGTAATCAAAAATCGCTTTTGGCAAAAAAAGAAGATGATTTCCTTGAAAAAATTTTTTGACAGTATGCTTTCTTTTTTGTCTCCCATAAAAACGCCTTTCAAAAATATCAAAAGTTTTTTTTGCGCCATCTTTCTCACGGAAGTTTTCTGACATCTTTTGCCGAAAGTTGTAATCTCCCACACTTTTTTCATCGCCGTCGTCCTTTTTTTCCAACAAATAAAGAAAGAAAGTTAAGCACAAAAAAAAACGAAATAAACAACTCTTTTTTTAGAGAGCTGATCTTAAACAAAAAAGTTCTTTGTCTGCAAAAAAAAGAAGAACCCCAAAAATAAAAATTGTTTTTAAAGTTATTTTTGATCAAACCCCCACACTCTCTTATCAAGGAAAAACTTTGTTGAAACGTAAAAAAATAAATTGCTAATAAAATAATTGTAATCAATCCATCATCGAATAAATTTACCCCTTTTTTCTATTAAAGAAAATCTTCCATCATCTTTTTCCTGCGATGACAACAATAACAGTGTTCGTTTTTTGCTCTGCTCAGTCTTTTTTCTACACTTCTCTTATCTCCATTACATTTTATTTCATTCAATTTTTTTGGGTGCGTTTTTTTTTCTTGCGCTACGAAAAAAAAACGTTTATGTTTCAGTTTTTTTTACTCAATTCATTGCAAAAAAAATTAGATATCAAAAAAACTTAAACTGGATTTAATGTTTTAGAGTCGGTCATCAATGAATGAATGGATAGAATGGAAAATATATATGGTCGAGGACAAACGCGTTTTTTCTAAGATAAAAAAAGTTGTTTTTTATCGTTAAAACAGAAATTAATACACTCTCTGCCTTTTTAAAAGGGGGTACACTGAGAGAGAGAGACATGGGAGGTTCCGTGACTTGATTCATTAATTAATTAAAAATTAACTTATACTTATTTATGTTAGATGAATAATTGTTTTTAAAGAAAAAAAAGTAGTTGCAAATAAAGTACTTTTTAAACAGAGATTACTGTACGTTGTATCTCGGCACGAAATGTTTTTACAGTAATCCATTAAAGAATCAAATACGTTACTCCCAAAAATAAGAGCATAAATTCAACAGAATTTTTAATTTCTTCTTTTTTAAAACATCTGTGTTTCAAAAAAACATTTCTCACATTTCTTCGTTTTTTAAAAATTACTTAAATATTCCCCCCTTATTACTTTTTTTTAAAAGCTCTTTTTTTAGAAACTTTTAAAAAAAGTAAATTAAACTCATTTCTTTCAATCTTTTTTTTTGCATGGTATGTGTCACACAGGAATTAACTCTACCGTAATTTTCGTAGAAAAAGGTTAAAAAAGGAGAAATAATTTTTAAATTTTTTGTAACACTTTTATGTCACCTATTATTTTTGGTTGGTTGAAATTACAAAAAAAGAAAAGGAAAGATATTTTTTAGAAATGGGAGATTACAAGAAAGTGCAGAAAAGCAGGTAAACCTCAAGAAGCAAAAGGAAACAAACCGAAAATGTAATTTCTAAAAATATTTTGGTCTTTTATTATTTATAAATAATAAAAAAAAGAGAAGGACCATTTTAGATGTGTTTTAATGGATATCACTGTAAAAAAAGAAAAGCAGCAAGGGAAAGAATTGTACTTTGATCAGCTCAAATAAGAGATGCTTTTGAGAAAATGACAAGAAATGTCATAAATGAAAGTAAATGAAATTTTTAAAAGTAATATTACTGAATTGCTGAACTACAGTAATCAGATAACTCACGAAATAATATTTCACTCGTGCCAGAAAGAAGCTTACATCCAACATTTCTAGCTATAAACCTAATTTTGTGTTTCAAATCAAAAAAAATCTGAAAAAAGATATATTCAAATCCTGGATGTATGTTTGTTTTAGGAAAAACAGCGCATTTTTCTATAAAAAAGCAACAAAATAAAAAAAGTATTAAAAAAAGCATTGCAAGCATGAGAAGAACATTTGCCAAAAAAAATATACGGAAAAAACCACAGTTATGAATTTTTTATCAGTACATTCAGTCAGCGACTTTGAAGTGAAGCAAAAAAAGATGGATGGATCTTTTTAAATATTACATGAAAAAAGGCAACAGACGCGCAGCACTAAAAAGTAGCAAAAAGTCGATGTCGTTTTTATAAAAGAAGAAATGTTATGGGAGAAAGTACATAATAGTAATAGCAATAATCTATGAGGGGCAACAAACAACAACAATAGATCTTTAATAAAAAAAGACAAGAGATTTATTTGAGGAGAAAAAAAAGATAGATGCTTGAACTTTTTAAGAAAATCCAGATTATCGGCAATTTATACCAATCGGTTTTTATCTATGATGCTTAAAAATTTAATAAAATTCCAATAATCTTATAGTTGTTCACTCGCTCATTCATTTACCTTCTTTTTTTGGTGTTTTTAAAATTTGTTTGTAAGAAAAAATAAAGAAGAAAGAGAAAAAAAATTACTGTAAAGTCCTTCCCTTTTTTCCCACTAAAAAAAGCGAAACGTAAAAGGAAATGAAAAGAAAGAGAAGATAAAGTTAATGAATGAATCAATGACAAACAGAACCAAGTTTAATGTTCTTTCGAAATCCGGCGTATTTCGAAATAGCGTTCTACTTTCAAGGCTTTTTTTTACGTTGGAAACACTTTTTTCGTTGGCTCTTTTTTTGGCTTTCTTTTTTTTATGAGTGCAGACGAAAAAACAACAACAACATCAAAAAAGGAAGCAGACTTTATATAACTTTTTGAATGAGTCATTTTTAAAATTTAAATTTTGGCGCAAGTCTATTACGGTAGTTACCTTTTCTACTACCAAAATAAATTTACTTCCAGATTTCCTTTGTCACTTAAATACTAAAACTTGGCCCCATAAAATTCTTGTTAAATAATTAATGCTTTAAACTCATTTTTCTTTTTTTAAAAAAATAATTAATTCAAACATCAACCTCTTATTATTCTTTAATTTAAATCTAACTTTTATTATTATGTTTTCTTTTTAAAACAATTTAAAGAAAAGGAAAGAAAAAAGTAGCAAAATTTTGCAATTTTTTGCAAAAATAAAAGCACATTTAAAACAAATTTCATTTAATTTTCTTTTACCTAAAAAAGGCACCCTTTTTTTAGATTAAAATTAACTGTTATTACATCCTTATATATATAACCCAATAAAACAAATCTAAATTTAGTAATTTTTGCTACTAAAAATATATTAATACATTTTTGTTTTAGTTCTCGCAAAAAAAGGTAAAAGTAGGCAGCCTATTATTATTTTCTTTCTCTTTCTTTTTTGTTGCAAAGTTTAAACTTTTTTCCCATGAGTTCAATAATTTAACTACGTGCATGTTTTTAGGTTAGAGCTTTTTTGAGATTTGTAACTGTGTATATTTTTAACAACAACAAATTCACGTAAAACCTAAATATATGTCGATTTAAAAATAAATGATAATTTCTAAAAATGGCGTTTAAAAATCTCCAAAAAAGAATGATGTAAAATGAAAGATGTCGCGCAATTCTTTCATGTACCTAAAAAAAGTTGCAAATAACGCCTACAAAAATCTTTATAAAGAATGCTTGCACAATAGATTACGATAATTTGGAATGAATAGTTAGACTTTGATGCTTTTTATAGACATTTACAAAATTTTAATTATTATCTTTTACCATTTAAAGATAAATTATTTTTAAGTATCATAAAAAATATGACTAAAATATTTACCCTTTTAAATGCCATCAAACGGAAACCAATTTTATTACGGTAGTTCTTCAACCGAAAAAAAATGTGATTTGAAAGAATAAAATACCTCTATTTTTTAACGTTTTTGTAACAATAAATGGAAAATTATTAATTTTATAAACATAAAAATTATTTACAAAAACATTTTTACAGCAACAAAAAGAAGCTGATGATGACAGAATGAATGACTGCCATCATCTTTATTTTCGAAAGCCTAAAGATGGCGTTCGTTTTTTTTTGTACAAAAAATGTATTTTAAAAATGGCAGATGTTTTCTCCTTTTTTCATCGTTCAAGGTTTAGCTCTAATTTTTTTGTAGACTTTTAGCGCCATCACAACTTGTTGTTGTGTTGGCAAATTTTATGGTTGCAAAAAATTTCCGGTTTTGGAAAAAGTGATACAAAAAAACCCAAAAAATAAAGACGTACAAATTAATTTTCACGCTGTCAACATTTTTGATTTTACAATGACACTCTCTTTTTTGCAAATAATTCCGTAAATATAAGGAATGCCAGGAATGTGAATCAAGATTAACAAAAGCTTTCTGCAATTTTTTGTATTCTTTTAAAAAAACAATATACCTAAACTGTTATTTGTTGTTGTTAAGTAATTTTCTTCTTTGTTTGAAATAATACTATTTTTGTAGTTATTTCAGATAGATACGTAAAATCCAGAACAACAAAATCTGATATCTCAATCCTTTTACATGCATGCATGATTTGGATAGAATATTTAAAGTTCAAAAAATGAAAATTCAAAATCTAAAAAAAGCACAAAACTTGCATTTTTTGAAATTAAAAATATGTAGTTTAATAGAGGCCGCTACTACGGTAACTACAAAGGTCTTACAAAACTAGCACAAAAAATTTCACCGGTTGAAAAAGCAGTTATTAACAACTAAATAATATGCCGTTAAAAACAGCTTTTTTTGGGAGGACTTAAAAGGGCAATTATCTTTCTATATCCAATCCTATCACCATGTGACCCGGAGCAAAAATGAAGAAACTACTTTGGAATTCATGTTTTTTGCTGCTGTTGCAAAAGTAATAAAGCTTCCAATTTTTTTGAAAAAAGTCGTTCAAATATCTTTTTGTCACAAAAATATTTGTGTTTTAAACGCATAAATAGTATTGTTTCTAAAAACGGACTATTGTTTTTACAACAATAAAAACTGTAATTTTACAGAATATATTAAATATTCTGAGTGAGCGGAAGCAAAAAACAAAAGGTTAAATTTTACAAAAATTTGTAAAAAATATTTTAAAAACAATGGCAATTTTGTAAGAAAAAATGTTTAACCTTTTTTTAAAAAGTCCTCCTCTCTATTATCTAAAACAGTAGAAGCCGCAGTCAAAGCGGAAACACAAATGAAAATGATAGAGAAAGGAAGATATTATTATTACTAAAAAATACATGACTCAGAAAGAATAAACTTTAAAGGTGAATTTTAAATGACAGTCTAAGTTTGGGTAATTTGCAGAAAAGAAAAGACGGAATTAAAATTGTGTGCATAAAAGAGAAAGCAGGTGATTGCTGTAAAAAGAAAATAACTAATTTGCTTGGAACTTGACGTGATTTGTAGGATTTATTTTGGCACTTATGCAAAAGAAAGATACTGTATGTCTCATCTGACAGATAATGATCATCCATGTAATAACAGAAGAAAAAGATAAATGCCTCATTAAATTGGAATGGAATTATTTAAATTTCGTTTTAATAACAAAATGACTACAGCAGTAGCTTGCAGGGGATACTGTAGCTATCATATAGGAAAACTTTAAAGAAATAAAAGAGATGAAAAGTCTGTTAACCTTTTTTGACCCTTTAAAACCTTCTAAAATCATTTTTGTAAAGCCAACTAAAAAAGGGCAGAACAGTTCAAAAAAGGAAAAAAAGAGAAAGGAAGGAATGAACATCTGCTTCCATATTAAACAACAGCCTTCCTTCGATGCCAAAAAATCCGAAAAAAAAATGCGTGCAAGCCGCCGACCTCCTGCAATTTTCTTTTTCGGCAAATGTTCTGCGCCGCTGTTGATCCCCTCCAAAAAAGGAGAAAGAGACTTTGCTTCCTTTATTTGGGCATTGGCAACGGGAATGTGATCGGAAGGCAGTAGCAGCAGCAGCTGCAATTATTGCCTCCGCTGTGGCATTGCTACTGCCTGCTTGCATTCTTCAAATACCATTCATTTTCTTCTTTTTTTGTATATCTTTCTTGTCTTCCTTGTGCATATTTGTATATTTTGTATATATGCCATTGAAGTCGATCGAATACAGTGAGTGAAGGAGTGGAATGGAGTGAGTGCATCATGAAAGGTCATGCCCGAGCATAAAATGTTTGAACGCGCGGGAAAAGAAAGAGCTTTTGCATGCAAGAAAAAAAGAAAAAGCATTGTCGTCGCCCGTTTTCGACATTGAAAGGCAATCAGCAGCAGTTGAATACACAAAAAAACGAAAATTATTTTAATAAAAAATGCAACCGGATCTAAAATCCCGCGTGTCAAAAAAAAGATAGAACCAAAAGTAGCAGCAGTTATAGTTAGTTATAATAGAGGAAGAGGATTAACAGCAGAAAGCTCAAAAAATAGAATTAGAAAAGGAGACAAATTAATGCATTGAACTCTTTCTTTCCTTAATTCTGCTTCTGCTACTTTGCTGGAATGCCCTTTGGCTTTTCTTTTGCAAGGAAGGTTTTCCTTCTTATAATAAATCAAAGAAAAAAATGAAACACTAATTTTAGATGCCACCTTTCTTCTTCTTCGCCCTTAAGATTATTTTCATTCATTCATTCAAAAATATAAAATAAAATAAAAATTAAGAATTATCCTTATTGCAAAAAGAAAAGAAAGGAAAATGCAGCAGCAAAGTTCTGTGCAATCTTTTTCTGGAAAAAAAGGGGGAGTTCAATGAAATTACAGATTCACGACTAACGATTAACTTTTTTTTCTTCTATCTATTTCTATATTTCATCAATCAGCGATAATTGTAAGCTTTATTCCTTTTTTTTATAAAAATATCTCCAAAGGTACTATTTAAAGGTCATTTCTTTAAAAAATATTAAAGAAACTTTTATCAAACAAAAGTTGAAAAATTTTTTCTTTTAAAATTTGCACGATTGAAGTTTGTAGCAATGAGATATTTTTGACACAAGTAAAAAAGTGGTAATATAAGCAAGGGTATTATTTTAGGTATTTGGTGTAATTACAGTAAGCACTTTAAATAATAATAATATGTGGTAATAAGCGTTTATGGAAAAAAGAGAGAAAAATAATAATAAGTATCCATTAAAAAAGATATTTAAAAACTTTGAAAATAAACAACTTTAAAAAAAAGTAGAGAGAGTACTGTAGCAGCAATAAAGAAATATGTAATTTGTGACACAAAAAATAATTTTAAAGTTTACACCTTTTTTGAAACACAAAAAATGAAGATTGAAGTTTATGCTGATAAAACTAAAAGAATGCAAAGTGAGAAGAAAAAGAAGGGGATTAGAAAGTCTAATGAACAGATTTAATTTATCTCACAACAAAAAAATTTTCATGAAAACATCCAAAGACAAAAAGAATTAGAGCTGTGTTTGAAAAAAAAGCAAAAGAAAAAGAGGAAAGGAAAGTACAAAACAATAATAAAGATTCTTTTAAAACAAAAATGTTTAAAATAATTACAGGCAGCCAAAAGGAATTTAAATTTTAAAAATAAAGATCACATTTGGAAAAAAGTTCATACTTAAATAGTTTCAAAAATGACATGACTCAAAGAAGGATGGGATAAGCTATAATATTTTTGAATGATATACGGTCGCATTGGGAAAAACAATTGTCGGTGTAATTCCTCTCAAGGGGGATAAAAGCTTACGCGAGCTTACGCAAGTTAGCCTCAACATTCAAAGAGTAACAAGTAGGAAATTCCTAAGACTTTAACACTATAACAATAAGAGAGAGAGAGGTAATAAAACATTAAAAGATTTGACGACATTTCCCGCAATTTTTTCCTGATAACTCATCGAAAAATTATGTTTAATTTTTGTTGAAGGAATTTTAATAAATACAAAACAACAAAAACACGGAAGCAAACAACCAAAAACCAAAGGAAACAAAAAGAAAAATATGTTTTACGTATAAGGAGGAATAAAAATCGGAACAGACAAGAATGATCTAATCAAGCGAGAAAATTATTCGGAAAACATTAATGGAAGAAAAAATCGATTCTTGAATATTTTTATGAAAAAAATGACATCGAAAGCGACCTTGAATTTCCTTGACTTTTTACAACATTTTTTTTAAATCGTAAAAAATCGAAAACGTAAAATTTATTGCTTTTTAAACTGTGGTAATTAGCAGATCACAAAGGTTACGGTATTATTTTAGAAAAATTTCAAAAAGATATTTAAGGAATTTTCGTAAATTTTGTAGATTGAACATCTACAAAATTTACGCCTACTGTTTTGAACAAATAAATTATCTCTGAAAAGCTTTTAGCTCTGACACAAAGCTTTTCAGCTTAAAAAAGATTCAGAACAAAATAAAATCATTTTTAAAGAATTCAAGTCATCCCGTCAATCCACCCCAAAGCTATAAAACTTACAGTAATCTTTGCATAAAAAGCTAAAATTAGAAAAGTGTACCTGAAGTGATTAAAAAAATTTAAGAAGCAAGCTACATTTCATACATCATTCATCCCCATCCATTTAAGTCCATTCTTTTGTCTTCTTTTTCTCCTTTGAAAATTCAGAAATAAATAATTACTTTTTGAAGCAGTAATATTTAAATAAAATTAAATGAAAGGCAGGCAAAAAAGAAATTTATCAAATGACTGCTCCTTTGCATACACAACACCAGCAATTATTACTATTATTATTATTACATCTCAGCTTTTATCCCTTTTTTATTTAAATAAAATCGGGTTCTTGCACGCATACAAAAAAAGAAACAGAATACAAAAATCTTACAAAATAATAATATTATTACATTCTTTATCTCCCCCTTTCAGAGGGCTTTCTAAGCTTTTGTATTTTTTCAAACAAAAAATAAGAAGAATGTTATTTTTAAAAAGAGCAAAAGATAACTAACATTATGGGGATATTGTATTACGATAAATATTCATTGACGTAAAAAGTATTTATTTTTTTATTTATTAAATTGAAAAAGTACTTCATTTTTAGTATCTGAAGAAAAGATTAACTCGATCCGTCACAAAGCTTATTATAGCGACAAAAACAAGAACTACAATGGCATTTCTTCTCTCTCTCTGGTACAGAAAGCAGAGAGGGAAAATAACAATGGAATGATAAGTCTCAAAAAAGAAGGGTGAAGGAAAAAACGGTAAGCTGATAATAAAAGTGTGAGAGAGAAATGAAAAGCAGAAAGCGAAACTACTTGCTTCTCTTTTGTTATCGAACACACGCATTATCCTAAGAATTTGTTTTTGAATGACAAAAAAAAGAATTTTTGTAACAATATTTTTTTAATCTATTTTGTTCTAGAATAGCTTTTATGAATATTTGATTTTATGGCCCTTTAAGAAAATACAGTAAGATGGTAAAAAGAAAACAAGGAATGTCGAACCATTTTGACTGAAAGTTCAAAAGGTTGACCTCAAAATTACAACACTTCAAGAAAAAATCCCAAAAATGTGCAATATTTCTTTTACCGTTTTAGAACCCTAAAATTAAGTCTCCGAAAAAATCTATGCCAACAAAATAAAACTCATTTTCGGAAGGCAATTGAAAAAGTCTATCTTGAAACACCTACTTCCCATGTAATGCCAAAATTATATATCCTTCCACCATCGTTGGCACATATTTTCTTTTCTCCTTTGTTCTTTTCTTTCATTTTTTACAACCCCATAATTTTTTATCCATCAAAAAAAAAGATCTTATTTTTCTTTCACCCCAAAAAAATTAAAGACAAATGTTTAAAAAACGCAAAAAATTTAAGAAAAGAATCACAGAAACGCCCGGAACGATTGAAATGTTTTTGCTATTCTTTTTTTTTCATTTTTGACTTCCATTTTGACGCACAACAAAACAAAGAAAAGACGGACGTGAAAAAAAGAAGGTGGGGGTAAGAACGACAAACTCTATGTTTCCGACATCTTTGATTTCTTTCTTTCTTCCCTTTGACGGACGACACAACTGATCAAGGAAGATGAAGAAAAAAAGTGACAAACGTGTATTTTTTCTTCTTCTAAGATGATGATGATATTGTTGGCTTTCTTCTTTGTTGCTGCTGTTTTTCTTTTTTTCTCGGGGTCTTGGTGTTATTGCTGCTGCTGCCGCTGATGGGGCTGATGATGATTTTTTTGGGCGAGAGATAGTTGGTTGCAAAAGGGTGCCTTCAAAAAAGAAGAAAAGAAATTGAATTGATTGTTGTTTTGTTGTTGCCTGTTCAGTTTAAGTTAATAGAGAGATAGAAAAACGAAAATGTAATGTGCGGCAATGACGGCGTATATTTTTTTTCTTATGTATTTTTTTATGTTTGTCTTTTTAAAATGTTAAAAAATACACGGACTTCTTCTTCTCTTCTTCTCAAATTTTCGTCCATGAACGGAAGAACAAAAAAGGGGGTTATCAGTATCAACTTTTTTTAAGTTGCGTCAATCGGTGGTGGTGGAAACAATTGACAGCTGCTGCTACTTTTGCTTATAGAAAAAAAGTGATGAAAGAACATTAAAGTTTTATAGTAAAAAAAGAAGATGAAAATGGATCAAGAGAAAGAACAAGAAAGAAAGATACACGTGCTTTTTTTGTGTGTTAAATTTTCGACGATGACTCAAAATATGATAGTTGAAGCTGCATGTAATAAAAGAAAGAGAGGGGAGCGGAAGAGGGCCTATCGTTATCAATACAAATAAAAATGATAAGAAATTCTCGTGATGTACAAGAAAAAAGCTTAATGCATGGAAGTTAAAGGTTAAATATTTTTGTGACCAAAATTAATTTAATTTTTGCACAAAAATTAGGCGTTTTACCCTATTGCTCATGCATAAAAAATTTGATCAGTATTTGGCAAAAACATTACAACTCATGTTATAAACAACTAAATAAACTTTGTTCAAATCATTGTCATAACGAAGTTCACCTTCTTTATACAGCAGAGATGAAGATGATGAAACATGAGCTTTCCCATAAACTTTTTACAACCCTGATGACAACTTTTTGTTTTGCCATTTTCTTTTATTCGGATGCATCGTCTATCAGCTTTTAAAATCATCTTTTGTTCATTATTTTTGCTAACGTATATCTCAAAGGTCGCTGAAACTTTTCCCACCAAACTTCTTCTTTTTTAGAAACAAAACAATCTGTCATCAAACATTTTAAAACAATTTTAAAAACACACATAAAACCATAAAAGCAACCGAGAAAAAACCTCGAAAACAGGCAGCAGGCATTCGCCTTCCCAAAAAATTTTTTGTTGTTATCTTCAGAAAAAATCGGAATGACTCATCCCTTTTCTTCTCGTCAATTCAAAAACTTTAAAATAATGAAAAAAAACTTGAAACAATCAATAACCAATTTTTTACCCATACGTTTTTGTGTTTGATCAAAATTAAAGTTTTTGTAGGCCGCAAAAGAGGGGGTACAAAAATATTTTTTAAATGATTCCTTCCGTAACAAATCAACCCCCCTCTTTACGTACCCGCTTCTTATTAACCCATTCATTGAGTAAACAAAAGTTCCACTCTCTTTTTTTCAAACAAAATTTTTTGAAATTTACACAACGTAAAGCGAGTAACAGCAGCAGAATTGTGTTTATTATCGGACAAGAAAGAATACAACAGTCAAGTCAAATATCAAAGAGAAAAAGTTTCTTCCGTTTGGTAAAATGGTCGAAGTCAAGTATTAACTTTAGTTAAAAAAGTTTATATAAAAAAAGAAAGCGGTTTCATCTCTCTCACTTAAAAAAATAAAGAAGTTAACAAATATACGCCTCTGCAAAAAAAATCTTGATTTTTATTTTTAAAAAAAAGAGTAAAGAGTTTCCACGTTTATTTATTTTCTGTTAAATCGTCATTTTTTCCAAGAGACACTTTAACAATAGAATTTTTTACTCACTGTTTTTACCTTTCATTCATTCATGTGACCCCCTTCTTTTTAATCAAGTGATAAAATTGTTTGTTTAATTATTTATCTACTGTTCTTGAAGCTAAATTTAATAAACAGGAGCACGAAATTTAGATTCACTAAAAATAATAATACCTATATTCTGTTAAAATAAACCTATTGATTTTTATGTTTTCATTTGTTTTTAGTAAATCTTGAATTTTTCGAAAATACGATAATGACGGAATAAGTTTCTTTAAAAACAGAACAAAAATCAAAACAGATTTTTTGAAAGCATCATACATGCGTGATTCATTCAAAAAACTTTACGTCAGCAAAGAAATAAAAAACATTTTTGTAGAGCCTCAGAAAGGCTGTTATTATAAGAAAGACCAGATACAGCTTGAGTAATACAAATAATTACCAGCAGCAATCCGCTGACACGCGTCGACAATCTTATGCAAGGCTTCAAAAAAATTGAAAAACTTCAAACGCCTTCTGCAGTCTTCATTTGTTCCCAAGAAATATGTGAATAAAATAATATCTATAGCATTTCTGTTTCAGTTGTGTTCCGAGATATATTTTTAAGTAATAATTTTATTTTTTACAAATCAGTTAGATAGGTGGTAAATTACATACATAAAATATATACATATACATTTAAATATATTTGACACGTTCAACAGCAACATAGAATTTTTTGCTATCATCTGTTCGCCATCCAAAAGGTCCAAATTCACAATCACCACAAACAAGAGCTTTAACACCTTCAACAGTTTGCCATCCAACAGTATCAAAGACGAGATCAGATTCAGTATACCACCATTCTTTAATTTGTTCGCATCCATTACCACTTAAAGCTCCAACACTCATATTTTTGAGAACTTTGACTGGTTCTAAAACGATATATACAGATGCATCCCAGAAAAAACAAGAAGTAAAACACATACCTTTGACAATTACGACAACATTTGATGGAAAAATAAGTGATTGACATCGACGACACACAATTGAAGAACGATTCTTTCCAGCTTCATTAACAATTTTGCTGCGATCAACTTTTTCACAAACACCAGTACATTTGTCATTAACGGTTTTTCCAGCAACAGTAAAAAACATTTTTGCCAATAATCAAAAGTGGAAGAGTAGCTTGCAACTTTTGTCGAGAAAAAAAATAAATGAGCGTTATGCTTTGATTTTTTTTTTCATTGAACGAATGTGAATAATGTGTAAGAAATTTGCATAATAATATTTTAATTTTTCCACTGTAGTTTTTTGCGGTAATAACTTTTTGCATTGCGAAAACACAAAAATAGAACCAAAAACCATTTCTGCAAAACATAAGTGAATCATAATAATTGAATTAATCTTTAACTGTTTCTTTAAAAATAATGCAATTGGGCTACCCATTTTTAGCATTAACAATAATCTAGACATTATTCATAAAACTTAAGTAAAACATAATAATTTTTTGATGACTTTTAGTCTAAAAGATAACAAGATTATTGGTAATTCTTTTTGGACAATAAAACATTTTCAAAAGTCAAGCATTAACAAAAGCTGACAATATATTTATTATGTAACAACTTTGTGAGTCTATTGTAATCATAGCTTTTTTAATATTGGAATTTTGATTGAAAAAAACTGTTTAAAAAATATTAAAATTTAAAAAGACTTCTAAACATTTGCATTTATCTATTTAGTTATCACTACAGTATGCACGCTTGTAGTATAAATTGTGTTATGCCTCGTGATTACAGTTAAAAACCAAACACTTTTATACTTCCTTTTGTATTAATTCTCAACACACACTACACTCATTTTTCATCTGCTTTTCTGAAAACCTTTAAATTACACCTTTCCTTTCAAAATTCTCAATTTTTAACTTCCCAAATTAAAAGGACATACTTTTGAATTACATATTTAAATGATATCAAATTTATTGGCGTTAAACTTTTTATTAGTTTATTGAAATAAATTACATGTTTTTATAAACCTATTATTTTTACAGTTTTTAGAGAAAGTTTTCCTTGACGTCTTTTTTATTAGACAGAAGCAATGGTCTTTGAAATGAACAGTTTTCATTTGTCAAATTTGATGCTTCATTAATTTGAAGGTGGATGCCTATAACTTTTGTTCAAGAAATTTGTAAAATACTTTTTCAAAAACTGCTGTAGCAAAATGGTTTCACCTTTGCTGATTATGATTGAATCGTGTGTTACTTTTCTTTTGCAATTAAATATTGCATTTTTATTTGGGATAATATTGTATTGGAGATTTTTGATTAAAAAACGAAAAACTTTTACATTAGATTTTACAACGTCTGTTACCTTTTATATCACATCAGAGCTCGTTTCAACAATTGTCTGCATGCCATATACTCTTTATTTAATAATATATTGGCGGCAAGATACTGTAATTTATAATGCATATTGGTTACTTTTTACCGGGGCCTTTCATACTTTGGCAATGATAGCGAACACAGTAACAGTATTCTTTCTCGGAATTGATCGTTGCTTATATGTGATAAATCCATTAACAGCAAAGCGATGGAATGCGTTATTATTCTGGTTAACAATCGGAACAATGATTATTTTTGCTTCTGTGGACATTATCTTTCATCTTTGGGATTCGATTCCAGATTCTGCAACAACTGAATGCCAAATTTTTGGTTGTCTTGTTTCAAATCAAAGTGGACAATGGTATACTCTTATTCGGATTACACTATGTATTGCAAATATGTTTGTTGGAATTATTTTAGTTTTACTTGTAAAAACTAAAACAGTTTCAAGGGTTGCGATTTTAAAAGTTTGTTCTTTCTTGTAACTTTTCTGATATCAATGTAAAAATATTTTTAAGACTGCTCGTTTGGTACTTATTACAATTCTGATGGATCTTATTTTTGTTTTTATTCCACATTTAGCTTCATTTTGTTTGCTAACTGTAAGTCACTTTTTTAATTAAAAACTAAAGTATTTACGAAAAATTTTAGTTTTGGGGTTTTGGTGTCACAAAATATATTGGACCTTACAGTTTGCTTGTCACATCAATCAACTCCTCATTTTGTGGCATTATATATTTCACTGTTATGAGTAAGTTTAACAAAATTTGAACAAAAAACAATTGCAAATTTCAGGAAAATCGATTAAGAAATCAAGCAATGTTCATGCTTCAAAGATTTCTATTGCTCCAGTTATGGTTGTCGTTGAATGAGAGAGATATGGCATATTCTGTTTTTGATTATATGATATTTTTGTTATTATTTCTTTACGTGTATACTTTTATGGCATACATAAAAGGTTAAATTATGACTAACATACATTGGGTTTCTTTTTCTAAAAACATGTTGATTTCAAAAACAGATGAAAAAAACAGTCTAGGTTAGCTAGACTATAATTCTAGAAGGTTCGACATCGGTTTTTCCCTTTCACTTTTCCATGAAGACGGACAAGAGAGAAAGTGAATGTAGGAGGAGTGAAAGAGATATGATTTTGTATAAAAGCGCTTTTGAAATTTGGGGAAGTATTACATATATGTTTCTTTTGATTCGAAAGGGAACACAAAAATACTGGACAGTGTTTAGCAAAATAGTCTTTTGTCAGTTGAAGGATCTGTTAAAAATACGGTATTCAAACTTTTATTGTTGGTAATAAAAGCGCTTTTTTGCAATTTTAAACTTTTATAAGCATTGCAGTAAAAATAAGAAGACGTTGCATTTTGCCTTTTCAAAGTTTTATTTAACCTTTATTACTTGCTTTTTTAATATTTTGTGTATTCTAATGAATTGCAATGTTTTTAATACTTAAAAATATCCACTAAAATTTTAATAATAATACTTTCTAGATTAGTACTTTCCCTCTTGTTCGAATGTGTCTTTACCACAAGTAGCAGCAGTCCATTTTTTGAAAAAGAAGTAGCTGTTGTTAATGTATCCAAAAATGACCCCTTCTTTTTCGGTTACATTTTTTGCTTAATTTTTTTTGCGCACAGAACATTTAATTTCCGTTTTATGTTTCCATCTTTCAATGAGGAACGGCATTTCAAGCAAGAGGAGAAAAGAGAAGACCAAAAAAAGATTGCTTTTTCCCTTCTTTCAATCCACATCCACACTTCATTGAAGAATATTTAAATTTAAAAAATCTTTCAACAAAAATTTTTAAAATTACTTTTTTTCTTCAATCAAAACAAATCCTCAAGGGTCTCATCTGCAAAAAAACAAGTTTCATCTTTTTTCACACATTTTTTCTTTCTTTGCGCATTGAGTAATCTCTGTTTTTGTCGGGTTTTGAATGATACTATCAACAAAAAATCTGTGAAAATGAATCTTACAAAAAAAAGAGGTGTGGGATGGTTTTGTGTTTCATTTAATTCATTTCAAAATGAAAAAAAGATGTTTAGAGGAAGGAAGAAGACGAAGAAAAAAAATTGGTCGGGTAAACACTCTTTTTTTCTCAAAGTGGTGAAAGAGAAGAAGTGATGATGATGATCGTCGTCGAGATATCATCACTCTCTCAACATCGTCAACCACTTTTCCTCTTTTTTTGTCCAGAATAAAAAAAAGCATCTCTGTTTTTTTTGCTTTAATAAATTTACTTGTTCAATGAAAGGCAAAAAAAATTATTCAACACTTGCTTATTTTATTTCGGACACTCATTGCATAAACTTTTTTATTCTCTACTTGAATCTGGTCATTCTTTTGGAAGAAGAAAGCGGCAAATTGAAATGTCACCTGTTACCTCTTTTGCTTTTAATTCTTCCCTTTCTAAAATTGAATCATTTTCTTTGGTCATTTTTGAACTAATTTTTACACTGCAAAAATGATCTTTTCAATCTTTTAAGGGTCTAGCTAGAAAAACATTGTCAAAAGATTTATTTTAAGTTTTGATTTGACTGTGTTTTGATTGATCGCTTTTCTCATTGTTCAGACGATATTTGGATGATTTCATAACTATGATAAGATAAGCTGCAAATTTTATTAACACTCATTTTTTGTTTTTGCATGTTTAGTAAATTTTGCAAAAATTATTTCCATCTCTCTGAACATTTTTTTCCGCTATTTTAACCTTTGTAAAAAATAATCACAAATTTTTTATGGAAAAAAGGCATGCTCTTTGTCCATCAACATTTTTTTTCGTTTCTTTTTTCATAAATTCGTAAACATTTATCATAATTTTTTCTCTGTCTTGAAGCAAAAAAAAGCCTTTTTCGTTTTTTATTCAAAGCTAGCGGAAAAAAATCGGAGACCAGCTGGAAGTAGTAAAATAGAAAACGTTCCATGTGCACAGACATAAAAAAGAAAGAAAGCAGCCCTTCACTTTTATTCTTCAATGTTATATAATCCCTTCCTGCCTTTCCTCCCTCAATTTTTTTACATGCTTGACTTTTCGAAAAATAGCTTTAATTTTAAATCTTCTTCCTGCTTTATTTTTTTACGTGTTTTTCACATATGAAAAAAAGACTAAAGAAAAATAAAACTTTTTTTGTTTGTTTCTTTCTTTTTTCCATTCTTTATAAATTATTGCTCTTCTTTTTTGCAATCAACAAAAATCTCTATTTTTCAATCCCCCAAAAGACCCATGAGATTTAGACAGAAAAAAAAGTTTTTTTTCACACTTTTGAAATCTGTTGGGAACTGGCTGATGTAATAATATTTGACAAATATGGACAAATGGCTGATGAACAAAATCGTGTGATATTTGTTTCTATGAAATGATGATTCAAAAGAACCTTTATTTTTGTTTCATTTTTTAAATTTTTAAAAACTGCGCTGTTTTAGTGAAGGTGATTCATTAGTGGCTCTCCTCTCCTTCCCATCATTTTTCTATCCTTGCTGCAGTCTCCCCCTTTTTTTGACCATTAAAGAACCCTTTTTTTCTCTTTTTATCATTGATAAATTTTATACAATTTGATTCTATGTTTTTTTGGCTCAATTAGCTGTCATAAAGTTTTTTTTCTTTTGCAAAAAAGAGAAACCATAAGGCTGCAAAAAAGTGGCTGATTTGACGATACAAAAAATTCTCAAAAATCATTTGTTTGGTCTGTAAAAAAACACTGTTTGGACAAGTAACATTTTTTATAAGCCATATTTATTTCCTTATCACTCGATTTGACCACCTGGCTGGCACCATTCCATTTATACCATCATTAGCAAAGAAAAAAGTTATGTTTGATTGAGCCTTTAAAAAACATAAATCATTTTATCTAAATTCCCTCCATCTAATTTTTTGTTGTTTTTCCATTCATAATCCTTCGGATTAATCCGCAGCACAAAAATATATTGTTATTTTTGATTTTGATGATGGTGGCTGATAATCAATCATTTATTTCAATATTTTTTTCTAATTTAAATTCCTTCTTTGCCTGGGGTTTGTTTCTTCTTCCATCATCCATCGTTCTTGTTTCTCGCTCAATCGATTTTAGAAGGTCGTTTTTACCGAAGTATGTGCTACTACGAAAATGAATGAAATGAGTCATTACGTCTTTTTATATTTTAATTGAACGCTTGCATTTTTTTTTCAAGAAGAAATATGAAAGAAAAAAATAGAAATAAGTGGTGGCCACTTTTATACCCACCCCTTTTTTTCAATGTCTTTGAAGAACATCAAGAAGAAAAAAAACCTCTCGAAATTGAAACTTACTTTTTCAACTTTTTATAACCCCATTTTTTTCTATTGTTTTACTTTTTTCAAATTGAAGGAAAAAAATGTTGTTGATGGTAGCCGTCGTGGTAATGTTTTACATACCCAAAAATAAAAGTTGAATAAAAAAACGAGTAAACCTTTTCCCTTTTTTCCCACGAGAATGTATATCTGTTTTTTATGTTTCTGCTATTTTTAACCCCAAAAAAATGAGAGCCAACAACAAAAAAGCAACATTGAAAAATGCGTTAACTTTTTTTTCTTTGGTCTCTGTCAACATCAAATAGAAGGGCAAAAAGCTAGCTGCTGCTAGCCGTTTTTCTTCCCTTTCAAGCTGCCTTTAGCTATCGTTGATGCTGCTGCTTTTTATAATAACGTTAAAAAACAACAAAAAATAACATGAAAAAAACTTTTAGCCTTTTTTCAAACAATATAAATTGCGACTGTTTTTGACACTTTTCCGATTTTCCTATTCCTTTTTTTCAAAATTCTTTTGTTTTTTATTTTTTGTTTTAACTGCCTCCTTTTTTGATGTTTTTTCTGAATAGCCATAAAAAGGCCGATCATCGATCGATAATGACATTATTGAAGCAATGTCACTGATTTGATAGATCAACAATTTGATTTTACTCAAATTCTGTGAAATGTACAGACCTGACTCATCCTTTTTTTTTAATTTAAAAATGTTATACTTAAAGATTCAAGTTCTTTTTATTTCTTCTGATGACGTTGAATACTATGCTTACATTCTTTTTGTATGTTTGAATAGAACTTGTAAGCTCTGCTTCTTTTTCATACGTTTTTTTGACGTTTTTGAATCCTCTTGCTCTGAAACATTGCCACCTTTTTGAAAACATACATTGATAAATAATAAATTTGTTTGTATCGCCCATTACTATTTTTTTCATGTCTCCTTTTTTATTTATTGCAAAAAATGTTTTTATATTTTCAAGTAAATAACCAATTTGTTTAACTTTAAAATGCACAGAAAAAAATATTTCAGCAACAAAATAACTGTTTCTGCTTTTACTAGTTTTTTATCCTAAATTTTTATTATTCAGCCCTGCAAAATTAGCTTCAATTTTTAACGTGTTTTTTGGCCTCTCCTTTTTTGGATGACTTTATTTTTTCCCATTTCATTTTGCATTGTTTTAGGATGATTTCCATGGGTTGTGCAGACCAAATTATTGCACTTCTTCGTGCAAATAATTCGAATTATGACATATACAAAAATATTGATTGTTTTCTTGATGTTGAACATATTACTCCAACAGAAGAAGAAAAGCAAGCCTGTGAAATGGTAACAAATTTTTTGGTATCAAGTGAAGAAGTAATCAAACATTTGCAAAATTATAAAAATGGTGCATCTGAAAAAATGAAGCATGCATTCGAAAATTCTGATAAGCCTGAAATTCAACAAGAAGCTTTTCAAATTTTACAAGAATACTATGATCAAACAAAGAAATCTTTAGATGTTGCAGCAAGAATTCAGTAAATTAAATTTTATTAAAATTACAGTAAGATTACTAAAGCATGCATTCTTTTAGTCAAATTGTTCCTTGCATTTTGTGGTCTTTGGTTAAGGGCCCTCTTCCACTTAGTGAACAGCTAAATATTTGTCAAGCACTTTGTTGTCAATTTGCGCTTCTTATTGATTTTGTTAATCGCTTTGATTGCTTAAAAATGGAAACTCCACAAATTCTGAATGATATCTCATTTTATCGGTAAATTTATCAAAGCTACAGTATATGATTTCTAATTTCAAGAATTTCTTTTAGTCGTATGATGAATAGACCAGATTGCGTCGCACAATGCTCTGAAGGCTACAACATTAGTGAAGCAAATGATCTACTCCTTTTATTTTCTTCTCCAACTCCAATGTTAGAAGCTCTTGTAAAAGCAACTGCAAGCTTCGTTCAAAATGCTGAATTAAAAATTGAAAATACTATTGATACTCTGGCATGTTTTGTAACGGTAAGCGTGATGATATACCTTGATCGGTGTTATCAATTACATCTTTAGATTTGCCAAAATATGGTTGAAAAGAAAGAAAACAGCGAAAGGCTATCAGAAGAAAATTTGAACTTTTTTACACGGGTTATGGTAAGATTTAGACCTTCTTTATTCATAAATGTAAATCCTGTTCTACTGTAGGTTGGAGCATTTATTTTATTGGATCATACCGATCCAAATGGTGCTTTTGCGCGTCAATCTTCTGTTGACATCAAATCTGTTGTAAATGTTGTAAAAATGAATCGAGCTGAATGTGAAAGACTATTAAGTGCTATCAAATATTCCTCAAAAAATTTCAATAATCCTAAAACTCCAAAAACCGTAAAAGCTTTGTTCACCTGAATCTTTTTTTTCTTACTGTACATAATGATATCTTTGTTCTTTCTCAGGAGAAGAATCCCATTGTTTTTCGATTCTGTAATTTAATAATGAATCCCGGTTTTGTAGAATACATATATGTAAATCGATGCAATAAATATATTTTTTTAAAATTTCAACTTTATATAACACAATCTTGGCAACAAAGATATTTAAAAAAACAAAAGAAGACATGAAAGCAAAAAGAAAAATATAAAGATTTTACAAAAAAAACACGTTTGGTACTTTTTGATTTTAATTTTTTTAAACAAAAAATATAATTTAATAAGAAAATAGATGGGCATTGCATAGATATTTTCATTAAAACGTGTTGATCCCAAATAAAAGTTTTACAAAATATTAAAGTAAAAAATGTAAGATGAGAATCGCATCATCGATAAAGAAGTAAAAAAAGAGGGCTGGTTTAGCAAATTTAACATACATAAAAGAGCCTTGCAGGTTTTATGCAAAAGAGATAAAAAAACATTGTCGCAATGCTTTATATTAATATTAAAGAGCGCAATTAAAAACGCTTTAATAAAATAATAACAATTGAAATAAACAAAAAAAAACGATAGACCAGGATAACAGATATTGGCAAAGGCAACAAGTGTTGAAAATAGTCTGCCACATTAAATTAAGACACAGCGTTTCTTCTTCTCTGGATTTGGTGGCTCTAAAAAGGAATATGATTAGTTTTAAGGACATATATTTGGGAAAGGGCTGTCCGGGATTCGGGATACCGGCGATTATCCCGGAGTTCCGGACGGAAATGCCGAGACTGAATTTTGTCACATAAGTTCCAAAAAAATGTCATTTTTCAATTTTGTTTTCAAAAATTACAGTAGTTAAAAATTTGCGAATCAGATTGCCGAACCTTGGCATCCCGAATAGACAGCCCGGGAAAGTAAAAATTACCTAAAGCAGCTAATATTGCTTCGTCAAACACATTCTTAAGTCCTTTCTGAAATTAATACTATGGTTATAATAATAAGTCTACCATAAAACAACCTGAGTAAGTGCAGAGCATTCAACATATTTTACAGCTTTTAATTCTTTGGCAAGTTTTTCTCCAACTTCAAATGAAATAGGTCTTTGTTTATTCTTTTGTAGTTTTTCCAATTGTGCAGGATCATCCCGTAAATCTATTTGAGTACCAACAAGCAAGAATGGAGTTTTGGCACAGTGATGAGCTATTTCAGGAACCCATTTTTCTTTTACATTTTCAAAGGATGCTGGAGCAACAACAGAAAAACATACAAGGAAGACATCTGTTTGTGGATATGAAAGTGGACGAAGTCGATCATAATCTTCTTGACCAGCAGTATCAAATAATCCAAGAGTATATGGTTCACCGCCAATCATAACAGTAACCTACAAAGTAGATAATTAGAAAAAAAATATTTAAAGAAATATCAACTTACAGCATAATTATCGAATACAGTTGGGACATATTCACTTGGAAATTTATTCGTTGTATATGAGATAAGTAAGCTGAAAGTTTAAAAAATATAAGTATTAACAAATATAATAGGTAATAAATTTCAAACTCACCAAGTTTTACCGACGGCACCGTCTCCAACGACAACACATTTGATGGTTTGCATATCTGTAATATACCATATAATAACAATAGTTTAATATACGAAAACCATAAAGCGCAATCAATAATAAAATGAGAAAAAAAGTAAAACGATTACAAATGCCGCGTTCAAAAGAAAAGCAGGCAACGTTTTTGCTTATAAAAAAGGGAGTTTATGATACTAAACTTTAAAACATAGAGCCACGTTTAATAATAAAACTTAAACATTACAACATTAAGATGGTAGTTATAACAACATTTTGTGAGGTTGAAGTTTATTAAAAGAAGATGTTTTTAAAACAAAAACTAGTCAAGATGACAAGCAGAAAAAGAAGAACGGGACAGAAGAAAAAAAGTAGTTGTTGAAAATCTTTTTTTGTTTGTCCATCTTTTTTTGATCGCAGCAGCGGCTTTTTTTAAAATGTGTTGAAAGGCAATCGCGACAAGAGTTTGATCTCGCGTAAATCTTCTTTTTCTTCCTCTCTCGCGTTCTCTCTCTCGCTCTCGCTCGAGCAAAAAAAAGAACTTTGCCGCCCAACTCGCAACAATTTTTCATTCATTCAAACACAAAATTCAACATCAGTTTTATATCTTAAAAAAATCTTTACAGGAACCCTTCCATCAAAAATCTTTTTATCTACAATCTTAATGAATGTCTGAGGAAGAGATGGTAGCTCCTCGATGCTGGAGATATGTTCATCGTACAAGTACAGAATTCCTTGATCATGCAGATGACCAGAATACATCTAAAAAGTATTATTCACGGGTAATCAAGCAACATATTGTAAGTTTTGCTTTGTCAGTTACTTCCGCTTTATGTAATATGTTTTTCTTTTAGTATAGTAAACGAGTATGTTATTTGATGCGTAAAGAAGTTGCTATTGAAAGATGTGAATATCGTGTTAATGCTGCAATCTGTTATAATGGTCGATCTGATGATAGATTACGAACTGTTAAAACTGATTTTCATATTAATGATGCATTGTATACACGAATGGAAGATAATGATCATATTCGTGATTACTTAATTTTGGTAGGAGATGATCGAATAATGTTTTGGAAAGTTGAAGATGGTGATTGCACTGTTATTTCTATTCCCTTTCGAGTAAGGCTTATACTGCTATAATTACAAGAGCAATCAATGCAACGAAACTGTTTTAGATTGAACGAGTTTTTTCTTCTGAATTTGGGATACTTATTGTACGTGCTCGAATGGTTGGTGAAGAAGATTCTGATGAAATACCATGTACCATTTACAGTCTTGTACATCCATTTAGTGAAATCTTATCTGTCATTTACAAAGATTGGGGTATGAGTGTTTATGATGTTTTTTGAAACACGTTTATAAGGATTATTTTTAGATGGCTCTGATACTTGGTATGCATTTTCTCAGCATAAAATTATTTTGATTCCTTCACACTATGAAAATACTGGAAAATATTTTCTTGGTTATGATACAGATCGTGAAAAACATATGATGTTTTCTCTACGAAAATGTAGTCCTCGTGAAAAAACTGAAGCTTCAAAAGTTCTTTCTTCCTCCTTTGTATCACCATCTCCTAATCTATCTACAAAAAGCTTTAGTCATATGAGAGGTATGTTTTTTATACTTTAAAACTTCACTGTATTTTTTATATTTTTTAGGTTCTGCCAATAGCTCTAACAGAAGCACACCTACATTATCGTTAGGTCGAAATGCTTCTCGTGGTAATGATACACCATTAAGACGTTCAATTCGAAATCGCTGTAAACCTTTGTCATCTGCTAAATCTCCATTACCTGATATGAATGCTTCTTATGCATCTTCGGTTGGCTCTACTAAGTCTCATGATCAAAGCATGCTTAGTTAGTTTCTAGCTTATTTATTTCCGTTTACATGTGCAATCTTTCTAGAAAAAATTCGGCATACTTTTCGTGTTTTTGATCTTAATGGACAAGAATCTGAAGAACTTGATGTGGATTATATGTTTGAATGTGTTTGGATGGAAGGCTTACATTTTCCATTGACATCAACACCAGTAGCTTATGGTACTCCAAAAACTTTTACACTTAAATCAATTCTTGTTCGTCCTGTTGATGGTACTCCAGGTTCTACATGTCCAACTGATATAACTCCAACAAGATCAGTAAAATTTGTTGAAAAAGAATCAGAAAATGTAACTCCTTCGCCATTGACACATAAACGACCCGTTCTGCATACTCCCGTAAAACCTGTATCTTTTAAAAATGATATGAGCTCAAAAGATTCATCTGAAATATCTACTGAAGCACCATTTGATTTCAAGAATGTTAATAATTATTCAAATGAAAGATTGTTGGCTGTTCTTGATGAATTAATTGCGCGACATCGCTCTCGTATTCTTCAATCAATTTTACCGAAAGATGCTCCAAAAGAAACTCGTGAAGAACAACCTATTCCTGTAAAGGATTACATTAGAGCAAGGAAAAATATTATGAAGTATTACACTCGTTTGATGCATAATGGAATCCGTCGTGGAAATAACTCTGTTAAAGCTTTCTATGCTTTACTATTGTATCGCAAAGAGCTATGGCAAGTTATTCGAAATCAAGTTCGATCAAATGCTTCAAATTTTGATTGTTCAAGAGTTGCTTCAAGATTCTTTATGACAACTGATATGTGTGGACAAAAATATTTATGTCTTTTACCAAAAAATGAATCGACTGTGGAAATGCTTAACTTCAATTTGGAAAAGAATATTCTTGTTTCAACTTCGTCCATTGATGCACATGATGCTGTAAATATTCCGGTAATTTTTTGTATATTTAGTAGATTTATGTTAATGCATTGTCTGATTGTAGGGGAGTGATATGATGGCAGTGTTGAATAATTCTACAGTATCTTTGTATACTGGCAATAATCTTATTGGAACATTGATAACAAAACCTTTTCGACATTCATCACATGAACTTTTGCAATTCATTGAAAGTTATGACAAAACTATTGTTATTGTAAGCTTTGGTATACGACACCACTGTGTTTGTAACAATATAATTTTTAGAAAGCTCAACATAAAAAGCGATTACTGGTACAAAATGTTTTATTTGATCTTGATCTGGTATCTTCGTCTCACATTAAGAAGCTTTTTAAATCTGTTTTTTCATCTTTGCCAATTGAAAAAGCTGTGAAATTTTATTCAACGTGGTATTCCGTAAATCGGTTCAATGCTTTTGATAATTCTGTATTATTGAAAAAATCCTTTTTACTTGAACTTCCACTTATGATTGAACACTTTTTTACTGCACTGGGTCTGCAGGTCAAAGGTTTAACATGTATGGAACTTGTAAGTGATAAATGATTAAAGGAATAAGTCAGCTTATCTAGCTATTTTAGATTTGCAACATGCGTTCATCTGATTCAACTCCTAAAATTAAAAAGAATCGTAAACTATCTGATGATGATGACGATGATTTTAATGAACTTGAAGAACCAATGGATACTTTTGATGTTGATATTACTCCAACTTGTTTTAATCCTGAAGAGTTGTTGATGCAAGCTACCAAAGAAAAACGAAAAATTCTTGTTTCTCAAGTTGAAGGAAAACAAAACTACATTGGAAATCATGCTTTCAAATTGTTCCAATCTTTCCATTTATTCTTTGAATCCTGCAACATTTTTCTTCATTGCAAAAAGTATAAGCCTATTCTACTTGAACCTCTTTATGTTTTTTCAAAGTAAGTTGCACTGTATTAGTTGGTAAAACTCAGTTAGTTTATTTTTCAGGATTGCTGGATTACATCAATATGTTCAACATTATTCTCTATGTCTTCCTGAGCTCTCTGAATTGGTTATTGAAGTTGAAGAGGGTACTGTATTACCAAATTCTGACGATGCTACTTCTTACAATGCTGAATCAATGGTATCATTTAATATGTTTTCGGCACAATTCAAATCGCGTCATACTCATGAGCCTCCATTTATTCCTGATAGTCCACATTGGCCTGTAAGAATTTTGTTTTGTGCAATTGTTGCATCTGGTAAGATAAATAACGTTCAACAACTTAAACAATGTCTTGGTTCAAATTGGCAAAAAAGATTGAATCTTTCTCTATCTGAAGAAAAAGATTTAATTTCAATTATTATTTCCCAACGAAGTGATAATGAAAAAAAGTAAGTTTCTAAACGGTGTAATCTTAGTGATAAAAGGGGACATACTGTTTTAGGTGTTCACGATGTGTAAAATTATTTGGTCTATCTTTGGGCGATATTCATGTTCTTGATTCTGCTCTAGCAAATGTTTTTACATCAATTATTCCAGAACTTTCAAAAAGATTGGAAAAAGATCTTTCAAAAAAGAAATTAAAATCTTTTCCCTCTCAAGAAGAACAAAAGCGGTGGATGCAACTTCAGTGGCCAACAGATATTCGAAGTGATAATGTTAAACAAATGTTAGATTCCAGTCGACAAATTCTGATTCCTGTTCGAAGATCTGTATGTGTTGTTTATGTTGTGTCAGATTTGGGGAACCTAATATGATGGTTCTCAAATCCGACGTCAGTTCTCAAGAACTGACAACATGTTTTTGTCGGTTTTCAAGAACCGACGTTTCCCCAGTTCTGCCGCAACATTTATACATCTGGTACAATATTGACTAATATTTTTTAGGATGATGATACAATTAATCGTGAACAGTACAATCTTTTCCTTGTTAGCACTTACAGTAAACAAGTTTCAAAAGCCTTTGGACGGGCTGCAATTGGATTTTGTACTACTCGAGCAGCTAAATTGAGTTCAATGCAAATTCCACAAACTGGTATGTTTTAATTAGATGAACTATTAAATCGAACGTGATCGATATTTTTTCAGTACTGGACGGCCGTATACCTCCTAATCATACCTACTTTGAATATCCGCAAAGTGAAATTTCAAAGCCTATGAATGATTGGGCTGATTTTATGGCTGGTGCAGCATTCACTTTATCTTTGACTGATCACGATAGTGAACAAATCTCTTTTGCATGGCTTCGACAATGGCAATCAACTCACCGTTCAACGGCTGTCTCATCTGGTTGTCTTTATGCTTATGGATTAGCTGGACATTTTAAGAATGTTAATATTCATGAAATTCATCAGATGCTTCTGAAATTCAAAAAACCCTTTGAAGTTATTTCCATTTTACTTGGTGCTGCTGTTACATATCGTGGAACTGCAAATTTATTATTTTATCGTACAATTGCCACTCATGTTCCCTCCTTTATTGAACCTACATTGGTTGAACTTAAATTTGATCCTGTCGTTCAAATTGCATCCATACTTGGCATTGGATTACTTTTTCAAGGAAGTACAAATCCAACAAATACCAATCGAATAACAAATGAAATGGCAAAGGAAACATTTTTTGATGGTGAAAATGAATCAAATCGCTATTCGTATGTTCTTTGTTGTGGTATTGCTGTTGGCTTGATAAATCTTGGTCGAGGTGTTGATATCCGAAATGCTGAATTACCTGCTGCAGATAGCAATTATGAAATAGAAGAACGACTTATTGCTCTTCTTGAAGGTGGAAAAAGAATTGATTGCACAGATTTTGGTCGTCGAAATAATCAACGTTGTCGTGTTCAACGAATTGGAGCTGCTGCTTTGGGTTCTGTTGCCTTGCCTCCATCTGCAAATGCTTGTTCAACAATTGATTATGCTACACTACATGGTATTGGTGTTAATCCTGAACCGAATGGGATGCATGGTAAAAACTTAAATACCATTATAGAACTTTTTTATAACAATACTTTTTAGCACATAATAATGAAGTTAATCGATATACTGCAAATTCTGCTATTGGTACATTAACCAAAGAATCAAGTACAACTCGAGAACTTTCAAATGTTAATATTCATCTTACTTCGCCGGCTGCTGCAATTGCTTTAGCATTGATGTATTTGAAAACTGGTGATAAATATATTATTCAAAAGCTTACGGTTCCTGAAACTTTACCTGAAATTGAAATGATTCGACCTGATGTCTTGATGTTACGAACTCTCTGTGCTTTGATGGTTGATTATGAGAATATTCAAACTTCATCTGATTATCTTGATAATTTGATTCCAAAAGTAATTATGAGATTTGTTCGTGATTTTGAATATGCCAGTACTGATAATGAATGGTGGGCTCAAAGTGTTGATATGAATACTGTAGCAGAAGTAAGATTTCTTTCTTTTTTTGTCAAATCAAAATATTTTTATTTTAATTCTTTTTTAGGCATATTACTATATTAAAACTGGTATCTGTCTTGCAATTGGAATTCGATATGCATCTTCATACAATTCAGAAGCAGCAGCAACAATTCGAAATTTTTTGGATGAAGTTGCACCTTTGGGTAAAGACTATATGATTCCTAAACTTCGCCGTTTTACCAAAACAACTTTAACAAATTCTTGTGCTGCAATTGTTGTTTATTCGCTTTCACTTATAATGGCTGGATCAGGGGATCTTGAAACTTTAAGATGTATTCGACAAGTTCGAAATCATTTGCCTGATAATCTTGCTGTTGAAAGTGATTCATTTATTTATGCAGTACAAACATTTTGCAATACTGCACTTGGTGTTCTATTTCTTGGTAATGCACGTTATGGTTTTGCTCAGTCTACTGAAGCTATTGCAATGCTTTTAATTTCATCGTATCCTGTCTTCTCTCAATCAATCGCAGACCAGAAGAATTATTTCCAGCCTTTGCGCTTCCTATGGTCTATCACAACAGAATATCGTCATTTAACACCAGTCGATGATAGCACATATGAAGCTGTTAGAATGCAAGCCAAGATTACTGTAGCAGTATGTTTATTCTTATTTCAAAGTTAGTATAAGCCTTTTTTGATTTTTAGGGTAAAAATGAAAAACCAATGATTTTTCAACTTCCATCTGTTTTACCTCCACTTTGTTCAATTAAGAAGATTGTTATTTATGCTCGTGATTACAAAGAAGTTGTTTTTGATATGTCAAATGCAGAAGAAAAAGCTGAATTGGAAAAGGTGCTAAAAGAATATTTTGGAAGAATTCCTGTAAAGAAACTTGTGAAGTATGTATTTTTTTAAATAGTAATGTTTGTATTAAATTCTTATTTTCAGGCCATATTCCAAAGTTTTTGACAGCGTTCCAACCTTTAAGATGTCAGATACATTTGATTGTGCTCCTCTTAAGAATGATTCTTTCGTATTAAAATTGCCATTAGGTTAATAATTAGCGTTAATTTTCTTGTTTATTTTTAATATATGTTTGTAAATGTTTGTATTTTTCACTTTGTCAATTTACTGGTATTGAATTTATTCGGGTTTAATAAATAATATTTATTTTTTTTTAAAGATTGTTAGTAGTTTATATTTTGCAAGAAAAATTAGAGAAAAAAGTTAAGTTTGTTTTAACTGGGTTAAAAGTTAAGGCGATTCAATGTGTGATTTAAATATTTCAAATAAAGAAAAATCAAAGATAATTGCGGATGGGAATTGTAAACAGTTGACACTTGAAAAACTTATTGTCTTTTTTAATTGTTTTGATTTTCTTTGATCAAATGAATTTTTCTATCGTTTTCATTTGTTTTCTTTATTTATTGAAGAATTTGTCATTGGGCTTCAACCACTAACTACACTGAAGTTTAAACAAAACATTGCATATATATTTGTTTTAACAAACTGTTTCGTCAAATAGAAAAACAATGTAAGCTAAAAACAAACAATTTTTTTGAAAATAGTAAGCATTTAATTTTGATATCAGTTTTCGCTTACGTTTGTAAACGATTGACTGATGACTCATCTGTGTAATAATAAAGTTTTAAATAAATTTTTAGAATCAAACTTCTGATCACTTAATGAAAAGCACAGAAACCGAAATCGCATGTGATAAAAATACATTGTAATAGATCTTGTTCCAAATCATAAAATTCTCATAGGTATTATTATTCAGCACAATAAAAAGTTAATTATTATTGGGGAAAGAAGTCCAATAAAAATAGCTTACCACATTCCTGTTGAACGCATAGTTTCAAACACCAATATAAAATCATTGTCACAGATTATTTAAACACACCTGTATTTGAATGAACGAAATATGTGTTCGCAAAAAGAGAAGTTGACGCATTTAAATACTTTTCTTCTTTTGCTCTCTGAATACTCCATGTTTAACCTACTGTATCCACTGATGAAAAAAGAGAGAAGTCGAATAACAAGGTCATTGAAATTTAAGAGAAACATTTGTGGACAATAATAATCCGAATTTCATAATCTTTATACTTTTAAGTCTTTTTATGGGCAATAACAATCCAATGACAATGAAACTTATAAGCTCATGCATCTTTTTTGATGTGCACATTTTTGGTATAAATAGTCACAAAAACGAACAATTATTAAACCAATTCAGTTTATTTCAATATTTTTACAAAATATAATTATTAAAATGTTTGCTTCAAAAACTTCAACAACTCTTGTCATTGTTTCCATGATTCTTTTATCCATTTACACTTCAAATGTATGTCAAAAATTACATATAAAGCTTATGATTCAGAGAATAACTATGTGATATTTAATTTTAGGTAAATGCTGATGCATGTTCAGATGTAAAAACTTCTTCAGAAAATGCTCGAGTTAGTGCAGAAGCCGCATGTGCAAAAGCCGCTCAAGTTGCCATTAATTCTGCAGATTCTACAAAAGGTATTGCAAAGAAAGCATGTGATGATGCAAAAGCTATTGCTAAAAATATTGCAGATAAAGCTGCTGCCGCTGCATGTTAAATAACAAAAATAAAAAAAGATAATAGTTTTTTGAGCCTTTTTTTATGTTAGTTTGTAAAATAATGGTTTAAAATCTGATTACTAATTCTTTAATAATGTTTAATTGTAATGTAAATAAATTTTAGTTTTTTTAAACACGTCATCTACCAATCATTTAAGTTTATGAGTTTTAGATGTGTCAAACCAAAATGTTTATTTAGTAGCATCATCGTAATCTCTGTTGAAAAAATAAACATTGATTCTATTTATCAATGAAAGTGTAATTAACAACACATATAACATTTTGTTTTATTATTTTGTAATACCATTTCCCTCCGTGATTATTATGGTGTGTTAAGCCATTATTTTGTAACTCAGTTTGTTGATTGATTTTTGTTTTTTAAAAAACAGTGTTGTTATTTTTTTAATTGTTTAGTACAAAATTGATACAAATTTTTTATGAATGTTTTTTAAAGCTAAAAATATTGCAGATAAAGCTGTTGTGTGGTAATTTGTTAGTCATTGTTTTGTTTGTCAAATATTTGTTGTTTTTTTACTGGTCTCAAAATGAAACGGAATATTATTAAGTAATAAATATTTATTTAATTTTTATTTACATACAAAAAATCGTTTAAATTGCACAACAACAAACTACGCAAAAAAATTGAACAATGAAAGAATTTGTTTTTCTTTATTAAAGTTACATAAATATACACGTTTTTAGGAATGGGATAAATTGAAAGTTGTTTTTCATTTGTAAGTTTTGCAAAAACTTTTTTAAATAACATTTTTTTTAAAAAGAAGAAGTTGATGACCTTTTACCATTTGAACCATCGAATAACAGGATTTTGAGGTGCAAGACGTATCAAAAGTTTACGGAATTCATTGAAGGCAAGGGTTGCAAGACCAACTCCAGCTACCATCAGCCAGCATTGAACTGGAATTGGAGCCCCACCAAAGAATCTATTAATTCCGGGAACATAAATCATTATACAAACAAGGATAATTTCGAGGATCATTGCACCAATTGATTGCAGATTTCTGAATATTCCATGGGTAAAGATTGATTGCCGACGAGTTCGGACACAAAGAATCATAAAGAATTGTCCAAAAACAATTCCCATTTGCCATGCAGAACAAGCTTGGCGTTGAATGTCAAGTTGTTTTTCCCAGTTGAATGTGTTTCCATTTGAAATAAAATCGGGTGCTCCTTCTTTCCAGTAATCCAACGATGACATCCATAAATCTTTAATTGCAATATCATTCATCCAAAATATAACCAAATATGAGAGGAAGCAACCAATTGATTGAATTAATCCACCATAACCATATGAGAAAAAGAGAAGGGTGTTTGAGACGAGAGTTTTGTCACGACGACGTGGAGGGCGCTCCATCAAGTCTCCTTCCATCGGTTCTTTTGCCATTGCAATACCGGGAGCAATTTCTGTACCCAGATCGATCGACAAAACTTGCAATGAGGTGATACCTAACGGGAATCCGAAGCAGAAGTTTATGACAATTGGCTGAAAATATATATTGGTAAGACATGATTACTGATAAAAAAATGCTTACCCAAATTTCTGGCGTTGAATGAATAGCGACGTATGCAAGAAGTTTCTTAATGTTGTCAAACATAAGACGACCTTCTTGTACGGCTTTAACGATTGAAGCAAAATTATCATCCATGAGGATGATATCAGCAGCTTGCTTTGCAACATCCGACCCACTACCCATCGCGATTCCAATATCTGCGCGCTTCAAAGCGGGTGAATCATTTACGCCATCACCAGTCATAGCAATAATTTGTTTTCGTTTTTGACATTGCTCCACAATTAACAGCTTTTGTTCTGGAGTTGTACGAGCAAAAACAAGCGATCGTTTTTTCAATAATTCATCCCATTCATTATCTGTTAATTGTGAGATTATGATGTGTTGCAAGAAAAAAGCTTTCCCACAAATACCAATTATCTCTTTTTTCTAAAAATAAGTTGTTTTGGAACCATCGAAAAAATAAATTTAAAGTGTTTATTTTGAAACTCGAAAATTCCATTTTTAAACTGTTTTTCGGAGAATTTATTCTTTGGTTGTTATTTTGTGCTATTTCGTGCTACAGTACTTTTTTTAATTCTAATTAAAGCTTCTTTTGCAGGAAAGAAAAATGCATTCATCAGCAGAAGCATGTTCAAGTTTTACAGTATCTCATCCAGCAGGGAAGCATTCAACGGCCACAACATTTGCAAGTGCAAGTGGAACAGATACTGAACCAACGGTTTCATTGATTATATATCATAATACTAAAATGATCAATGTTTTAGATGTTACCATCGGTGGAAAATCAGCGGGCAGGATTGTCATTAAAACGAAAATGAAAGTTCTTTTGCGTATTCTGGTGAATAAGTCGGCCGCGGTCTACCCTTTTCTATATCATGTGACCTACTGTAACTGAAAATTGTTAAAATAATAGAGGATGAAAAACAAAGCAGATAATGAAAGATACTAAATGCATTTTTTGATTGAAAAATTTTGACGGAAAACAATGATGCTTTTACTCTCAAAAAAAAAGTCATCCTTTCTCCATTTTTCGTGGTGAGAGCAAAAAAAAATTACAATATTTCTTCTTCTTCTTTTTACATTTCTCGTTTGGTTTGAATTCTTTTGTGTTTTATTTTTTCTTTTGAATTTGTCATGCGAGAATGTTAATTTGTTTTTGTGCAAATGAGCAATTTTATCATTGGCATTCCGGTCCTACTTACATTCTCTTTTTCATAAACACCCTTAACTATTCATATCAACGTAGAAGATAACAACGGCACTGTTATTAAAATTTATAGTTAAAGCAGCATTATTACAAAAGGCACTTTTTTTCTTACCTTAACAATATAAACTAAATGTATTTTCAACAACATCAAATTTTATTCACATGTTACTATGAGCCAGCAGTCTGTTCGACAGATACTGTTCTTGTGTTATATTGACATAGTTTATTTTAAAAAAAACCACACAAAAAATAAAGTGATAATATAATGAAAAAAATGTTAAAAATGCATACATCTGAGGAATCTATTATAATAAAAAGTGTGAATAAAGTATACGTCTGAGTTATCAATAAAAGAGAGATGGTTCGAAGAAATCATCACCTTCAGGATGTTCAAATGTGTTAATAAGTTTCAATCCAAATGTTTTTGTAAGTTGGAAAGTTTTGAAGTAAGCTGGTACATTTCTATTTAATTCAACAGAGTAATATTTCAATGGAGGAAGCTGAAAAATGGATATTATTATTGTTAAGCAATTATCTAACTTACTTCCAAAAATTCACTTGTATGAAGTCTGTAAGTTACAGTACCTTCAACATCATGTGGAAGAGCCTCAAAAAGATTTGCCATTCGATTATCATTCCAATCCCAATGATTATATGCTTCATAGTATGTTGCTACATTAAAATCAACATTAATAGTTTTCAAATTTGGGAAATTGATTGAAAGAAAAGTAACAAATTGTTTGACTTCTTTTAAATATTTTCTTTTTTTGAGAAAAGTTGAGTTGATTTGAAGATGTTGAATTTTATTGAGATGGGTACTGTAATGTTACTTTTTTACATATTTATATATATTGTCGAAATCTTACCTTTTAAGATCCAATTCTTTTTTGTTGTAGAGGTACAAGTCTGGGTAATCAATTGTAAGGGTATCACATGGAATTGAAAATAATTTAAGTGCCTGAAAATACCGAAAGCGTTTTTGGTTGTTATACGGTAGTTTTAATAATAACAGTACTTACACGACATAAATGATTTAGACCATCCATTTGAATATGAACACCATTTTTGACATTTGGGATATTAATGCAACCCTTTAATACATCTGTTAATTCTTTTTCTATGAGATGAAGATGAATTCCATCCAATTCTGCAATTTTTTAGTATTTATTTGACAACATTTACAGTGTAGTTTACCTCGATCAATAGATTGTATCATTGGAATCATTTGTGGTGTGAAGCATGTTAATTCCAAGAATTTAATGGTCGAAGCAATAGCAACCGATATTGGATTAAAGAGTGGCATATACTTGTGAAAAGTGATTATCTAAAATGAAGAAAAATGAATAAGTAATTACAATACATATTAAGCTTACATGTGTATCAACATCTGAGTTATCTGATTGGGTTCTTTTATCATGATGAAGTTTCGACTGAAATTAAATATATAAATCATAAATATTATTCTTGAAAAAAAGAAATTACTATTGAAGTTGTGATGCCATATCTATTAATATCAAAAATTTTAGATTTTTTACAAACATCCAAAACAAGGTAAAATGGTTCTTTTCCTGCCAACATAAACTTTTCAATGATGAGAGGATTTTCTTCTTTTAAGATTTGATCAAGAACTTCTCGAAGTGTATCACGATTAAGTCGAAGCATTATTAAGCTGAAAAATATAAATGAATTAGCATAAACTAACAATTAACAATTATATATTAATGTAAAACAAAATTAGAAGATTTGTAAAGAAGTTAAAAGTCCCCGATGTTTATTAAAAATGATAGAATAGGGAAGGTAAAAGAGATATGAGATATAAAAGAAGAGAAATTATAAAAAGAAGTAAAAAGGAGCATAATGGGCAGCAGAAAGAAGAAGAAAATGTTTTATTCTTATTTTTAAAGGAGATAAGAAAATGTTTGTATGACCACGGTCTTCTTTGCTTTGTATCATGTGAGTTACTGTAATTGAAAATTGTTAAAAGAAAAAAGAAGAAAAAAAATGTGGAAGAAAGATAAAAAATGCATAAAAAAGTTTGAAAAAAAGTGTTATTTTTTTGGATTTTAAAAAAAAGTCATCCTTTCTCCATTTTTCGCTGTGAGACTCTTTATTTGATTATTTCGTGTTTGATTTTATTTTTTACGCACGTAAAAAATGTTGTTTAAAATAGTAGTAAAAATTAGTTGTAGGATAGAGATCTGATTATTTTTAAATTTCTCTTCGAATGGACTCGTTTTAGGTCTCATATTCCACATTGATAATCTGGTTGAGGTATTCATTAAATAATAATTCACTCAAAAACATTTAAAAAATAACAAAAAATGTAAAATAAAATACGAATAATTTTCTAAAAGTAATGGGAGTTCATTGCATATTTTATTTTTCGTCTTCTAAGAATTTCGGAGGGGCAGGGGGGCACAGGTCCTGAAAAGTCGTCTTAAAAACAGGTTTGGTGAAGGATATTCAAAGAAAACAAACGAATTGAAACTTGATATAATGTGATATTTTGTCACAAAAAAATATAATTCTTTCTTAAGATCGCGTAAGCATTTGACTTGCTCTTTCTTTTTTATTTGAAAATTTTTTTGATTTCCTTTTTTGTCTTTCCTTTTTTTTTCAAACAAATAAGAGAAAAAAAAACTTACGCTTGCACGATCTCAACACGACTTTCTGCTGCGGCTCGTCTTAAAAATTTAAGAGAGTTTGTTTAAAAAATTTGATTTACGCTTTTATTCACGATTAAAAATTATTCATTTTTTTAACTACTACATTTTAAACTTTTTTAATTTATAACATTTGTAGTTTTATTACAATAACTCTAAATGTAGTTGACTAGAATTTATTAGACATATTTTAACGATTATCCCATTTTCTAAGTGTTTTTAATATTGATGCAATAGATTTTTTCCTTTAAAAAAAAATAACTATCGACTTATTAAACATAACTTTACATTTACTGTTATTTCTTGCTTAATATCAAATATTTTAGAATTTGTATCAAATTTTTATAATTTCAACCATGAGTGCTGGAAAGCGTCCAACTTGTTCCTCATCTTCTGAAGAATTGGTTACTGCAGCAAAGAAGCTCAAAACTGATGAATTTCGTATTCCAACTTGGGAAGAATTTGTTGCCACATGTTTACCACAACAATTCTCACTTCCAATGCCAATTATGAAGTATATCTGGGAAAATCCATGCTCACCAGAAGTATATGAAAAGCTAATCAAATGCTGCAAGCTCTTTTTCATCAAAAATCCTATTATGATTGTTAATCGATTGAGTTGCTTTTATGATAAAGATGGTCAATGGGAATTACGTAATCATGATATGCCTGAAACAACTACAATAGATATTAATAATTCAGCTAAAGTATGGGCATTGGAATATTTAAATATTGGCAGTGAAAAAGATAATTTCACTTTAAATCTTCATGAACTCTCTCAGAGGTTATTTAAATGTGATGCTCATCGCATGATGTTATTCAATGTTTCATGCTCCATTGCTGATCTTGCTAAAGTTGGTGCTAAATGTGAAAAATTTTGGTTTCTTCAAAACTGTACTATCACAGAAAATGGTAATGTTACATCACTTGAAAAATTGCTCAAATCATTACCAAGAATTAAAAATTTCATGTGGTAAGGTTTCATTGTTGATAATGCTATCCGTTAACTAATTAAATGTATAACACTTTTAGGCAATTTGGTAAAGATATGACAAAAATGATTAATGCTAAAACCGTTGCTGAATTGATTAAACTTCCAAAATTTCAACAATTTGAAGATTTTTACATTGCCTGCGTACCACAGATGTTTGATATTGAGACATTTTATGGATATATGAAAGTACGGTTTTTTTATCACTTGAGTTTTTGTTACAGCTAAATTATCTGTTTTAGCAATGCAACAATACAACTTGTGTAACATTACGTTTTGATGATGAAGTAAATGATGTATACAAAGCAAAACTTCAAACAATTATTGATGAAATTCGTGATACTGGTATTGGTGAAAAGCTTAGAATTCATTATGCTGGAATGCCTGTAGAAGATAAAATTCGACTTTTTGGTCATTGAAATGTTTTTCTTTAACTGATGTGTGTTTTGTTGGATTGTTTTTTTATTTCTTTCTTTTTTGGTATTATTATTATTATAAAATAATCATTTTTTTCTGTTTTTTAATGATATTGTCCAAAAAGCATTTCAATAAAATTTTTATTTAAATTAATAACAAAACGTTTAATAAACACATTTACAAAGGTTTGCATAAAAACTTCGTATTTCGATTTGACTATAGTGCTGGTTAAAACTTAAAAACGTGTTGTATGCAAAAATGTTCAATATAAAATACATAAACCTTTCCACCGAGACCCTCGATCTAATTGTAGGGTACTGTAAATTTATAGTTGATTTTCGTTCTTTGACTGTTTTACTATTTTTTTGAATTTTTTTAATTTCGTTACAGTATGCTTTTGCTTATTGAATCTAAAGCATTAGTTTTATTTTAAGATTTATCTTATGGGATTTTCTAAAATTTATCAAACAAGCCTTTGCGTATTTTGTTTTGCTCAATCATTTTTATGTATCACTTTTTATCTTACTTTATGGTTCATTTCTGGCTCAAAATCTCTTCGATCGTCGGTTCTTTGTGTGGATGGAGGTCAAATTCGAAGACATAGTACTTTGTTAGTGCATTTCCCTGAAATTTTATCAGCAGTTTAATACCGTAATAATTTATTTCAGAGCAACACTTGATCCATGTGCCCTTGAAGCATTTTTTTCAACATGTGCTTTAATTGCAGCAAATTTTTGGCTTTCCACATTACTTTTACTTTGAATATTCCGACCCAGAATTCCTAATGATAATTATTTTATTTATGGTTCACGTGGAAATGAAATGAGTGCTCGAACAGCTTTAACAATTTTAGCGTATTTGGGAATTCCGCTTGCAATTTTTGGAATTACAGTACTTACGTGGGATGATGTAAGTTTACTCAAATGGTTTTAAATATCTTATGGAATTTTTATATTGTCTCAAAAACAGAGCTAACCTACTTTTTGCTGCTTTTAGTTACCAGTTGATCCAATCTCAGGGATTTGTCATGTTGGAGCTGGTACATTTTGGCATTCAATAATTTTACATGGGAGTTTGGGATTCTTTTGTTTCGTCATTGTTGCTTCAAGTATTTATGTTGCAATTCAAAAAAACTTGCAAGAACATAGGCTTGAGAGATCATTAAGTTATGACATTGAAAATAATCAATCTTTTACTGCAGCTGCTGAAACATTATTAATTAATGAAGATGAAAAAGAAAGTAAAAACAAAAAAGGAATTGCCACGAAAAACATTAATAATAAAGAAGATGATGATGAAAGAGATTCATATGCTCTAGAACATGACTTTGGAGATTCATTGTTTTCTGATTATTGGTTAGGTAAGCAAAAGAAACATATGATTAAAAACTTTAATTTTACAACCACTTGCGCAAGCATAGAAAAGAGTTGAGAGTTAACTAAAATAGAAAAAATAGATGTGTAAATCATCGTTGAAGCAATACATTTTCTTTTTTAAATAACGTAAAAATCGTTTTCTGAAAGGGCTTGCTTCTTTTTGGTCCACATTAAAAAAAGTTACACCAAAAAATCCAAAAACAAAAATAGAAAGAAGGTAACCTTTATGCAAAAAAAATGGGAAAAAGTGGCCCTATCATCTGATCCCCATTCATCGCCTTTTTTTCGTCTCTTTCAAATCTGGCAAAAAAATATAAATTTGTAAAAGATATGTAAAACAGGGTCTTCTTTTTCGCTTCCATTAAATAAGAAGAAAGAAGGAGCTCTTTCAAAGAGATGATAGAGACAAAGAAAAAGTAAAAAGTGAGACATTTGCGGAAGTAACAAAGTTTACAGTTCTGTTGCTTTACTTGAAAATATAATAATACTTTAATGGTTTTTACGCTTTTTTTATTTTAGTGAATATGAAAAATCCGAGTTAGTTTATACACTTTAAAATCTAATTTTTAATAAAAACGTTCGAAATTTTCTATAAATTATTATGAGGGGGGTTGCGGGAGGTCAAAAAACAAAATTAGCAAACATTTATCAAAAAATAAATGTTATTGCCTCTAAAAAACTAATGGAGGTTTGTTTTTAAAAGCTTTTACGATGTGCTTGTTGTTTTCACAAAATAACAACTGTTTAGGTTCATTCACGAGTTTTTTTATATAAGCAGCTTCAAAATTATTTCGAGGGGGTCTTTTCTGAACACAGAAATTGGAGGAAAAGTAAAAGTGACACTTCCTTTCTTTCCATGTCTCAAAGGTGGCAAAACAGCATCTTGTAAAATTAGTTTTGTTTTGCAAATTTTTTAGACTTATTTTAAAACAGAAAAAAGAACATATTTTTGTTAGTGGATTTAAATCCAATTATTCGTGAAAATCACCAGCATCTTCATCTACAAAGTCGTGGCACGGAATCGGATACAGTTTTAAAAAGAGGTGAAAGGTAACGTTTTGTAGAACATTTATAAGAGGGATAAGGGATAGTTTTGAAATTTATTTTTGTTAGACAACAAATTTCAACGGAAGAAGATGTTGAAAGACATTCACAAAAAATAGAAGCAGCCCGAAGCGGAATGTCTGTCCCTGCAAGACTTGAAACTGACCGTAAGTGTTATTGTACAATGCATTAAGTGTTGAAAACTCTAAACATTTTTTACCACAACTTTTAATAAAAAGAATATTCAACAGTAATTAGTCAAAGAAAACACACATAATTTTTTAGCATCTATTAATGGAAATGCAACAGCAACATCTCATCATCAACATCTACTCAATTCAGATAATAATTACAATAGTCTTTTAGACTGAATTATTTACAAAACTTCAAGAATGAACAACACCAAATAATGAATTCCTATGAAATAATTTTAAAATAAAATATCTGACTGATTTGTAAAAATATTCTCGGCTGCGCTTTTTTCTTTTTTTAATTTTATTATAATTTTTTTAAGTAGAAAATAAAAGTCCGTTTCTTTAAATTTAAAAATGTGCATTGATTTGGTGCATTGATTTGACTGTATATTTCATAAGGATTTGTAATTTGTTTGATTAGCATTTTTCGGATGTGTTGCAGTTCGAAAGAAAGAAAAAATATTGTTGAAATTTTTGAAACAGCTTGTTTCGCAAGAATGTATCTGATTTTTTTTAAACATAATTTTGTACTTTCATTGACAAATTTACTAAAAAAAACTTGCATGTTGGTATACTTCTGGTATATCTGCATTAGGATGTTTGATTAATGTAAGGCTTGGCTAAAACAAATATATAGTAAAAGGTTGACAATGATAATTAGCTTACTATTCATGCTTTAATACCACTATGACAAGGGCGAAAACATGAGTTAGATAAAGGAGGGAGAGTCTTGCAAAAAATGTGAAAGAATAAAAATATGTTTTACTCTTTTTTTATGCTTCGGCCGCGGTCTACATTGCATTGTATCAGGATTACTGTAGTAAAAAATTTGCTTAAAAAATAAGAGAAGAGAAAACTAGATGATGAAAAATGTAAAAATGCAAAACAGTTGAAGAAAGAGTGTTTTTTTTGATTTTAAAAAAGTCATCCTTTCTCCATTTTTCGTGGTGAGACTCTTTTCATGTTTGATTTTATTTTTTACACACGTAAAAAATAGTTTTGAAATAACAATAATATATTTATTGGTTCAGTGGTTAAATTGTTAATGTGTTAGAAACTTGGTCTGCCCAACATAGGCAGTGTTCTGCTTCGCCCCGTTTTTACCCCACCCCGAGACGCCCACTCGAGGCGAAGTGCGGGGCACGGGGCGAATTTTTAAAAAAACGACACAAAACGATTATTGATCGAAAAAACCGGGGCGTGGGACGGAGCGCGGGAGGTCAAAAACACAAAAGCAGAACACTGATCACATGTTCGAGTTTCGGTTCATGTTTTTTTTTGTTTTGCTATAATTATTTTCGTGTCATGTTTTGAGTGGTTCTAAAGTTTTGAATATCTTACACGCAAATGTGTAGTTAAGTTATTGCTGTTTTAGATTAATTTTATCCATTGTGTTAAAACTTATAAGAAGTAACAGAAGTATTGATGATGAATTCATACGAAATTGTATTTCGATGGCCTGAAGGTTCTGTTGAACGTCAAGCTTGGGCTTTACCATTCAATATTATCAGATATATTGCTGATAATCCAACAACCCCAGAAGTTTATGAAAAGTTGATCAAGACATGCAAATATTTCTTCGGAAAGAATAGTATTCTTGTTGCCAAAAAGATGGTCAATGATTATATATGTGATAATGATCAATGTGATACTGTGAATGGATGTGCCAGATGTATTCGTGTTGATTTTAATAAACTCAGATCTGTAATTTGGTTGACAGGAGAAATGGTTATTCGATCTGATTGGACTGCTGCTGGTATATTTGAACCTCTTGTTAATGGTATGCCTCAGATGTCAAAAATGCTGCAAATGAAATGTTTGTATTCAACTATTAATGAACTTGAGCTTCATAGTGATACTATTACTGTTGAAGAACTCAAGTATGTTGCTTCTTCTGCTGCAGTTGTTAGATTGTATGGTCCTCGGGTTGTTGATGAAAATGATGAACCAGTACAACTTGATCAAATTGTATCAATATTTCCAAGGATTGAAGAATTTTATTTGTAAGTTCTTTTTGTTGCTTGATTGATTAATTTTTTAATTTCATATATTTGTAGGACTTGTAAAATTGAAAATGCTGCAATTGTTGATAAATGGACACCTCAGAAGTTATCAAAGCTTACAAATCTTGGAAGATTAAGAAGATTCTGTCTTCCTAATATGTTTTGTGTTATGGACTTAACAGATCTTGGAAGATTCATTGAAAGGGTTTGCTTTATATATAAAATGTTTGAGAATAAATGTTTATTTGATTTTAGACACCATTGGATGGACGAATCATTGTTGAATTTTATCAACCAAGTCTTGATTATTGTCGAAAATTGGATGAAGTTATCGATTCTTTGCTTGCCAGAGATTTTCATAACTTTTATCTATATTATCGTGGTATGGATATTCCTCGGGCTGTAAGAATGAGTGTATCTAGCCGTTGTCGCCGTAATTGAATCCTCTTTTTGTTATTAAAACCAGATGTTTATTGTTTTTTACTTGAATTTTTCAGATGTTTTTCATTTTTTTGTTTTGATCGGTGTTTGTTAATAAAAATTTGTATTGCCAAAGTTTTGAGATTATTATTTTGGAATGGATTTGCAAGGGGTTTACTTTGATTGATTATTGTGTTGGTTATTTTGGTCAAAAACTTTTTTTTTATAATTAGTTAAGAGTTTATCTTTAAAGAAATTGTTATAAGGCTGGTGATTATATTTTTCAGTGTTTGTAATTGGTGTAATAGTAGGAGGAATAGTAATGTGGTTATTTTTAACCAAAAGTCGTCCGCGGTCTTCTAAAACATTTATCGTCATTACAGATCTTACAGCGAATCTCTTTGTTGTAGTTGGTTCTAGGCATACGTTCTACAGTGCTTATATTTAGAGGAAAAAGGTGGAAATAAATTTTATTGTTCATTTTTACTTTTTTACTTTTTTAACGATGATGCTTCTAATTTATCGTTTTTATTGTCGATAATTTTGTAAATGTTTTGCAGTTTTTTGTTTTCTTTAAATTTTTAGTTATTTTTAGATCTTTTTATATTAGCTCTCTAAGAAGTGTACCTTTTTTGCAATGGACGATATTGTTGAATTGAGAGTATGTTTTTTTGTTTATGACTGAAAGAATTTAATAGAATTTCAGGAAGGTACATTTCCTTGTTTCTATGATGAAGCATCTGGTCGAAAGCATAAGTTGAAAAGAAAAGAAGGTGCTTTTCGTGTTACAAGAAATGGGGTTGGCGTATTTATTGGTACTTTAATGGCTAATGGTCTTGTGAATATTCAAGAAGGATCTATCTTACCTGAAGCTCGTTATAAGGTTCTTGCTGGTCAATGGTTTACCTTCTTTTCATGGGATATCATTTGTGATTTGGCAGATGACGCTGAAAATTCTCAATCAATTGCATCAGATGTAAAAACTTATCCTGGATTTACCACTGCTAAGGGTAATCGTGTTTCTCCTTATCCTCAACGACCTTTACTTCAAAGAAGTGCAGCACGACGGCCTACAGCTGTTATAGTTGGTGATGGACCTGTAAGATCTCCTAGTGGATATTTTCTTACATATGCTACACGGCAACACATGCTTACAAGAAATGTTGATTCAGGAAACTCAGATGTGGTTGGCGGTGTTATACAATGCCAACAATGTTTAATATCCGTTGAAATAAATGCACCTCATCATTGGGAGCATTGTCGACGTGCTTCAAGTGAGCCAGCTGGAATACAACGTGATGTCAAAGAAAGTTGTTTTTGGAATAGATCTGTTGCTTCGAAGGCTTGTATTGATAAGGTTCATCTTATGGCACTTTTCTTGCAATATCATCATGATAAGAAGTATTTAGCTGGTCTTTTTGATGGTTTTATTCTTAGTGGACATCGTCTCGAAGGAATTCATGATGGCACTTTTGAAGAAGTTATTATGCATATGAAGCAATTATAGTTTGTTTGTTTTTTTTAAAAAGTAAATTTCAAGATGTAATAATATATTTGTATTTCTGTTTTCGAATATTGTTTAAGTAAATTCCAAGACGTAATAATAATAAATATTTAATGGCTTTATGATCGTATATGGCGTACATTTGGGTTGTTGAAAAGTGCAAAAATTTATTTTTCGATGGTACCGTATATTTGATGATTAAAAATTATAGTTTTTTGTTATAATTAATTACCTTAAAATCTAAATAAAGTTTTTAGTGTTAGATGTCTTTTATACTTTTTAGCATCTAATAAATTTATAAAAACATGTGTTGCATTTTTTTTTGAAAGAATAGTATACTGTTGTAGATTGGCGTTCTGGTTGAATGACAAAGTTCACATGCGTCATTGCGTGTTGTAGTTTGTGTTGAAAGATTGAAGAGGTTAAAAATCTTTTTTTCTGTTCTTGTTTTTGCTATTAGTTGAAGTTGCAGATCGATTTTTTATTGGGTTAAAAATTATTGTAGTATATGCGCGCTTTTTTTATTCTAGTTGTTAAATTACTTTATTTTATAAAATTATGTTATTTTTAAATTTTAGCGATATTCATTTCGAACATTACCAAGTAATCTCAGGTGTATTAATATTAGAAGATGAATTCTAGCAAAATTTTTTGGTCTGAAGATAACATGGTTCAACAGGACTTTTCATTGCCAGAACCTATTATGGAATATATTGCAAAGAATCCTTTAACTCCTAAAGTTTATAAGATTCTTATTAAAACTTGCAAATACTTCTTTGCCAAAAACCCAATCCTCGTTGTCTCATCGATACGTGGAAATGTATTATGTGATGATGAAAGCTGTAGAACAACCAGATGTAATTGTTATGGTCTTCCTCATTGTCAAGATGAGGCTCATACTATTGGATGCCAAAGATGTATTAATTATGGGAATCAAAGATGTATGAAAAAAGTTTGGTTAAGTCGAAAGACTTTTTCTGGTGATATGAAAGTGGCTGATATTATGAATTTTGATGTTTATGGTATTCATTTTGATCAAGTTCATATAACTAATGGTGATATGCAATTGGAATACGTTAATTTTTTCATGAAGAAAGCAAAGAAAGTTGTTTTATCTGGTGTTATGATATATTGTGGCCAATTTCTTGCTTTACTTGATGATCTTTTTGGCGTTCTTCCGGATGTTACAGAATTGAAAATGTAAGTTTTGCTTTCTGCTGTTTTAAAGATTTGTATTGCGCATTTATAGAAGCCATAGAGGCATACATATTGGAGATGCTGATTTCAATAATCTTATTAGAACTCTAAGAAGTGGTCAAATGAAATATTTGGAAATTGTTGAAATTAATCAAGAAGTTGGTATCCATGATTTATGGACAATTGTTGTTAACGTGAGTTTTTGGTATTAATGATTTTTAGTTGTAATTAATTTTTTAGAAGGATGATAACTGTTGCATAAAATTGATCTTCGACAACAATCTTCGATGGGAAGAAGATGCATATATTAAAGAAGTGAATGAATTTGTTAAAAATTTTATTGATGCTGGTGTTAAAAATGTTTTGGTTGAATGTCCAAATTTAAAGGAAGAATTGAAAAAGATGATGGAATGGAATCAATAGGTTCTTAGTTTTTGTTTATTAGTATCAGATGTTGTTTTTCTAAAATAGTTTTTCTTGTATCAGTTGTATTGTCAGACGTATTATTCTATATTTTTTTCACTGTTTAATTGATAATGGAATGTTAAAGTTTATATTATAAATTTTGTTTTTGTGTACTGTAGCTTTAGACAAGTCAGCTTGGATTGCCTGTTTTTTTTTTTTGGTTTTGTTTGTATTTGATCATTGGGATATTTCGGAATCATAATATCTATTAGTGCTCCGTAATGGATGATAAGACATGGATTTTTATGAAGGTGGAAATAAACTGAAGAAGTGCCGCTTAGTAATAAACTTTGCGTAAGATTTGTGGTTCTTTAATGTTTACCTTCTAACATAAAATTAGATGATAATCTGCTTTGTAGCGACCAAGTTGATGCATTTTTTTCGTGAACTGTTTCACTTGTCTCCAGATACATATAACGAGAGTTCACCGCTTATGAATCGTATCTGAAGTTTTGATAAATACAAACATTTTAAGCATAAAAATACTGTAACATTGCACAAAGTTGTGAAAAAAACAGTCATTCAAAATTACGTGTTTGGCAATGTGTTTAATGGACGCCAATGCAATACAGCTTGCATCATTGTACCTCTTTTTTGTAGCCTTTTTTGTAAATTGTTGGTATTAATTTAGCTTTTAAATAAGCTTGTTAATTAAAATGTCAAATAATTCAACAGAAGAATTATCTTGGTTAGGTATTACACCTGAACGAATTGCTGAAATTCAAAGAAATGAAAAGCTTTCTGAAATTTTAACAAAAGTTGCAAAAGGCTTAAAATGTCCTTCCAATGAAAAAGCTGAACAACCATATGTAAGTTTTAAACTTTTATCCATCATTTATATATAGAATGTTTTAGAAAGGCTTGCTAAATGTTTTAACATCAAAGATTAAGCCACAAATCCCTAAACATTTAGAACTGTTTGTCAAGTATATTTTTGAGGATAAACTTCGTTAAGAATCACAGCTTAATGCTGCATTGGAATATCTTTTAAAGCATGTTGGAGAAGCACTAAATGAAAAAGAGTTAAATGAATATTGTGGTGCTGGAGTTGTAGTAACTCAAGATGAAATTGATGATGTAATAAAAGAATTTCCTGAAAAGCATAAAGAAGGAATAGAAAAGAAAGAATTTTCAAAGAATCGTTTGTTAGGTATGAGTTTTTTTTGTTACTTTTAGCTTTAAGAAAGGATTTTGGGGAGAAAAGTATTTCTCAAATGTTTATTTTTCAACTTGTTATTTAAAACATGATTTTTTAGGTGAAGTTACAATTGGTCCACGACTAAAATGGGCTACAGGATCTACTGCCACTCTTTGAAGCTCGTCTAATTCACCTTACTGGAGTTAAAACTATTGAAGACTTAAAGCCTCAAAAGAAACAAGCTCCAGCAACAACATCTGCAGATAAAAAAGAAAAGCCTGTTAAAGATGAAGCTCCTAAATCAAAGAATGCTGATGGAACGGATGCTTCGAAGTGTTGTGATGGTACGGTACTTTAGTGCTTACAAATACTCATTCATTCATTTTTGTTTTAGTTATTACTGATGCCGTTTTTATTGAAGAGCTGCTACGTACTCGAACACATTTTCATAAAGTTGGTGAAAAATATACCACTGGAGGATATTTTATGCATCCATGGACAATAGATATTGTAAAGAAACATGTTGAAGCAGTTGGAGGAAAAGTTCTTACTCGATTCCCATCTGAACCAAATGGAGTTCTTCATATTGGATATGCAAAAGTTGTTAATTTTAATTTTTGTTATGCTAAAGTTAATGATGGTAATTGTTATTTAAGATTTGATGATACAAATCCTGAAAAAGAAGAAGAAAAGTTCTTTACTACTATTGAAGATGTTGTTCGATGGTTGAGTAAGTTGCCTTTTGATTTTGTTAAATTAAGTAAGGTACTGTCATTTTATTACCCTTCTTTTTCAGGATTTCAGAATACAATCCATACAAAATTACTCATTCAAGTGATTGCTTCCAACAATTTTATGAATAAGCTATTCAGCTTATCAAAGATGGACTAGTTTATGTTTGTCATCAAAAAGTTGAAGATATGCGTGGCTTTAATGTTGAAGCATCACCATGGCGGGATCGTCCAGTTGCAGAAAATTTAGAGCTTTTTGAATCAATGAAACTTGGACTTTTTAATGAAGGAGAAGCTACACTTCGACTAAAGCATATTCTTGAAGAAGGAAAAGTTGATCCTGTTGCATATGGAATTAAATATGTTTCACATCATCGTATAGGTGCTGAATGGTGCATATATCTAACATATGATTATACGCATTGCCTCTGTGATTCTATTGAAAATATTACACATTCTTTATGTACAAAAGAATTTCAATCTCGTCGATCCAGCTATTATTGGCTTTGTAATGCTCTTCAAATTTATTGTCCTGTTCAGTGGGAATATTCTCGGCTAAATGTATATTATAGTGTTATTTCTAAACGAAAATTTCTTAAATTGATTCAGAATCGAATTGTTAGGTATGTGTTTTTCTGTTACAGTATGGGCAAGGCGTATACATAAACAATTTTGAGGTTACAAAACCAGTTTTGGTGGATGTACATGGACAGTCTTTTGAGGTATTGTTGAGTTTTACATTACAATTTTCTATGAATCTCTATATTAAGTCGTTGGCGTTCTTTAAAATTATATTTTGAAAGAATGCGGACGACGTTACAGTAGTCAATTTCTTTATATTTTTACGCAACTGTTTTTATTATCATCTTCTGTTTATTACTATCTACTCCAACGGTAATATTTGTTCTATCACTTCCTATTCGTTGAACTTTTATTTAGTTATTTTTCTAAAAATTCAAACTCGTTACATCGCTTTCTGATATATCAACAAAAAATAGCATTTTAAAATTATTTTTTTACATTTTTTAAAACGATAGTTAGTTGAATATTTAACAACTTGAAGCACAGAATTAATAATTTATTTTTACGCTTGCGATCGGTTAGTCTTGTTTACGCGCGTTTTTGTTTTTTTGTATGACTTTTTAAACAGATTTATATTCATCACTTCAATTGTTGCAAAACTTGGTCTTATTCGTACAATGGCAGTTTTGGAAACCACTAAAAGTTATTATTGAAATTTTTAATGAACTTAAGTTACCTTTAACTGTTGCTGTTGCCGATTTTCCAACTTACCCTTCACGTACTGAAGAACATACTGTTGCATATGATGGTACTGTATTCATTGAACAAAGTGATTTTCTGCTTATTGGTGAAAAAGGTTTTCGTCGAATGACTGCGGAACAAACAGTTGGTTTGAAATATATTGGATTAGTTTTGAAATTTGTTACTGGACTTGAAGTATGTTTTTGCCGTCTAAGCTGTTATTTGTAAATTATTATTAATTTCTATTATTGCAGGATGACAGAGGTAATCTCGTAGAAATTATTGTTCGTGGTGAACCTTTGACAGCTGAAAATAAACCAAAAGCATTTATTCATTTGGTTGCAAAGTCATGTTTTGCTGAAGTTCGATTATATGAACGTTTATTCATGCATAAAAATCCAGAAGATCCTGAAGAAGTACCAAATGGATTTTTAAGTGATTGTAATCCAAATTCTCTCAATATTATTCAAATTGTGCGGTTGATCAATATTTGTGCAAAACTTTATCAGTCCTTCCAATTTGAACATACCGGTTATTTTGCTGTTGATCCAGATACAAAAGGAAAAGTAAGTTTTTACTTCTTGTTTATCGATTTGAGGCTATCTAGAAATCACATGATCTATCATATTTATATTTTTTGAGTCCCACTTTTGCATATGGTGTTTTTTCTTGCTTTGATTTCGTGCTGCATTTCTAAACGGAACGGTCTGTTGGCTTATTCCTTCATCACCATCACTGAGATATCCGTTTTCTGAATAGCCCGTTTGTGAATACTGTAATATATTAATGCTTCTTTTTTTTAGCTTGTCTTCAATCGAACTGTTCTTCTCAACGAAGATGCTGGAAATAGATTCATATTATTTTGTTGGTTTCTTTGTTTTTGATTTATATTGAGCGTTATTTGAAATATATAATTTTTATCTTGCATTGCAAAACCATTGATGTTGTTTTAATTATTTAATATTATTTTTCAATAAATGTTAGTCATTGATTTTGGGTACTGTATTTTTTTATGAAATGTAGTTTTATTGAGCAAGAAAAGTTACAATTGATTTAGAATTCAGTTGATTGAATATGGATACTTTTATTAAAGTATATTTTTGCTATTTCTGTCATTTGAATGAAATGTAGTTTGCTATTGCTATTGTGATATCAGTAGTAACAACCATTTCCGGAAAAATGGAAAAAAAACATTGATAAAGTTGCTGTTTTTGGGTTTTAATTGTCGACAAAAATAGATAGGTTTTTGTTTTATCTTTGGCGCCGTGCAAATGCATAACACAATTTTAGTTTAACCATCAATGTGGTTGGATAATTTCGGTAATTTCTTGAAAAGTTCTCTCTGAAGATCAATTCTATTTTTTTGTTGTCCCTCTGTTTTTAAATTTTTAAAAACAACTTTTCTATTTTTAACAGCTTGAATATTAAAGTCTTTATCCCCTCACTAAAAATCTTTTTATACATCATCGTAGCAGCAGTCAGTAATAATTAATTGAATGCAAATTAAATAATAATAAAAATAAAGTTTGTTTCCCACAAAGGTACCCCCTCCTCGTCTTTAATGAAGCATCAGAAAAAAAGAAAAGGATTCAAAAAAAGGATTTTCTCAGACTTTTTTATTTCATTTTTAACGCAAAAGAAAACGAATAGGTTAAATTTGCAATTTGAGATAATATTTATTTAAAAAGACATCATCTTTATTTCTAGTATTTTTTATTTTTTTTACCCATACCTTTTTTTTGAATGTGGTTTTTAATATAGCATGATTTAAGATAAAAATGGTGCCATAATTTAAGAAATTCTTGGTTACGGTAACTGTTAGTGAAGATAGTATTAGAAAAATGTTTTATTATATTTAAATGGAGAAGTCGTAGTTAACTGCTTCGAATCGTTTATTGTATATTTTTAATGAATCGCTAAACTGTAATATCCATTTTTTATTTTATTGAAACTGAGACTTGATGAATTTTAGTGTCATTTTTTTGTGTACGTCTTTGCTGCTATTTCTTTTTCTTTCCAGAATTTTTACATCGTCTACTTTTCCCTTTGCTTTATATTCTTTACATTTTCATGCCTACTGTAATCGATGTAGTTGATTGGTTTGGTTTTTCAAATAATTAAAGGGACAGGTTATACTGTATAATGTGGATCGTGCTTTGTGATCGTGAAAGTATTAAAAAATATAAGTATTTTTGAAAAAGGATCATGTAAAAAATGTAGTAAAAATGATTTTAATATTTTTTTGGGTTGAATCTTTTGTTTTACTTACAAAAATTTATCCTTTCTCCGTTTTTTGCGACGACGTCGTTTGTTGTTAATGTTTTTGTTTGATTTTATTTTTTTACGCGTTTAAATTATTGTAATTATTAAAATTATAAGCGAAAAAAATAGTTACAAATATTTTTGGTTTAGTATTTTCCACTCTCCAAAAAAAAGTCATCCTTTCTCCATTTTGCGCGGCGGGAGTTCTTGACACGACAATGGAGAAAGGATGACTTTTTTTTCCTTTCCTATTTTTGTCTAATGTTTCTTTTTTTTAGAAATTATTTTCTGCACTATTGTAACTTTTTTTCCAAAGAAATAACAGACGTATAATTCCAAATGTGCTTTAAACCTCGTCCTCGATACGAGCTTCATCTTGTTGGACGTTCTCATCGTGGTAAAATTGGGTAAGGAATTGATTTATTTATCGCCGATGTTGGAATAATAATTTTTGTACTTTTTAGATATTACACATGTAATTCTGATGTACCAAGAAGTGAAATTTTAAAGTTGGCAGAAATTGAAAAAAAGAAAAATCCATTATATCTTGCTATTCGTGTAAGTGTTTTTATTGTGGGATATAGTAAATGTAGGTAGAGTGGTTATTGTGGGATATATTTTTAGAAGTTGTGCTTATTCTTTTTATATATACTCGTTGTAGTAAGAGATAATTAAAGACAAAAGTATTAGGTGTACAATCTTTGATTTGTGTGGTTACTGTGGGTTCAAAGATTGTGGTGATCTATATGGCTAGATGTATAAGTGTATTGTCGCTTCGGATACAGTCGTATGGGGTCAAGACGATGCATTTGTGGTAGTGTATATAAGACATTTTTTGTTTTGTAAGAATTTTTTGAGGAATGTATTTTTTTTCTGGTTTAGTATGTTATGTGTGTTTCTTCCACATTCATTCAATGATGTACTGTATTTAAGGTTATATTGGAGCGTTTTATATTTTACTGCATATGTATTATGAATAGAAAATATTCTTGACTTTTGTTTTTATTTAATTGTTAAAGTTTTTGTTTGTAAATAGATACGGTAACTTAGTTGAATAGCCGCAATATTGTTGCATACTGTAGTATTTGATTTTGTAAACATTTTTTACTAGGTTTTTTTTGTTTACTTGGGATTTTTGGTATTATCTTAAAAATTTGTGTATTTATTTATGATTACTGTAGTATACCAAAGATGAATTATTCTTTTTCAAAAATTATCTTATTTTTAGGTTCGATTTTTGGATATCACTTATAATATTGATGCCATCAAACTTCTTGAAGATAATGCCGATATCATTATTGATTCAACCACTCAAGTTGAATTTATTAGAAGTGGAGTTCCTGGTCTGCTTTTCCGGATGCCTCAGAAGTTAAAGGCAATGAAAACTGTCGCAGAAATTTTCAACCAAGGTGTAACAAAGGAATTTGATCATCTGTAAGTTTTGGTAATACTGCAACTACTAAAATATATTAATCTTTTTAGTAATCCATTTTCATTGAAGAATATTTATTTTTCGACAAATCTTCTTTACGGTGAAAATTTTGATTTTGAAAATGCTATCAATGAAGGTGTCGATGTTCAAGTTTCTGCTGATGGAACAAATATTGATTTATCTGAAGATCAAAGAAGTAATAATACAGCAACTAATGGAGAACATCAAAATTTCGGAATACTCCGAAGTAATGTCAAAACTTTTCTTCAAGATCGCTTGGATGAAATGAAGATAATGGAATCGTTGCTCGATAAGATGAAGGAAGGCCATAATGAAATTCCAGGCATCACGACTCCGTATTTTTATGTTGGACATGCTTTCACGATGTCAAGTGTTCATTTGGGTATCTTTTTTGTACTTTATTTTCAATTGTTCACTCTAATCTTTTTTTAGAAGACTTTTTCTTGCCGAGTGTCAATTACCTTTTGAAAGGTAGTGCACCAAAGGTTGGTTAAAATTTGTTTATGGATTACTGTAGCTGTTTAACAAATGTCTGAATGTTTTAGTACTGGTTGTTCCTTGAAGCATCTGATATGTTAAAATTGAACGATATTTTGAGGACAACCAAAAGGAGATACAAATGCCCAATGGGAATTTTGCACAAGTTTAATGTCGTAGTAAGTTTTATATTTTTCTATGAATAATTTCTTGTATTTTATAAATTTATGTTTGTAGACGACAGAGCTGCTTGATGAATATGGTATTTCTTATGATGTTGTGGTTCAGCATGAAGATGAAATGATTATCACATATGCTCGAGGTGCTCATGCTGTTATCAATGGCGGCCGTAATCTTGCAGTAGCTATGAATTGGTGTTACTCAGGTGTATTAACTGAAAGTATGTTTTTGTGTTTCTATAATCTCTTTGTTAAGATTTTATTTTCTAGCCAAAAGTATTCCAAGATGTACATGTTCTTTAAATGAAGGTTTTCGATGGATGCATGATTATTTAAGAGGCACCGAAGTTGGCATGGTATTAGAATACAGATTGAATAATATCCCTCCATATGTTCAACGACGTATTGATCTTGCTCGTCAGCAAATTGCCGATTATTTCAAATATCATGCAATAAATGGACAAAATGCAGTTGAACCTGTTGATCTTCGTGTTAATGGTAGAATTGCATTAAATGAAGTTGGTGGAATTGATCAAGTTGAAGATGGATCTGTTCGAATCGAAGCTTCTATTGAAGATGAACAATTTGAACCGGTGAATCCAGAACGCTCAGAAGTAGCTGAAGAAGAAAGCACAATGGAAACTGAAAACGTTGCAGAAGATGTTCTAATTGAAGATGTTCTTAAAGTTTTTTCTGATGCCGAAAAAGAAAATGTTGAAGAATCTGGTGAATCTGCATTGGAGTTTTTCAAATCCTTTGTACATTCCTGTGAAGATACAGAATCTTCAAATGTTGCTTCCACTGTGGATTCTGGTTGTGAACCATCTACGAAAACTCCAATTGTCTCAGATGTTGAATCATGTATTCATTCTTCTTCTACCATTCCATCGTCTTCTACTGTAACTTCGTTAAATGCAAATTCATTAAGTCCAACTCATGTTGCTGCATCTTCGACAACTTCTGCTGTAGTTGCCGTACCAAGTACAATACCTGTTTCATCGATTCCAAGAACTGTTATCACCTCATCTGGTCATGCTTATTCTGTTCCATCACATCGAGGATCATCTTTCGTTTTACCATCTTCATCACGTCCATCAAGTTCTACACCATTTCGATTTGCTCGACCGGTTATGACTTTTGAAAATACATCAAGTACAATTCGTGTTCTTCAACCTTTTAGTGTCAATCGTTCTGGTCAACATTCTCTACCACAATCTCAACTACGACCACAACAAGTTCGTTCTGATAATACAACAAGAAGTGTTGATCAAATTCTTAATTTTGTTGCAACTAGTAGTAAACGATCGGCTGTTCAATCTCAAAATGAACCTCCAAGAAAGAAGTCAGCAACAATTTCTATTCAAAATGTTCCTCCAGACGTATTTGATGAATATGAATATCAAGATCTTGAGCGTAAAAGAAGAGAAAGAGTGGAACGAAGAAAGCGAGCTGCATGGAGTCGTAAGCCAAAACCAGCAACTAAACCTATTGAAAGAAATCAAAGACGTTATAAGCCGACTAACAGAAATGTAAAGAATATGGATCGATTAAATGAACAAATGAAAGAATTATCTCTTAGTTTTCATGATGAAGAACGTGAAGAAATTCAAAAGAGAATTGATAGAACTCGAAGGACTATTCTTCGAAATGATCTTGATCACATTCTTATTGTTGCATGTGAAAATTTCAACAAGGAATTATTGGAATTTCATTACCAGCATGGAATGAAACCTTATGATATTTTAAAGAATTATGTTAGTGCTATAAATAGAAGAGCACATATTAGACTTTGGAATTTATTTCGTCATCAATTATTTAATGATAAACTTTACGATCGTGGTTTTGGCTTGTACGATGATCTCAAAGATGTTTTATTAAATCAATGGAAAGGATTATTCCAAATCCAAGAAGGTGATCGGGTACCTGCTGATGATGTTCCAGTATTTGTGCCAAAAGTTTACGATGAAAATGGTGACGAAATTGTTGATTCTGGTGATGAAGATATTTATGGCGATGAATGAATTTTTTTTCTATTGAACTCAAAGATGTTTTTTTTATTTTGTTTGTCAGAGTTTTTGTACTTTTAAATTTATAAATGTGTTTGAAATTTTTAAAATCTTTGTTTTGGAATATGTTTTACAGTATGTTTGCTACAGTTCTTGAAACGATTTATTGAGCATCATTTTTAGTTTGTGTTTTTTAACATAATGCGTTTTGTTTTGATACTTTTTATGAGACTTCTCTAGTAACAGTTGTTGATATTTTTCTCCGTTTGAATCGTTATTATATTCGTTTCTATGGCGAGTTGTTGTACTTAAAATTTTTATACTGCCCTTAATGCTAATCATTCTTTTAGTCTTAAAATTGGATTTAACAGCTGTAAACTTTGTTATAAATGGAAAAGCGTAAACAACGATTTTTACATTTTACTGGTACCTATTGTGGACCAAATGTTATTCCAGCTCCACCTTATTTTCCAACGCGGCAAGAATTTCTTGATTCCTGTAAAACTCAGATGTTTTCTTTGCCAATGCCTATCATTGAATATGTGATCAAGAATCCTTCCTCACCAACAGTATATGAAAAACTCATCAAAAGTTGTAAATGGTTTTTTGTTGAGAATCCAATTTTGCTTCTTAAAAGCGTAACGATTGATCGTCAAAATAGATGGAAAGTATGTGATACTGAATTTTGTAAGATTTGCAATGCTGAACGTAAGCAATATGGTATTGAACATCAACATTTTATTGCTCAAAATGATCAAAATAAATTTTGGCCATCGCATCGTCTTTATATTGAAGATTACCTTTCTGGTGTTTCTATTTCTCCAGTAATACAAAGATTTTATCGGTACAATGTTCAAGTGCTTGAGATTTTTGCATATGATTTGACATATGAAGAATTGTCATACCTTTCAAAGGGTGTAAAAGTTTGCACTATTAATCGTTGTATTATTCGTGATATTAGTGGTCAAAATATTCCATTGGAAGCTGGTATCAAACTTTTTGCTGGTGCTGAAAAGCTAACTTGGTATGTGTAAAAAATATATAATTCTAAGATTACTGTAATGCATTGTTTCAGGAAGTATTCATATCTTTCTCCGCAAAATTTTTGTGAAGATTATGAAAGACTTGTTGATGCTTGTGGTGCTATCAAAGCTGTTGAAATTAATGGTGTGCCTGGTAACTTCGAAACTCTAAGATTTTATGATTGCCTAGAAGTAAGTTTATTTGAATGAGAGGTTACAGCATGGAAAATAATTTTTTGTTTATAGGCTCATAAAAGTCGCTCAATAATTTCAATTTATGGCCCAGATGTTGATGATGATATTTTCAAAACTATTGTGGCAAGAACTGAATTTGATTTTGTTCCACCTATCATTAGAAAATTTAAGACTCAACCATCTCATGAAGCGTTTGAAAAATATCAAAGATCCATTTTATCCACTTTAAATTAATTTGTATCATCAGATGTTTTCTTTTTTGTGTGTTTTTTGTTTTGACATTGTTTTTAATTGTAATATCAGATGTTTACAGTTTTTTTTTCTCAATAAAGAAATGATTTAAGAAAAATATTGTTAGATTTATTGACGTTTTTGACTGGCATGTTTATCTTAATGGAATTATTTCATTATCTCTTATTGTTTTTCGTCTAATAATTTAATAGATACGAAAAGTTTTGAATTAGTTTTTCCAACTCGTCAACAATTTATTGATTCCTGTATTTCCCAGATGTGTTCCATTCCAACGCCCGTGATTGAATATATTGCTTTCAATCCTGCATCGTCCGCGGTATATCAAAAGCCGATTCAATGCTGCAAATGACTTTTTGTTAGAAATCCAATATTAGTGGTCGAAAATCTTCATATTGAAAATATCCGTTCTTGTAGATGTTATATTTCGAAATGCGATTTTGGTTGTTGCGATTGTTATGGTGCTGTATTAGATGTGGCAAGGATTGTAACAAAAACGTGGATACCAAAGAAGTTGTATGGTAAGTTTCTGGTATTCTTGATATTAGGATTTTATCCAATTCGATTCCAACAATTATAAAGTGTAATATTGAAAAGGCTCATTTTGTATCAGTTGCTGTTTCATTGAACGAGCTGAAATATCTTTTATCTGGAATTAAAGAAATAACATGTATGTTTTACACTTTTCATGTTAATGAGAAAATGTTCATTTGGAAGATGTTGTTGAAATTTTTGCTGGTGTTGAATATGTCACGATGTGGGGTTTTAGTTCAAACATGCGGTAACAGAAAGAACTAATTTTTAGATATCCCCGTATTAGTCGAACTGAACAAATGTGCAAAGATTTTGATAACTTGTTGATGCTTGTAAATGTGTTAAAAGGATGGATTTCCTTTGTACGTCCCGAGCTTTTGATCTTAAAAAATTTTATGATAAACTAAAAGTTTGTTTTGCAATTATGCATTAATTTAAAATTATAGAAAAGTCAAAGTTGTACAATTAACTATATTTTGAGTGGAGAAGATTGGCAACACTTTAACCGTGTTATTGGTGACATTATTGCTACAGAAAAATTTGATTTTGTACCACCTGTTAATACGCATAAATTCAAATTGAAAAATATGTATAGACTTGAAAAGCTACAGTTAAATGTTTCAAAGAAGTTATCAAAGAAAGTTTTACAGAAATAATTGGGAAAACTTTTAGTAAATTTGCTTTTTGTTATTTCTTTTTTATCCATGTTTTTGAAAGAAGTAAAATTTTTAAATAAATTGTTATTATAGATTTTTTAAATATTTTTAAATTACAATTTGTTTCAATAAATTTTGCTACCCCCCTTGAAGGATGTTCATAAGTTGGCTAAATGTCATTGACCGTCTCTCTCCCGTTTAAGCGATGACGTGGAGTTCGAGAAAATTCGAGAAGAAAGAGACGAAGTTGAGCATAGTTTTTTTTTTTATTCATTATTGTCCTTGCCTAAAACCAATATGTTTTTGGAATTTTTGTTTGTCTCTATCTTTTTTTTCAGTATCAACAAGACGTATAATGAAATTAGTGCAATTTCCTTGGCCCGAGGAATCTGTTCTTCGACAAAGCTTCAGTCTTCCAATGCCTATCATCATGTATATGATAAAAAATCCTGTATCGCCCGCGGTCTATCAGAAGCTAATCAAATGTTGCAAATTTTTCTTTCAAAAAAATCCTATCTTGGTTGCTCCCAGTATTATGGGGAATAAAGTTATGGCTGGTGATGAAGAGGTTAAATATGATGTTCACAGATGTTCAGGTCTTAAACTTTGGATAACAGAAAGTCTTGTCCTTAATAATGGAGCTGTTAATTTACTCTCCACTGTTTTTGAAAAATTGTATAGCTTTGATATACCAGAAGTACAAATCCGATCCGATAAAGTTATCGAATTTGAATACTTTAAGCGTCTCGCTTTATCGGCTGAAAAAGTGGTTTGTGGTGTTAAGATGCTCGATCACAAATGGAATAATGTAAAAATTGATGAATTTTTTTCTGTTTGTCTTAATGCTGAAGCATTGCGTTTGTGAGTTTATCTTTTTATCTTTTAATACAATTGAATTATCATTGTTCTTGATATTTCAGCTCATGTGAACATGGATCTGTTGATCATGATACAGCAGCAAACTTGTTGAAACTTGATCATTTAATAAAGGTCAGATGTATCGCAGTTGATGAAATCCCATTGGAAATCAATCTTGGAGATTTTTGGCAATTCATAAAGGTTTTTTTATTCTGTTTTTTCTTAAGTATTGGTCAATTTTTATAGAAACATCGTAATATTAAACAATGGTATCGCTTTGATGATGATTGTGAATCTGATGAACTTTTTATGCAATCTCTTGGCTTTCTTGTAGATCGTGTTCTTGAAGAAGAAGATCTTAAATGTCTTATTTGGTATGAAGGACAGAATATTAGGGATCTTTTTGAAATGATGCAGCGTTACAAAAGAGAATAAAGGAAGTTGCGTGATGTTGTAGAATTTAGAAAGTTTAAATAATAAATTGTTGATATTTTTTAGTTCATTTAATAAATTTTTGTTGTTTTATCACATAATTTTTGTAAAGTTGTAAGTGTACTCGTTTTCTACGAGATTTGATATCTTTGTATTTTGTATTTGAATGTTTAATATCTGCTATACATTTCAGCAAAAAAAACCCGTCTTTTGTTTAGTTTTATCAGACGTAATGGCACAATTTCCACCTACTCATGGTCTTGAATTCTCAAAAGAATTTTATCAAGGTGCCTTTGGTATGACAGGTTCGAGCATGGTTCTTCGTTCAGCAGCAAAAAAGATGCGCTTGAATCCAAAGTTCTTTCCAACTGTTGATCAATTTGTTGATTCCTGTAAGACCCAGACGTTTTCTTTGCCCAGACCAATTATGGAATATATCGCTAATAATCCTTCATCTCCTGATGTATATGAAAAGCTTATAAAATGTTGTAAATGGTTCTTTGCCAAAAATCCAAGAATTGTTGCTAAAAGAATGAGAAATAAATGCATTTGCAATTATGGTGCTTGCAGCTTATTTGATCGCTGTATGTATTGCATCAAAATGGATGCCAAGTTTCTTAATACCAAACTTTGGATTACTGGTGACTTTGTTGTTAATCCATTATGGAGAAATTCAGCTTTAGAAGCATTAGAAATTTGTAGCAATGTCTGTGTAATCTTTAAAAAAGATTGCTTTATTGGAAATCTCAACAAATTTCAATTGGTCCATACCTCAATGAGTCTTGATGGAGTTGCTTATTTTGCTGCCTCTGCCAAATATGTTCATTTGCATTATACTCGTATTTACAATGAGGATGAAACAGTATCTCGATTTGCAGATATTATGGATGCTTTAAAATCTGTTGAACAAATGACCTTGTATGTTATATTTGCATTATTAATTTTACGCCGCATATTCTGTCATAAATTGTTTTTTCAGTCATTGTTCAACTCAAAATATGAAAGTTTTTGATAAGCTTGAATTTAAAAAGTTGCTTGAACATGTACAAACTGGGAAACTCAGATGTCTTGAAATCCATGATATTCCCGTCGCTATGGATATTACTGAATTGAGCAAATTTCTTCGTGTTGTAAGTTTATTTTATTGGGCAGCTAAAAGAAAATGTTTAAAAAAATAATTTATAGTTTTGTCTCCATGGAAAAATCCGGTTGTCTTTTGATTGTGATAAGATTGGTGAAATATTCAAAGCTAAAATTGATCAGCTTGTTAATGCTCTTATTGCTGATAATGTTAAAAAATGTTTGGTACATTATGTAGGCATGTCTAAATTTTATGAAATGTACAAGCTTTATAGTTCTTAATTTTGTATAATCAGATGTATTTTTTTTTTGCTTTGTATGGCTGGTTTTTTGTATTGTTTGTTTGTTATAATAATATTGTTGATTCTAAGATGTAAAACTTAATAAATGTTAAATTGTATTCCTTTTTTTGTGGACAATTAATATCCCAATAGGTTACTGTAGTTTATTTTATTGTTGTTTGGCAAAGTGTCGCTAAAAGTTTTTGGGTTTGAATGCTGAAGAAATTTTTAAGTGAAAGGTTCTTATTTCTCTTTTCTTTTGAATATTTTTATCGGTTACTTTATATTTTGATTTTATACTGATTTTTATAAAAATTCATTTTACAGATTATAGTACAAGTAATGTCTTTGTCAAAACCAGAATTCACAGATTGTATGCGTGTTCGATGGAAAGGGAAGCCTTCACAGAGGCAAAAATGGGCATTACCTTCTTCCTTGATTTATTACATTGCTATGAATCCTACAAAGGTTGAAGTGTATCAAAAAATGGTTAAATGTTCCAAATTCTTTTTTGAAACTAATCCCATTCTTGTTGCTTCCAATGTTACTAACAATTTTTTATGTGATTGTGAAGCTCGTCGCTCTGGACATATCTGCAATCGATCAGTTCGATGCAACTATAGAACTAAAAGAATTAAGATTTGGCCAATATATCATTTGTGCTGCAAGAATGTTAGCAGTAGAATCAGTTTCCTCACTTTGAAGGCTTCCAAAGTTAATGATGATTTTGCACAAAAAATATTCTCAACCAAAGAAATCAAAGTTGTAGAAATTGTTGATCCTGATGGCATGCATTTTGATTACTTCAAGTTTTTGACATCTGGTGCATATGTTATTAATTTATTGGGTACAAAAGTTGTCGAAGATTCTGGTAATGCTGTTCAACTTGAAGCTTTGATGGAATCTCTTACAAATGTTGAAAGTTTATCCATGTATGTGTTTATGTTTTAGGTGTTTTTGGGATAAATTGTTTTTGTAGTTTATGTCATCCTGGGATGGTTACTCAATGGACTGCTCAGATGTTGATTCAACTTGATTTGAAGAATTTGAAATATTTAAATTTGCAACAGATTTCCTCTGATATGGTTGTCCAAGATGTATTTGTATTTTTAAAGGTTTGATTTTTATTTAGTTAAATGCTTCAAATTAAAGCTGTATCACATATAATATACGACTAATTAATTTCTTTACAGAAGCATCGAAAAACCAGAATTTGTATGCAATTTGTTAATGGTATGGCTGAACAAAGAAAGCAAGAATTGGATGGTCTTGTTGACGACATTTTAAAGACAGATATGGATCATGTTTTAATTCATTACGATGGACAAAATGCTCAAAAAAGAAAACTTTTAAACAGACGTTTTATTCTTTGCAAAAATATTGGTGTTTTGAGTTGTTGAGTGTTTATTGATATATCAGATGTATTTTCCGTTTTTTTAATGTTGAACAGTTTATAAATATTATTATACTTTTTTATATGCCTATGTTCTATTTTATTTATATGTTTTGTATCAATCTTGAATATCTTTTATCATATATTGTATATTTTTTTCTCAATAACGTTGTCTTTTCTAGATAATTTCCTTATATATGGATAATATCAATCAAAGTCGTAAAATTGCTTGGGCAAGTCCTTCGAAAAGACAAAACTGGTCTTTTCCAGCACCGATCATTCGGTACATTGCTATGAATCCATCATCCAAAGAAGTATATCTTAAATTGATCAAGACGTGCAAATATTTCTTTGAAGCTAATCCAGTCATTATTGCTAAACGTATGAGAAATGAATATTTATGTGATAGACGTCATTGCCCCAGAACTTCAAGATGTCCAAAGTGCGTTCGTGTTGATTATAATAAATTGGACTGTAGAATTTGGCTAACGACAAGCGTTAAAGTTGCTCCAATAAATGATGAGATTCTTTTGGATTTCAATTTGGGTGAAGTCTGTGATAAGATTTATCAATCAGAAGTTAGAGATGTTTATCTTACCGCTAGAGAATGCATCACGATGGAACAATTTAAACGACTTGCTGGTACTACCAAAGGGCTCTACATTTCAAATACTTGTATTCATGATGTTACTGGTGCTCCTTCAAAGGTTGATGAAATAATTGCAGTTTTACCAAGATTGAAAGATGTTCTTATGTAAGCTTTTAATCGATATTTGAAATTAATCTTTATAATATTTTTGTAGTTGCTGTAATGAATATACGGTTGATCCTTTGACTCCCCAGAAGTTGCAAATGCTTGAAAATCTTCAGAATATTCAAAGATTGGAACTGCATTATGTTACACGGATTTTGGATATCAATCTTTTAACTCATTTGATTAATGATGTATGTGTGGGTTTTAACAAGAGATATTAAATCTGTAATTTTTTTAGACATCCATTACTACATCTATCATTATTATATTTGAAGATGATGAATTAAATCCTGGTTACCAAGATGCCCTCAATCACCTTCTTGTTTCAATTATTGAAACTCCAATTCCAAATCGAGTTATTCTTTATAACGGATTATAATGCACCAACTCTTACAGTACCATCAGATGTATTATCTTTATCTCTTTTAATTATGTTTTACTTTTCACTTTTGTTTAATAGCTACTCAGATGTATGATGTTTACGTGTTTTAATAAAAAATGTTTCCTTTCACTTCGTTTAATAGCTACAGTACTTGTTATATTTCAAGAAATAATATCTCTGTTAAAATTTAGTTGTGATTTTAAGTTAAAATTTAGTGGTGATATAATTTTTTTCAACCACTGCTTCTTACAGTGGATAATATCAGTCAAAGTCGTAAAATTGCTTTTTACCTTAAATTCAGATGTCAAGAGAAAGAGTAATAGTAAAACGGCAGCCACATACCCTGCAATTATGCTCTTTCCCAAAGCCCATTATCCGATATATCGTCATGAATGCATCATCCAAAGAAGTGTACGCTAAAATGGCCAAGTCGTGCAAATATTTCATTCAAACTAATCTAATTTTACTTTTCAAAACTGTGTTTAAAGTTGAAAAAAAAAATTTACTGAAATACAAAAATTGTTTGCTTTTTGTCGGTGTTGGAGTTTGAAAGTGTTTTTGACCTTATGTTTTTGATCGCGCCTAAAAATTTTGTTTTTTTTTAGATTGTCAAGGATAATTTGTGTATTTTTTTAGACTTTGATAAAATGAAGAAATCAAAAGAAAGTAAGAAAAGTATTTGTGGTGGTAGTCCACATGAGAAAGATGAATTTCTTTTTCCAACTCGTGAACAATTTCTTGAATCATGTAAAACCCAGAAGTTTTCTTTGCCAATGCCCGTGATTGAATATATCATCATGAATCCTGCATCACCCGCGGTCTATCAAAAGTTAATTCAATCTTGCAAATGGTTTTTCATTAGAAATCCAATATTGGTTGTAGATAACGTAAATATTTCAAGTGCTACTAAATGGGGATCTTGTAAAAAAGAACGATGTTTTGATTGTGTACATATTGATGTAGGCGCATGTCAAAATAAGATATGGTTGGCAAAGAAACTTCGTTTATCTGCTTATAATAAACCTGATTATATTTCTACAGTAATTCAAAGAAGTCTTATTTACAATGTTCAAAGTTTGGAACTTCATTTCATCAATATTACTTGTGATGAATTAAAATTTTTATCAAATGGTGTTAAAATAGTTTCAATTCAAAGAAGTGTGAATGTTCGAAATAGCAAAGGTCAAATAGCATCTGTCGAAGATGTCGTTGGAATTTTTCGTGGCTGTGATGAATTTCGAATGTATGTTTTTTTATTATTAAATGTGCTAATAATTATAAAGTGTTATAGGAGTTATCCAGCAATACAACCTGAAAATGTTTGCCATAGCTATAAAGATCTTGCAGATTGTTGTGGTACTATTAAAAAGGTAGTATTGGATGAAATGCCATCAACATTTAACACTCTCAGATTTTATGATTCTTTATATGTATGTTTTTACTGGTGATAGACATAAAAACAGCTTTTTTTTTACAGGATGCAGAGAATCGTTCCATTATTGCAGTTTTTGGATATGATATTGATCAAAGTATCAATGAAAAGATCTATGAAACTCCTGAAGAAGATTTTGGTTTTGTTCCACCGTATATTGATTTGGTTGAAAATCGCACATCTTTTGCTCTTTATGAAAATTTTCAGCGTATGGTTCGTGAAAAATTAAATTGAATATTCATCAAAGATGTTTTTGATTTTTTTATCATAAAATTGTTAATGCTAAGATGTATCTGTTGTTTTTTGTTTTGCGTGTTTTATTTTTATGAATAAAAATATTCTTTTTATTATTGTTTTAAAATTCTCTGTACTCGTGTTTAATCATTGCCAAATATCTATTTATTAAAACGTGTATTTCTTAAATATAATAAATGTCTCAATCATTCTTTAGTATCATCAGATATGTATCAATTATCACCATCTGATAAAGATGTTGTATTTTCAAAGCAGTTCTACAAATCTACTTTCGGCATGCGTGATAATCAAATGATTTTGCGGTCTACTACAAATCGAATGGAAGTTGCTCCATTGTTCTTTCCAACTCTTGAACAATTTGTTGATTCATGTAAAACTCAGATGTTTTCTTTGCCGAAACCAATCATGGAATATATTGCTTTGAATCCATCTTCTCCTGCAGTATATCAAAAACTCATTAAAAGCTGCAAATGGTTTTTTGCAAAGAATCCAAAGATTGTTGTTAGACATTTGAGCAATGCTTATATTTGTAACCATGTTAAATGCCATGGATTTGGTCCTTGTAATTATTGTACAAGAATAAATGTTGATCGCATTGTCAGCAAGATATGGGTAACTAATAATATTTGCTTAAAGCCATTGCCATTTGAGGGGCACGATTTTTTATATGGCTACCCTGATAGTAGCAATCAACTATCAAAGATGTTTTTAAAGGATGCTATTCATGCTGATATGGATCATTTCACTGCCTATGATGAGCCGATATCAATTGATCAATTGAAGTATCTTGCAAAAACTGCAAAATTCATTTCACTTCATCATTCAAAGGTCCTTGATCGAGATGGGGATGTAATGAAGATTGAAGAATATTTTTCAATTTTCAAAGATGTAACTCATTTTGAAATGTATGATATATGTTTATGCTTTAATAAATATATATTTTTTATTTTAGGACATGTTCAGATGATGCTGATGTATTCGGTATTTCAACATTAAAAGAATTACTGAAGCATAAACAAATTGAAAAACTTGAAGAATTTAAAGTTTTTAATGCTCCATCAACTATTGACATTGCCGATTTGCGTGATTTTATTCAAAAGGTAAATTTTTGTAATTTTATAATTAATAAAAAATATATTCAATATTTTATAGGCTTGTTTAAATGGTCAAATTGTTATGCAAATTCGTGACGAAATGAGCGAAGTTTTTAAGGAAGGATTTGATCGAATTGTTGGTGATTTAATTCAGAAAAAGATTAGAAATCGTTTAATCTATTATGGTGAAATGGAAAGATATATTGATTTACTCAGATTGTTTTAACGCCTTGATTTACCAGATGTATTCTTTTTTTATTGATTTGTCAGATGTATTCTTTTTTTTTGCCATAAAGATTTGTTAATATGCTAACCGTTTTATTAATCACTTTTTTCCAAAGGAGCTTTGTCTAACTGTTTTTGGTGTTGTCATTCATTAGTTTAAAAAAAGAAAGAAAAATGAATCCCTACATATTTCCAATTATTAAACACTTTTTTCGGGTCGTGTAAAATTCGGATATTTGATTAGTCAAAATACATTATGGAATACATTTATGAAAATATGTCAGCTACAGTATATCAACGGTTGATTAAACCATGCAAAATCTTTTTTTGTTAAAAAAATTAGCTCTCGTTGTTCAGAAATATTTTAAATGAAATATATACAACAATAAAAGACATGTTTATATTTTTATTGAAAAATTATTTTTGATGAAAAAAAAATGTGAAGGTATAAAAATGCCGCTCTTGCTTTCATAAAAGTCATCCTTTCTCCAAATTCGTGGTGGGATTATGTGTTTTTTGCAATCTTTTTTTTGGATAATTTTGATTTTTGAAATTTTAATGAGTAATATCCAATTCTTGTTATTTGTGCTTCCTTGAATGATTTTGTCCTCATCGATTTTGCTTTTCTTTTGTCCTTACATCTCTTAATTTTTCCGCCTTTTCTTATGCGAATTTTTGTGGAAGAGAATACTTTTCATTTTGAACTAATATTTATATTTTTTTTAGATTTGTCTAAGAATCAAAGGTGTATGATCAAAATGTTTGATGAACATATGGATGCTTTCCGCAATCTTCATATCGATGGAGTTAATGAATGGAAAGAATGTGTCTCAATAGAATGTGATGATCATTGTGAATGCAATAATGTCGACATGGAAAAACTTTCCCCAAAAATTTGGTTAACCAAGAAGTTGTATGTTGAAGGTTATCATAATGGAAATAATCTCTCTGATGCTATGGCAAGATTTGGCCGATGCAATCTTGAATCTCTTCATCTCGCTGCTGTTAATGTTTCAATTGATGATCTCGAATTTTTTTCTGGAGGTGTCAAAGATGTAGCAATAAATTTTTGTAATCTTCGTGATGCAGATGGTCAAAATATTCCATTAGAAAAGATTATGCAACTTTTTGCTGGTGCTGATAAATTTGAAATGTAAGTTCTTCTTTGGTTTTGTATATTGTTTGAATGCTGTTGTCACTAAAATATGTATAAACTTAATGACATTTTAGGTACTTCAGTCTTGATCATGAAGGAAGGCTCTGTAATGATTATGGCGAATTTGTAGATGCTTGTCAAAAGATTAAAAATCTTAAATTCTATCGCATTCCCCGTGAATTTGATATTCGACAATTTTATGCCAAATTATCTGTAAGTTGTTTTTTATTTCAATACAGTTGTTGATATATTATTTATAGGTTAGCAAAAATCGTTCTTTGATTGGTATTTATGCTCCAAATGTTTCTGGAGGATACAAAGAAGTTATCGATAAAATTCTTGCTACAAAAGTTTTTGATTTTATTCCTCCTGTTGTTGGTCATATGGCGCATATTGACACACGTGAAAAGTTGCGCGAAATTCAATCAAATGTTTCTAAGATGTTGCTTTAAATGTTTTCTTTTGTTGTCTCTCATTTTGTTGATGACGTATATAATGTTTCTATTAATAAAAGTTTCCTTTGATATTGATAAAGTTTGTTAGTTTCTTGTTAAATGGTTTTGTACCAATAGGTTACTGTATCATTTTATGGTGTGAAAAAAACGCATTTATATGCGTGCTATCTAAATGGGGTCAAGCGGGTTACACAATACGATGACATAAATTGTACACATGTCAAAGGAATTACTGTAGAAATTTTCGATAATAATAATTATATCCGTCGTATGCTTTTTTTTTTACAATTCTTGTAATAATACTTTATCGTTCTGTTAGTAGTGGTTACTGTAATTACAACCATTAACGTGATATGATACATTCTGTTTTCTTCAATGTTAATGAAAAGCACGGAATATTGTAGAATTTATTTTAAAATTTTTAAAATCAGAAGGATTGTTGGTTTCTACCTTACAATTTTATTAATTCTGCCACCCTCGGTTTTCTAAATCATTACTAAAAAGTATATGGACGACGTTACAGTAGTTGATCATTATTGCCTCATTTTTTGTACACAATTCTTTTTGCTTTTATTTTCTACATTTCACAAACCTACTCTTTGTTTTGTCACATCCCATTCATTCAATTTTTATTTTTTTTTCTTTGGGCATCACCCCTGTATACCATTGTTATATTAATTTTTAGCATTTTAAAAGAGTGAATAGCAGTTGAAACGCTGTCAGTGTAAAGCACTAATCGTCTTGACTCGCGATTCTTTTTTCTTGTGATTGTTTTTAAAAATTTTGTATACATTTCTTTCATTTTTTAGATATCTTTAATCAACTATTTTGTAAAGCTCAGAAGTATATTTATTTCAAAAGAATGGCAACAGCTAAAGAAGCTTTGAAAGGTATGCTTTTGGATGTCAATGATGACACAGATGTAACTTTTATGGTTCATGGAACTGTAAGTTTTTAGTATATTTGATATTAAAGATTACTGTAGAATTATACATTTTTTTTTTAGGAATTTAAAGCACATAAATGTGTTCTCAATGCTAGATCAGTTGTGCTTAAAGCAATTATTGCCAAGCCACCTATAAATGGCAAATATCTCATCGATGATCCAAAAGTAACACCAGAAGTCTTTCAAGAATTTATCAAATTTCTTTATCTTGATGAATGTGATATCGATTTTGGTAATCTTGATTCAATGCTGCATATGAGTGAGTTTTTTTAACGACTGTTTGGGAATTAGTACAGCAATTTCGACATATTATATATACACATTCAAATTGAGTAGCAAAAATGTATATATGCTTCTGAGATTAGCAATTTACTTGATAATGAGCTTTATATGTATGTATTTTAGGTAAAATTTATGAAGTACCTTCTTTGAAAGAATCGTGCATCATATTTTCACGTGTTGCATGTCGATATTTTCCTGGTGCTATTGAAATTGGTGAAATTGGAATTCGCAATGAACGTTATTGTCCTGAAATAATCAGATGTGTTATTGAAAAATTTAGGAGTTCTTTTCGTAGAAGCTTTTTCTATGTCAATGACACTAGTGTAACTATTCTTGCATCAAAAGAATTGGTTGAAAAAATTGTAAATGATTTTCCTCGTAAATATCAGTTCCAAGACGAGGCACTCTACTCTGATGTAATTTCCTTTTTGTTTTTTACCATTGTTGATATTTGTTTTTTTCAGATTCAAAAATGGGTTGAAAAGATATGTATACAAGAAAGAGGAAAAATTGAACAAGAATACCTGGAAGCTATTTTATCACCAATTAAAAGCAAATTAAATTTGCTTTTTAGTTATTGATATAAATGTTACCAGTTAAAAACTGTTAGCGTATTTCTGTTGTTTTTATAGATTTATCAGATGTCTTGTTTTATATTTATTTGTTTTAAAGATTTATCAGATGTTTTCTTCTATGTTACTTGTTTTTATATAAATAAAAAATGTAGTTTTTGTTGCTAAATTGAATATTTTGGTTTATAAGCTGTATTTTTAAATTAAATGGAAGAAAGTAAAGGCTGTAAGCGGGGTTTTAGCCATTAACTGTAATGTAGCCAATGAAATGAAAAGGTTTCCAACCCGTCAAGAATTTCTTGATTCTCTCGTTTTGTAAATCATCAGACGCATATTATCGTGCTGATCCCTAATCATATTTGTCGTTTTTTAATCAAAATCAGTCGATGAGTGACAATGTCTTTTATGTTTATTTTTTTTTTCAAGATTCTGTCAAAAAAGAGAATTAAATGTACATTTGAAAGATAACAAGGAAATACATTATTTCATCGTAACCCATGTCTTTTTCGAACGATTGTTCGAGTACTGTAACAATAGTATACTTTATTACTTTATCAGAAACAAGTTTTTATTTAAATACAACATATTTAATTTACATAAAAAAAAATGGACAAAAACATGGTTTTACAATAATCACAAATGTCGCGAAGAATGTTCGCGAATTAGCATAATTGACTTTACAACATTCTTCATTCCTCAAAACGTCTATAAAAGAAGTGTTGTCTCTCTTTCTTCGTTCATTCTTATATATTTTTCTCTCTATCATTCATTCATCTGTATTTTTATGTCTTATATATTTATTTTATCTATCTAATAAATTCATATATTTATATATTATTTTCTCTGTCATTAAGAAGTCTATTTCTTCTTGACAATTGGTGCCTCTGGATTTGAACCAGTGACAGTAACTGTTACAGTTGCTTGTCAGTTTTTTCAATCCGCATATATTACTTTTCTAGTAGTAACTGTAATAGTTGCTTACCTTTTAAACAATTATATGGGTACAAACTGGTAAAGTTTGATACCATTTATCTCAATATTATATATTCTTTATAAATTAATTAAAAAGTTATACATATTCAACGATTATTAATATGTCAGGAAGTACACGAAAAGATCTTGGACGAACACGTGGAAATGCAAACAAACATCTAAGAAAGTATCAGGAAATGGTTGATATTACACCTGCACCATGGAATGATACCACAAAATCAAAGTTTCGGGCTCTTATGAATCGAATGAAAGATGATCTCGATCACTTTGATGAATACTTTAATAATTGGGATACAATTTGTACAGGTATTACAGATGCAGATGATGCAGATGCTGAACGTGAATTATATGAACAATGGAAAGATGAATATGATGAAGTCATCGAAGATTTAAAAACTGCAGTTGAAGAAATAACACAAGATCTAAAATTAAATATTTCTATCGATAGTATCTCAAATATTAGTTTGCCATCATCACGTGGAACTACAGTTGGAGTTACTGCTACAGTACCCCAACTAAATCTACCAAAATTCAGTGGTGATTACCTTAAATGGAATCCTTTCTGGCAAAGATTCGATCATGCTGTTCATTCTAAAGATTATCCAAAAATTGAGAAACTGATAAGTTTGCTTGGATATCTTGAAGGAAGAGCACTGGAAGAAGTTGAAGGTTTTGCTGTATCAGAAGAAAATTATGATACCATTGTTGATACGCTTATTAATCGTTTTGGAAAAAAATCATTAGTTGTAATTGAACTCCAATTGAAAAGGCAACATCGCTTCGTGGTATTGAAAAGGCAACATCGCATCCTGAAAGCTTGAGGACTACAGTAAATATGCTATGTAATTTATGTCGTCAACTACAAAATCTTGGTGTTGATGTCGATAATTATTCAACAAAAATTGATGTTATTGAAAAACTGCCTGATAATGAAATGAATAAACTTAAATGGTTATTAATATCTGATCCAGATAATGCAACTATTGAAAAATTAATGGATAAAATGAAAGAAATGGCTTTGAAAGCTGAATTAGCTTCAAAGTATTGTGCAAAATTTGATTCAAAACCATCAAATAATGTTCAACCAAGTACTAATTCACCAAATTTTAATTCAAAGAATATACCAACTGATACAGGTGGTAAATTCAAATGCAGTTTATGTGACGAATATCATAATGCATCAATATGTCCAAATTATGTTTTACCTGAAGAAAAGCTAACACAACTGCGTGCAAGAAGTTACTGTACAAAGTGTGGATATCGAAATCATGATACAAAAAGTTGCTTAAGAAAACTAGAATGTAAAAATTGCGAAGGAAGTCATGCTGATTTTTTGTGTACTTCAAAAAATGTTACAAAGAAAACTACTGCTTTTGTATCTGTTGAAAAGAAACAAGGCATGTTGCTTACCAAAGAAATTATTGTTGTTAATCCTGTTACAAAAGAAACAACTGAAACAGTCGTTATCTTTGATTCTGGATCACAGCAATCATATATATCTAACAAACTTATTCGTCAGCTAAAGCTTCAAAAGATTCAAGAAGAAAAACTCAATGTTACTGGATTTGGCGCTAAAACAAGTGATTATATCTCATCATTGGTAGAATTACAAATTAAAGCTAATGATGGACTTATAAATATTCATGCAAATTCAACGAAAAAGATAGCTGCAACTGTTCCAGTTGCACATGCAGAATCGTTCGAATTAAATGATATTAAAACTATTTATAAACCTGCTGATGTTTTAATTGGCATGGATTATTTCTTTAAATTTATTACTTCATTTGAAGAATTTGATGAAAATCTTCATATTGTTCATTCAAGAGTTGGAAAAATGATATGTAAAAATGTACCACAAAATTTTAAAACTACTGTATCTTCAATGGCAATAAAATCTTCTGAACGTCTTCATAAAGCTGAACATGGTTTACGAAAATTAAGAAATCATGAATCTTGTATGAAAACAACTGAAGAGCCAAAAGTATCAAGTGTTATTGAAAAATGTAAAAGAGGTGAAGTAAAAACTGATACAGATTTTACTTGTAATATTGAACAACCTCGTATTAAAAATGCTATTGGTGATGTTCAAATGCTTGCTGGAAAAGATATTCTTTCAAATCATGGTTCAGTTGTTCATAAAGTATTACAACGTCAAAATAAATATGTTAGACCACCATCTTGTTTAACAGCTGCTACAGCTGTTAATGATACATCTTATGAAAAACCTTTGCCTAAAAAATTTCAATATTTGTCTCCACAACAACAATCTGATTATTTTGCATTATGTGGAAAACCTACAACTGTCTGTGGTGGGGAGGGTCTTGCAGAGCATTCAAAGAAATCTCCTATGAAAACAATGAATATTAAGCAAGTAGTTACATCTGATACAGATAAACTTAAAAAAGAATATACTAAACAATCAATAAAGAATAAAAGCAATAATGATCTGAATAAAATTGTTCGTGATGAAAAAGATTCTGATGATCGTACATCTCATACATATCTTATTTCTTTTGATTATTAATCCTGCCGCGGGGAATGTCGCGAAGAATGTTCGCGAATTAGCATAATTGACTTTACAACATTCTTCATTCCTCAAAACGTCTATAAAAGAAGTGTTGTCTCTCTTTCTTCGTTCATTCTTATATATTTTTCTCTCTATCATTCATTCATCTGTATTTTTATGTCTTATATATTTATTTTATCTATCTAATAAATTCATATATTTATATATTATTTTCTCTGTCATTAAGAAGTCTATTTCTTCTTGACAACAAATATATAAAATATGAGCTTGGAAATTTTTTTCCACTAATCAAAATACTTATTTAGAAGAGTATTTTGATCAATAAGATGTGGGAAATTAATTAAATTAATTATCCCAAAAACATAGGAAATATCATATTCATTAAAATTTTCAATTTCAAATTGTCGATCTTAGGACGTGTATTAATTGAATTATCACGAAAGCTGGTAATACGAATTCTACCTTGATAATGCCCATTAACAATTGCAAGTGGAATGCAATTATATAATTGCAAGTGGAATGCAATTATATTTTTGACAAAGATACCACGAGCATGCTAAAATTTGAATATTTAGCAGTTTGTATCTATTATAGACTGTTATAATCAGATGTGATTGACGAATAAACTAATAATAATCGACCGCGGTCTCCGTTTCACTATACCGTATAGATTACTGTGATTACCAGAAAAAAGAATGATGGCAAAAAATACAAAAAAGCGTATAAAAGTTTAAGAAAAACTGTTGTTTTTTTCACTTCCTAGAAAGCAATCCTTTTTCATTTTTCGTAGCGAGAGTTCATATTGGCTTATGTCGTTTTTGATTTTAATTTTCCCCCGTAAAATTTTAAATTATAAAATATTATTTATTTCTTTTTTTTCCTTTTGCTTGTATTCCCTTAATTTCTTTATATAAAATAAAATGCTTTTCATTTTGAACTAATATTTATATTTTTTTTAGATTTGTCTAAGAATCAAAGATGTATGATCAAAATGTTTGATGAACATATGGATGCTTTCCGCAATCTTCATATCGATGGAGTTAATGAATGGAAAGAATGTGTCTCAATAGAATGTGATGATCATTGTGAATGCAATAATGTCGACATGGAAAAACTTTCCCCAAAAATTTGGTTAACCAAGAAGTTGTATGTTGAAGGTTATCATAATGGAAATAATCTCTCTGATGCTATGGCAAAATTTGGCCGATGCAATCTTGAATCTCTTCATCTCGCTGCTGTTAATGTTTCAATTGATGATCTCGAATTTTTTTCTGGAGGTGTCAAAGATGTAGCAATAAATTTTTGTAATCTTCGTGATGCAGATGGTCAAAATATTCCATTAGAAAAGATTATGCAACTTTTTGCTGGTGCTGATAAATATGAAATGTAAGTTTTGTGTTTTTTTGTAGATAATTTAATTGTTGTTTTTAAATCGATGATTTTAGGACGTTCAGTCATGGACATGAAGGGCGGATTTGCAATGATTATAGTGAATTTGTTGATGCTTGTCAAAAGATTAAAAATCTTAAATTCTATCGTATGCCACTGGAATTTGATATTGAACAATTCTATGATAAGTTATCTGTAAGTTGCCTTTTTTTATATTGTTTTATAAGTTTGATATAACGTATTTATTTTAGACAAGTAAAAATCGTTCTCTGATTAGTATATGTAATCCAAGGGTTGTTGGTAAATATGGTGAAGTCTTTAATCAAATTCTTTCCACAAAAGATTTTGATTTTATTCCACCTGTTCTTGGATACCTCCATTATTCTCGTGAAAAGTTGCGTGAAATTCAATCAAATGTTTCTAAGATGTTGCTTTAAATTTATTTCTTTTATTGTTTCTCATTTTGTTATTCTTCAGACGTATTTATTTTTAATAAAACTTTTTTTGATATAGATAAATTTGTTACTTTACTGTTAAATGGTTTTATTCCACTTCTGGTATCTTTATTTCAGGATTACTGTAGTAATTACATGTTTTTATGTGCGGGCATTTTGCCACACAACGCTTCCGTCTCCGCTGCTTATTCTTTATTTATTTATTTATTTATTTGCAATTTACATTGCAAATAAATAAAAGTTTGTCGAAATAATTTGTTTTTTTTAGCTTGCAATTTGTATCCTTCTATACTTCAAAGACGTGAATCTAATTGATACGATGGCCACCATTCATGATGCAATCATGGATATGTATTTAAATGTCAATGATGATGTAGACATTACTTTTCTTGTTCGTGGAACTGTAAGTTTTGTATGTATGTTAAGACTATTATTAGATTTGTAATTTTTATAGGAGATTAAAGCTCACAGATGTATTTTATCGGCGCGATCGGATGTATTAAGAGCAATGTTCAATTTTCATCATCAACCAGCAGATGGTCGCTATCGGATTGATGATCCTGAAATATCACCAGATACATTTAAAGAATTTATCAAGTTTTTATATCTTGATGAATGTAAAATCGATTTTGGTAATCTTCCTTCATTATTACATATGGGTATGGTCTATTATAACATTATTTATTTTTAAGTGGTACAATTTTTTAGGTGAAATGTATAATGTTTCTTTTTTGAAAAGGGCTTGTTTAAAGTTTGTTAAAAGAAGATATTCATCGATGGATGATGTTATTATGATTGGTGAACTTGGAATTCTTTATGAAAATGAAACTCCTGAATTGCTCAGATGTTGCTTTGAAGCCCTTGCTGCATATTCCTTCGAAAGTCTTTCCTTTTTTTATGTTCATGAAGATGGTAGAATGGAAACTGCGGCAGAAGAGCTGATTAAAAGAATCGCAAAAGACTGTCCACGTACAATGCTGTTCAATGAAAATGAACTCCTTATTGAGGTATATTTTAACATTCTTTTTTTAAATTTTGGCAGAATATTTATTTAATGTTTAGATTTTTCATTGGGCTGAAAAAGTATGCATACAAGTTTATGGGGATGCTAATGCTCGAGGAATCAAAGAAGTTTTAAGTGGTATTGTGGAATTTTTGAAATTGGATAAAATTGCTGGTAAAAATATTATGCGATATATTCATCAATATGATTTGTTACCATCAAATGAATATGTTCAAGCTGTTGCAGCTCGTTTCAAAAATAAAAATCATACCTCATAATGATGCAAATGCTTTTAATAAATAATTTTTATTGGTTATTTTACGTTGCTTTTTTTTTGATTGATGTCTCAGATGTATTTGGTTTTCATTGTTGTTTTCTTTTTAAAAATAAATAATGTAGTTGTTGTTGTATTTATTGATGTATAAATTGTTGTTTACAATTTTAAACATATTTTTATATTAGCCCTTTTCAATATAATTTAAATATTTCCATCAATCTGTCGTTGCCGAATTCTCTTGGAATAGGATTCTTAGCAATCTTTGTTGTCCCCCATGAAAAAAGTTTGCGCGTTCAGTTTAGTTTTTATGCTTTTTTTGACTATTGAGTTACCATTTTTACTTCATTTTGTTTTATAACGACGAATTGATTGAGGTATTGTTGAGTTTTACATTACAATTTTCTATGAATCTCTATATTAAGTCGTTGGCGTTCTTTAAAATTATATTTTGAAAGAATGCGGACGACGTTACAGTAGTCAATTTCTTTATATTTTTACGCAACTGTTTTTATTATCATCTTCTGTTTATTACTATCTACTCCAACGGTAATATTTGTTCTATCACTTCCTATTCGTTGAACTTTTATTTAGTTATTTTTCTAAAAATCCAAACTCGTTACATCGCTTTCTGATATATCAACAAAAAATAGCATTTTAACACTAGTTTTTTACATTTTTTAAAGCGATAGTTAGTTGAATATTTAACAACTTGAAGCACATAATTGATAATTTAAATGTACGTTTGCGATCGGTTAGTCTTGTTTACGCGCATTTTTGTTTTTTGTGTGACTTTTTAAACAAATTTATATTCATCACTCCAATCTTTTAGATATCTTTAATCAACTATTTTGTAAAGCTCAGAAGTATAGTTATTTCGAAACAATGGCAACAGCTAAAGAAGCTTTAAAAGATATGTTTTTGAATGTTAACGATGACACAGATGTAACTTTTATGGTTCATGGAACTGTAAGTTTTTAGTATATTTGATATTAAAGATTACTGTAGAATTATACATCTTTTTTTAGGAATTTAAAGCACATAAATGTGTTCTCCATGCACGTGCACATTTTCTTCGATATGTGCTATCCAAACCACCTACAAATGGATTGCACTATCAAATCAACAATCCTAAAATTGATGTCAAAGCGTTTGGAGAATTTCTCAAGTTTCTATATCTTGGTGAATGTGAAATCAATTTTGGTAACCTCAGTTGTCTATTGTATTTAAGTTAGTTTTTGTTAACGATTATTTGAGACGTTTATATTGATAACAATTAGGCAAACTCTATGAAGCACCTTCCTTGAGAGAATACAGTATCACATTTTCGTGTGATGCATGTAGCCGCATTGCTGATGTTATTCAAATTGGTGAAGTTGGAATTCGTCATGAAAATTATTGCCCTGAATTACTAAGATGTGTTCTTCAACAATATCGCCGTTGTTTAACAAAAAGTTTTTTCTATGTAAAAAATGATTTAACTATTTTTGCTTCAAAAGAATTGGTTGGAAAAATTGCAAAATATTGTGCACACATTGAACATTTTCATGATTTTATTTTTTTTGAGGTGATTTTATTTTAATTACATTATCATTATCAATCAACATTCTTTAGGTCTTCGAATGGGCAGAAAAGAAATGTATTTCAGAAAAAGGTGTAATTGATGCAGAACATATAAGAACAAATTTATCTGGAATCGTCGACAAGTTGAACTTGGAATTGATATCTGATCGAGATTTTATTGACATTGTTCAAAAAAATGGATTATTACCTCCTGATCAATGCAATCAAGAACTTGCTAATCGACTTGAAAAAAGAATTAAATATGATGATCTTATGAGACGCATAAGAAGAAGAAATTAAATTCGCTACCGTATACCTTTTGTTTTAAAAGATTTATCAGATGTGTTTTTTATAGTTTTTTTTTTGTTTCTAAGATTTATCAGATGTTTTTCTGCTTTGTTTTTGTTATAAAAAAGGTTGCTAAATTGAGTATTTTGGGTTATATATTGTTTTTGTTACAATTTTAAATATCTCTTTTTATTTTTATTTTAACTTTTTAAATCGATATTTCAGTATTTTAAATTAAATGGAAGAAAGCAAGAGCCGTAAAAGGGCTTTAGTTGATGCCAATGATTCAGATGAAGGTACTGTAGCTAAGAAAATGAAAGACTTTGAAGCGGTTTTTCCAACCCGTCAACAATTTCTTGAATCATGTAAAACCCAGAAGTTTTCTTTGCCAATGCCCGTGATTGAATATATCATCATGAATCCTGCATCACCCGCGGTCTATCAGAAGTTAATTCAATCTTGCAAATGGTTTTTCATTAGAAATCCAATATTGGTTTTCAAGGATGTTTATATCAAAAAAAGAAACGATTGGAAGTCATGTGTGTCAAAAACATGTTTGGATTTTTGTACATGTTCAATTGAAAGCCTTAAAACAGCCAATATGGAAGAAATTCAATCGAAGATTTGGTTATCTAAGAAGTTGTATGTCCATGATTTTGATAATACTGAGCTTATCTCTACTGTAATACCAAGAATTAACTTTTACAATCTTCAATGTCTTTCTTTTTCTTTTGTTAAATTTTCGTATGATGAACTAAAATTTCTTTCTTCGGATGTAAAAGATGTTAAATTTATTTTTTGCACTTTTTGTGATAATGGTAAACATATTCCTCTTGAAGATGTTGTCAAGCTTTATGGAAGTGCTACACATTTGGCTATGTAAGTTTTTTTAGTTACTATTATTAAAAAGGTAAATTGTATTTTTGAAGAGCTTTCAAACCTGTACAAGATGGTGGAATTTGTGAAGATTATGATAAATTTATCAGCGCATGTCAAAGTATCAGATGTATTACTTTTACTGGATTTTCTCAGAATTTCGATGTTGAACAATTTTATAAAAAGTTATCTGTAAGTTTTCAAGATAGATGTATAAATCAATAGAAAACGGATTGATTGAAGAAAGTACCCCAAATGTTTGGACATGTATTTGGGCGTTCAATTTTAAATGCAAATATAAATACTTCTTAATTTATAGATTGTCAAAAATCGCTCTATGATTTATGTGATCCAACAACAAGAAGTAGAAAAGTATAAGATAGTTATTAATCAAATTATTGCCACAAAAGAATTTGATTTCGTTCCTCCTGTTATTATTCAAGGAAGAGATGAAAATGGTACTGCTCAAGTTCTAATTTCGCTTCAAGTAAAAGCTTTTAAGAAATTGCTTTAAGCTTTTGTTTTTGTGTTTCCTAAAAATTTGGTATTTGTCAGATGTTATATCACTTATTGCTTGTTTGAAAAATTGTTATAAAGTTTTTGATGTTATTGAAAATTTAACTAACAGGTTTATTTTCCATTTCTTAAACTATTTATCAGGCTTTTATATTTCTTTAACTATTTTTTTTTTATTTGAAGTACGTTAATATTTGTTACCGTAACCTAACAGGGAATATTATTTTGTTTATTTTCCCTTTTTGATTAGATTCTAAGTTTCCTTATTGTCATTTGTTTGCCTATCGCAACTCAAGATGAAAACTTTACAAAGGGTTTTTTGAAAAACAAACTTATTATCAAACCTACTTATTTTCTTCTTACGTTGATTTCAAAATTTCTTTTTAAGAAACGATACTCCTTGACAGCGCTGTCGAAAATGTTGTTGTGGTTTTTCTAAGAAAAAACTGTTATCTTTGAAAACTTACTAGTTGCCCTTTTTTAATATGGACTCAATGCGCAGTAGATTTTCTTTATTTTGTTTTAAACGTTTGTATTTTGTGATATTCTTGTTTTTTTTTGTATATCAATTGTGTTATTGATTTGAATTTTTTATTTTTTTAGATATTATTATCAAGCTAAGAAGTGTATCTGCTGAAAAACAATGGCCTCCACAATTAAAGAAGCAATGATGGATATGTTTATGAACAAGCATAATGATGCCGATGCTACTTTTGTGGTTCATGGAACAGTAAGTTTCTTTTCTTTATGTCAAAAATTACTGTATAATTACACAGCTTTTTAGGAGATTAAAGCTCATAAATGCTTTTTATCAGCACGATCAGATGTATTGAAAGCCATGCTCAATTTCCATTATCAACCAGCTGATGGTCGACATCGTATTGATGATCCATTTGTATCACCAGACGTATTTAAAGAATTTATCAAGTTTTTATACCTTGATAGATGTGATGTTAATTATGAAAATCTTGGTCCAATGATGCATTTGGGCGAGTTTTTTGGGTTTTGGCGAATTTTGGGAGTTTTTGGTTTTGGATTGGGTTACTGTATTGCTTAAAATGGGGGTTGAGAAGACGCTGTGTTTATGAATTAAAGTTTCAGGTGAAATGTATAATGTTGCACCACTGAAATCTTTTTGTGTTTCATTTGCTAGTGCTGAATGTAAAAATATGGTTGGTATCCTAAAAATTGGTGAACTTGGAATTCTTCATGAAAGTGAATGTTCTGAACTACTCAGATGTTGTTTTGATGGAATTTGTGCAGATTCTTTCAAAAATCTCTTTTTTTGCTATAATACATTTGATGGTACACCAGTACTTGCTTCAAAACAACTCGTTCAAAGAATTGCTAAAGATTGTCCCCGTACAAATTTTTTTAATGAAAATGAAATTCTTGATAAGGTATACTGTATCGTATTTGTTGCTTATCATTGTGTATATTTAAATTTAGATTTGTGAATGGGGACAAAAAATATGTGAAAAGGAAAATGGTGATATGTATAAAGGACTCCAAGATGTTTTAAGTGACATTGTAAATTTGCTGAAGTTGGAAAAAATTAATGATTTCCTTCTTGTTCGAATTATCCATGACAATAAACTTTTGCCTTCCTGTGAATATATTGAACTGCTTACTGAACGACTTTTGAGTAGAGATCGTGCAATGTATTATCTTGATGCGACGTATACAGTTGATGCAAGTACCAATTACATCGATATGTTATAACTACTTATAATTGTTTAATATCTTTTTATTGTTATTTGATGTCTAAGATGTTTTTTTGTTGTTTTTTTTTGCCAGAAGTCTAAGATGTTTTTTCCTTTTGTTTTATTGTCAAGTTTGTCTTTGTTGTTTTTTTTAATAAAAAAGAATAAATCACTTTTATTTAATCAAGGTTTTTGTAAATTTTTGCTTGAGTAAGTAAATGTTGTACCCCCTTTCTAAGTTACTTGCATTGCATTCAAAGTTACTGCGGTCTCGAAGAGCTTTTTTATGCGAGCATTGTTCCTATTTGACATATGTGTGTTGATGGGGTTTTTTATTATCTCGTACTGGTTTTAGGGAATGTTTAATTTTTGTTAAAAAAAATAATCAAAGAATGATGGCTGATGAAAAAATCGTTTATGTGTTTTGTTGTAAGGACAGTGTAATATTCTTCCCATAAAATATCGCGGATCTAATAAAACATTTCGTGAGGGAGCGTCCATTCCTATCTGTTTTTGAATTAGTTTTTTTGATCTCTCTATTCTTTTCACGTTGTTTTTTTTTCCTGTTTTTGCTAATTTTCGTTTTTGTATTTTAGCGTCTACTTTAAGGTACCTCATCCAACTGCTATCATATAATATGACATCATTCACATGTGAGCCAGGTATTTACATTGTGAAAAGAGGTAAATTTGACTTATAGGTCTTTATCATTCTTATCATTAATATCCCTTTTTAGATGGTCGAAAAGAAGGCTTATTCATTGATAAAATTACATCAAGAATTACCAAACTTTGTTATGGCCTTAATATGGAATTTGTTGATCCTGTAAGCTTTAATCATACAACATTTAAACCACGTCTTATCTCTTATCACTTTTATAGGCTGAAATTATGCTTAAAGTTACTCGTGGAATTTACAAAGGTGTTACAACAATTGAACTTGATAATCTTGCTGCTGAAATTGCTGCATCAATGACAACAAAGCATCCAGATTATGCTCTACTCGCTGCTCGAATTGCTGTCTCAAATCTTCATAAAGAAACAAAGAAAGTCTTTAGTGAAGTTATGCAAGATCTCTATAATCGTCGACATCCAAAAACTGCTATGCATAAGCCAATGATTAGTAAAGAAATTCTAGATATTGTTCTTGATAATGCTGATACACTTAATTCTGCTATGATATATGATCGTGATTTTGCTTATACATTTTTTGGTTTTAAAACTCTTGAACGCTCTTATTTGTTGAAGATGAATGGAAAGATTGTTGAACGTCCACAACATATGTTAATGAGAGTTGCAATTGGGATTCATAAAGATGATATTGCATCGGCTATCAAAGTATATTTTAATCCCTTTACTATTGAGATTTATTTTATATCATTTTTAGACCTACAATCTCATGTCAGAAAGATGGTTTACTCATGCATCTCCAACCCTTTTCAATGCTGGTACAAATTATCCACAGCTTTCGTCTTGCTTCCTTTTAACAATTGATGAAGATTCTATTGAAGGCATCTTTGAAACTCTTAAAACTTGTGCAAGAATTTCTAAATCTGCTGGTGGGATTGGCTTAAATGTTCATAAAATTCGTGCATTTGGTTCTGATATAGCTGGTACAAATGGTACTTCAAATGGTCTTATTCCAATGCTTCGAGTCTTTAATAATGCTGCCCGATATGTTGATCAAGGTGGTAATAAGGTATGCAATATTTTGTTGTTTATACCTACAATAACCCTCTATTTACTTTTAGCGTCCTGGTGCATTTGCAATTTATCTTGAGCCATGGCATGCAGATATCTTAGAATTTATTGATCTTAAAAAGAATACCGGCTGTGATGAAGAACGTGCTCGTGATCTCTTTTATGCTCTATGGATTCCAGATCTTTTTATGAAACGGGTAAAGAATGATGAAATGTGGTCATTGATGTGTCCAAATGAATGTCCTGGTCTTGAAGATTGTTGGGGTGAAGAATTTGAAACTTTATATACCAAATATGAAGCAGAAAAACGTTACCGTAGACAACTTAAAGCTCGTGATATTTGGAAGTCAATTGTTGTCTCTCAAATTGAAACTGGTACTCCATATATGCTTTACAAAGATGCTTGCAATCGTAAATCAAATCAACAAAATCTTGGTACAATTAAATGTAGTAATTTATGTACAGAAATTGTTGAATATTCATCACCTGAAGAAGTTGCTGTATGTAATCTTGCATCACTTGCTCTTCCAAGATTTGTTACTGCTGATCGTGGTTTTGATTATACGAAGCTTCATGAAATTACAAAAGTTGTTACAGTTAATTTGAATAAAATTATTGATGCAACATATTATCCTGTTCCACAAGCTGAACGTTCAAATAAGCGTCATCGTCCTATTGGTATTGGTGTTCAAGGTCTTGCAGATACTTTTCAACTTATGAGACATCCATTTACATCTGATGAAGCTAAAGAAGTTAATCGCCTCATCTTTGAAACAATTTATCATGCTGCCCTTGAAGCTTCATGTGAATTAGCAGAACAATTTGGTCCATATGAAACATATGAAGGTTCACCACTTTCACGTGGAATTCTTCAACATGATATGTGGAATGTTACACCTTCAGGCAAATGGGATTGGAATGCTTTACGTGAAAAGGTTGCAAAGCATGGTGTTCGAAATTCTCTTCTTCTTGCTCCAATGCCAACTGCATCTACAGCTCAAATCCTTGGAAATAATGAAAGCATTGAACCATATACTTCAAATGTTTACAGTCGTCGTGTTCTCTCTGGTGACTTTCAAATTGTCAATCCACATTTATTGAAGGATCTTGTTGATAAGAATTTATGGAATGATGAAACTAAAAACTTTTTAATTGGGCATGGTGGTTCAATTCAAGAAATTCCTGGTATTCCAGATGATTTAAAAGAATTATATAAAACTGTATGGGAAATTTCACAGAAAGATATCATTGATATGGCTGCTGATCGTGCTGCTTATATTGATCAATCACAATCTTTAAATCTTCATATTGCTTCACCATCATATGCAAAATGTACTTCAATGCATTTTTATGGTTGGGAAAAGGTTTGTAACTTTACTACTGTAGCTTAAACATTGGTTAATATTCTTATTTTTAGGGTCTTAAAACTGGTATGTATTATTTGCGTTCACGTCCTGCAGTTGATGCTGTACAATTTACTGTTGATAAAGAAGCTCTAAAACAAGGAACCCGCCCAGCAACAAATGAAAATGCTCAGCCTAAACCTTCAAAACCTCTTGTCACCACATACGCTCCAGCTTTAGAAGATGATGGTTGTGTTATGTGCAGCGGATAAGCTGAATTTATCTGTTATTAAAAATTTTATGATTACTGTGTCTTATTTTTGTTAATCATTTTTTTGTTTGTCATAAAAGTATTATATAAAAAAACAAAATTATAAGTAACTTTGCATAGAATCTAGTTATGTTCTTGTGCTATTTTTTTGTTGATTTAAGCTACATTTTTTTTGCTGCTTTTTATTTTTATCAATTCAAGATATCACCAGAAGTTTAACACTTCTGGTGATATCTTGAATTGATGTTTTTCTTTCTCTTACTGTATACTTAAATAGGTTTATCTTAACGGAAAAAAATTTTATTGCACTAAATTTCTTCTTTCATGTTTTCGAAAACCGAAGGCAATTGCTGATTGTGATATTCTTGATAAAGATTTTGCTGTAAATTTCCTCAAAAGCTCTTTCTGTTATGTATCTGAATAAGATGTTTTTGTTCTCGTTTCTTTTGATTCTGTTATTATGTATGGACCGTTTTCTTTGTAATAATTAATCGTGTTTTGTGTTATTATTGTAATAAAATTGTTTTTTATTGTTATTTTTGTTGTCGTGTTTATATGCTTTATTATTGTTTTGTTTTCATTTTTATACTTTATTGCATATTGCTAGATACGGTAGTTTAAACAAATGTTATTCTTTGGGTAGGTACCGCACACTTTTTCCTTTCTTTTCTTTGACATTTTTTGTGGTTACCGTAATCCCAAATGAAACTTTGCGGCACCTTTTTTTTATAACTTAACTATAAAACTTTCTAGATGTAATTTTTTACGCTGAATCCGAATTTGCCATTTTTGGAAAAGTTTTCTTTGGCACAAATTGCCGAAAACGGCATTTTGTATGTTTTTTAAGGAAAAGACACTCATCTCACTCGATCTCACTAATAAAATTAGTATCATAAGATAGCCCGTCAAAAACTACATCTACTGTAAAAAAATTGTATGAGCGAAAATGATCGAAGGCACTTTTTTTAGGCGAAAAACGGCATTTTTCTGCTTAAAAAAGTTCAAAAAGTCTGTCAAAAAAAGAAAGAGAAAGAAGTCAGTCGCCTGTGCGTCTCTTCTTTCCTTTTGAGTCGGCAGCGAGGAAAAAAAGAGAAGGATGCACACACAAAAAAGAGTGTTCTCTTTGACTTTTTTTGTCGATGAAAAAATTTTGCTTTGCCGAATTTTCAGAAGGCATTTTCGGCATTTTAAATTAATTTTTTTAATTTTCGTTTTTATTTTATTCTTAGTCAGAGTCGAAAACACAAATATAACAAGAAAATATTTATTTTCAAAAACTTTTTTTTTGACGTGCCGGTACCTATCTTTGGCGTTTTGTTTTTTAAACTTTGGTGTTTTGACATCAAGTTTGCGTCAAGTTTGATGAGAACAACTTTTTTTTTTCTCTTTTTGAAGTCATTTCTCAATAAATGAGAATCAATACCCATAATACTAATATTTATTTTTAGAACTGTAATAGTTACATTCTATCAAAATGAATTCTATTTCTAAAACTGTAAGTTATTTAAACATTTTTTAATATATTAGTCCACAATTACCTTTTTTTGTTACTTTTATCACTTTTACTTCATTAAAACCAAAAAAAAAGCGGAAAAAGGCTGCTTTTCTTTAACAAGGTGGGATCAAAAATTTGTCACCCATTGTAACAACTGAGTCTAGCTATTTTTTTTTTTAGAAGCTTCCAGTTGCTGTTGAATGGCCTATTCCTGAACATCGTTTACAAGAAATGAAAAATAAACCTGGCAAACCTCTGAGAAGTGAAGATTTCATTGCTTGCGATTCTCCTAGTATCAAATATTATCTTTCTATTCAATCATATAAACCTGGACATGAACGGCATGGAAATATTTGTATCTTTTTTTATTTACATTTTCTTGATGACATAAATGTTGAAGCTTCTTTTAATTTTGCAATTGAATCTGCTAATTTCCTTGCAAAAAATAAACATGTTTATGAAAGTTCTGAAGGATGGGGTGGTATTTGCTGTAAAAATGAAGAATTGTTTGACCCCGAAAAGAGATTCATTGTTAATGGCAAACTTGATATTAAAATGGATGGATTTCTTATGATTGAAAAAGAAGAAGAGGAGAAGAAATGGGAATGCAGTAATACTGATGATTTCTTGGGTGTTGGATTATGGGAACAAGAAGATAATAAAGACTTTACTGTTGAAGTTGGAGAAAAGCAAATTAGTGTAAGTTTTGTGTTGTATAATATTAGGATATATATACGTACTACTTATTTTAAGGTTCACAAATGTGTACTTGCTCATCGTTCTCCTGTATTCGCGAGAAAGTTTCAATCAAGCTTCAAAGAAGCAGAAGAGAATAAAATCACCATCAAAGATTTTTCATTTGATCTTGTTGAAACAGCAATCAAGTTATGCTATCATCATAGCCTTGCTCCTACTGTCTCTTTAGAAGATAAATTGACACTCCTTCAGTTCTTCGCTAAGTACGATATGCAAACATTGAAGGTAAGATTCTTTCACGTACTTTTATAATGAATAACTTTTCGTTCTTTTAGCATGATCTTGAATGTTATTTGGTTACGGTAATTAATGAAATAACCGTTTGTCGTGTTGCCAATTGTTCACTTCTTTCAAATTCTGTAAAACTTAAAATGAAATGTGCCGATTTCCTTCAACATTGTCTTCGTGAAAGAAAGCCTATCAATGATTTTGATACCCTTGACAAAGATCTTGCTATGAATATTCTTAAAAATTCTTTCTCTCATTTATCTGGATAAAATGCTTTTGTTTTGTGATTTTTTATGTGAATCTTTTTAATTTTTTTGCTTGATGTCTAAGATGTTTTTTTTTTTTCATTAAAAAAAATAAATCATTATTTTTTTAATCAAGGGTTTTGTAAATTTTTGCTTGAGTAAGTAAACGTTGTATCCCCTTTTTAAGTACTTGCATTGCATTCAAAGTTACTTCGGTCTCGAAGAGGTTGTTTATGCGAGCATTGTTCCTATTTGTCATGAGTGTATTGATGGGGTTTTTTTTATTATCTCACACTAGTTTTACCTTTTTTTTGATTACGTATTTAAATAGTTATTTCTTTGAAATAATTTCCTTTTTTATAGCTAATTTTTTCTGTATTCCCAAGGTGTTTAAAAATAATGTCTACCATTAATGAAGCGTTGATGGATCTTTTTATGAATAAATATGGTGATGCAGATGCAATTTTTGTTGTCCATGGGACTGTAATGTTTTTTTTCATACTATTGCATCATTGTAAATATATTATTTATAGGAAGTTAAAGCTCACAAGTTCTTTATATCTACCAGATCTGATACACTTAGAGCTATGCTCAATTTTGGTGAACAGCCTGTTGATGGTCGTTATACAATTGATGACCCAAAAGTAACACCAGAAGTATTTAAAGAATTTTTGAAATTTCTTTATGTTGATGCATGTGATATCGATTTTGATAATCTTGGTGCTTTAATACATATGAGTGAGTATTTTGTTTATTTTGCTAGTTATTAAGCATTTTTTAGGCCAAATGTATTTCGTTCCACAACTGAAAGAATTTTGTACAGCATTTGTAAAAACAGAATGTTCATCAGTTGCTGGTATCATCCAAACTGGTGAAATTGCAATATTATATGAAAAAGAGTGCCCCGATTTACTAAGATGTTGTTTTGAAGGATTAGGAAAAGCTGAACTTCAGTCTTTTACATGCACTACAAATCAAAAGACTACTTTTGCATCAAGAGATTTGGTTGAAAGAATTGTTAAAAATTGTCCACGAACGGTTACACTCACTGAAGATGCTGTTCTTCAAACGGTAATAATCAATACATTTTTAAAAAGAAATATAATTGCAATTTTCTAGCTATTCAAATGGACTAAATTAGTATGCGAACATGAGAAGAATGCTGAAACTTATAACTCTACAATGCCTGACTGTGTCAGACGGAAAAATTGCATTTATCGTTACATTAAAATGTTGAATCTTGATAATGTCTCTGATAAAGTTTTTATTGATATTATTCATAGAAACGGCTTATTAGCTCGGGATGAATATTTTTGGATGTTGGTAAAGCGGCTTGAAAAAAGAGTTGAAGAAAGTGATGCAAGAGAAGCAGTCGATGAAGATATCATTTATCTATAAATATCACAAATGTCTAAGATGTAGTTTTTCCCTTTGTTTTTTACTTTTTGATAATAAATATTGTAGGTGTTGTTAATAAATTATTTATTTTGATTTATAAATTGTCTTTGGAAACTCGAAAAAAAAGTTTGCAAGTGCTATACTATATTTAAACCATTTTCGTAACTGTTTTTTGGGGTGCTATATCGTACATTTCTTTCATCTTTTATACATCTCACTACTTTATTTTCTAGCTCAGAAGTATATCAATTTCAAAAACAAATGGCAACCGCTAAAGAAGCTTTAAAAGATATTTTTTTTAACAAGAATGATGATGCAGATATTACCCTGTTGGTTCATGAAACTGTACGTTTGCTTCAAAAAAGTTAAAGCTGAGTTATAGCTTATTCGTTTATAGGAATTTAAAGCACATAAATGTGTTCTCAATGCTAGATCAGTTGTGCTTAAAGCAATTATTGCCAAGCCACCTATAAATGGCAAATATCTCATCGATGATCCAAAAGTAACACCAGAAGTCTTTCAAGAATTTATCAAATTTCTTTATCTTGATGAATGTGATATCGATTTTGGTAATCTTGATTCAATGCTGCATATGAGTGAGTTATTTAACGGAAAGATGGTGAATAGAATTTAGTTGTATTTTTTTTAGGTGAAATTTATGAGGTGTATTCTTTGAAAGAATCATGCATTGCATTTTCACGTGTAGCATGCCGAAATTATACTGGAGCTATTAAATGCGGCGAAGTTGCAATTTGTCATGAAAATTATTGTCCAGAATTAATCAGATGTGTTCTTCAAAAATTTAGTGATCCTGATTCTTATGGTAGAAATTTGTTTTACTTTACAGATAATGGTTGTACTGTACTTGCATCAAATGAATTAGTTGAAAGAATTGTAACCGAATGTTCACGCGCTTATTATTTACAAGAATGCGAACTTCTTTTTGATGTATTGTCTTACTGGCTGTTAGGACTGCTAATTTTTTTTGTTCTTTAGGTTAATCAATGGGGTCAAAAGAAATGTATTGAAGAAAAGGGTGTAATTGATGGTAAACATATGCAATCAATTTTATCCCGAATTATTGAAAAATTTAATTTGGAAGAATAGAGGTTTTATCATTTGATCGAAAAAAAAACTGCCTTATCATATACCTTTACCTTTTTGATTGATGGCTAAGATGATTTTTTTCCTTAGTTTTTACTTTTTTATAATAAATATTGTAGTTTTTGTTGTTAAATTGGTTTTTTCATTTTCAAATTGTTATTTTAACAACGACCTGATATCTTTTTATGTTTGTAAACAAAATTTTTGTGTGAAAATGATATATCGACCACTGGTTTATGTTTGTGAAAAGGAAAACGTTGTATTGTAGTTTTTTAATTCCATCTTTACTTGATTTTTTATGCTTCTTTCATTCTTTAGATATCTTTAATCAACTATTTTGTAAAGCTCAGAAGTATATTTATTTCAAAAGAATGGCAACAGCTAAAGAAGCTTTGAAAGGTATGCTTTTGGATGTCAATGATGACACAGATGTAACTTTTATGGTTCATGGAACTGTAAGTTTTTAGTATATTTGATATTAAAGATTACTGTAGAATTATACATCTTTTTTTTAGGAAGTGAAAGCACATAAATGTGTTCTCAATGCTAGATCAGTTGTGCTTAAAGCAATTGTTGCCAAGCCACCTATAAATGGCAAATATCTCATCGATGATCCAAAAGTAACACCAGAAGTCTTTCAAGAATTTATCAAATTTCTTTATCTTGATGAATGTGATATCGATTTTGGTAATCTTGATTCAATGCTGCATATGAGTGAGTTATTTAACGGAAAGATGGTGAATAGAATTTAGTTGTATTTTTTTAGGTGAAATTTATGAGGTGTATTCTTTGAAAGAATCATGCATTGCATTTTCACGTGCTTCTTGTGGTAACATTGCGGGTGTTATTCAATGCGGCGAAGTTGCAATTCGTCATGAAAATTATTGTCCAGAATTAATCAGATGTGTTTTTGCAGCCTTTACTCATTATTTTAGCAATAATCTCTCATATACTAATGACACAGGTTCAACTATTCTTGCATCAAAAGAATTGGTTGGAAAAATTGCAAAAGAATGTCCACGCATTCATCGTTTTCATGATTATCTACTTCTTTTTGAGGTGATTTTATTTTAATTACATTATCATTATCAGTTGGCATTCTTTAGGTATTCGAATGGGGCAAGAAAAAATGTAATGCAGAAAAAGGTGTAATTGATGCAGAACATTTAAAAACAAATTTATTTGGAATTATCGACAAGATAAATTTGGAAAAGGTTCCTGATCGTGATTTTATTGATATTGTTCAAAAAAATGGATTATTACCTCATGATCAATGTATTCAACATCTTGTAAATCGACTCGAAGAAAGAATTAAATATGACGATTTTATGAGACGCATAAGAAGAAGAAATTAAAATTCGCTACCGTATACCTATTTGTTTTTAAAGATTTATCAGATGTTTTTCTGCTTTGTTATATGTTTTTGTTATAAGAAAAATAAAGTGTTTGAGTTAGTAAAATGTGTTTAATTATTTAAAAATTGTTAATTTTACAATATGATCTCTTCCTATTTTCCTTAAACGTTTTAAAAGTGATTACTACAATTTTTTAGTTTTTTGTTTGAATTTATTGCAACCAACAATAAATGGAAGAAAGCAATAGCCATAAAAGGGCTTTAGTTGATGCCAATGATTCAGCTGAAGGTACTGTAGCTAAGAAAATGAAAGACTTTGAAGCGGTTTTTCCAACTCGTGAACAATTTCTTGAATCATGTAAAACCCAGAAGTTTTCTTTGCCAATGCCCGTGATTGAATATATCATCATGAATCCTGCATCGCCCGCGGTCTATCAAAAGCTAATTCAATCTTGCAAATGGTTTTTCATTAGAAATCCAATATTAGTCGTTGAAAATCTTCGTGTTAAAAATTCTGACGAATGGAAAAGATGTGCATCAAAGGAATGTTCGATGAAATATGAATGTGAATGTAAAAGCCTCAGAAGTATTGACGTTCTTGATAAAGGATCAAAAATTTGGTTGACCAAGCGTCTACATGTTTATGGATATCAAAATCGTGAAATACTTTCTATGATTATTCCAAAAATTTATCGTTGTACTCTCGAACATTTCAACATTTATTCTGCTGATGTTTATCTAAATGATTTGAAGTTTTTTTCACCGGGAGTCAAAGATGTTGGATTTTATGCTTCTTTTTTCCTTAATAATAATGGAGAAAATGTTCCATTGGAAGATGTCATTCACCATTTTCCTGGTGCTGAAAATTTTTCATTGTGAGTTTCAAAACTGACAATTGATTAGATTTTAATCTTAAAACATATTATAGGTCCTTTAATAGAGATCTAGAAGAAAGTATTTGTAAAGATTATAAAAAATTTATCGTTGCTTGTCAAACTTTTAAATTTATGGTATTCGTTGGTGGACCAGTCACATTTGACATTGAAAAACTCTACAAAACCATGATTGTAGGTTCTTTTCTGAGAATATATATATTGTTTCGTTTATGTTTCGTTTTACAGGATTCCAAAAATCGCACAATGTTTACAATAATTATCAGTGAAGGAGTGGAAGATTGTCAGCCTGTTATAAATCAAATTATTGCTACAAAAGATTTTGATCACGTTCCACCTGTTATTACCAATATACGAGATTTAGATGCCAGTGAAATACTGGAAGAAATTCGGTTAGACGCCTTTAAGAAATTGTGTTAATATTATTATAATCGCTTTTTATTTAAAAATTATTGTAATCATCAGAAGTATTGTCTTTTTATAAAATTTATGTTACGTGGTGTGTCTCTTATAATAAATTAATTGTTTTGAAGAAAAAAATTAACCATATTATTATACTTTCCTATAATAATACACACATTATGCTTCTTTATTGTTTAGTGGAAAAAACATATTTAGCTTTATTGTTATATTAAAATTAAAAGATTTTATGTGATAAACTCAAAAAATACTTTAAAAACTGTTTATCGTAGCTCCATTTTGCTTAATTGTAAGCCAAAAAATTGAGTATAAAAACTGTCGCATCTTTTGCTTTCTTTTTGGTGTACGATAAAAGTAGCACTTGGCATTCTTTGATTTTTATTTTTTAAACTGATGATGACGGTTGCGTCTTTTTTAATTAACACCAAATACTTTAGTTTTAGTAAAAAGTTTGGGGATTTATCTGAAATTTTTATTCACTTTTTTGAATCATTTAAAATGGACCATCTTCAAATTGGCAAAAGAAATTTATCTCGCAAAAAAAACACATCTAAAAAACTGACGATAATGTTTTTTCTTTTTCTTTAACTGAGTAAAACTGTTTGGTGCTTTTATTGGTGATTTTTTAAACTCTAAAAAATCTTTTTTATTAACTGAAATTTCAGTTTATCTTTAAATTAAAACTGAACACAAATAAATTTAAGCCAAGAAAGAGACACAAAATATACCTCTCATTCTTGTGCATTTAATATAATAACTGTGTCGACCAATTTTATTAAGCTTTGAAACTTTATTCAAATTAGTTTTGTTTTTATGGAACATTAAAACTGAAATTTCGTTTCATCACCCCATAAAGGTCTCTCAAAAGCACTATTTCTGTCTGTTTTTATATCTTTTTTCTGTAAAAACATTATTTTAGAACCAAAACGGAAGCGATTAAAGTTATTTAAAGTTTTATTTTTTGGCATATAAAAAAAAGAAAGAAGAAGTGTAATTTTCATGTTAAAGTGTTCTTTAATAAAACAAGAAAACGGGAAAAGAACTTTTTTGAGGTTGTTTTGGGATTTATGTTGGAAATCATTTGAAGCGTACTGTAATAAACATAATATAATAGCAGAGAATACTGTAGTGGCAGTTTTTTTAGTACAGTTTTCAAGGTTATTATGTTTCGGAACCAGAAATTCTCAGATTGAATTGAATTAAAAAAGTTATCAGAATCCTTAAATTTTAAAACTTATCAATTTTCGTGTTGAAAGCATTTTTCGCAAGTTATCTAGACCTACTGATTCCTAATTTCATGAATGCGATACCCATGAGTCGATTTTTAAAAACATCTTAAGGAAGGGTTCACTTTTAATTACTAAATTTGTTTCAACCTCAAATCCACCGTACATCCAGCCACTCATGTTTTTTAATAGCGTGGAATCACCAAGTCAAACATCCGACGCGCTAATCACTTGACCACATCAGATGGGCCCTTTTTTTGAAAATCAAAATGTCGATTTTGAAGACCATCTTAGAAAAGAAAGAGTTAAATTTTAATGCTATTAATTTTTTGTATAAACTGTTAAAAGATTAATTTTCAATATTAACGCAATTTTAGTGGTCTTCTAATGCATTAAATTTATGGCTCCCTTTTTTGTTAAAATTCAATCATTCATTTTTATATCAAAAACCGCTAATACATTTTTAAATTTATTTCCTTGCAAAAAAAACTAAATCAGCGAAGACAGCGAAAAAAAAACTGCTGCAAAAACATACTTTCGCAAATAATAATAACTCATATCTCAAGTGAAGTGAAACTGATTTTAGCTCCCATTTTTCGAGTCCCATTTTTTCTGGTACATATTTTTTCTATTCTGCTTTCTTATAGCTTCTCTCTTCTTTTTTTTCAAAATTGATAGTCGCTTGAGATTTCATCAAAAATGCCAAAAAATCTTTAGTTCTTCAGCATTTTTTTCTTTTCACATTCTTTAAGTAAGTTATACTCGTTTGACACTTAAGCTTTTGTGAAGGAGGTCCTCTCTTTTTTTATATTTTTTGGCTTGTCAAAGTCAGTAAAAAAATTATATTATAAAAAATGGTTTTGGTTTTGGTTTTTTTTGCAAAAAACATTATGAAAATAGCTTTTTTACGTTTTTTATCAAAATTTTTATATCTATAGTAGTTGGACAGAATGATAAAAATGATAAGAAATATAGAGTTTTTTTTAAAGGCATGTAAGGATTGGGTTCAAAATCTACAGGGCGTTCCAATGGTTACACTTTGTTTTTGATTGCAATAGATTTGATTTGCTTTTTGTGGATTCATATTTGCAGGAATTGGTCATGGATTAGGGTAGTGTCTATTGCACCTAAAATTTTGTCATTTGAGAACACTCAATTCAAATTTGACTGTGACATAGATTCTAAAAATCCATATTGCGCTATACATAACAGAGAAAAAAATTAGTTCTGTAGTTTCAAAATTGATAAAATTGCATCATTTAAAAAACTAGAGTAAAAATACTTTTTTGTTTTTTTAAAATGCCTTTTTTAAGATGGCTGTCACTTGGTCATTTTTTGAAGCCAAGGAGTTGATTTTTCGATGGCTGAAACTATAGCTGATTTATACTTTCTGAAATTCAGTGTTTTTTTCTTTTTCTTTTTCTTTTTCAGTAGTTTTGTAGCTTTATCCATAAAACTGTTTTAACCTCAAAAAAACCAAATTGTCTTTCATTCATTTTTGACTACCTTTAAAAGTTTATGCACATTTTTGTCGTCTTCAACATATCCATCTTTTTTTTGTAATCATAATTAATCCATACACATACATACAAATCTACTTTTTGCTTGAATGCTTTAAAAGCTTTTCTTTTTCTTTTACAAACAAATTAAAATCTTTGATTCTCTAAAAAACTCTAACAAAATTTTGTCTTTTCTTTTTCTTCCAACTATCTCACTTTTTCTTTTTCTGTTTTCTTCAAGCTAACTGACATTGAATCTTCTTCCAATGCTTGCTTACTTTTATCCTCGGCTATTCTCATTTTAATCTAATTTAATTTTTTCATGTTATCTCTCTCTCTTTATTGGATTGAGATTAAATTAAAACTCTTAAATCAAACAACAAACTCATTCTTCTTTTTTTTACTTTAATTTTATTTATTTATTTTTGTGGTAGCTAATTTATGGGTTTTACTTTTTTCTGTTTGATTATTTAACAGGGATGGACATGGTTAAATGGTAAATTAAAATATTGTAAAAGTTTTTCAGTTAAATTTGTGTTTCTTTTTTTTTTTTTTTAATGAATTGAGTTTGTTTTATTTCAAAAAACCTAAACTTTCTCATTTGCTTGTCATTATTATGAAACTAAAATTTCATTTTCGAGAAACATCAAAATTGCAAGCTCATCAAGATTCATTGTATGTGACTTAAATGAGAAATTTCAATTTCTGGCCTGTTTCAGGCGAAAATTTATCTTTAAGATAGATTTCGGTATTTTGCTTTCAAAAAAAACAAAATTTAATTAATCAAAATAATTTTAATTTTGGTTTTTTACGAAAAAATCGACGAAATTTATTAATTTCGGAAATGAAGCATTTTCGCATTTAGAGGAAAGGGGCTTTGGGACACCCAAAATTTTGAAATCAAACTAAAAAAACATACATTATCAAAAACGGAATTTTTTCATTTTCGATCAGTACATTTTACTTTTTGCGAAATTGAAATCTCGAAATCTACCTTTAACTTTGGCTTGAAAATAAATAAAATTAAAATCGACATCGAAAAAAGTTTTTGTTGATCAATAACCGAACGTTTGATAATTAGATGAAATGAAAATTGAAATATCAAATTTTTCGAAAAATACGCTCTTTATTTTAAAATCGGTGTAAATTTTTGCCGATCAAAAAAAAGTTGATCGACCAAAATGTTGCAAATTATATCTCGATATAAAGCCCAGTTATCCGTTGTTAAACCGGCAAGCTTTTTTATGTTTGCCGCTAACCCTCCGATTTTTGAACTAGAAATTCAAAAGCTTTTTTTAAAAATCAACACCATTTTTTTAGGTAGACGACGATATGGTTATATGAGAGGATGTATGTCAGATATAATTCATTATAATCGTTCAATAATTCGTGATTATCCTGGTTGTTATTCTGTTCGATTGCGAGATTTATTTGTTTCATCAGATCGATATGCCTTTGAACCACATGATCAAGTTGAGTTATGTCCATGTCATAAACAATACTGTAATGGTTCATCCAAAACAACTTTTGCACCACCATATTTTTTAATGGCATTTACATCGTTTTTATTATTACTATTTTCATATATTAATAGTAATAGTAATTTTGGTAAATGCTACAAAACAACTTATCATGTTTCATTATCTTCTACAACTTGCAAATGATCTCATATTCTTTCTTCCAAGCTTAAAGATGTTGCTGTTCAAAATCTCAAAGACTTAGAATCTCAACATCGAAGGATAAAAATGGTGCTTGAAATTGGTGTTTCGTAAAAAAACTGTTTAAAATTTATTTGTGTAATGCACTTTTTTAAATTAACTTTTCTTTGTAATAAAATTTAAATTTTTCGGCTACAGTAACCTTTATCAATAATATGAAACTTTGCAAAATAATGAATATCAGATTTCGCACAAGATTAAAGAAAACCAAAAAAGCAAGAAATTATCCCATAACATTCTTTGTGTAATTATTTTGATAACTCGTTATCTACCTTTATTTCATGCTTTTGTTCGATTTACAACACACTGAGCCCAAGAAGGAAGAAAAAAAAACAAAAAGTTTTAATGAGTCCAAGAAGGAAGAAAAAAAACAAAAAGTTTTAATGTTGTAATCACTAAAAAAACACTCAGCATCAACACCAAATTATCGGTTTCATTTGAAGTCATCCTTCTCCTTATTTCATAGCTACAGTTTTTATTTCTTTAATTTATTGTTTTTTTGCGAGGTAAAAATATGTTTCAAATAGCAGTAAAAATTATTGTTAGAGTTGGTGTGTTTGGATTAAAAGCATTTTGTAGAAATCTATTCTCATTTTCCATATTGTTTTTTCCCTTTTTTGAACACCTTTGAAACTTGGATTTTTCCAAAATTTAAAATCTATAAAACAAATTTACCAAGTTTTATTAAAAAGATTACGGTAGAAATTGTTAATCAGAAAATTTGAAGCCGTTCTGCGCTTACAATCCCAGAACGAAGGAAAAAGCATAATGTGGAGCGAATTTTAAAATGCGTAATAATTTAAAGAAAACTGAAAAATATTTATTTCTCCAAAAATTACCGTAAAAATATGAATGGACTGAATGATTTTTGACTTGAAAAAAGTCATCCTTTCTCCATTTTTTCGCGCCGAGAGTTTTTCTTTGCCCAAATTGTGTTTGATTTTATTTTATTTTTACGCGCGTATAAATCGCGTTTAAAATAGCAGCGAAAAATGTTATTAATAATATTTATGGTTTAAAAAAGTCATCCTTTCTCCATTTTTTCGCGCCGAGAGTTTTTTTTTATTTTCAACTCGCATGTTTGTTTCCGCGTAAAAATTGTTCAGCAAAAAAATGTCTTATTCTTTTTATTTTTATTGTTGTTTTATTTTGCCTTTTTTCAACCACATTAATACTAATATTTTAGGGTTTTAAACTCTTAATATTCATATATAATCTTATCAAAGTATACCAAGAAGTTACAATTTTTTCATGGCACAACGTCGACGCCTTATCAAATGGCCCGATCAACCTGCAAATCCTCAAAGGCAGCAGCTAGCTATTCCTGTTGATATGATTCGTTACATGCTTGTCAATTTTGAAAACCCAGAAGTAAAAAGGAAGCTCCAAATGGTATGTAAAATATTCTTCGAAAAGAATCGAGTGCTTCTTGCTCCATTAGTCGATCTTTTTAATGGAAAGCTTTACCTATGTGAAGATCCTCGTTGCACAGTTGGCGTGCATGTTTGTGATTTTCATGATTATGATTTCACAAAACTTGATGCACAAATTATTGCATTAGATACCTTTGGTGCAGGTGCTGTTGGAGAATACAAAGAAGTTAATTATTCAATATCAGATGTTTTGGATGTTCTTCATCCTTCATATATGCCAACAAAAGTTGAGTTATATAAAGGTGAACCTATCAAATTTGATGATTTTTCATACTTGGTTTCGAATGCAAAAGATATCCAAATCTCTTGGGTAGATATCGTCGATGCGAAAGGAAACACAGTGGTATTTGAAGAATTGCTAGAAGTTATGCCAAAGCTCGAAAATCTCGTTTAGTAAGTTTTTGGCATTTTGATAGACTAAAATCTATAACATTGGACCATTTTTAGTGGATCATATTTTGATGGACGTACAATCGGTAGCGCTACATTTGGGGCTTTACTTCAATTGAATAATTTTGTTGAATGTAAATCTATCAAAATTATTGGATTAACACCTTTTGTTAATCCTAATGATATGCTTTCTTTTATCGAAGTAGGCAAAGATTACTGTAGTTTTGAGAGTCAATAATTTTGTATTTTTTTAGAGTCATCCTTCCATCAATCAAAAGTACCATTTTTATGATGCTCAGAAGTTTAAGAAAGCATATCGTCAACAATTGGATCAGGTTATTGATGCTGTGCTTAGTATGGAAAATGTCAAGTGTATCATCACCTATAAGAAGCAGGACAAGGAAAAGAAGAAGCAAATGAAACGGATATTTAAGGGTATTTTATGAATGTATTTCTATTTTTTAATCAAAGATGTATTAGAATATTTGTTTTTATTGTTAGCCAAAGATGTATTTCTTTTTGTTGTTGTTGATTTTATGTTTTGTTAAAAAAATTTGTTATTTGGAATTATTTGGGAATATTTTGTGCTATTTTTATTCGATTTACTCGTATTTTGACGAGATATAATACTTCCTTTGTTAAATCTCCTTTTTTTTTAACTTTTTTATTGTTGATTTCTAAATGTTGATACTTCTTGACTGCATTGGCGTTTTTAAAACTGTCCCCTTACAAATTGCCAATTTTGGAAGACCGCGGACGACGCTACACTAATTCATCATTGATCATTCTCTTTTTTTATTCATTTTTGTTGTTTCTCGTGCTAAATCGTACACATCCCAATTGACCATATTTTTATGCGTTTTTCTTTTAGCTTCTCTGCATAATATTTTTATTATCATACTAAGAAGTACTATCAAAAATGGCAACTATTAATGATGCTTTAATGGATCTTTTGATGAACAAGAATGATGATGCAGATGCAACTTTTTTGGTTCATGGAGAGGTAAGCTCATATCTTTTACGGCTGTTACTAATATATTTTACAGGAAGTTAAGGGTCATAGATTCATAATCTGTGCTCGATCAGAAGGCCTTAAAGCTATGCTCAACTTTGGTGAACAACCTGCTGATGGTCGTTATCCCATCAATGATCCAGAAGTATCAACAGATGTATTTAAAGAATTTCTCAAGTTTTTCTATCTTGATCAATGTGATGTTAATTTTGGAAATCTTGGTGCTTTAATACATATGAGTGAGTTTGAATTTTTAAATTTTTAAGCACATGTTAAACACAAATTGAAATCCCAATCTTTCAGGTGAAATGTATTTTGTTCCAAAATTAAAAGAATTTTGCACATCTTTTGCAATAAGTCAATGTTCATCAATTGATGGAATTCTACGAACTGGTGAAATCGCAGTTCGCTACAGCAATGAAGCTCCTGAATTACTAAGATGTGTTTTCGAAGGATTAGGAAAAGTTGCTTTTCCAGCTTTTTCTTATATGACAGATGTCAATACAACTTTACCATCAAGAATGTTGCTTGAAAGAATCGTCGCAAATTGTCCACGAACTGATTCTCTTACGGAAGATGGCCTTCTTCTTAAGGTATGTTTTGCGGATGAGTTATCATGAATAAATGCAAATTTAATTTACAGATTTATAAATGGTGTAAAGCAATGTGCCATTTTGAAACTGGAAAAGTTGAAGCAAATAGAATGAAAACAAAGATGTCTTGGTTTATTGGAATGATGAATTTGAAAAAGCTTTCTGATAAAGTTTTGATTGATGTCATTCATAAGAAATCATTACTTCCTCGTGATCAATACTATCAAATTTTGGTTGATCGACTTGCTCTTCGAACTAGAAAAGAAAATTCACTTGATCTCGGCAGTGATGAAGAAGGAGAAGATATTATTTATTTATAAGTTTACAGATTACTCAGATGTTTTATTTTTTGTTGCTTTGATATTTATTAAAAATTTTAATAAAATTTTATTATTGTTATAGTTTGTTGTTTTTGAAATGGTTTTTTTTCCATTCTTAATATATTTTAATTCACTAAAAAAGGGCTTTAAAAGGGCTTTAAACTTTTGATTTGAGTACTGTACTTCCAAGACGTTAAAAAGAATGGCGACTGTTAAAGAAGCTTTGAAAGGTATGCTTTTGGATGTCAATGATGATACAGATGTTATTTTTTTGGTTCATGGAATTGTAAGTTGTTTTTAAATAAATCTAAAAGGTATTTTCCATTTATCCATTTATAGGAAAACAGAGCACATAAATGCGTCATTAATGCTCGTTCAGAAGTTCTTAAAGCATTAATTGCTGAACAGCCTGTTGATGGTGGATATCATATAAATGATCCGCAAATATCACCAGAAGTATTTAAAGAATTTTTATTGTACCTTTATCTTGATTACTGCCATGTCAATGTCGGTAATCTTGCTACTTTACTGTATATGAGTGAGTTGTGTTTAATTTTCCAATTTCTAATTATAAATATATTTTTACTTTAGGTCAAGTATACCTTCTTCCATTATTGAAAGATTTGTGTATGGTATTTGTTCGTGATAAATGTGAAGATATAACAGATGTAATAAAGTGTGGTGAAATTGGACTTCGGGTTGAGCAAGATTTCCCAGAAATCCTCAAATTTGTTATTCAAGCACTATTTAATAATAATTTTGAATCTTTATCTGTCTATTATACAAGTAATGGTATCAAAACTTTTGCATCGAAAGAATTGATTGAAAGAGTTGCAAAAGAATTTTACAACAATGATAACTTTAGTCAAAATGATTTATTTAGAGAGGTTATTCTTGAGCCATTTGTAAAATACCTACATTCAACGTTTAGATTTACTTATGGAGTTTGGCAGTGTGTAAAAATAAAGATGGTTCAGTTGATGATGGATCTATGAAAGAGCTGTTATTTGATATTCTAAGATTTATAAATTTGGAAAAACTTTGTGATGGAGCTCTTCTTGATGTTATTCACGGAAGACGTTTATTACCAGCAGATCAATACGTTCATATTGTAGTTGAACGGCTTAAACAAAGAACTCGAATTTCGGAACTTGTTAATTCTTTACACGGTGAAGAAGTAGATTAAAAATATAGATTATTTGTGTCATCAGATGTAATATTTAAGAAATAAAAAAGGATTTTGTTTTATCTGGAAGTTTTGAAAGCTATTTTTTGATATTTTGTTTTCATCAAAGTATTACTGTATTTTTGAATTTAAACAAAACTTGTTTTTTGTTGGCAAAATGTGTATTACTTTTTGTTTTGTTTGAAAGGAAAAGTCTTCAACTCAGGAGCTTTTTTTTGGTGAACAACTTATAACAACTTCTTTTGCAATTATTTACAATTATATTATATCTCGCGTTTTTTCAATTTTATTTAATATATTTATTTTAGCTTTCTCTAGTAACTCAAAGGTGTAAATTTTTGATAATGGCTTGCATTAAAGAAGGATTAATGAATTTGTATTTGAATAAAAATGATGATGCGGATATCACATTTTTGATTCATGGAACAGTAAGTGAATAAAATATTATTGCCTCAATTATAATGCATTTTTAGGAATTCAAAGCTCACAAAAACATTCTTTCAGTACGATCAGATGTATTAAAAGCAATGATTCATTTTGGTGAAAAACCTGCTGATGGTCATTATCCCATATATGATCCAATTGTATCACCAGATGTTTTTAAAGAATTTATAAAGTTTCTTTACCTTGATGAATGTGATGTTGATTACAGTAATCTTGGTCCATTGTTGCACATCGGTATGCTCGTTTAATATTAATAGGATAATTTATTTACATTCCTTGTTTGAGAAAAAAAAAAGTAATTTCGTCTTTCTTGTGTTTACTATACATACCTTTTAGGTGAAATGTATAATGTTGCTTTATTAAAGGCATATTGCGTAGAATTTGCTCGACAAGAATGTGCTACAATTGCTGGTGCAATTCAAATTGGTGAAATTGGAATCCAATATGAAAAAGAATGCTCAGATTTACTCAGATGTACATATGAAGCAGTTGGTTTGCGAATGTATGATACGTTCTGCTATACATCACAACTTGGTAACAATTTGGCTTCAAAAGAATTGGTACAAAGGATTGCACAAGAATGTCCACGTACTATCGTACTCAGTGAAGATACACTTCTTCTAAAAGTATGTTTCATTAAATCGATTATTTATTATGCTGGATTATTGTACGCAAAGCAATTTTTTAGATTTTCAATTGGTGTAAAAAGAAATGTGAAGGTGCAAATGGAAAACCAGATGCAGAATCACTGAAAGCCATGTTGGCAGGATTTTTAAGATTTTTGAAATTAAAAAATCTCTCCAACAATGTCATGGTTAATGTTATCCATAAGAATGGATTACTGCCTCCTGATCAATATATTGAAAACGTTATTGATCGACTTAAAGAACAAGAAGAAGTGGATGATTCAACAGAAGATTTTAAATTTGAATAAGAGGATTTTAATTGTTGTCAAAGATGTATTTTTTTCCCGTTTGGTTTCATTTTTTTAACAGATATATGAGATGTATTGTTTTGTGTTTTGCTTTGATTTTTTAATAAAATTTATTTAAATTTTTTTGTTTTGTTTTATCTTTTTCTTTTTTAAATGGTTGTATTCCATTTGACTATCTTCTTTGCTGATATAACTTTTACTATTATTGATAACTTTTAACAATTTTCACCTTTGCAGACTTTGTTTAATTATTAGTCAAAGTCGTATAACTATTAAAACAATGGCCTTCACAATTAAAGAAGCTATGATGGATATGCTTATGAATAAGCATAAGGATGCTGATGCTACTTTTGTGGTTCATGGTACTGTAAGTTTCTTTTTTTTATGTTAAAAATTACTGTATAATTACACAGCTTTTTAGGAGATTAAAGCTCACAGATGTATTTTATCGGCACGATCAGATGTATTGAAAGCCATGCTCAATTTCCATTATCAACCAGCTGATGGTCGACATCGTATTGATGATCCATTTGTATCACCAGACGTATTTAAAGAATTTATCAAGTTTTTATACTCTGATAGATGTGATGTTAATTATGAAAATCTTGGTCCAATGATGCATTTGAGTGAGTTTTTAATTATTTTTTATGGATTATTGTGATGTATTGATATTTATCGCATGCAGCTTTTTTTGTAATATAATTTTAGGCGAAATGTATGATGTTGAATTAGTAAAACCGCATTGCGTAGCATTTGTTCGTATCAAATGTGGTACCATTGCTGGAGTTATCAGATGTGGAGAAGTTGCTGTTCAATTTAAGCATGAATGTCAAGATTTGCTCAGTTATGTATTTGAATCAATTGGACAAAATTTTTCATATCATTTTTCTTTCTGGTATACTACTGATGAAGGCACAGCAAAACTTGCTTCAAAAGAATTGGTTCAAATAATTGTTAAAGATTGTCCACGTACTGAACGGTTTAATAATGAAACTCTTTTTGACCAGGTTTGAATTTGTAATGATAGATAAGATTGCAAGATATTCTTTAGGTTTATAACTGGGGAAAAAAATTATGCAAGAATGAAAATGGAACTATAAAAGCATTGGTAGATCTAGTATCAGAAGTTTTTAGCTACAAATTCTCTCGTCAATATATCCAAACTACAGTAGGAAAAAAGTATCGAATCGATAATCTTGTACAACGTCTTAGAGGCCCAGATGTTTAAATTATTTAACATAAATTTTATACGGATTTCACAGATGTAATTTACTTTTGTTCTTTGTTAATAAATAAAATTTATGTTTTTTATTTGTTATGTTTTATAAAAAAAGGTTTAGTATCCTTTGAAAGTTATTGTTTTAACCTGGCATACGGTAATACTGTTCAAGACAATATAGTCACATTGTTAAAAACTTCTAGTTTCATTTTTAGTCACTTTTTTTGCTGTAAAAACAGAGGTATATCTTTTGCAAAAGAATGGCAACTGCTAAAGAAGCAATGATGGATATGTTTCTAAATGTTAATGATGACGTGGATGTTACTTTTTTAGTTCATAAAACTGTAAGTGTTAATGTCCTAGATTACTGTAGAATAATGCATCTTCTCAGGAAGTTAAAGCCCATCGTTCTATACTCTCTGTACGTTCAGATGCTTTTAAAACGATGTTTAATTTTGGTGAACAACCTGCTGATGGTCGTTATCCCATCAATGATCCAATTGTATCACCAGATGTATTTAAAGAATTTTTGAAATTTCTTTATCTAGATGAATGTGACATTAACTTTTGTAATCTTGGTAGTTTGGTTCATATGAGTGAGTTTTTTTAAGAATATATATGTCACATGTAAATTCATTTTTTAATAGGCCAAATGTATCTCGTTCCACGTTTAAAGGATCGATGCATAATGTTTGCAGATCTACAATGTACAACTACAATTGAAGGTGCTATTAAAATTGGTGAACTTGGAATTCTCTATGAAAAAGAATGTCCAGAATTGCTCAGATGTAGTCTTAAACCACTTGGAAGTCCTGTGCTTGATTCTTTCTATTATAATACAGATGTGGGTACCGTACATGCATCAAAAGGACTGGTTTATCGAGTTGCAAAAGATAGTCCAAGAATTTATGGTGTTCACGAAGATAATCTTTTTCACAAGGTAAATTTGAAATAAATATGCTCATTAAAATTGTATACATTTTAATTAATTAAATTATTTAGATAGTTGCTTGGGGTGAACAGCTTTGCAAAAAAGAAATTGGCAAGGTTGACGGTGAAACATTGAAAGAAATCTTATCAGAAGGCCTCCGCTCGTTGAAATTGGAAAATCTATCTGATGATGTTATTATTTATAATATTCATAAAAAGAATTTATTGTCACCTGAGCACTACATTCATATCGTGGTTAATCGACTTGAATTTTTCAGAGGTTTTTCAAATCAATTTGCAAATCGTATCGGAGAAATTGTTAATCGTTAATAATTTGATTGTACTGTTTAGTTATGCTATTTTTATCAATTATCTAAGATGTATTTTTGTTGTTGATTTGTTTTTGTTATAAAAGGATATATGTTTTGTTGTTGTTGAAAGTCTGAGATATTATGGTAGTATTCTATTGTTAAAATATTACCTTTTTTTAAAAAAAGCTTTACATTTTCATTATCGTTGCAATATTTTAAGAATTTTATACAGTATTATCAGAACGTATGCAGTCATTCTCATGGCCCGAGGAATCTGTTCTTGGACAAAGCTTCAGTCTTCCAATGCCTATCATCATGTACATGATAAAAAATCCTGTATCTCCCGCGGTCTATCAGAAGCTAATCAAATGTTGCAAATTTTTCTTTCAAAAGAATCCTTTAAAGAAATCAAAGATGTAAAACACAATTATAGAGCGGCTTGGTTGCTTTGCGTACTTTTTTTTATACCATTTTACTACTACCTAATAAAAATTATATTATTTGTAACGATAATTTGTTATCTTTTCTATTATTATTTTAGCAATATATTTATATTTTTAACATTTTTTTATTGTAAATTTTTGTTGAAATAATCTTGACGCGAATGAATGAATGTTCGAGAAATGTTCATTTTTACATCCTACAAAAAAGGCATATAAAAAGAAAAGTCGTTGATTTTTCATTCACTTTACACACCTTTTTTCTATTCCAGTTGGTGATTTTTCTCTTCATCAATTAACAGAAATTACTCAGATTTGTAACCTTTTTCTCTTTGTTATCACCTCAAAGATGGGTGATACAGTTGATAATGTTTCTATTGAAGCTCTTCAAACAATTCCAACAAAGAATACTCCTGGGTAAGTTTATTATTCTAAAAGCCCTTATACCATCTATGCTACATGCCTTCTAATAATCACAATTATAGCATTATTCTCTTGGTCCTTGGTCCTGAGTATGGTATTGCATATTTCGATCATGGTGGCTTGAAACGGTTCTCTTATTGGACTTTGAATCATTTAATTGGTTATAAAATGTGTTACAAAAGCCGCATTATCTCTGATAATGCTTCAACAGGATACAAGAAACTTTTGCGTGATGGAAAATCTGTCTGGGATGAAGTCTTTTCTCAAGTGGGCGTTGTAAGTTCTTTCATTCCTTCATTATATCTCCCGATATTAATACCAAAATTATTTAGGTTAATTTTCATGGATTATGGAATCCTGAACTGCTTTGCTTTTTGCTTGGTAAAATGTCAACATTGGATTGTGTATCCTTTACTTATTGGGAATGTGTTAATCCACAAGCAGTACTTCTATCAATAGTTGCTCCGAAACTTCGTGAATTAACAATGTATGTTGCTCCATCAAATGAAAATCGCCAAGATGTATTTTTTGATCCACCTGTTGCATGCGTAGATACTATTAAGCGGTTAATGCTTGTATTAGCAAGACCTTTTAATGGTATTGATCCACATCCAGAAATTTCTCAGGTGCGTTATACTATTATTATTAAAGACTTTCTAATCTTTCCATATTTGTTTTAGAAGTTTGATGCTGCTCTTGCATTTAAAGCAAAGATTATTATTCTTTTTGGTGGTGAAATGAAAGATAAATGTATCGAAACAACATTGCTCGCTGAAGGATATGCATATTCACATAACATTGAAATGGCCACCAATGATCTTTATGAAGATTCCAGTCCTACTAAGATGTATGAGCATTATAAAGTTTTTACAAAGGAAACCGATAGAGATGAATGGTATATTGGTTCTCAGCTTGGACAACGTACTGAACGAGCTGCAAAGACTTTTACTTCTCATAATCTTCAACATATGGGATTGGAAGAATTAACTCGTGATCAAATTGATATTGGCCTTCGAGCTAATAATTTCCTTCAATATAATGAAACTAGTGATGGAGGTTTAAGTTCAGTAGCATATAATGCAGCAAAAAATGTTGAACATTACAACTGCAATAACTATCTTGATAAAAAGGTTGAAGGTGCTTGCTGTCAACGAGAAGAACAAGCTAGCGATGGAGCTAAAATTGATGAAGCTAAGCGATGGAATTTTCCAGGCTTTCATGAAAATAAGTATGTTTCAAGTTAACGATAACAGTTTTGTATCATCTATCATTTTGTAGAGTTCAGCAAATTATTTATCATGAAGGTCTCACTGAATTCCTTACTTCAAATGGCTTTTATATGCGACTTGGTGATATGAAAGATGAAATAAAATTCATGCAGAACATGGTAACATCAAAGCATGTTATCTTCAATTGTCAAACATTTGAACGTCGTGCTTTTCATTTTGATGGGATGCATTGTTTTTTAAGAAATGCAACACATGTGAGTTTAGCGAAACTTTATAAGTTGTGCATATGCATTGATATTTTCTTTTAGGTTGAATTTGTTGGTTTATGGTATCATCCAAATTTGTATGAACTATGTCGTCGTTTATCAAAATCTGTTCGAGCTTTAACAATGATGCATTTTCGTCTGATTGGTAAAAATCCCTTAATTAAATTGTTCAATGGAATTCCAGCTACAATCAGACGTAATCTTCAACGGTTTCATTTCGATGGACGTGCAACATCAAAGGATGGATCAATTGCTTCTTCATATAATGCATTTCGAAGTGGTGAAGGCAGGCCTCCTTTCAATCTTGATGAATTGATCCTTGTTGGAAATGATCTAACTGGTGTAGATAATTTTAAATGTAATCTTGGGTTGCATACTACTGTAAGTTTCATTGTCACTTTTAAGAAATCGTAAAGCTTATGTGTATTATATTTTAGGAATTGCAAGGCTTACTAGCTCCAATGGGTTCTGCAACTACTGTTGTCTGCAATATGATCAATTTTAATAGTATCCATGATGCTGGATATACATCACTTAATCCTGCTGATCTCCAAGATGATGGAAACTTTCCAGTTGGAATGTCAATTGCTTATCCATATCGTCAACATCCTAATGTCTACCAAGGTGCAGTGTTTAATTGGACACAAGCAATGCGGGGCTATCGAAAAACATCTGAACGAAAAGCTATTTATCTGGTTGTCCCTGTTGATTTTCGTGATCGTAATCAAGGTGAAGGTGGTTATAATGAATATTTTGGTCGCCGTGTTTTGTCATCTAGTCGTCGCGGTTCATCTTCTGGAAATTTTTCATCAAGTCAACGTGGAGGTGGTTTTGGTTCATCAAATCGCGGAGGTGGATTTGGTTCTTCAAATCGTGGTGGTGGCTTTGGATCATCAAATCGAGGTGGATCTTCCAATCGTGGTAGTGCTTTTGGATCATCAAATCGGGGCGGATCTTCCAATAGCGGAGGTGGATTTGGTTCTTCAAATCGTGGTAGTTGGAATGGTGCTTACGGCAGTCGTCAATAAAAACCAAGAAGTATAAAAAATTGAAATCAAAGAAGTATATAAATTGAAATCTAAGAAGTATTTTTTTTCCCTTTTTTCCTTTTTTGTGTTTTTTCATGTCGCATTTATTTAAATAAATAAAATTTTATTAAAACATCTGAGGCAATCTTACAACAAGACAAAAAAACAATACATCTGATTCATTTAATACCAAAAAAAAACTTCTGAGACAATTTTTAAAACAATTTTTAACAAAGCAAAAAAAAAACAAAGAAAAAGAATACATCTGATATATCTGTAAAACAACTTTAAAATTCGGCATCTAATGGATCATCATAAGTTTTTGGATCCCTATAATCTTCTTCTTCAACTGCTGCAGGTGTAGCGTATGGATTTTGTGCAGGAGGTGTATTACTTGATTCGTATTCATTCATTTCACAAATTGAATACCTAGAATGTCTTCAAAATAAAAGCCTAAATATCATTAAAACATACAATGGGATAACTTTTTGATCTGGATTATAAGCTGGATTTTGTCGAAAATGAGGACGTCGACCATTATTTCTATCATTACGAAGTTCTTTATCAAAGAAATTAAACCATTCATCAGCAAATACATTGGTGGTTTCTGTTGGATAAGGAAAATGCATATTTCGAAGTGGATCATTGAGCATTATCCAACCATTCATCATACCTGACCGCTTCATACTGTTACTAAGCGAAGCATCATCAAGTTCTACACCATCATCAACCTTTTGTTTGCTATGCAGACCAAGAAGTCGTTCAACTGTATCTAAAATATATTTGTGGATATTTTATAGCAAGATTAAACATGTAACAACAAACTTTGAGATTCATTGCGCTTCAAATGTCGCAAGGCATGATTAACAAATTCTTCCATTACAAGCTGATCATTTTTATTTTGAAAAATCAATACAAATTCTGACTTTTCACCAGTCTCAGGAAGCTAAAAAAAAGTAAAAAGCTTAATAAACACCAATATATCTGGTACAAAGACATACTATATGATAAAATGCTGTTGCGATACGTCTGGTATTTTCAAAAGTACGATAATGCCATTCAGGTCCAATGAAGATGAACGTTTTTGTAATCCCGGTAGCTTGATGATACCATCTGATTTCATAGTTATTATCAACATATGAAAGTTCAGTTTGATATGGGATAGCATTATGATCTTCATCCATCATAAAAGTAATAAATCGTTGACTATAAATATTTATGAGTTATTTTAAGAAGCGTATGGATTAAAAAAAACTTACGGATTTACATAAGGTTCAGGTTGTGCAGGATTTTGCGGCGCTGCATTATTACCACCAGCTCCAGCATGTTGTTGTTGTGCCATTTTTATTATTATTATTATTATTATGATAATAACTAAATGTTATAAACTTCTGGTAGATCTTTATAAGAAAATATCTTTTTTGAAGTGAGATTGAAAAAAAGCGTACAATTGTAAGCAGCGACAAAAAAATAACGATGTTAAAAATTTTTAGCACAAGGTTTTGAGGTAAAAAAAAAATATTCATTTCTTCTCGAAAAAATGGGTTTTACAGCGAACGCAAGCTTTTTCTAGAATGTCCCTCAAAAAGAAAAAAAAAAGTATAAAAGGCAAAAGAGGCAGCAAAAAAACCTTCATTCATCACATTTTTTTGTGAGTTCGTCTTCTCTCTCTCTCTCTAAATATCAACAACAACAATAATAATATTTATTATTATTATCAATAATATTTTCAAGAAACTAAGATGTTGAACAATCCGAACCTGGATCCAACATTTATGTTTCCATATGCAACAGATTATGGAATGGAATTTCCTACTGCTATAATTGGAAATCCACCTAACTATCGGGCACTTATTCGCAATAATTGGGTACAAGAACCTCCGAATTTACCAGATGTTAACAATGTTAATGCAAATGTTGCTCGAACATTACCACCTGGACCCGTAAATGCTCCGATTATGGATCTTTCTGCTGATGATGAAGTTTTCTATGATCAATTGATACAAAATGGACGTGATGCACTTAATCGTGTAGAAAATGTTCGTCTAAATGCTGCAAAAAGAGTAAGCTTAATGCTTCTTACCCAGCAACTGCCTGATCAATACTTCTATTGTGCTGTTAATCAATTTATGGGGGGAGCTCATGATCTTGAACTTTCACCTCGTGATGAAGAAGTGATGATTAATCATTATGGTAATGATCCAAATGGTGCTGCTGATAAGATTGAATGCATCGCAAGTTTATCCTTCATTAAAGATATGGTACGCTAGTTTTTACTTTGTTTTATTGTTTCTTTATCTCTAACACAATTAATTTGTAGGTAGAAAATCGAAAGTTCGATCACAGCTGCCCACTTTTGAAGGTTGATTCTGATATGCCTAATGGTGAATACAGATTATTTGTTCCTCTGCATGATTTATATTATTCTGGAATGAAGGTTGTTGTATGTCGAACTGCTGACTTTAATAGTGGTGAAAGTTTTCAAACTTATTATGGTATTGCAACTGTTGTTAAAGTTGGCCGTGGTAGACACCTACAAATTAGAATTAAACATTCTGATAATGGATATACTTCAAGATTTCGCGCAGGACAGGTACAACAATTTTTATAAATACCCTGAATTAAAAGAAACTTATATTTTAGGATGTTATGATTTGTGTTCCACCAAATCATACAACATTTGAAGGTGCTATGTCTGTATGCAAAGCTTGCCGATATGATCCAGTATTTCGTGCAAAGTATTTTCCACAACCTGAAGAGCGATGTGAACCAACAGTTGTACCAAGACGTATGCCTTTGCCTGCAGTTAATCTTCGACCTGAACCATTACAACGTTTGAATGATGAACAATATCATGCTGTTGTTGCATCTAATAATAATGATGGTGCTGTTTGTTTATATTGTCAAGGACCACCGGGTACTGGTAAAACTTATGTTTGTGCAATCTGTATTCGAGAACGCTTCCATGCTGATCCAAAAAGTACCTTCTTAATTCTTGCTAGCTCAAATAATGCTGCAAATAATATTTGCCAAGCAATTCTTGAGCAAACTGATATCCCTCCTGGAGAGGTTCATCGTGCATTTGGTGTTGGAATGCATAGGGATAGTGTTCAATCTGAACGTGTTCGTGGTACATGTGAATGTGATAACAAAGGGTACTTCCTTCAATTGAAATCAGCAAATTGCTTGAAGAAATATCGTGTAATTGTTACAACGCTTGGCTATTCCACTCATTTCAAAGATTACAAAATCGATCAACATCATTTCACTGATATCTTTATTGATGAAGCTGGCCAAGCTCTTGAACAAGAAACTCTTACACCATTGGCATTATTTAGTGATAGGAAAACTCGTGTTTTTCTATTTGGTGATCATCTTCAGCTTCGTCCTTTTTTTGTTGATGGCGTTATTGGTCATGCTAAATTTAGTAAGTTTTTTTTTGAATTATTGAATAGAACACTATAGTGAACACTATTTTTCAGATGCTACTATGTCCACCATTGAAAGATTGGCTGCAAATGATATATATCGTAATGATCCGTGAGTGCATATCCATGTATATCATTCTATAATAACATAAATTAATTTTATAGTCGACTTCAATTTTTGCTTCGTGAAAATTATCGTTCAACTTTCTCCCTCATTCCATCATTTTCTTTATTGTTTTATGAAGGTAGTGTAGTTCATTCAAGTGATTATGATGCAAATGAACGAGATAGGTTTATGCGTTCTCCAATGCTACAAGGACAAGTATGTTTTTTTTATTTATAATACATTTTTAACATCACTGCACTATTCCTAGATTCTTCCAATGCGTTTTCATGTCGTTGAAGGTCAAGAACAAGAAGTTCAGATTGCCGGTAAAAAAACATTTTACAATGAAATGGAAGCTGATGTTGTGTGCCGCTATGTTACACATATTCATGTGACTTGTGGAATTAGTATTGCAGCGATTGGTGTTGTTGTACCATATCGCGGACAAATTAATCACATTCGAGCTCTTCTTGGTGACATGTATCGAACTCTCTACATTCAAACTGTTGATAAATTTCAAGGAAGTGAACGATCGATAATTATCATTAGTCCAACCCGTTCTGAAAGACTTGGCTTTCTCGATGATTATCGGGTAAGAAGATTTTTCTGTTCTTACATAATGTTTTTATGAAATTATTTTTGTAGCGCCTAAATGTTTCAATTTCTCGTGCTCAGCATATGATGATTATTTGTGGAAATTTAAAGACTCTTGTAAAAGATCCATATTGGAGATGGTATGTTTTTTCTTTTGCCTTTTTTTATTTGAATATTGTAATTTTTTAGGGTGGCAACTTATATGAATCATTTGTTATGCGTTTGGGATCCTGCTGGATGTCGCCGCAATGGTGTTAATCCAAATAAGACAAATACTCAATTAATATGGCGTCATATTTTGGATCAAAATGTTTAGTGGTTTTAGTATGCTCCAAGATGTGTTTTTATATAATAATAATCCTCAAAGATGTTCTCTTTTATTAGTATTCTCCAAGATGTGTTCTTTTTTTTTCTTTCCATGTGTTTGCTTTTGGTTTTTGTATTACTAAGATGTTTTAAATGTTGAATTATCAGATGTTTTGTTTTGCGTTTCAATAAAATTTTATGCATTAATGTTGGCATTTTTATTTTGAATGAAATTAGTTGAAATAGCTATTAAATATTTTACCACTCTAATTCACTGTTTTTTTTTTGCTTCAAAATTCTTTTGCAGAACTCAAAGATCGTATACTAACAATGGAAGAACGACGAGTCAATGCTCTCCATGAACTACCAACTCGGAATCCTCCACTGTAAGTTTATCATTTATATTGCATGAACTACATTTAAAAGAAAGGCGTTTTAGAATTGTCCAAATTAATCTTTCATACACTAATGGTATCTTCTTTTTTACCAATGGATCACAGTATGATTTTTCATACTTGACTATGGAAAGTATTAATCGATATAAGTGCTATCATACTGTAGCAATTTATTCCAAACATGCTAGTCAAGGCTTTATGCGAACATCTGGTAATGGTTGCTCTCGATGGGATCAAATACTGAATAATGTCAAAAATGTAATCTTTTTTTTTACATTTGAAATTGAAAAATATAGATATATCTTTATTATATAGATTCGTTTTTATGGAATATGGGATGCTGTAGTTTTGAAATTTTTTGTTTCACGTGCAACTGCAATTTCATCACTCTCCTTTACACATTCGCAATGTTCGGATGTTTCATCAATGTTAAGTGCATTGAAAGTGGAATGTCTTGAAGAAATAACAATGCATGTTGGAAAGGGACAAATGATGGATGTATTATTTGCTCTTGAACAAATGGGCTACAATCAAAATGGTCCTTTTCTTAAAAGATTAATGTTAGTTTTCACAGATGTTCTTGTTCCTGATACATTTGTTAGCCTAAAACAGGTAATACTTTTTTTTTAAAATTAAAATTTATATGCACAAAATTTTAGCAAATCTCATCCATTCTTGATCCATCTGCAGAATTAATCATTCTTTATGGGGGTGAAGATGAAACATGTATTAAAAGCTTACAAGAAGATGGCTTTCGTTATAGTCGTAATATGGAAATGGCAGTCAATGATTTGTATGAAGATGGCACGCTACTTAAATATTATGAAACTTATGAAGTTTATGGAATAGCCGAAAAATCTATCAAATGGGAAATTGGCTGTCGTATTGGACGCTTTCAAGATATTGAACCACTACGTTTTGATGCAACTGGAGATTCGGGACTTTCAAGTGTTGCAACTATCTCCCTCTCTATTGATGATCCTCTCCTATGCTATGATAAAACATCTGATGGCAGAATTTCACCACAAGATTATAAAGCTCTAGCCCTAAAGAAGAATGAATATGGCAAAATGAATAAATATTGTGGACAAAGTCATTGCTGTTTTCCTGTAAAACCAGATCGTGGTAAAGATTTTCCTTGCTGGTATAGTACAAGGTATTATATTATTATTAAAAATTTTAAAAATCTTTTTATCAATCGTTCTCCTGTTTATAGAATTCAAAAGGTTATCTTTCATCGATGTCATACTGAATATCTGACTTCAAATGGTTTTTATATCATGCTTGATAAAATGGATCATGAAAAATGCTTTTATCGTGATACACGTGCATCAGATCGTCTTGTCTTCCATTGTACTTCAGCAAAGCGTCGTCATATTGTATCTGAGAGTATGACAGGTTTCTTGTCTACTGTAGATCATGTAGAATTTGTTGGAACATGGCATACATCGATTATGCATAATATTGCAAAATGCTTTCCAGCAAGACTTCATGCTTTAACAATAATGCAAGTGGAATTGCAGACAAATAGTTGCATTAGAAATTTTTTCAATCATATTCCTGTAGAAGCTCGTGAAAATCTAAAATGTTTTCATTATGATGGCAGAGCAACTGCTGATCACTCACTTGCATCAATTCTTAATGCATTGACATATTCTGGAATAATGATCAATGGACAATATTCGACAGAAAATCCTATCAAAATGAACCTCGATGAAATTATTATTATTGCAAGTAAAATGTCTGATTTAAGGTTCAAGACCACCCTGATGAAAACTGTTGTTGTACGTTTTGCTTTATTGACACTGTCATTCATCTTTTTTCTTTTTATTACAAACAATATTTTAGAGTATGAATCAAGTTCTCATTCCAAGAGGATGCGCTGCAATTGTATTAACTGAACATATTCCAGTTCATGTACTCACTGCAGCAAATTTTCTTTGTCCACCAGTTGATACAATGGTTCCAGTATGCTATCCAAATCGTCGATATTCAAAAGCTTTAACAAGACTTATGTCTCGTGTTAAATATGGCTTTGAAAGTTGTGACATTTATGTTGTTGTTCCATGGTTTAAATAGTGTTTTTCCATGTGTTTTACTAAATTTTTTGATTTACCCAGATTGTATGCCTTTTATCTTTTTTTTTTCACTTTTTTATTTTGAATTTACTCAGATGTTTGTAAAAAAAAAATAATATATAAAATTTTCTTTTTTTTACATTTTACTATTTTATTAATTTGACTTGTTCTTTCTTCAACAGATATACTTTTTTTTTTAAAATGCTGTATTACTATTTATCCATTTTTTGTAATAGTCAACTCAGACCGTTTTTTTTTTACAAGGCTACAGCAAATGTGGCAAAATGTCTGATGAAAAGGCTGTCTTTGCAGAAGAGCTTTATACAGTACCACCAATTAAGAGAGCAAAGTAAGTTTTAGTACAAACATATTACATCAAATCTTTTCCTCAATTATTTAGAATCATTGAAATTAATTTTTTTCGTAATGCTGCTACTGTAATTTTCAATAATGGCCTTCCACATGAAACATTCGACTTTTCTTTAAAAACTCTTTTACGCTACAAATGTACAGAAGTGATTCAGATGCATTCATTTGAAGGTAGTCGGGGATTGCTTAATGTTCTTGATGATGGAAGTACAGTATGGGATAATATGTTTACAGAAACCAAAGGTGTAAGTATTCCTTCAACAATAATAATATGATTTAATAATATTTTAAAGGTAAATGTTACTGGTATTTGGGATCCACGTGTGCTATCTGCAATTATTTACCGGATACCAAATCTTTTACAAATTTCTTTTACATATTGGCAATGCAATGATATTACAAGCATTCTTGATGCCATCGCTAGTAATTTATGTGAAGAAATTACTATGCATATTGGAAAGGGTCAAATGATAAATACTTTATTAGCTCTTGGTCGTCTGGGAGAAAGAATGGGACGGCGGATAAAAAGATTAATGCTAGTTTTCACAGATGTATTTCCAGGAAATCCTTTACAACTTTTTGAAGAGGTATAACTTGTCCTTTCAACAAATCAATAAATTTGTTAACTTTTAGAATCTTTACAAAGCCTTACATCCTAAAGCCGATGTCATTCTGCTATTTGGTGGCGAAGATGGATACTGTATTAAGGATCTTGAAAATGGTAACAATGATTTTTGTTTTTCTCATCAAATCCGAATGGCTACCAATGATCTGTATACCGATGATACACCCTACAAGAAATATGAAACCTATGAAGTATATTTCAAGAAAACTTTTCTCATTTATTGGTATATTGGGTCACGTATCGGTAAATACAAAGATGTAGTAGGACATGAATTTACACCAATTCCTCCTCGAACATTTGATTCCACAAAACGATTTCTTGTTCCGGTTGCTGATGACTCACTTCGTGGAAATACTATTTGTAATGCATATCTATCCCACACTGATCAAGAATATCGACAAAATCTTCGATATTATCCTGGAAGAATTGAAACCCTTTGTGGTATTGGTTCATGTTGTACCTTAAGAGAACCTGAAGAAGAGCAATTTGAATCTGTTGGAAGATGGAAACTTCCTGGTTGGGAGTCTACAACTATCCGAAAAATTATTTACAACAATCATTTGACTGAATTTTTGACAGATAATGGCTTCTACATAATTTTGGATAATATGAATAAAGAATATCAATTCTTTCGTACATTTTCTGCCACCTCTCGTTGCATCTTCCATTCCACAACTCCACTTCGTCGTTATGTCGTTACTGGAAATATGGAATCTTTCATGATGAATACCCAGCATGTAAGATCCTTAAACTATAAATCTCAACTTATAATAAATTTATATTTTTAGGTAGAATTTACTGGTAAATGGCATGATGAACCAGTATTTCAAATTTTACGTAGTCTCCAATTCACAATTACCAGCCTTACAATGGTTCGTATAGAAATTCGTGCAATTATGACAGTTGGTAGCATATGTAAAGCCCTGCCACCCTCTACAAGATTTCGTATAAAGACTTTACACTTTGATACCAGATCAATATATGAAAAATCGGTGTCATCAATCTTATCTGGAATTGTTGATGCATGCAATTTAAAGATTTACAAGCTCAATGAACTTTTAATTATCTGTAATGAATGGAATGGTGCAACACGCTCATATAATATAGATTCCAAAGATGTTGTAGAACTTTTCTATCAAATACTAGAGGATGATGGCTGTGCATCTGTTGCAGTAATCAATATGATTGATTCTACAAATCGTCGAAGCATTGGTTTCAACGATGAAAGTATCAAAGTGATGCTGCCGATATCCTATCATAAACGAGATATTAATATTGGGTTAACTCGCTTAATGAAATGCTACTTGAACGACCGCGGTCGCCTTTTTTTAACATGCATTGATTCAGATAGTCTATCGTAGCGTATAATAGCGCACAATAACAAAGTGTAATAAATAATTGTCTTATTTTTTATTTGTAATAATTATTTGTATTTATTATTTTGTTAAATTAAAAAATTTTTTTATTTTTGTATTGTTATAATTTTTAAAGTTTCATCATCTTTGAAAATATCTAATTTCCTTTGCAAAAGTTTTTACTTAATTTTATTTTTAGCCGTCATATAATGGTCGTATAATAATTCTGTAATTCAAAGAAGTATTAAAAATGAACGAAAAGGTTAGTTTTGAGTACAACAAATACAGTATACTTCTGCATGATTAAAAATTATACAATTTTAGCCAATTCATGTTTATACATTGAATTCTGGTAGTTCTGATACCTTGAAAGAAACAGTAGAACGTTTACTTCCATTGCATGATGCCTTTAAAATTGTTCTTGATGATACAACTATGAATCAGTTGAAAGATTGTCACAATGATATGCATCCTCTAGACTGTGTAATTGAAGTCAAAAATAGTATCAAAAAGATTGCACAATATTTTGGTGGTCATGGATTCTATATGGCAAAAAATGTTTCCAATGCAAGACCACTGATTGAACCTTTTCACTTCAATTCAAATGGAGACGAAATTTTATCAAGTATAACTTATCATTCAACGGTTGAAACAGATAGAACAACGTTTATGAATCTAAGAAGTGAAAGCGATGGTTGGACCTGGACTGATGCAACATGTGAAAGATCATTTTTTGAAGAAAATTTTGATGATTTTCCATATGATTGGAATTTCAAATCCATTCATTCCGATAATATGATCAAGTATCCACCACAAAGATTTTATCAATCTTCTAATGCTTTAACTCCTTTGACTGTTGAAGCATTCGAATTACCAAAGCTGAATATTTTACTTCCTTCATCTGGTCCAAAGCATTGGAGAATTTATCCTTTTGCTCAACAACTTCGTTTAAATGCAGCCATTACCAGTTATCGAGAAGAAAAATGTGTAAGCACATTATTGCATAATACTTGGGCTTTGGATGATGAAGCAGTCGAGGAAATCAGATTAAAATCTATTGTTACTACTCAAATGCCTGGTGAAATAATTGTTATTGGATCTGGGGTATACTTTTTATTGAATAGCAACAATTACATTTATTTGTTTAATATCATCATTTTAAGTGCTGCTATCAAACATTTGCTCCTCATCCTACCGTATTCGAAGAGTGTCTTTTTTATTGTAAAAAAGTTGTTACAAATTCAATGCAACGTATCAGATGTTCATGTACTCCTGTAATTGAACAAGTTCTTGATTCTCGACATTCTGATATCAGAACAACAATAAATTCAATCAATATCTTGAACAAAGAAGTATTTCATGGAAAGCAAGAAGATAGTACATTAAAGTCATTTAAAAATAACTGCAAGTTTACTTCACTTGTTGAATAGACTAACAAAAGATTTTGTTTCAGTGGATACTATAGAAGAACTTGGTGTATTTTCTACTATTGCTAACTCAGAAGTTGAACTCAATGCACAAACAGAAGGACAGCAGCCAGCAAATTTGGATGATGATGATGATGATGATGATGATGATAATGATGGTGATGATCGGAATTCTGATGCAGAATCTGATGGAGAAGTAGCTGTACAACAGCCATTGCAACAGCCATTGCAACATCCATTACAAAATCCATATCTTAATAATTCTGCACAAGAAGACAATCTCCAAGGGCAACCACGACAGCAAGATTCTGATATAGAAATTTTGAATGACGAACAACAGCTTTCCACATCAAGAGCACCAAGACGTAGTACTCCACCTGCTTCATCCAAAAAATCAAAAAGGAAAAGTGATCCACCAGCTGATGCAAGTGTAAAAAAGAAAAAGCGTAATATTTTTTAATAATCGTACTTAATAATAATAAAAATCTGTAAAAACATTTTTAAGGTTGGAGTAAAAAGATTGCACGGATAAATGATCGAGATCCTGCTGATGAAGTTATCAATACTCTTCAAAGAAGAGTACGTCAAAATAGTGCCATTCGAAATGCATCACAAGAATCCAAGCGAAGACGTGCAGAAAGGGATACCCCAGGACGTAAAAGAGAATGCAAAGATCCAGGTGCAATATTCTTCAAGCGTGAAGTTGAAAATGTTCAAAGACGTTTAACTCGAATTTTTGCTGATCTTACTCGTCATGCTGATCAATCAATAAAAGAAAAACCAAATCGCTCTATTGAACAATTGAATACACAACAGCTCACTGATACGGGAATTAAAGATGATCTTGAAAAGGATCGCGATCGTTACAACATTTTAAGACAAATTTATTGCCTTAACAAAGGTATATTAAATGCAAATTATGTTGCGGGTATATCTCCAACTGAAAATATCCGTCTTTTCTTTGATCATACTTCTACAACCAATCAAAGAATTTGGAATTTGGCTGTCGAAAATGCTATCAAAGATATAGATGATCAAGAATTTTACAAGAATCTTATCACTGATGAAGATGCTTGGAATCATCATTTTGATGTTATGCATGGAATTAATATCCCTTGGCAAAAATGGATAGAAGAAATGAATTTAAATGCTGATGACAATGGTGACAGTAGTAAAGCCATTCTTGAAGCTCTAGAAAATGGTAAAGTTGTTATTATTAAACCATATTGTTATTATACGTTTATAACTTGAAACCATTTTAAGCTGAATTTGAGCGAAATTCACCTTTCCAAAGTATGCATCCTCGGAATGATGATAATGTACAATTGGTTGATGAAGTTGATACTACCGCATTACATAATAATCACAGAAGTACAAATTTTGATGATACAAACAACAATATTTTTATGGATCATGATGATGTTGTTTCACATTCTCAAAATGCTCTTCATCAAAGTAGTGCATCAAAAGAAGAATCGGAATTTGAACGTGTTGTTCGAGCTCACATGGATGAAGAAGCTGAAGAACAACAGCCACAACATGAAGAATCATCGGGTGACTCAGATGTATCTCAAGGTAACCAAAATGTAGAAGATGCTGAACAAGGTAAAATGATTTTACAAGAATATTATCAGTGATTTTAATGACTTTTCATTTTTAGAATATGTAAAAAATACATTAAAATTGTTTGATGATAAAAATACTATTTTAAAAATGATTGGAAATCGTCTTAGTAATCCAGATGAATTGCAATGTCTTGAACCCGATCAATTTTTATCTCCTACGGTTGTAAATGAATACTTTCGTTTACTTGGTATACAAAGTAGTATGGAAAATGGCAGTATCAAGGTGATATACTTTAAGACATCTAACGTTTTTATATTTGTGTTTTAGTGCCTTTTTGGAACAACTCATTGCTCTGATTCTGGATATACTGATATATCTGCATATCAAAATATTCAAGATATATCTGCCTATTCGCATTTTATTGTCCCAATCAACTACATGGATCGCTACATTTTGTTTGTAGTTAATTTTTCAGATTCTGTATATCATCTTTATGATTCAACTTCTTCCATTTCGCAAATGAAAATTAACCTTCTTCATGTTCAAGATTACATTTCACTCATTTGGAGCTATCATGGACGTTCGATGGACTGGAGTAAAATCAAAGAACATCGTCCAGTTGGTATCTATCATAACTTTTCACCAGAATCATCAGGAGTTATTACTTGCACATTTGCAAAACAAATTTTACTTGGAGAAAAGCATCTTTCTATCGGCAACGATACATTTGCAAGACAACTTCTTATGTGTGAAATTTTAACTGGTCGTCTTTATCATCATAATGCCCCCTCCCATCAAAGCAGTTTTAATATTTAATTTATTTAATAAAATATTTAATTATTCTTTAATAATTTATTTTTGTTTATCATAATTTATATAATATTATATTATTTAATAATTGTTAATAAAAATATATTTTTTAATTATTATTACTGTTTGATAGTCTTCAAGTTTTTAAACTTTATTAATATCTCTATTTTTATAACTGAAAATACTTTAATATAATTTAATTTTACAGTATACCTTTTAGTATTGAAAGATGTATTCAAGTGCAAGATTTGGAAAAAATCGGAATGTAAACTCGCGTAACATTCGTCCTCGTTTGGTTAATGGAAAAATTGTCTGGCCTGGTGGTGATCCTGTTCGACAAACATTTGCATTCCCTTTTTATATGATGGAGCGCATTTGTCTTAATCCGGCAACACCAGAAGTATATGAAAAACTTGTAAAAAGTTGCAAGTATTTTTTTACAAAGAATCCTATGATAGTTGTTGATGGTATGAGTGGATCAACTGTTGCAAAAGTAACAAGACGACGGGATCACAGAAGTACTCTTACTATGGAACGCATTGGTTTCAAGATTTGGATAAAGAGAAATCTTGAAATAATGGTCATCGGCTACCCTCCATTGACTTCACCAGTTAATTGTATTGCAGAAAAGCTTCATGGTTGCAAAATTCTTCGATGGCTTGCATCAATTCCTTCTTGTTATGAACGCTTCAAGCAAATATCTGCAACTCCATCGAAATTGTATCTCTGTTCTCAATTGATTGATTCGAACGGATCTTTCATTACTATTGCACAGCTTCTTCAATGGCTTCGAACAACCAAAACACAAATTTTACATATGTAAGAATTTTAATTATTTAATATTTAACATTAATTTTTGATCTATAGGGAATGTCGTTCACTCTGGGATATTGGAGACCTTGATACAATTGAAGATTTGGGAGATATTGTTCAAATTTCTGTATTTCATTTAAAGACAACCACATCACTTGAACAATTGTGGCGCTTTTCAAAAAAAGTAATTTTATTTTTTTTTTTAAAAAAAAAGATAAAACCAAATTTTTGTTGTTTTTAGTTTCCAAATGTTGAAATGATGCTTTGTTTCCGTAATAAAGATATACCAGATGTTATGAAAAGAAAGCTTGAAAAATTTGTTGATACAATCCTTGAATCAAAGACAACAAATCGTGTTCTCTACTATCATGAAATGAATGAAGGAAAAAAAATCTTGATGCAACAAATTCAAAGCAAATTTATTCAATAAATATCAGATGTTATATATTTATCAATAATTCTAAGACGTGTTTCCACATTTTTTATTTGTTTTTGTTTCGATAAAATTTTTTTTAACATTTACTACATTTTGTGTAACACAGTAGTACGATAACTTAAAAATCACCAAACAGCACCCCTATATATAAGCGAATACAAGTTGAATATAGCATATGATTTTATCCACTACACCACCGTAACCGTTCACTTTGAGCATAAAAAATGTTTGTCTTCTTTTAATTGATTTTTATTTTCAACAAATTTTTTTACAGCAACGCTTATTCCTTTCAATAATTTTTCTAATGTTTCAAAATCTTTGCAAACCAATAACTTTTTATTTCTTTTAACTTTCTATCAGTTCCATCGGCGGTGTAACGATTGCAGATTTTTTTAAAATGATCGATAATTTAAAGAATATTTTTTACAGAAGCAATGTTTGAAGATAAATGTTAAAACTTTTTTTATTTAAGATGCAAGGTTGGAAGATAATTTTTTTGAGAATATTTTTTGAAGATGCAATACCTGCGGATTTTTTCAAAAATATTTATCTTTTAAGGTGCAACATTTGAAGATATTTTTTTTTTTGTAGATACAACATTTGCAGATTTTGTAGCCAATTTTTTGGGAAATTCATTAAAATTTCAAGCCAGTCAAGAAGATTTATTGAGTTTTTGCGAATATCGCTTACAATAATTGGTAAGTAATCTCTTTTTGAGTAACAACTTTAAAATTATTACATCCACACAAATTATTGCACATTTAAAAAAACCACAAATGTTGCATCTGCGAAAAAAATGTTCAAAAATTTTATTTAAAATTTTGCATCCTTTTACTGTGCATCTTAAAAAAACAAATATTTTTAAAAAAATCTTTTGATATTGCATCTTAAAGAAATAATCAGCAAATAATATTCCCCAACGATTGCAGCTTTTTAAAAAAAAACTGCAATCGTTACACCGCCGTTCCATCTTTTGACAAAACATTACTACAGTAGACAACTCATTTTTTTCTTTTATTTTGCAACTATGTTCCCATCACGAATATCCCTGCTTCTTGCTTTCTTTGCCTATGCGATTTTTTTAACTCTCTCTCTCTCTCTCTCTTTCTTGCACATTTCTCTTCGCTGTTACAAATGTATTTCTTTCCTGTTATATTTGATATATTTTATTCTTCAATTATCTTTGTTTAACGCGTATGCGTTTTTTAACATTTTTTTTCTCTCTTTCTCAATTTTTTTCCTCTCAGTTTTTCCTCAAATTTACACTCCTAATTATCATTTTTCTGAAACTTTTATTATACTATTTAATTTTGCGAAATGTTTCTTCTCCATTCATTTATACAAACTCTTTTTAGATTTATTATCATTTAAATCTAACAATTATTTTCAACAATGGAATCTTCAGAAGTAAATTTGCGTCCACGTTTGATTAATGGAAAAATTGTCTGGCCTGGTGGTGAACCTGTTCGACAACCATTTGCGTTCCCTTTTTATATGATGGAAAAAATGGCAGATCGTCCTTCTTCAGTTAAAGCATATAAGAAGGTTATCAAGTCTACCAAATACTTCTTCACCAAGAATCCTATTGTAATTTTCAACAATATGCATACAGCAGCTCGTTCAACTATGGTAAAGGTTATCGATGATAAATATCAAAGACGTAATATGGATTTCAACACACTTGGATGTAAGCTCTGGTTTACTGGTATGGTTGATATTAATATTAATGTACATGCTGATTACCTTGAAAATCTCAATACAATCATTCAAAGAATCCATGCATGTAAAATGCTTAATCTTTCATCAACTTTACCAATCACGTTTCCAACAGCAATAGAACTTTTTTCAACGGCAACGTTTTTGTTCATTAGTGCACCTATTGTTGACGAAACTGGTACAAATGTTACAATTGCAGATGTTCTAAGAAGTATTGGATCAACAAATGCTGAACTTGTTAGCCTGTAAGTATACTTTAGATATTTTTATATTTATTTCTGATAATAACAAATGTATTATAGACAATGTGATAATCATTGGATGCTTGGTGCACTTGATTCATTGGGAAGTCTTGGTTCACTTAAAGAAATTGCTTTAAGACGTCTTCCTCTTTCAACTTCATTTGAAGAATTGTTAGAATTTGCTCAGAAGGTAATTTTTTCCATTTCAACATTCATATATTAACCGTTAAATATTTACAGTATCCAAAAGTTCATTTAAAACTTGACTATCGACATAAAACTTATCCAATTGAAACTCAATTGAAGCTTGATGAAATTGCCGATACTATTATTGAATCAAATGGTACCAATCTAGTTATTGTATATGATAATATGAATTCAACTCGAGCAATTTGGATGCATCGACTTAATAAAAATTTCCGTTTGTAGTACTCAGATGTTTTGTTTATATTTCGTTTTTTTTTTTTGTAATCTTCAGATGTCTTCTTTATATTCTTGTTTTGTTAATTTTCAGATGTAATATTATTTCTTTTATCGTTTCTTTTTAATAAATGAAAACAACAAATACTATATTATTTAACTAAATTTATCATTTTCAAATATAGCCAACAAAAAACAACAACAACAAATTAACTCTACAATAACCTAGTAAACATCTTTGATTTTTTCTTTAATACAATTTTTGACAAAAAAAACAAGTCATCAAAAATCAGTGCACAATTATTCGCCATCTTTGTTCTCATAAATCCAATCAATGTACCCACGACACCTGCTTCCATTGCCACAATTACAAGACATGTATCTTTTTCGAGTATTACGGATAATATGGTAGTCAAGAGTAATTTCTTGCCCAGCGGCAACGTCTTCGATTACACGGAATTCAAGCTTGACAAAATCTTTTTTACGACCACGGTACCTTTTATGACTTCTGATTTTTACTTCTTTTGCTTCAATGTTCGGCAAGCATGAATGATTGATAAATTTCAAAACATTTCCATTTACATCTGGGACAATAACAGAGCCATCTTTTAGAGCAAAATGATAAATCTCAGCGTTAGGGTTTTTATTAATTCTCCGCTTTGATTCAACACGACTGATATATTCACCCGAATATCTCCCAATGAGATCACCAATTTTCAAAGCTTTAATTGCATATACACCAAAATGATGAATCAAAGATGAATCTTTAACAAGCCAATGATCGTTCTAAATAGATTACTATTAAAAGAAAATCATTCAATAAAATTCAGAAAAAAAAAACATACAGCTAATTTTAAACTTCTGATAGGGTATAATTGTAAGACATTATTACGTCGATAATCTTCGCTTTCAGCTTTGTTGACGTCCTACAAAAAGTAAATATCAAAAAACAGTTTAAGTATTTCAAAAAAATACATCAGGCGAAATTGGAATACTATTTCTTACAGCATTAGCACGTCGATTAATAGGTCCATAATTTCCTCGAAAAACATTCTGACGTCTGATACGAGTAATGCTGGCCATTTACAAAATTACACCTTTGAGTTAGTAATTTATGAAAGCTGAAACAAATATAGATAAACATTTAATATACAGTATGTTAAAAATAATTTGAAAAATGCAAGGACTAATTTTGTAACAAACTTTGTTGTAACAAAATTCAACAACTCAAATGCCACAGATAAAAGGTATTTAAATAAAAATAAAATTAAAAAACACAAAATAATCCTGTATTCGGCACTTTCTGAAAAAAAAAACTTTCCAAAAATGTCATTTTTGAAATCAGTGTAAAACACTAGAAAGTTTTATTGTTAAGTTTTCAAAAAAAGTGCCACAAAGTTCCGTTAGGGATTATGGTAACCACAAAAAATGTCAAAGGACAGAAAAAGAAAAAATGTTCTCTGCCCATCTCTATCTTTATTTAAAATAAGAGAAGAAAAGTCTGGAACACTCTTGGCGATTTGATACCCAAAAAAAATGTCAACATATAGCCTATGAAAATTAAACTTTCTTCCGTGCCTCTTCAATTTTAACTTTGTAGAATTTTAATTTGTAATTTCTTTTTAATTATATTTAAATAATATTAAATTATTATATTAATAATATATTAAATATTTAAACTTCAATGGAAACGTAAGTTCATTATTACATTACAAAGACCGCGGCCGACAATCACGATATTTTAGAGGACAAACGCCAATGACGGTATTAAATCCTGTAGTACAAAGATGTAAAATATCTGATGGTGGTGATGATAAAGCTATTGTCATTGATGATGAGTGAGTCTTTATTAAATTGTTAAGTACAAAAAAGAATTAATTTCAAAAAAATGTAGTAGAAGATGTAGGAGGTTTTGCTGTACCATTAAAAAATGAAAACTTAAATAATACACAGATGAAAATGAAAATGTGTTTTATTTTTGTAATCTTCAGATGTAATATTTTTTCTTTTATCCTTTTAAATAAAAACAACCATTAAATAAATTTATTATTTTCAAATATAACCAACAATAATTAAATATTTCCACGATAACTTAGATAGACATTAAAGTAGTTTTTGACATCTTTGATTTTTTTCAATATAGTTCAGCTTCCTCGTTTTTTAAAGAAATTTGCAATAGAAAATGTAGTAGAAGATGTAGGAGATTTTGCTGTACCATTAAGATTAATTTGAACAGGTTTTAATTTGTCATCTTTTAATCTTTCATTAACAAAATCTGATAAAGCATCGATTAATGATGGATGATCATTGTATCTGACAAGGCGATGTCGAACCCATCGAGATATTTTCTTTGAATCAGGGCATTTTGGATTTGCTTTTTCGATAAAGCGTTCATCAATAAGCAAAATGGCACCCCAATCATTTCGATGTCTAAGACATCTGAAAAAAAAGAAAAATATTTAAAAATTTTGTACTATTAAAATAAAATAAAAAGTATACCTGCCAAGAGCTTGATTCAATGCGCGATACGCTTCTGTGGAGTACCATTCATCTCCTGTTAACATCTTCGATTTACCAGAATGCAAGTTGTTGTATGCTTTTTTTTGTAATACCAATTCATCGGTAGCATTTGGAAATGGAATTCCGACACACATAACACATCGAGCCATATCATCAGAAAAATCAATTCCCTCAGAAACCTTAAAAAATTTCAATTTGACATTATTCCTTGATATTTGAAAGAAACAAACCTTTCCACGAAAAACGGCAAATAAAATTGCACCATTTAAGCCTTTAATATCCGAACCTTGCCTTTTAATTGCAAAAGTATAATCTTCAAGTACATCTTTGAGTTCATTCGACTTATTAGGTTCATAGAAGATTTTCTAAAAATGTACAGTAACCTCATAATTTTTCAAATATTTAAAAAACCTTATATTTTTGGATATCATTTTTTAAATTTTCATATTCCATATACTTTTTAAGGTCATTTATGATACGATAGCTGCTAACAAATACCAAAACCCCTTTGGGCACTGTTTTACATACATCGAGGATAGTCTTCAACAATTGAATGTAAAACATCTGATCTTGCATATTTTTAAAGGTACACCTAAAAAAAACATTTATAAAACCATTTCATGTCGAATGTTTTATAAGTAGCATACTTAAAACGATAACCAGATGGACCAACAGAAACGACACTAGCAAAAATTTGTTCATCAGGTATAACCTGTTTACCTTCCATTTCATTTTGAAATTCAAAGCCAAGTTCACTTTTAAGAGATTCCATAGGGCATAAAGTACCAGAGGCCAATATAACGGAATGGCATTCTTTAAATGCTTCAGTGAAAGCCTAAAATTCAATTTTAAACATTAATCAAATAATCCCAACAACTATATAAACATACAACAGATGGGGACATACACCAAAAATTCAAGGTTGCATCATATCCAACGCGAATTGGTTGTATATTCAACGGAGTGATCCTGTCGACACTTCTTTCTTCACTATAAAAAAGTGCAGCACTTCGACGAGGTCTTCGAGACAATTGTGTAAATCGTTCACTATTTTGAATTGGTTGAATGTGTGGTGTAAATGTGATATTACATCTGAAGGATTCCATATTTTTTTCAATTTGAAAATAAGTCATGAAGTAAAGAAATTTTTCAATCATCACTATTGCAACAGGTGAAACTTTAAATTCATTCAATAAATCCGATGTTGGATCACCACCATTACTGCTACTGCTGTTTTCATCTTTTGATTTTTGGGAAGTTATTACTTGAAAATCAGTCTAAAAAATGGTTAACAAACTTTTTATGAATTACTGTAGCAGTGAATTAAAGCATACCAAATATAACTTGAATAGAGGGGAATCTCTTTCAAAAAACAAATTTTTTTCTGGATCATCATTTTTAAGTAAAGTTTGAAATGTATTCCAATTCCATGTTTTACAATCACGATTACTTGACCCATCAAGAGTTTTAGCAAGTTCAGAGAAGAGATTAAAAAGTCGTTTTGAAAGATCTGATAACTAAAAATTTCTATGATATTTAATTACTGTAAATTTAACAGCTTACCCTATTCATACTTTCTTTAAACTTGTCCAATTCTTTTAAATATTCAGAATTTTCCAAATTACCTTTATCAATATCTTTTAACATTGAAACCATGGAATTTCTTGTCATCAAAGTAATTTTTTCATGAAAACTATTTAAAACCAAAAGAAATTCAGATTCTTTAAACTGAAAGCTAACAGATGATCGAGAAGTCTGTTCAACATTATGGGCTTCATCAAGTATGACAATACTATTTTTAAGGTTAACATCTGATGAATTTCTAATTATTGGATCCAGAAGATAATTGAACGGCGTGAAGATGATATCCGCATCACCAATCATTAAACGATTTGATGCATAATAAGCACAAATTTCAGGAGATTTCAAAGCTTCTGCAAGATCTTCAATATCCCATACACCTACGCCCAAGTTAGCAATCTTTCGTCGAAGCTTTGTTGGATCTTCAAAATTTTTGAGATTGCGACGATACACACAACCAATCTAAAAATATGTTACAAATGTAAAAAGGCATTAAATACACAATAATATTACTCCATCAGGTGCAATTCGTTCTTTACATGCTGTTGTAATATCAGCCATTTTTCTTACATCTGGGTTAATACAAGATTGCTCGCGACTTGCAAGAATACTATGTCGAAGTTGCTTATCTCCTTTTTCACGACCATATGGCAATCGAGAGAATTCTTTGATAACTTGTGAAATTTGTTTGTGGGTTCTAGTTCCATAATAAAGTCGAATCTTTCTATAAACAATATTTATAGATATGTAATTTATTTACTGAAACAAACTTCATATGACTACAAGTACATTCTGTTTCAAGTTCATTGAAACCATCATTTCGAATTTCAGGAGAATCAATATCAGATGGATCAATCCTTGGGATCTTTATATCTGTTGCATCTGTAGTATCTATTTCATTTTCATGTTGTATTATACCATCATCAATATCCAATATTGTTACATCTGATGATTCATTGTTATTATTTACAGAAGCTCCATGTTTAGGGCATTTCTGTTTGGCAATTTTTCGTTGAACTTTATAGTCTTGAAGCCATGCACAACAAGCAGATCTAAAAATTCGTTTATTGTGCAAAAGATTACACCATTTTGAAGACTTACAATAAACCAAGACTTTTACCACTGCCTGTTGGACTTTCAATCATTGCATTTTTTCGATTTTTCAATGATTGAATTAATTTTACGAACATTAATTGCTGGCTTGGATAAGGCTTGAATCCAGGAGGTAGTTGTATTGTAATACCATTTACAATCAACCGCGCATATTCTGGTTCCAAATCAAATGTACGCTTTCTATTCCTGTAATGCAATTTATTACATTAAAAATATAGTACTAACCAAAAAACTTACGATTTATCAAGCTTGGATTTTTCAGTTACATCACTGATACTTTTTTCATTTTCAGGAAAAGAACTATTACGTGGTGATGTTACATCTGATGTATCCAAATTAGCAGAACTGGATATTATTTTTCCAGCAACAGATGCCATTTAACACATTTATTTTAAAAATTTTAGAACTACTAAAAGAAGTGTATCAAATTTTAAAAAACTCGTTTTTTTTCCACACACAACATTTGTTAAATCACTCTCTCTCTTTTTTTTTGTCGTGTTTCTACAGTAGCATCGCTGAGAATTGGCGCTTGGCAAAATGTTTCCAAAATACTTTCTTTCAATTAAATGAACTTACAGAAAATCAAAATGTTATTTTTTAAATTTTATTTGGCATACGACATAATCCAGGATAAAAGCTTTGCTTATATCGCTATCACATTCTTTTGGATAGAAAATTTAGCTAAAAGGGTACCACGCTTGTCCGCTTCAAAGTTATCATCTCGTAACTATAACTAAATATTTCTCACACAAAAATCCTTAAGCAACAACCGTAAAAACTCTATTTCTTAGACTTTCAAACACGAAATTGTGATAATTTATAAATTTATTAAAGAATCATACAATCTGACTAATCTGCAAAACATAAATCTGAGTCATCAACAAAACAAAACAATTAAATTAACAATCAAATTTTTTACAGTAATCAAGATAGACATTGCAATGTTTGGAAGCACATCTGCACAAAATCTTTGGCCTTCCTTCATAATTCATCATATAATCAATAAAAAGTTCATCGCCCTTGTGCAAAGGTTTTGTATTGATAACTTCAAGGCGACCTTCTTTTGATTCAACAACAATGCAATTAGGATCATAACATCTTAAAATTATCATCAGTTTTTTTTTACATAATCAAATTAATAAAGCAAACCTGTGATTGATAAATCTGGCTTTACAGTAAGAATTTTTAGCATCAACAACCATATTATTCTTTAAACGATACATATAATTCATACAATCTGGGGCTTTTGCTTGTCGCCGATCAGCTTCTGCTTCGGAGATTAGTTCACCAAAATAAAGACATAGTCTTGATCGACGTCGAAAGTATTGTCCAGCAAAGAGGCCACGACCATGCGTTGAAGATTGTTTAACAAATAAGAAATTGTCGGGCTAAAAATAATGCCGTTTTAACACATGTTCTCATATAACAACCAAAAACTTACATATTCATCAAATAGTGGTCGACGTAATCCATATATACTTCTGACAATTGCACGACGATCATCTTCTTTTTCACCCTGCTTTGTATCCTGAATACATATAGTGAATAATAAATATATTTAATTTATACCACAAATAAACTTACATATGGAGTAATACAAATTCTATTATCAACAGGAGCTTCTTTTGGTTCATATAATTTATGATTTGATTTCATTTGCATAATTACATCTGATTGATTTCCAATAATATTAGTAGTTGAGCTCGAAGAAGCATCCATTGTATTAGTATTACGTCTTTGTTTAATAGATGAAGCTTTCATAATCAAAAACTAAGTAAAAATATATATCAATAACTTTTATTATAAAATAGCATATAAGAAATAAATAAAACAAAATTATTATCACGCAAATGTTATCACAATAAAATAAACTCAAAGAACACGCTTAACAATACAACTATCATTCAACAAAACTTCATAATCGTAAAAGGCAATTTCATTAGGATTATACTTTTCTTGAATACATCTTGGTGGACATTCAAAATAATACATTTTTCCAACATCCAAAACTTCATTAAATCGAAAAGATTCTATGCCAAAAACCTTCATACGCATTTTTTTATCACTCTCTTCTTTGGCATCTTTTACAATAAAAGTAAAATATTTACAGTATCCTTTTTTGGTAGGAATTTCGCGTATACTCTCAATTTCAACTACGACTGCTTTAACGATCCAACTAAAAATTATCATTTTCAAAAAAAAACATTAAAAATATTCCAAGAAAAACAAACTTTAAAGCAAAATATGGAGTTAAAAAACTAAGTGGGATAGCTGCATCTTCATATCTTTGTAATAAAAAATTAGTAGACTGAACTTCAAGTAGCGCAGGATTATCCAAATGTCCATGACATTCACAAAAAATTGATCGAGGACTCCCAATAACATCTGATTTATCCTTTAAAATTTTGTACTTTTCGATAATTATTGCGCTAAAATATTTATCCACATAAAATCCGATTAATTTAGCATATATCATACCACCCAATTTTTTGCATTTTCAAAATTTGAATAATTGAATGCTTTTCAGCATTATACAACCTATCATTTATGATGAGTTGTTCCAACTTCTTAGCAATACCGATCTGAGCATAAGCATTATCTCCATCAGAGCACAGTAACCGTAGTCGTATTACTTCGCTTTCACATGATCTAGCTTGAAGTATTTGTACAACTGGTAATTCTGAATCAAATTTCTGCAAAAATCTAGAGTATTCTGTATCAAAATTGTACAAATCAAACCTTAAAGTAATTTTTTGAAAGATCTACCATAACCAAAGTATATTCCTACAAAATATCTAATACTTAAAAATTTTTAACTATCAAATTTTATATATTACATAGTGTTGTAAACACATAAATTAAATCACAAATTATTTAGTACGAATAAAAATTTACAAACAAGGATTAAAAAAATAAAGAAACAAAACAAATACAAGCATTATGAAAGACGATATTTTATTCCACGATTTAATTCATCCATTCTTCTTGCATTTGCACCAGATTTGATCAACGGCTCATCGGTATCAATTACATATCCGAGTCTTTTAATATCTTCTTTTGATGGCACATCAAGATCCCAATATCTATCAGGACTTGGGGAACGTTTTCTCCATCCACGATGCTTACTATTTTTACGAATATATTCTTTCCTTTCTTCGCCTTCAAGTCCCATAGCATCATAAAAATCTTTACAGCAATCACATTCATAACCATTCATTACAGCTCTTGATGATTTACGTCTTGGATATTTCTCAGCTTCTTTCAAATGTTTCAAAGCATATGATTTTAAACCACCAGATAATTGATCAATAGGAATGCCATAATAATTTGTTTCTTCTGGCACGAAAGGACGTTTCCGAACTGTTGAATTCTTAATTGAAGTAGGTCGCGGACTCCATGTATAAAATCTTTGGATTTTTATATCATCCTATAAAATAAAATACAATACAATCACACAGAGAAAATAACTTACAATATCACGATATAAACATTGAGCTAAATTTGTATTACCACTTTTAAAATACATCTCGGTCAAACAAATATTTGGATACAATTTCTTCCATAGATGGTTCCGGTAAGCATTTTCATCTTCAGTAACACTAAAAACGGTATCTCCTTCAAAAGTAAGATCAGCAGGATCAAAAGAAGACCGCTTTTCATCATCATAAAGTTGTTGATTGGAAGATTTAAGAGTATTATCCATTTTTTACAATACTTCTTTGTAATCCAGAAACAAAAGTTTAACGAAAAAAAATGTTCGACAAAAAAAACTTTGACATTTTTTTTTCCGTTACCCAAAATAAAACCCAGTGCCACGTCATTTACCCTTAGAGGTTTTTTTCACACTCTATATTCCTTTGTTTAAAATGAGAGAGAACCGCCTAGAACACACTTGGCAATTTGATACCCAAAAAAAAATGTCAACATAGGGACTTTGAAAATTTCCATCTCTTTTGTGACTCTACAACTTTAAATTTGTAGAGTTTATTTTTGTAATATATTTGTATTATATCTATAAATTATATTAAATTATATTAAATTATTATATTAATAATATATTAAATATTTAAACTTCAATGGAAAAGTAAGCTCATTTTTAAAATATGAAGACCGCGGCCTACATTGGTGATATTTTAGAGGAGAAACGCCAATAACGGCTTTCTTTCCGATAGTACAAAGATGTAATAATGGTGATGATGATAATCATGTTATTGTCATTAATGATGAGTAAGGATTTAAAGTTTTAGATATAAACAATTTTAATCATCAATATCATTATAGTGTACAGCATTTTTCTAATTCACCACCTCCACCTTCTTCTTTATCATATGCATCCACTCCTCCAACTACATCATATTCTCGAGAGAGAAAAAGTGTTGGTGATCTTGTAATACAAAGAAGTAATAATGCAAATGTTGGAGATGATGATGATGAAGTAATTGTTATTAATGATAATAATAAGTAATTCTTTAACTGTTTATATAATAAGCTTAATCATCTTACATTCTAGCGTTCCATCTTCTTCTATTGCATCCACTTCTCCATCTCCATCATCTTCTTCTCGTAAAAGAAAACGTATTGAAAACGATGACGAAGAATCAAATGAATATCTTACTATACCAGATCAAGGTGAATCCAAAAAAGAATTAGTTGCTGTAAATGTTCATATGGAAAAATCAGATGTAAATGGTAACGTTCAAACAATGATTGGATTTATTAGAGAAAATAAAAAAGATCAAACATATATTGTTCTGAAATCGCCATTCATTTTTCAAGAACTCATTCAACCTGATGAAATAAGACTTAATCCAAAAAGCACTGTTCAACAATGGCGCAATTTTATGAACAAGACATTTAATGGCGCAGTAGTTTGTAAAGAAAAGAAGATATTTTGTCCGTATTGCAAATTTTTTTTGGACCTTTGTGGCGCTAGAAATTTACATGATTTACTTAGACATATGGTATACTGTCATTTTGACGCCAGAGGAGTAATATTGAAATCTCGTTGTCCCAAATGCAAATGCCCTTCAAGACAACCACAGGAAGATCGATTGCATCCAAGATATTGTCGTAAAACAAATTGGAAATCTGTCATGGATGGAAAATATGTTCAACAATGTCCTACAAATGTTCGTCGCGGTAAGCAATGGGAATTCCGTAATGGAAATGTTGTTTATTTACAAGATATTAAACAAATTTCATCAACAAATTCTCCTTCTGTGAAGCAAAGATGTATTACAGGTGATGAAAACAGTTTCTTTATTAATAATTATAAGTAAGCCATTAAATTTTTAAATAAAAAATATAAATTCAACGTTTATTATAGTATTATATCTCTGTCTTCTCCATCAAATCATCCATCAACAACATCTACAGAATACTCAGATCGTTTCCTCTTATGGTCTACAAAAGAAAATTTCTGTGAAGCTGCTACACTTGAAGAAATGGCTGATAATGGTTGGATGGTTGTTCGTGTTACAGATGGTTGTGCATTTAAAGCTGCATCTCTGCAACTCTATGGATCTGAACATAAACATCTTGAAATTCGAAAAGCTGTAGCAGATGAAATTGACAAAGACCGATCTTATTGGTCTACTGATATTGAATTAAGAAAAATGACTGTTGATGAATACATTAAAGTTGTTCTTAATCCTCAAATATCAGCAAGTGATGTTTCACTTGCTGCAATGGCGGATGCATTAAAATGCAAACTGATGCTATATGAAAATGGAAAAGGTAAACTCGTTTTGTACCACTCTTTTCACATGTAACTAAATTGAATTTTTAGGTCCAAAATTTTGTAATCATTCATTCAACACCAATATAATACGACTTGTATCACATGGTGTTATTAATCAATTCGATCTTCTTGTACCCGCACCTGTTGTTTATGAAAATATTTTTAAACAAAATGAATCAGGTAAACAAATTGGTTAAACATAGAACATCAAAAAGCTCATTCTGTTTTAGATGTATCTTCATCTTTTGATGTTGCAGCTAATAGCCCATATCTTTATAGTGCACAACCCTCATCTACAACTGCTTCTGTTCCATCTTCAACAGCACGAAAACCTTATCGATCGCGAAAGCATGGATTGCGCGCAGAAATTGAATATGAATATGCTGTACAAACTGAAGCATGGAAATGGTTTCATGAATCCTTAGATGAAGAATCTCAAAAATGGAGACCAAATCATCTTCCTCATGATTGTTATGCTTTTTTTGCTGAAAAGGATATGAAACAAATTCAAGAAAGATTAAAACAAGAAAATTTAACAGACAAAGAAGTTGATCATATCATTCGAAAATTGTTGAAATACATTGGTGAATCATGTGATTCTTTCACGAGAACACGTATGCATCTAGATAAATCCAAATTCAAAGATGAAATGGTTGATGATAATTGGGTTATGGTATCCTTAAATCCTCAATTACATTTTAATATGGGTAAAGGAAAAGATATGGAAGCTGTGATGTTAATGCTTGCAAGTAAGATCTTCCATTATTTACTCATATACCACTTTTTTTTTTGTTTTAGAGCATTTTGGTCTTTACAATACTCGAACAATCAATGGATATGGTCTTTACAACTATCAACCTGGTCGATCATCGACTTCGTTTTATGCTGATATATTAGCTGATAAATCACATGAACATCATCAAAAGCTTTTGGATGTATTCAAAGATTCTGTATTATGGGGAATCAAATATGGAAAGAAGTTATATATTTCCAAAATTGTAAATGATGTATCAGATGTTGAAATTGAAGATCAAGCAGAACATAATGACAATAACTATGAAACAAGAACTGAACGAGGAGGAGGAGATTCTCAAAAACGTATAAAGAAAATTACTGGATTTCGAGAATTTACACAGAATCATAAAGAAACCGATACAATAAAACATGGCCATCAACTTAGAAATCGTGATCAAATGTTATTAAATCAAAACCATCGTCGTGCAAAATACAATGAACGCGCACGTATTCATCGTAAACCTATAACAAGAATACCAAACAGATTTGTGGAAAATCTAAGATGTACTGCCTGTAACGAATATGGACATATTAAATCAAATAGTCGTTTATGCACTTTACATCCATCATATAAGCCATTGCAATAACTTGTTATATCAATATAAAAATCTAAGAAGTATTATTTTAAATATCAAAGAAGTATATACCTTTTATCTGTTTGTTGTCGTTTTTATAGTTTTTAATAATATAATAAACAAATATATTTAAATTTCATGATAAATGTTTTCATCTATATCTTTAAAATTATTAATTCCGTTTTAAGCTGTATCCATTAGAATTTTAATAGCATATTTATTAATTATATTTTTGCAAAATTTGTGTTCCATTTCAGTTAGTTTTAAATTTTGTAAATCATAATTACCCGTAGATATTTCACTTGTTTGTGTGATATTAGTACAACTAGGGTAAAAAACAAACAAATAATTTTTACTCTTACTCTCACTTAAAATTCAGCTCAATTTCATTTTAATTATCAAAAAAAATAATAATATAAACCCTAAAAATAACAGTTAAGCTATTAGGTACTTTTGATTTAAACGAGTTAAGGATAGTATATATAACAATATCACAACATTAAAAAAACTGTTTTTAAATTTTCCAGTATTAAAAATGGTAATTACACTAATTAATTTTCAGTGTAATATTAATTATAAATACGACATTAGAAACACTTTTTAAGATAAAATTCTGCTTTCATTATTTATTGGAGCGGTTTTTTGGTATTGTAAACATTTATTTCAAATATAAAATTTTACTCTTACTCTCACTTAAAATTCAGCTCCAATAAAAAAAGTGAGAGTAATCTGATATTGAGTACCAGAGATAACTTGAAAGGATATTGTCATCCTGTAATATTTTTTACATTAAATTGTATTAATTTTGATTTTTGTTGATCACTGATAAATGATCAGAAAAATATAGAAATTTTTTTGGAATATAAATTTTTCGATCCTGCGTTTTAAATTTTTGATTAACGAAATATCTTTGATAATTTTTTCCGTTACCCAAAATAAAACCCAGTGCCACGTCATTTACCCTTAGAGGTTTTTTTCACACTCTATATTCCTTTGTTTAAAATGAGAGAGAACCGCCTAGAACACACTTGGCAATTTGATACCCAAAAAAAAAATGTCAACATAGGGACTTTGAAAATTTCCATCTCTTTTGTGACTCTACAACTTTAAATTTGTAGAGTTTATTTTTGTAATATATTTGTATTATATCTATAAATTATATTAAATTATATTAAATTATTATATTAATAATATATTAAATATTTAAACTTCAATGGAAAAGTAAGCTCATTTTTAAAATATGAAGACCGCGGCCTACATTGGTGATATTTTAGAGGAGAAACGCCAATAACGGCTTTCTTTCCGATAGTACAAAGATGTAATAATGGTGATGATGATAATCATGTTATTGTCATTAATGATGAGTAAGGATTTAAAGTTTTAGATATAAACAATTTTAATCATCAATATCATTATAGTGTACAGCATTTTTCTAATTCACCACCTCCACCTTCTTCTTTATCATATGCATCCACTCCTCCAACTACATCATATTCTCGAGAGAGAAAAAGTGTTGGTGATCTTGTAATACAAAGAAGTAATAATGCAAATGTTGGAGATGATGATGATGAAGTAATTGTTATTAATGATAATAATAAGTAATTCTTTAACTGTTTATATAATAAGCTTAATCATCTTACATTCTAGCGTTCCATCTTCTTCTATTGCATCCACTTCTCCATCTCCATCATCTTCTTCTCGTAAAAGAAAACGTATTGAAAACGATGACGAAGAATCAAATGAATATCTTACTATACCAGATCAAGGTGAATCCAAAAAAGAATTAGTTGCTGTAAATGTTCATATGGAAAAATCAGATGTAAATGGTAACGTTCAAACAATGATTGGATTTATTAGAGAAAATAAAAAAGATCAAACATATATTGTTCTGAAATCGCCATTCATTTTTCAAGAACTCATTCAACCTGATGAAATAAGACTTAATCCAAAAAGCACTGTTCAAGAATGGTGTGATTTCATGAATAATACTTATAATGGTGCAGTAGTTTGTGAAGAAAAAAGATTCTCGTGTCCATATTGCAAATTTTTTATTAATGTTAGTGTTACTGGTAGTTTAGCTGATTTACGAAGTCATATGCTAAGATGTCACTTTGATGTCGAAGGAGAATTATCTAAATATACCTGTCCAAAATGTAACTGCCCTGCAAATAGTAAAAATCAATTTCATCCTCAATATTGTCGAAAAACAAATTGGAAATCTGCAATGTATGGAAAATGCGTTCAAAAATGCCCTTCAAATGTTCGTCGAGGTCAAAAATGGGAATGGAATAACAGTGTTGTCGTTTTAAGTGATCTTAGAAGAATTCATCCAGTACAACAAAGAAGTATAAAAGATTATAATAATGTTGCCGTTATTGATAATAATAAGTAATTCTTTAACTGTTTATATAATAAGCTTAATCATCTTACATTCTAGTGTTCCATCTTCTTCTATTGCATCCACTTCTCCATCTCCATCATCTTCTTCTCGTAAAAGAAAACGTATTGCAGATAATGTCGATGATGATATAATGTTTCTCAATACAAAAAGGCCTTCAAATCATCCATCAACAACATCTACAGAATACTCAGATCGTTTCCTCTTATGGTCTACAAAAGAAAATTTCTGTGAAGCTGCTACACTTGAAGAAATGGCTGATAATGGTTGGATGGTTGTTCGTGTTACAGATGGTTGTGCATTTAAAGCTGCATCTCTGCAACTCTATGGATCTGAACATAAACATCTTGAAATTCGAAAAGCTGTAGCAGATGAAATTGACAAAGACCGATCTTATTGGTCTACTGATATTGAATTAAGAAAAATGACTGTTGATGAATACATTAAAGTTGTTCTTAATCCTCAAATATCAGCAAGTGATGTTTCACTTGCTGCAATGGCGGATGCATTAAAATGCAAACTGATGCTATATGAAAATGGAAAAGGTAAACTCGTTTTGTACCACTCTTTTCACATGTAACTAAATTGAATTTTTAGGTCCAAAATTTTGTAATCATTCATTCAACACCAATATAATACGACTTGTATCACATGGTGTTATTAATCAATTCGATCTTCTTGTACCCGCACCTGTTGTTTATGAAAATATTTTTAAACAAAATGAATCAGGTAAACAAATTGGTTAAACATAGAACATCAAAAAGCTCATTATGTTTTAGATGTATCTTCATCTTTTGATGTTGTTCAAACAATGATTGGAAACACAAAGCAGTGCAAAGAAAATCAAACATTTATCGTTCTTAAATCACCGTTTAAATTTGAAGAACTTGTTAATCCTGAAGAAATCAACATTCATACAAAATGCACTATTCAAGAATGGTGTGATTTTATGAATCGAACATATAATGGTGTAGTAGTATGTGAAATGAAGAAATTCTTTTGTCCATATTGCAAATATTATGTTGATCTTTGTCGTGAAAGCAGTGGATTAGGTACTTTAAAACGCCATATGCTAAATATGCATTTTGATGCTGAAGGAATATTATTACAATCTCGTTGCCCTGAATGCAACTGTCCTGCAAGACATATCAAATATGATCAATACCATACTGGATACTGCCGAAAAACAGATTGGAAATCTGTTATGGTTGGAAAATATGTGCAAGACTGTCCCGCAAATATTCGTAAAGGTGATAAATGGAATTGGAGAGATGGCATTGCCGTCCTAAACTGTAATAAAGCGAAAATTGTATACCCATCTTCTTCTCGCAGGATGAAAAATGTTTCAAATAATGCTAAAAACACAGATGTAAATGGTAACGTTCAAACAATGATTGGAAAACTGCAGAAATGCAAAACTGATTTAACATTTGTTGTTCTTGAATCGCCGTACAAATTTGAAGAACTCATTAAACCTGAAAAAATCAGCATTGATCCATTATGCAATGTTCAAGAATGGTGTGATTTCATGAATAATACTTATAATGGTGCAGTAGTTTGTGAAGAAAAAAGATTCTGGTGTCCATATTGTAAATTTTTTGTTGATCTTTGTGCTGCGCATCATTTACGTGATTTACAACGCCATATGCTAAATATGCATTTTGATGCTGAAGGAATATTATTACAATCTCGTTGCCCTGAATGCAACTGTCCTGCAAGACATATCAAATATGATCAATATCATACTGGATACTGCCGAAAAACAGATTGGAAATCTGTTATGAATGGCAAATCTGTGCAACAATGTCCTGTAAATATTTGTAGAGGCCAAAAATGGGAATGTATAAATGGTATTGTCGTTTTAAATGATACAGATTCTATTCCAATTTCAACAGCAAGAATGCAGGGATTGCGCGCAGAAATTGAATATGAATATGCTGTACAAACTGAAGCATGGAAATGGTTTCATGAATCATTAGATGATGAATCACAAAAATGGAGACCAAGTCATCTTCCACATGACTGCTATGCTTTTTTTGCTGAAAAGGATTTGCAACAAATTCAAGAAACCTTAAAACAGAAAGATTTATCAGACAAAGAAGTTTACCAATTTATACGAAATTTTATGAAGTATATTGGTGAAACTAATGATTTTCACACAAGAACAAGGGCACATAAACGCGAATCCAAATTCAAAGATGAAATGGTTGATGATAATTGGGTTATGGTATCCTTAAATCCTCAATTACATTTTAATATGGGTAAAGGAAAAGATATGGAAGCTGTGATGTTAATGCTTGCAAGTAAGATCTTCCATTATTTACTCATATACCACTTTTTTTTTGTTTTAGAGCATTTTGGTCTTTACAATACTCGAACAATCAATGGATATGGTCTTTACAACTATCGACCTGGTCGATCATCGACTTCGTTTTATGCTGATATATTAGCTGATAAATCACATGAACATCATCAAAAGCTTTTGGATGTATTCAAAGATTCTATATTATGGGGAATCAAATATGGAAAGAAGTTATATATTTCCAAAATTGTAAATGATGTATCAGATGTTGAAATTGAAGATCAAGCAGAAGATGATGGAGAAACCCACGACAAAAGACTTCAACGAATGTCAAGAAATAATCAAAAGCATGCAAAACAAAGAAGTATTTATCGAGCAGAATATTATAAAAAGAATTATAAGAAATTAACTGAACTAAAACTTGACTATTACTTAAGAAACCGTGATCAGATATCAGCTAATTCAAAAAAAAATGAAATTCGAGCAAAGAGAAAAAGACTTCGACGCCTTCGCATTAAAGGCATTTCAACAAAACAAAGAAAATATCTGAAATATCCAAGATGAACTGCTTGCGGTAATAGTTATGTATGTCGGTCACATGGAATATATAAACCATCTGAATAAATTGTTGTATATGAATCAAAGAAGTATTATTTGAAAAAAACTCAGAAGTGTATCTCTATTATTTGTTTGTTGTTGTTATCATTTATAATAAAAGTTTAATATAATTATCTTATATTTTTTTTAACCACAGAAAAAAAATAAAATAAAATAAATTAAATAAAAATTTATACTTAGAAAAGTTATTTTCGATATCAAATTCATACAATTATTAAAAAAAAATTAAAGTAGGTATTAAATCAAACTTTTAAGAATACACTTTTCATAAAAATTCAATATTATAACATTCATCATAAATAATTTTTTTTTGGCAATTGTCGTAATATTCGTTTCTTTATGCTCACATCTATTATTTTTTTTATGAATTAATTTTAAAAAAGGACGACAAAAAAATTATTGAATTCACCATCAGATTTTTACGATAACGATAAAAACTAAAGATTCATGATAAATGTTTTCATCTATATCTTTAAAATTATTAATTCCGTTTTAAGTTGTATCCATTAGAATTTTAATAGCATATTTATTAATTATATTTTTGCAAAATTTGTGTTCCATTTCAGTTAGTTTTAAATTTTGTAAATCATAATTACCCGTAGATATTTCACTTGTTTGTATGATATTAGTACAACTAGGGTAACCGCCCCGGAGGGGCGGTTACCGATGGCTCCACGTCGCATTACTTTATTATTACATTTCGCTCATTTTCTCATTCTATATTCCTAAAAAAGGTAATAAAAATGCGAGGATCTTACCCCCACATCTGATAGCGAAATCCATTCCTAATCTTTGCATCCAAAACACACACCAAATCTTTATTGTCCTTCTTGTTCCACATAAAACCCGCAAAAAGTGAACCCAGTTCTTGTTCCACTTTACACCCGCATTCACCTGATACTTTCCACCGTGATCAACTCTTCTTTTAACCCCACTGCTATCCCACTTATCTTTCTGCCCCCATCTTATTAACATTTCCACATGCAACATCTTTTTACCTTCGTGCATTACATTAAAAGACTCATGTCAGGTTTTAATGGTCCATTTGACTCCTCAAAAAAGTCAGGATCTCTCTATTGGAGCTCTAAAACACATCGAATCTCATAAAAGACAATAGTTGCAGTTAAGATCCTAAAAAAGATCCTACTGGCACGTGAGATCCTTATTACACTTCTACCATTATTATTCCATTGATCCCTGCCCATAAACTTTTATAGATTCTACAAAACTACAAAGGATTTATGGATAACATGAAGGATCCTATAAGGTGCCAGGATCTTTTAACTATCGTCACCGAAAATACAAAAGCAATGCAATCATTCCTTTCGTAGAAATGATGATTGTCTTGCCATCTTTTGCATTCTCTTTTCAACATTCTTTTTTATTTCCCTTGACATTTTTTTATTCTCCGACAAATTTGCATTAACTTTTTCATTCTCCTTCGGATCTTGCCTTTGAGCGGCCATAACTTTTTCAAATGGGCACCTCCGGACTTAGCAAATATCCATTTCGTTATTGCCATTATTTTATCTATCTATTGACACTAAATAATGCTACTTTATTTTGAGATGTAACTGACGAACGCTCTCGATTATAGGGTTGGATGTCTTGAATATTTTTCATTAAACAAATAATAATTACTTTGCTACAATTTTAAGACTCTAATATTATAATTAATATTAAATAAGAAAGGTAAATCTGAAAAATGTCAATTAATTGTATTCATAATTACGTTCAAAATTTATGTAAAATTGTGGAATATCTTTATACAAAAATTTAGTTTTTTCACCGCTTCGTTTTCCGCTGATGAACGTTGACGAAGTCATGAGACCGCGGACGGTGTACTAATTTCCCGCATTTGTTTCTTGCTTTTCCCACCTTTATAGACGTTCAATTAAAAGGTATGATGTGGAGAGCTATTTCGTTGTTGCACGAAATTCCACACATATTTTTAATCATTTCAGGGTGCGAGACATCGCCATGCAACACATCATAATCTTTTGGACCGGGGACATCTTGAATTAAATTAATTTCACGGGCAATTGCTTGTGCAGTAAGGTAATGATCACCAGTGACCATGAAAACTTTAATACCAGCGGTACGGCATTGCTCAATTGCTATTGCTGTTTCATCTCTAGGAGGGTCCATGATAGCACAAATTCCAGTAAATATCAAATCATCAATATCAAAATTTCCTTTTTCATAATCAAAATCAATATCTGCATCAGTGACAAATTGTTTATAGAAGAAACCAAGGACTCGACGACCATTTGATCCAAATGTATCATAAGCATGTTGAAACTTTTCATTTGCTTCTGTATCGAAATCAATTGGGCCTTCTTTGGTAAGAATTTGAGTGCAATGTCGTACAAGAATTTCAGATGCCCCTTTTATCATCAGCTTATATTGAGCTTGTCCATCTGCAAAAGTTTCTTCTTTTGCAATCATCAAATGCCATTTTCGTTTTGAATTAAATGGAATTTCATATACAATCTAAAAATAAATGTTGTTATTAAAATGTTAGTTTTTAAATGTCAAAAGAACTTACATCATGATTTCTTCGAGCTGCATCAATATCAATCAAGTCATCAGTGTAACGAATCATTGCTAAAAAATAAGTAATTCATTCAACGTCTATAAATTCCAAACATGTGATACTTACCAACTTCAGAAGGTGCACCGGATGCAGGTTTTTGTTGAGTGGCAGCTTTTTCAATATCTAAAGATGTCTGGAATTTTGGTTCCATATCAATAGAAGTTTTTTCAGAATTATCTTCATCATCAAGAAATTTGGAAGCATTACAAACAGACATCAGTTCAAGAATATCTCGAACAGGTGAAGCAAAGTTATCCAAGTCTGATTTTTTTCCAGGACTGATTGTCATTTGTCGATCTGGTTTGCCGTTAATGAATTCATCATAATACCAACAATCGGTTACAGTCATAACGTTCTTAGTTAAAGTACCAGTTTTATCTGATGCAATTATGTTGACAGATCCCAAAGCTTCTACGATATCCAGCCGTTTAAGAAAGACATTTTTCTTTGCCAGACGTTTTGCAACAAGAGCAATGATGGAAGTGACGGTAGCGGGCATACCAACAGGTACCATTCCGATGGCACAAACAAGGAACCCATTACATAAGAGTTCAATAACATTTTTCCATTTATGAACAAAGCCACCAGCAATAAAAACTCCCAAACCCAAAATTGTTGCAGTAAAGATCAAAAAGATGACATATCTCAAAAGTTGAATTTCAAGTCGTGACTTATTTGCCAATTGTCCAGTTGTCTGCAAAAAGATGTTTTAGATAATTGTTGTATGTATGTGGATTAGAGCCTTACCATATCAGCAATTTGTCCAATAACCGTTTTTGTACCTGTTCGAATAACAACGGCAACACCTTCTCCGTCAACACAAAGGGAACCATTAAAAGCAACATTTCTACCTTAAAGCTCTCTGGAATAAGGGATTCAATATTAAGAGGATCCTACTTTCAAAAATGCTGGTTTCTTCGTTGACAGCTTCCCATTGGTACTCAACAGGTTCACTTTCACCCGTAATAGATGAAGTTTCAAGCTTTAGTTGTGAACAATAAATGACACGAGCATCGGCTGGTACACGAGTGCCATTTTTGATAAGAATCACATCCCCATTTACAAGTTCTTCGGCACTCATCGCCTGCTCTTTCCCGTCCCGAATAACAACGCAGCTCTCCGGCAGTAAATTTTGAAATCCGGCAACAACCTTCCGTGCTTCTCGCTCGTGCAAAAATGAAATGGAGCACATTCCTAAATTATTCTGGAATTAGGGATTTCAAAAAACACATACGGTAAATTTGAAAAATCGGTAAATTTTCTAACAAAGTAAAAATTATCGGGGGGGGGGGGGGGGGGGGGGGTAAAAAATTACCAAAAATCATTACGAAGATAATAATTGTGACCCATAATTGCGAAAGCTCTTTCGGATTAGCTATAAAGGCGATCAGTGATAAGGCATCGGTAACAAGAAGCAGAATCCATAGTAAATTTGCAAATTGTTTTAAAAACAATCTCAAATCACTGATTTCTTTTGGCTTTGGTAATGCATTTGGGCCATTTCGAAGTAAAAGATCTGCAGCAGCAGCTTGGCTTAAACCTTGTGATTGTTGAGGCTGTTTAATATTAATATTTGAATGGGTATGATTCAATGAAAGTTCTTCAGCATCCCATGTATGCTCCGAAAATGCTGAAGATAAATCTCTCTTTCCATCTGCATTATCCTGTGTCGGGACAACCTTTTTCCGTTTCCAAAACTTCAATCCTGGAACCCATGGTGGTTTTTGATCTAAAAATAAAAGTTGTTTATTTACATTACAACAATGAGAAATAAAAAGTTAACATACCATTTTTGTGAGCGTTGTTATTCGAGTCTGTTACTTTACGATTTCGTAAACCCATATTTAAATATTTAAAAAATAGATGGATAACAAAACTTTGTTGTTTTCTTTTTTGTTACAAAAGGAGGTTGTTTTTGTTAAAGATTGTGTTTTTTGAATAGAAAAAAAGCCAATCAGAAATCAACCTTGTAAGTAAAATACAATAAAGTTTCTATTCCTTTTATACTACCTAAAAATTGTTTTTTTCAAAGCTTTTAATTGTTTTCCTTCTTTATTGGCACGCCCCTTCCCTCACTTTCTTCTTCTTGCTTTCATCTTTTCTTCAAACGTCTTGATCTCATATGTAAAGGGAGAATGATACCTTTGTGAACTTATGATCGTAGTTGTGTCTCTCTTTAACCCCGCCTTTCTTTGACTTGTAATTGAACTTTTTAACATTAAATTTTTTTAACAAGCAAAAAGAGGTAGCTGCAGTAAAAAGAAAATGACGACAATACATACAAGCAAGCCAGCAAAAGCAAGGAAGCGAAAAGACAATCTTGTTGAGCCCTTCCAAAATATTGTTAGACAAAATTCCCCTTGTGTAAATAATGTACCTGTGCTTGAATTGATCTCTCCCTCTCTCACTTTGTCGCTTCCATTAAAATAAATTATTATAGATGTGCCAAGTGTGGGGTGATGATGGGTCCAAATGTTCTTGTTTGCAAAGATGAAGGTATTTCCCACTTTTGTTGCCACCCAAAATAAAAATAAACTCCCTCTGATTATTTTTATTTGACACCCCCAATTTTTAAAAGTTCATCCAAATCACACATTCATTCAGAAAAGCTTTTGCAAAACACAATAGAGTTTCTTTTTGTTCTTTGCAACAAAAAAAATTCTTTTGTATTTGTTTATTTTTTGTAAGTTTTTTTATACAGTGTTTTTTAAAACTTTTTTAAATTAATAGGAACAAATTGAGATTAGGGTTTACCGTAGAGCGATAAAAAGATTTAATCCAGTATTTTAAACTTTGATTGTCTGAAATCTGAGAAATCTGATATTTTGGATTAAAAATAGTTTATTGTTTGCTTTTTTTTCAAATTTTTGTATAAAATTCATAGATCACAAAATGAAAAAAGAATCTGTTTTTTACAAATTCTTTTAGAAATAGACTGTAAAGTTTTAAAACTAATTTTAAAAAATGTGAGCGTAAGTTAAAATTTCTCGTATAATACGTCATCTTTTCTTGCAGACACCTTAAGACATAATACAATATTTAAATAGCTTTATGTATCGTTGATTCATAATTTCAACTTATTCACAATATTTTGTAGCTAATACGTTTTTCATCAATTATTAGAAGCTTTCAATTTGTTTAAGATGTCTAACTACGCCCAAATGTAAATAAATGCAATTTCGCTTTTTTTTGTAATAACTAAAACTTCTTTTTAAGGCTTGCTTCTTTCTTTTTTTATTACAAACTGTATCATAAAAATTATCCAAAATACAAATGCAAACTAACTGGAGTGAAGCCAAATATATTTCAAAGGTTAAAATAATCTTTGTACCAGCAAGTTGAATGCTTTTCTTATCACTAAAGTTATTCTTCACCTTTTTTATTACCAATTTTATATTACAATAAATGAAAAAAGGTTATTTCTAGGGATGATGACAACTAACAAACAAAAGTTATATATAATCAATAGGATTCTATAGGAATTTAAACAATAAAAAATAAAGAATGCTTTGGGAAATGCCGCTAGAAAATTTGATTTTTTGATCTCATTGAAACAATGTTGTTGTTTTTATAAAAAGCCGTAGGAGGCTGAATTACCCGATTTTTGACAAACATTTTGATTTCAAACTAATATTCTGTCGAACATACAAAAACTTGTTTAAAATAGGAAATTTCATTTCCGTTTTTACCATGTGATAATGACGAAGTTTGCTTTTAATCATAAACATTTGCTGCAGGTTAATTCATAGGTTTTAAACAAAAATCCTTCAAATTTCAACTTTTGTGCAAAGATATTATAAGTTGTTTTACCAAAACCCATGTGTTTTGTTTTAGATGGTTTTATTAGTTTAAAAACATTTGAATCAAATTGTTTAGATTTTAGGGTAAATTGCAGTATGGATTTTATTTATTTTAAATGGATTTTTGTAATAATAATATGTCTTTTAAACTTGTCATTTATTGCTTCAAAGCTAGTATAACTTTGTTTTTTCAAGACATTTACTTTAAATGTTTAAACAATGATAAAAATAGTGTTGTTAAATTTTTGACAGTTGACTTTTGTAAAAACGGAACTGTAACAAAGAACATTTCTGATAAGGCAAATCTTTTTATATAAATAATAATCAGAGAACAAAAGAATTTTAAAAAAGTACTAAAATTTGCTGCTATCATTTTGACGAGTTTTTTTCTATTTCTGATTAAATGCAACAGTTGCTGCAGCAATACTCCTTGGGAATCTTTGCATTTGTAAGCTTTGACCTTTCACAATACATGTCCGCTTTTAAAACTTTTATTGTCCAAAAAAGATGGTGTAAAGAAGCTGCAAATATGAAGGTGTTGATTGCATCAGAAAAATCATGTTTTACCATTTTTATCAACTTTATCAGCTTCAGACGGATATGTTCTTTTTCTTCACAAAGTACGAAGAAAAACTATTTTTATTACCTCCCATCAAAGTTAAGGGATCATCACTCTCTATAAAACAGAGGTGGAAAGAAGAAATTGAAAGATAATAGATAAAATAAAAATCAAAGAAGAATAAGAAGAGGGTCTCCTTCTTTTTTTCCTCACACAAGATTATCACACATTTACTACAAACAATTGAAATTAAAGTGTTGCTGTAGAAAAGGAGACAGCAGAAATACGATAAAGGAAATGTCATTATTGCAGAAGCAGCCGAAAGTGTTGCATCAAACACTTCTTCTTTCGATCTTTTTGTGATGATGGAAGCTTTTTTGAGCTCTCATCAGAATTCCGTAAAAAGCAATTTTTGATGGTTTTTTGACATTGCAAAGATTGGGGAGTAATAAAATTGAACACCCTTTGTCCCCGTTATACAGAGTATTTTTAGGTTAAAACTCTGCTTTTTCAACCAAAAAACAGTGGAAAAGCAGTAGTAATAAAAAAAGAACAATGTTAAACAAAAAATGATAATAATATTTTTAATTGCTAAAAATGTCTTTAAAATAGAATAACTATGGACAGGAAAGGAAGGTAACATAAAAAGTTCATACTATGGATGACGTTTTAAAGGTACAATTATTGTTGGGAAGGAATCAGGATGGATGGAAATAGAAAAATATTCTGATTTTTGTTCTTTTATATTTTTGAGTGCGTGAAACTGCTAAAGCCAAATTTCTTTTTGCAATTTGTTTTTAATTTTACAAAAAAAAATGTTGTTAAAATGAATTAGCGAAAAAACTTCTTCTGCTTAAAAAACAAACAAAACTTAGAAAAATATTTAGAAATCCGTGAAGACGCGGAATGTCAGCATTTTTCAATTGAGTTGTGAATCATATTTTTAATCAAAATTTTAAGACATCAATTGACACAAGTCAATTGGTTGTTGTTGTGGTTTCACAATAAATAAAAACATTTTTCAATAAAGAATTTACAATTATTTCACAAAAATTCAGTTTTTGCTTATTTTTTGCGCGGCTCGCAAACTAGCGGAAATCAAGCACTGTTCAAAATTTGATCATTTGAACTTAGCTTTTTTTTGTTGCAACAAAGTTTCAATGACTAAGTGTGTACTGTTGGTAATTCGTACAAAAAAAAACTATGTTTTGTTTGTTTAGCATTAAAAAACTTACGTGTTTTATGAATCTCAGAAGAAAATAGTGGAAACTATGAAACTTTTTATAAAATAGATAGCGAAGGATAAAGATAAATAAAGAGAAGTTTATGTTACATAGGATTACTGTATTATACACAGTTATATAAAAATAGAGTACCAGAATATACTCAAAGTACGAAATTTTATTAAAATTTAAAGCATTCAATGTTTGTCAAATGTTAACGGGAAAAAGAGAATAAGACCTCAGAAACGACGACAAAAGATTAAAGATAGTTTAGGTGCATTTTACGAGCAAACATTCCCTATTCTTATTTTTTGAGAGAAAAAAGAAGAGTACATGGAGAATAGCATTTAATTCTAAGAAGGATCAATTACCGTAATACCATATTGTTGAGTGTGTCGTCGAAGAGGTCACAAAAGTTCATCATGAATTCGTTTTTTTGTATGTACCAAAACATATATTTCTTTTTTCATTCATACATCAATGTTTACAAAAAAATAAGGGGGGTCATGTTTTTTCTTCATGTACTTTTTACGTCAACAGAATTTTTAAGTTCAAGATAATAGCTTTGCAAAAAAAATCCAAGTTCAACTTTGATCACTTTTTTGAGTGAAATTCACGTGAAAAAGAGAAAGACCGTTAAATGCAAAACTGCTGATTTTTCAGTCTCGTTTTTTTTGTATATTTTTCCCAAGAAAGTTCAATTTTTTGTTGTTGCTTTTAAAAAAATACAAAATTCAGCGTCAAAACTATCACAGTTTTAGTCTTTTATTCAAAAAAAAAGCTGCACTTTATTAAACAAATATTTCTATTTTTTTACAAAAGAAACAAAAATAAGTTACCGCAAATATTATTTTTAAACAAACAACAAACATCTATTGATCAAAGTGGTCAGCGATCTTTTTTGGGCTCTTGATTTGCACTCTTTTCTTCTTCCGTTTCTGTTTTTTCTTGATCAAATGCTTCTCCGAATTCATTCACCCTTGTTTTATCAACAGGATATAAATATCTCTGATAAAGGTAAATCTAAAAATAGTTGCAAAAAAAAGTTAAAATGGAATTTTTATGATATGAGTTTTTTATTACCAAAAAGACAATGTCATCTCTGAAGCAAGCAATTCTGTGCATAGTCGGCATTCGAATTATAAAGGCAAACATATCATCAATAAATGTATTGAAAGCCTAAAAAATTATGGATAATATTAAAGCATCGCATTGACGTCATTTCCAGAAAAAACGGGAGTGCCAGAAAAGGTTATAAACGAAGAAAAAAAGGAGTAGTAAAAGCAAACATACTTTGTACATAAATGCCCGCCATGGTAAATGCGCAACAGATTTCAATTTCTAAAATTATTAGTTTTTATTATATTTTAATAATATTTTTAAAAAATATGCTTACATAATTGAGAAATAGTTGGGGTAACATAAATAAGAAACCAAATGCATAAACACCATTAGCAAGGCAATTTATTATAAAACCATACCATGATTTATGTGGAACATACAAAAGACTAAAAATATTAAAAAGTTAAGTGGTTTCAATTACTAAAATGACGCAAGTGTTTTTTTTTAAAACATGTATCCGTTAGTTCCGATTTAAGTCCAACTTTCTTAGCTCAAAAAGTTCAAACTCTGATTAAAATAAACAAAGAAAGAAATTTCAAAAGTGAACGATCTTTGAATTTTTGTAATTAAGAAGCAACAAAAAATGATGTATGTAAACATTGACTAACCTGTAAATTGCACCAGCAATACAAAGTGGGATCATTAGCTTTGCTAAATGCCGCATTGCTTCAGAATCAAGCTCTTCAGTTTTTTGTTCAGCTTTAGAAGATGCACCAACCACGGGCCATGGAATGCCGTACTTGAGAGTCCACTGAACTTTTAATGCTTTTGTTAACTTCCAACATTCAATTATCACACCCATTCCTGATGGAAGAAGAACAAGCAGAGATGTCTTTTCTTCACGAAGATACAAAAAGATAATTCCTTGAGAAATACATCGCCATATCAATGTTCTAAAATATAAATACAGTATACTCAAATATAAATCTTTCAAGAGCGACAACTAACTTTGTTGAAAGTCCAACCATCGAATCTCTTGATCTCCAAAATGAAATGTCATTTTTGAACGATAAAACGTCTAGCAATAAATGTACTGCAGAAACAAAAACTGTTAACATCCTGAAACATTTTTAGGTTCATTAATACTGCAAAAATTTAAAAACAGCTTACAAAAAGTAAAAGTTTGTATCAGTAAAAATGCCTTTGACCTAAAAATACTGTTTGAAAGCTTTGATAAATTACAAAAAGACATACTTCATCAAAATCTTTTTCAGAGAATCCAAGTTGACGGAATTGTTCAAAAGAAGCTTGTCCAGTTAATAAAAGCCGTAGTTTACCAATTGACACTGGACGGTAGTTAATTGTAAGATTAACCGTTTCATCATTTGGTTTAATCTGAAATTTAAAAAGATATAAAATGATATGTTCCTTATGGTAAAAGTAATAGTATTCATAGCGTTTAATTAAAAGAAAACTCGTGTAAAAAATGTGTTTGAACGTGAAAAGCAGTGTTTGTCACGTATCAAAGACAATCTTAATTTTTTGCGGTCAATTGGGTTCAAGGGAAATCAATCAGTAAAAAAACTCGTTGAAAGAATATTCCAAGCGCAAAAATTAAAAAGGAAGACCAAAATAGCATTTATGCATTACGGTAGAAGAACATTCTTCGCCAAACATGAACCATTAAAAAAACACCATAAGAAAGTTTCAAACCAAGATCAAGACTCTATTAATTACCAAGACTAGATGTATGTATACACGCGTATACCAAAACATATTCATCATTAATAAAATATACTCGAGTGTCTTGTGGAAATTTCATTGGCCAATAATTGTTGTTTCATAAACAACAAAAACCTGTTTCAACGTTAGTTTAAACTACGTTTACAATACGTATGTCAAAAGTATGCCAAAAAAGAACATACGGAAGAAAAAAAGAAAAAGATGCAAGACAAATTTTAACATTTCAAGGTCTCGCGTGAAATGATAGAAACCTATTGTTTTTAGGCTAAATTCATTCATTGATTACCAAAGAAACGAATATTTTTTATGATCGAGCTTCATTGAAAAAAAGTATTTTTTATTGTTGACCATTTAATGTTTAAACAAGACAAGAAGAAGAAAAGAAGAGCGACCAGCTGAAACAAAAAAATCGTTGTTTCATTTGCACTCATCGAAATCGACAAAAAAGGAGAATCTTCTTCTTTCTTTACGTCTTCTAATCACATTTTAAAGAAAAAAACGACAAATTAAATGTTTCAACTATAGCTTTTGGGTTTTAATTTTCTCCTAATTGTATATTAAATGTAAGTTAAATATGCCCAAAAAGTGTCATGAGTTATTTTAAAATTTTTGTTACACTTTGTTGTTTCAGCTTTCAAATTTAAACATTTTTGCAACAGCCGATTAAATTTTTGTTTTAATAATTTTAATAAAAAGGAAGAGAGAAAGAAAAGAAGAGTAACCCAGTAGCAGCAGTAATCATTTGTCATTTGTCAAAAGTTAAATCAACCGCGTGCAAAAGCTGTCATCAAAAAAAGTTTTTTATCTGTTTTAACATTCTATATTTTTCCGCTTTGATCAATTTCGCCTGACTACTGTATAAAGAAATTATTTTTTAAAAATGCACGCCTGTAAAAGTTTTACAGTACTTACATGCTGTTTTTATTGTTTATTATTTTTTAGTTCGAATGTAAGTCTTTAACCTAATGCTTGTAACAAATTCAAATAATGACTTTTAGTTTAAAACTGCAGATGCCTTATCTACAGATCAAGCTTGTGAGCTATGCCAGTCAGTTCTAACGCATGTCTATTACACATATTTACAACAATCAACGAGAAAACTTGTTAAGCATCGAATATTAAATAATTGTAAGCGATATGCTAATGTAAGTACAGTAATATATTTTTGATATAGTAATTGGTATCACAAATTTTAGTATAAACGAAGGTGCATTCTAACACTAAGGCCAAAAGCAAGTATGATATTTGAAAATATGCGATCTGCTGTTATGTAAGTGCTAATATTTGTAAAAATACAGTAACAATAAAGCGATACTTTTAGTGGTGAATATCGCGCATATAAAACTTGTGTACTATTAAAGGAATGCAGTAATTTAAATATCAGAACATCAGTGAAAGATTCAATGCCTGATTTATTTATTGAACAAATCCTTAATGGAACTGCTTCTGAACAAATTCATTTAAAGGGAGATATCTTTGATCCAAAAATTGATATGCCCACAAAACCCGAAAACATTCAATAAAACTTTTTTAACACTCAAATTGAACGGCTTTAAAATAAAAACCACTTACTTCAACTAAATCTTTCATTCTATAACTCATTTCATCAATATGAAAAATTGGAGCATAATGATGAACACCGTCACGAATTTCCATTTGAATATGTCGAATAATTTCTGCCGGAAGATTTTTCATTGGGAGTATTAATGGTTGATCAACAATACTAATAAATAGTTTTGAACGTAAATGTGATACAGGTCGTCGAGATTTTTTGACAGGCGTTATTTCTTTTTCTTCAGAAACAAGCTTGAAAGCTTTTGCTTCAGGAATTTGATAAACTGTTAATAGAGTTGATCGGGTTATTCTTGTTTCAGCATCTTCAAGCTCTTTGAAACGATCATCATGTGAAAGTAAATATGCGTGGGCCCAAAGAGTGCCATTTCGCCTTGATTTCGCTGGAAGTTTCACTTCCACAATTGTTTCAAATTCTTCATTGATTTCTAAATTATCTTTTCGAAAAATTTGTCGTGAAGCTGTTGATGATGGATACGGTGAATCAGAAATATATATTCGCAGTCCCACCGCTGGCCACTTTCCATTTTTATCAGGTTCTAATTGTGGCTAAAAAATGTCCATTAAAAAGAGTTCCGTATATTAAAACTTACAAAAACACAATCTTTTCTATTTACACTTGGATCACAAAGCTTTGGATGAAAAACATTATAAAGTGTATGAAAAGAATTTCCAATATATATTGCAAATATTACAACGGATATCGTTGTTAGTCCAAATTTTATACCTGCCATTCAATACAGCAAGACATTAATTCAACACTGTATTCAACATATTAGAAAAATGTTCAAAAATGTTTTAAAAAATATTTAGATCGTTCATTTATCGAATTTTCAAAATGCAAAAAGGTTACAAAAAAAGGCACCAAATGTTTATACCTGTAATAGCAATACACAAAACACGTTTCGAAAAGAGGTAACAAAATAACAGAATTTAAAAACAAAAAACGGAAAGTAAAAAGAGATCAGAGTGAAGTAACGGCTTTAAGATTCCATTCAGCAAGTAATAAGGCCGCTTCATTTTTAGGTTTTGCATCAAAATATGACTTAATTTGTTTTTCTGCAGGAGCATCATCTTCCCTAAAAAGAAATGGAATTAAACAAGGGACTATTTGAAGCTAATACCGTACCATTTAACTTCAAGTGCACCATTTTCTAATGCCAATTCTGCAGTTTTCCAACTAAATCTTGCAATTGAAGGATATCCAAAAACAGGATGAATACAATCAGAAATAAATTTTTTTGTCGAAGGATCACCAGGATATCCACTTCCAATTCCATCTTTTGGTAGAATTATTTCTTTTTCTGTAAATTTCCAGCTTTCAATTCGACGATCTCGAATAACTTTTGCTGCAATTGAAGCTGCACTGACAATTGGAAATTCAGAATCGGCTTTTTCTTTTACGGTAATAGCCAAAGATGGAAAACGACGTTGCAGCATTGCTTGATAAGTTGCTTTCGGTCCTACTGTGTCGACATAAACTTCAGTAACATTTATTCCAGCATCTAATGCCATTTGAATCAGTTGAATAGCACAATTATGAGAAATTTCATTTAAATTTGTTTTAATGCGTCGGTACATTGAAGCAGAGATAAGACGAGGTGACATTATTTGAACAGCGAAAGCAACAAACTTAAATAATCTGATTAAAATATGAAGATAAATAGCAATAAAAACTAACATCTTGTGTATCAGGATCACTATCCATAAGTTTGAAAATTTCTTCTCGACGTTTTTCAGTTAATGCTTTTGAATCATCAACACCTAAAAAAGAATTACCATTTACAAATAAAATAGTATTTATAACAAAAACATACCCAATTCAACAAGCTTTTCTCTTTGATCCAAAGCTGATACAGCGCATCCATAAACTAATGGCCCAAGTACAGGTCCTCTTCCAGCTTCATCGATCCCCAATAAACATGGAATTCCATCTCCAAAATCTTTAAAGTTTGAACTTTTAATTTCTTCTGGTGACATATATTTTGGCTTCCACATTTTCGTTTTCAATTCCAGTTCAAGAATTATCAGTATTCAAAAAACTTGTTAGTAATTCGTGCACGCGTGGAAAATCTTACAGAATATTCTGTTTGAAAATGGCCACGAAGATACAGCTCGAAAAACATTTTTTGGCGGTGCTTCATGTTTGAATTTTCTTAAAACGAATGTTCAACAACAATGTATTTTTTTGTTGATCTCATTTCATGGATCTTTTGTTCAATATTTTAAAGATTCAACAATGACTTCAGATTTTTATTATCAGCAATCACAAGGACCAAGACCTTTTGAAAGAACCTTTCCACAGAAACGTCCATTTTCAAATACTCGTCCACAATTTGCATCTAATCGTCCATTTAATAATGAACCTCGATCTGGCATTAAAGCTTGGAGATTAATTATTCGAGGTTTAGATGATTTTGTGAGTTTCTTATGGGATTGTATCTTAGTATTTTTAAATATTATTTTAGACAAAACGTGAAGAACTTGAAGAACATTTTGGAAGATGTGGAACGCTGAAAGAAATTGTATTGCCAAAAAGTAAAATTAAGGAAAATGCAAATGCTCCATTTGGCTTCGTACAATATGCAAGCAAACTGGATGCCGAAAGAGCTATTAAAGTTTTGAATAATCAACCATTTAAAGGAAGAAATTTGAAAGTTGAAATTTCTGTTGATAAAGATACTTATATTACAAAACAGCAAGAAGGTTGGTTTATCGTATCCTAAAATGTATATTCAAAGAAATAATAAATTATTTTAGCTAAAGAAGTTGCATCAAAGAAAGCAAAATTGGAAGTTAAAGAGGAGGATGATTCTGAAGACGACGAAAGCACTGACAATGATGAAGAAGATATGGATGATGAATCTGAAGAAGAACAAAAGATAAAAATTCCTGCTAAAAAACAAAAGCAACCTGTAAAGCCTAAAACAGAGGCTATTCGTAAAGGACCTCTTCCTGAAATCGAAGATTTGGTTGAAAGTTCTGATAGTGAAGATGAAGCAATGGAAACAGAAGATGAAACAGAAATCGATGATGATGAAGATGACAGTGAAGCTGAAGAAGACAGTATCAAGGAAGAAGAAGAAAGTGATGATGGAGAAGATACTGATGAAGAGGACAAAAAACCTGTTGTGAAGCCATTAAAAGATAAAATTGAAAAACCAAGAAAAGCTGATACTGCAATGGAAGAAGGAAGAGTTATTCTTTTACGGTAATTTGATATGACATTTTCTTATAATTTTTATAATCATTTTTGCAGAAATTTGTCATATGAAGTTACCGATGAAACACTTAAAGAAGCTATGGAAGAATTTGGTGAAGTAACATTGGCTATTCTTTGTACTTTTAAAGATTCGGGACATCCAACTGGCACTGCTTTTGTGCACTTCAAAGATAAAGAAAGCGCTGATAAAGTTCTTGAAGCATTGGAATCTGTAAGATTTTTTAAATATATAAAGCAAAAGCTATATTTTTAAATTTTAGGAAAATGGAATTCTTATTGATGGTCGTAAAGTATTTGGATATCGGGCTGTTTCAAAAGAAAAGGCTGGAGATTTCAAAAAACCTGATAGAACTCCTACAGATAATCGAAATCTTTATTTACTTCGTGTTTCTCTTATTCGACCAGGAACTGCTCAAGCAAATGATATGTCTGAAGAAGATGCTGCAAAACGAGCTGCTTTATTAAGTATGACAAAACAGAAATTAAAGAATTTGCACATGTTTGTGTCACCAACACGTTTATCGGTAATTGTCTTATTACTGTAGTTTTTGGAAACTTTACTTTTGGGTTTTAGATTCATAATGTTCCATTTCAAATGACTGAAAAAGAATTACTTCAAATTTGCAAAGAAGCTACCAAGAATCCAAAAGCATATATTACGGAATGTCGTATTATGCGTAAGAAAATCGCAAATAATGTGGGCGGAAAGATTCAACTTGGAGCAAGCAAAGGCTTTGCATTTGTTGAATTTAAAACTCATGAAGATGCTTTGGCTTGCTTGAAAAAGCTCAATAATAATCCACATACTTTTAAGAAAGAAAGAGTAAGTTTAGTTTTATTTACTTTTAACATTAATTGTTTTGTTTTTCCTTTTTAGAGACCTATTGTTGAATTTTCAATTGAAAATCGTGCTGCTCTTCGACTTCGTGAACAACGAGTATTAAAGAATCAACAAAAAGTTCCACAAAAGAAAATGAATCGAGCTGCATTAGAAAAAATGGCGAATGAAGCTGCATTGGAAAAAACAAAGAAAACTATGATGAAAGGTGGAGCTAAACCCCTACCCAAGAAATTCTTTACTAAAGGAAAAGGCGGCAAAAAAGCTAAAGGAAAGAAAAAATCATCGGCAAAGAAAGGAAATAAAAAAGTTGCTCAAAAGAAACGTTAACTCTTTTTTATGTTGTTGTTTTTGATTTATGTTTGTTGTTGAGTTTGATAAATTTTATTCTAATATTTATATTTAATGATACATTTTGATTGCAGTTTTGGCTGTTAAAATACATTTTTTATTTTCAGTACAGTATTTGTAAGAACTTCTTTCAGAGATGACTGTATATTGGAATTTGTTGTATGATATCTCGAAATTTAATCCAGATGATCCCGACATCGATCAAGCATTTGTAGATGCTTTAATGCTTTATTACTTTCCACCCACGACAGAAGTTGCGGAAAAACTTTTAGAACAAATAGAAAAGAAGCCAAAGGGTACAGATGTTTTAATAGCTTTAGGTCTTCGCTTGAGTCGAGTATGTTTTACTACTTTGCTTTATTCGAAGAATATAAATGAATTTTCTGCAGGAAATAGTAAAGACAACAGGAAGAATTGATGCATTTATAACAGAAATTATGAAAGCTTATGATTCAAATCAAAGCGGAAAAACAGCTACAACAAAAGAACTGTATTTTATTTTTTTGTGTGATTTATTGGATTTGGGTTTACTTGAAATTGAAAAAGGTATTACTGTATTATATTTGGTTACAAATTTACAATGTTTTTATAGATTATTACCTCGATATTTCACTTTCACAACTACATAATAAGAATGCCAATCTCTTTTGTCGTAAAGAAGTTGAACATTTTGTTGCAAAGCTATTGTACAGTACACCAAAGCAAGAATATATTCAAAAGTTAATTACTTCCACAACAGAATGTAGTTCGATGATGGCATTGGATGGATTATCGAGAATATATTTTGATGCAAAGGTAATTGATCATGTTATTATGAAAAAAGAAAACGTTTTAAAACTTTTAAATCACTTTAAAAATATTGAACGAGCTGAAAGGAATGTTTGTAAACTTGCTGCTAATTTAATGTAAGAACTTTTTGAAACATTTTCTTTATTTAATTCCTACTGTAATTTAGCTGGAAATGTGAAATTGGTCTTGATATTTTTGCAGATTTTATAAATCATTATACTCGATTGAATACTGTAAATGAGCTTATGAATTTATTATCAAATTCTCCAAACTTTGCACGAAAACGGGCTACTTTTGAACTTTTAAGAAAGGAAGCTGGTGATGAAATTGATTACATTTTACCATTTATTACGGATGTTTTAAATGAAAAAGTTAGTATTTTTTTTATCAAATATGTTATCAGTTTATAGTAGTCTTCTTTTTAGGAAATTCCTTCACTTTTAATGTCGTTGCGTGCAGATCTACCGTATCCTCGTCACTGCTCACCTGAAGCACTTCATCAATTTTTTTCTCTTGCAAATACATATCTTCCAATTGATGTATTTCCTTCACTTTTTGATTTAATTTTACCAAGAGTTCGTCGATCTCCACATGAAATACTTTGCCCTGAAATTATTAAATCACCAGGAGCAAAAACATTTTTTACAAAAATTATTTCAACATTAATACAATCAAATGATTTGACGGATTTTGATGTTGCTTTGGATATTATTGCATTTTATCAAGAAAACAAAGATCCAATTTTGATTCCGGGATTGGATTTTAGAACAAAGGTCTTGGAAAAAATTTTTCAAGATGAAGATCAATTTTTGGCTAAGAATGCTGCTAGATATTTAGCAAAGAATAATCCGGATTTTTTGACAGAAAATGCAAAAAGAATTTTTAAAGTTCGAACTGATCGAGATATTAGGTATGCTAGAATTTGTTTAATAGAGGATACTGTAGTTATGGTTGTTTTTCAGAATATCAGTTATTAATGGAATTTTAAATTGTATTGATCAATGTTGTCCTTCTGCTTATGCAGTTGCAAAGGATATCGTATGCTATATTTTTGAAAGTGATGATGACGCAGAGGTTTGTGAAGCAGGATTGTTGTATAATGAATCCGTTTGTATTTATAGGTTCGTGAAGCAGCTCTTTCACTCTGCCGACGAATTCCAGCGTTTCCAGATCTTCCAATGATTATTCAAATCTTTGAACTTTCTGTTACTGAATGGAAAGCTCGACAATCTCGATGTACAGTATTTTATGGTGATACAAAAGCTCAACTAGATGATCTTATTTCAACAATGAAATCAAAAACTCATAATTGCAATGAATGTATTTCTAAAGAATGCTATTAATTATATATCTACTTGTATTCATTTAAAAGAGATCTCTTCTATTATACATACATACTTATATAAATAATTTTACAAAAGAAAAGCTTGAAACAAAAACAATTTACAATAAAACGGGAAAAAACAAACAGACTCAACAAAATTAATTAATAAGCACATTGACGTTCAGTAGCAAAATTGTAAGAAAAATTTTCAATTTGAGGATTAATGAGTTCTGGTAAATTATCACGTGCATTTCTTGCTGAAGCAGCTTTCAAATCAGGTCTTAACTTGAACGGAATACCATCAATTCCTTTAATAGAACCTTTTTGTGCACGAATTGTAAACTGATTGAAGTCAACTTGTTTATCCAAATTTGGATTGGAGTGACGATATGAAACATCTTCATTCAAAATCTTTGTTGGAACAGATGGATATAGAGGTCCAGGATTAGATCGGCTATGCACAAGACGACCATATGTTTCAGAAATTGTTGAAACTTTAAAACAAATAAGCATTCCATCAACTTCTCCAGCACTTGTATAACCCTTTGGTGGTCGTTTACTTCTTGCTAATACTATAATATCAGTAATCGCATCAAGGGCATCATTTCTTGGGGTAAATCTTGCGCATAAATATTTCTTTCGTAGCGCTCTTTCATCTAAGAATGATGTACAAAGATGAGTCATCAAAAAAAATTAAGCTTACTTGAATCAACCGTAAAATCGATGGATATAAAATTTGCAGGAATAGCCTCTTTTTCACTTATAATCAATAAATCTGTTACAACTTCTAGCGTAGTCTAAAATGATGGCATTTATAGAGAAAATTAGATGGCACAAAAACATACATTATCGGCAATAGCTCGACTAATTGCAAGATATCGTAGAGATCGATTAAAACCAAAGAATCCTCCATCTTTCCATAAATCAGCATCAGACATATCATCGAATGCTTTAAGAATCTAAAAGATTATTTATAATAATAATAATTAATGAATCATCTGATAATTACTTACCGGAATAAAACTTGGCGGACATTTAGATTTCTCAGCAATTACGCAAATAGAGACAATCGGTACTTCTTCACCCATTTCACCCACTCTTTGTAACATAATAAAACTATATATATATATAAAGAAGTTTGTAATTGAGAAATTTATTTTACACGCAAAAAAAGAGAAAGAAGAAGGAAAGACGAGTTCTCTCTTCAAAAAAATTTTGTTGTTGTTTTGGGACAATCAAATGCTTGCTTGGTTGATGCGTGCAGCAGGCGCTGCATAAAAATATATGTTGGGCAAGGAAAAAAATTCAGCCACGAATCGACACTGCCAGTTTCAATTTCAAAACAAAAAAAATATTTTTTGATCAAACAGCTTCAAAAAAGAACGATAAAAAATGACTGAAAAAATATATCGATGAAGGAAGAAGAGATTTTTTTTCAAGCATGCATTCAAAGAAATAAGGAAGAAGGCAAGAAGGTCGTCGTCTTCTTTTTTGGCAGTCTGCCATAAATACAAAAATTAAACTTGATTAACTTATATTTTGGATCAAAATTGTTTAGATTATTATTACACCACCTTAGTATCTATACTGTGATGTAATTGATGATACATTTAAAGTGCAAAAAATATACTGTAGTTTTTAGTGTTTATGTTATTATATTTTAAAATTATTTAGTCATTTTTTGCAATGAAAACACGTGGACAAATTAAAGACGGAGAAAGAAGGTAATCTAAAATTGGTAATCATCTGAAATAAAACATTCTATTTTTTTTAGAAAAGATATAACAGAAGGTAAAGAGGATAATGCAATTCCAGTGTATGGTGTTCCTTTAGATGCTTCACTACCAGCTTTTAAATATATTAAATGGCATTGTACTGCTAATTCATTTTATCCTCCACAAGACCGGCTTCATGATGTGAAAGTATGTGCTGTCATTTAACCTTAATGCATACGGTATTATCTTATAGGGTTGTACCTGTGAAGGCAAATGTAATTCAAATTCATGTGAATGTGTAAAATATTCAGCAGATATTAAAGAAATTTTAGAATGTGGCGAGAATTGTAGTTGTGGTGAAAACTGCAAGAATCGAAAATTTGCAAATATGATAATGCCAAAGATGTATTTGCAATACGGTAATAACACACATGGATTTGGAGTAAGGCGTGAATTCAGATTACACCTTTAGTGATTCACATGTTGTAGGTTTTTGCAAATGAAAGAATTCTCGAAAGAACAATCGTTGCTTCGTATGCAGGTGAAGTATGTGAAATGAGAAATCATATGGAAGGTGCAGATTCAGATTACACTTTTAGAATTCAATCGCATGTTGTAAGTTTATAAAATTTTAAAAGTTCCTAGTTTCTACGCAAATTTTTAGTCAAAGAAAGATATTGAAATAGATGGAACCCGTCGCTCAAATATTGCCCGATTCTTTAATCACAGCTGCAATCCAAATTTGAAAACAAAAATTGCATATTTTGGTAAAAATCGAATGCCATATCCTGTTTTCATTGCACAAAGAACAATCCAAAAGCGTGAAGAATTTACAATTGATTATGGGAATCAGTATTTTACAAATAAGGGTATTACTTGTAATTGTGGTGAATGTAATGAATTTGTAGAATTGTAATTAATTTATTTTGGCAGTTTTTATTTATGTTTGAATAAAATAATATTATTTCTATTCAATTAGATACATGCGTGTGTTTTGGTTTTTTAAGATAATTGATTGCACAAATTGTTGACCACTTCTTCTTACAGACAGACGGTTACTTTTTCATTTTTCGCTCTATGTTCCAATCAATGTATTCAAAACTGGGAAGAAACAAATAGGAAATTCCCATAGTTTTTTATTGAATGCAAAAAAGCAAGAAGGGGGTTTATGACTATTACTTTCTTTGTCTATCGCAATGATCTCTCTCTATCTTCCGTCTCCTTTTGAATTTTTTCGGATGTTTTGATATTTTTGAGAAAGCGTTTTTTTCGATAATGCTTTTCCATCTTTTGTAATTGCTATTGAAACCAATTGATTCTGTACTTTAAAAAGCTTTGTAATTCTAGAATGTTTTTTGTAAACTTCAAATACAGTATACTTGAAAATTTCTAAAACATAATTTTTGAAAACTTCATGTAAAAATATAATTTTAAATTGTAACTTTTATTCACGTGATAAACATGTGTCCCTTTTCGTTTTCCCTTTTCATCTTCTAAAATTATTATTGCTTCATATTTGATTCACAAAAAATAGAGAAAGAACCGTTTATAAAAACATGTGATCGTCTGTTCCCATTTATTTTTTATTCTCCATCTTTGATAACATTTTTATTTTTCTTACCGACTGACCACAACAGCAACCCGCATTTTCTCTTTATTTTTCTTCTCTTTAGTATTAAAAAAAATAATTTTAGGCTATTTACATTAATAAATTTTCATAAAAAATATGCCTCGAAATGAAGAGCTTTTCAAGGCTATATCAGATCTTGCATCTGAAAGGATTATGATAATTGATGGTAAACTTTTGTAACCCTCAATGATTACCAAATACTTGTTTGTTTTTATAGGTGCAATGGGAACAATGATTCAAAGGGAACATTTGGATGAGCCAGATTTTCGATGCACTGATTCATTAAAAGATCATCCAAAGTCTTTAAAAGGAAATAATGACTTGCTTTCATTAACTCGACCAGATATTATTAAAAAAATTCATAAACTTTATCTTGAAGCTGGTGCAGATTTTATTGAAACAAATACATTTAGGTTTGTTTCGAAACAAATGCTTTCGAACAGCGTAATAGCATGTTTTTTAGTGGAACAACAATTGCACAAGCTGATTATGGATGTGAACATCTTGTTTATGACATTAATTTCGAATCAGCCAGATTAGCAAAAGAAGCATGTCAAGAAGTTTTTGAAGCAACAGGACATCGCCGATTTGTTTGTGGTGCTATAGGCCCTACAAATAAAACTTTAAGTATTTCACCATCTGTTGAACAACCGGAATTTCGGAACGTTAGTAAGTGTTTTGCATTGCCTAAATTTTTCAAACGGACTGTTTTTGACATAGTGACAAAAAATTTGTAATTTTCCGGCAACAATTTTTTTCGATAACAATACTTTCATAAATTATTTATATTCGTTTATGATAAATATCACACAATAATTCATCTAGAGATGTCAACAAGTGGATTTTTTGTCTACTTCAGTGGAAAATTATCTTTTCGATTTTTTTGTTTTTTGACAATTGTTAAGGTTTTTAACAAAAAATTCCAAAAAAAAAACAGAAAAAATTTTAAAAAATCCCTGGAAAATCGTGGAAAACCGTAAAAAGTCGTAGAAAATCGTGGAGAATCGTACTAAATTTTCCACGACTTTTCCACGACTTTTTACGGTTTTCCACGATTTTCCACGACTTTTCTTCGAATTTTTTAAAATTCTTTCTGTTTTTTGTCGTCTTTTGTTAAAAACCCTGATGACTTTTTGTAATAATTTATGTTTAATAAGGTTTTTTGCGTTGAAACCACATTGACTTAAATCAAATTTGACAAAAAATAATGTTAAAAATATATTAAAAATCATCAAAATAGATCAAAAACTTTAAAAAATATTCTACTTGAGTATAATATCATTCCACCAAGGCGAAACTTAATTACACCGGAGTGGAAAGCTTTTAAACTACCGTAAATGCTCTAATTTAAGCACGGTAACTTTTTTGTTATAAAAATAGTTCCACAACGTTTTTTAGCACTTAATAATGTCAAAAAACAAAAAAGGTCGGACAAAATTTTTTTACCCAGGTGGACGTTTTTCCACCGAAGTAGACAAAAAATTAACTTGTTGACATCTCTGAATTCATCGCACCTTTCATATTTAAATCCACTGTTATAATTTTTTCATAAATTTCCTTTTTTTTATAGCTTTTCAAGAGCTTGTAAAAGCATATGGTGATCAAGCTCGGGCATTATTGGATGGTGGAGCAGATGTTCTTTTGGTTGAAACAATTTTTGATACCGCTAATTCAAAGGCTGCAATATTTGCAATTAAACAATTATTCGATGATGAAAAAAGACTTGAAGTTCCAATATTCATTTCTGGGACAATCGTTGATTTGAGTGGTCGAACATTATCTGGTCAAACGGGTGAAGCATTCTTAATTTCAACAAAACATGGGCATCCAACTGCAATTGGTCTTAATTGCGCATTAGGTTAGAGGTAATGAAAGTAACTATCGTAAAACACGGGGTTCGTTTCAGGTGCAAAAGAAATGCGGCCATTCATTGAAGCAATTGCTCGAAATACAACTTCTTTAGTTTTATGTTATCCAAATGCTGGATTACCAAATGCCCTTGGAGGATACGATGAAACGCCAGAAGAGATGGCAGAAGATGTTGCAACTTATGCCAGAGATGGATTGGTATTTATTAAAGCTGTTAGTTTATAAATATTTACAAAAGGTATTTAGGTAAATATCCTTGGAGGTTGTTGTGGTACGACACCAGATCACATCCGCGCAATTGCAAAAGCTACAAAAGGGATTATCCCACGAGAACCACTAAAAAGTATTCGACCAAATCATATGTTTTTAGCGGGCTTGGAGCCATTTTATATTGGAGCAGATACAAATTTTGTTAATATTGGTGAAAGATGTAATGTTGCAGGATCACGAAAATTTTGTAATCTTATCAAAAATGAAAAATATGACGTATGTCTTACATATTTTTTTGTATTTTAATCATTTGTTGTAGGAAGCAATTTCTGTTGCAAGAGTTCAAGTTGAAAGTGGTGCACAAATCATTGATGTAAATCTTGATGACGGGCTTCTGGATGGTCCATACTGTATGTCAAAATTTCTTCGACTCATTTCTGGTGAACCAGATGTTGCAAAAGTTCCAATCTGTATTGATTCATCGGATTTTAAAGTTATTATTGCTGGATTAGAAGCTTGTCAAGGTCGATGCATTGTCAATTCAATTTCTTTGAAAGAAGGAGAAGAAGCCTTCATTGAACGAGCTAAACTTGTTCAACGATATGGAGCCGTATGTTTATTAATATTTCATGACGCCATGAAGTCTATTTGAAATTTTAGGCATGTGTTGTAATGGCTTTCGATGAAGAAGGACAAGCAGCCGAAACAGATCGAAAATTTCAAATTTGTGAACGATCATATCATTTGTTAATTGAAAAAGCGGGTTTCGATCCCGAAGACATAATTTTTGATCCCAATATTCTTACAATTGCCACTGGCATGGAAGAGCATGCCCAATATGCAATTAATTTTATTGATGCTTGTCGGTTAATTAAAGAAAATCTTCCTGGTTGCTTTATTTCTGGTGGAGTTTCAAATATTTCATTCTCATTTCGTGGCATGGAACAATTAAGAGAAGCAATGCACAGCGTATTTCTTTATCATGCTATTACTGCTGGATTAGATATGGGAATTGTAAATGCTGGGGCATTACCTGTTTACAGTGATATTGACAAAGAGCTGCTTGATTTATGTGAAAATTTAATATTTAATAAGAACCCAGAAGCAACTGAAAAAATGCTTACATATGCACAGCAGATGAAAAAAGGTGAAAAAAAGATTGATACCGATGCCAATCAATGGAGGAATGAAAATGTTGAAGAAAGACTTAAATATGCTCTTGTTAAGGTTATCTATTGTCGTGATCATATTAGTATTTAACAACAATGCTTTAGGGAATTGATACTTTTGTTGTCGAAGATACTGAAGAAGCTCGATTAAATACTGAAAGATATCCTCGACCATTAAATGTTATTGAAAAACCACTTATGGCTGGTAAGAATACTGTAGGTTTAATAGTCACAAAGTAATTTGTACAATTTAGGTATGTCAGTTGTTGGAGAATTATTTGGTTCGGGAAAAATGTTTTTACCACAAGTAATTAAATCTGCACGTGTCATGAAAAAAGCAGTTGCACATTTAATTCCATTTATGAATAAAGAGAGAGAAGAAATGATTGCAAAAATGGGCTCTGAAGGCAATGATAATCCATATAATGGAACAGTTGTTATTGCAACGGTTAAAGGAGATGTACATGATATTGGAAAGAATATTGTATCAGTTGTGTTGGGATGTAATAATTTCAAGGTAATTGATCTTGGAGTTATGACCCCATGTGAAAAGATTATTCAAGCTGCAATAGACGAAAAAGCAGATATTATTGGATGTTCAGGTTTAATTACACCAAGTTTGGATGAAATGGTTCATGTCGCAAAAGAGATGCAACGAAGAGGCTTAAAAATTCCGTTGCTAATTGGTGGAGCAACAACTTCAAAAACTCATACAGCTGTTAAAATTGCTCCAAGATATTCTTCCCCGGTTATTCATTGCCTTGATGCTTCGAAATCTGTTGTTGTTGTAAGATACTTTATTACTGTAGATGTTAAATTACATTAACCCAATACTTTAAGGTTTCATCATTATTGGATCAAAAAACTCGACTAGAATTTATTGAAGATATTAATGAAGATTATGGTGATGTTAGAAGCGATTATTATGATTCATTAAAAGAGAGAAGATTCGTATCACTGCCAGAAGCACGAAAACGTAAACTTCATATTGATTGGAATCATTTTACTCCGGGTTTGTTTTTTTCTTTAACTATTAAAAGTTTATACATTTCAACATTTAGTTAAACCCCATGTATTGGGAATCAAAACAATCACCGATATTGACCTGCATGAACTTGTTGATTTTATTGATTGGAAGCCTTTCTTTGATGTATGGCAGCTACGTGGAAAATATCCAAATCGAAATTATCCTAATATTTTTAAAGATGAACAAGTTGGAGCTGAAGCAAAGAAAGTATTTGAGGATGCCAAAACATGGTTGAATAAACTTTTAAAAGAGTCTGCGGATTCTTCAGTTGAAAAAAGACTATGCGGAAATGCAATTATTTCATTTTTCCCTGCTGCATCTGATGGTGATGATATCCAACTTTATCATCCTGATACACTATTCCCAACAAAAAAGCTTCATGGCCTTCGACAACAATCTGACAAAGAACATGATCAGCCGTGCCTTTGTATTTCAGATTTTGTAAAGCCGCTAAATGCTGATGGAAAACCAGAAGATTATGTTGGGCTATTTGCATGTGGAATTTTGGGTGCACAAGAAATTGCTGATAATCTTGAAAAGGAATTGATGGATGATTATGCATCTATTATGGTCAAAGCATTAGCAGATCGCTTAGCAGAAGCTTTTGCGGAATGGTTGCATTTACAAGTTCGTCGAAATTATTGGGGTTATTCAAAGAATGAAGACTTAAATGCAACAGATTTAATTTCAATTAAATATGAAGGAATTCGTCCTGCTCCTGGATATCCTACTCAGCCAGGTACTTCAGTTTATTCTTTTTAGGCGACATTAAATCTTTGTTTTAGATCACCGTGAAAAACTTACAATGTGGGAAATTATGCCTGCTGAGAAGGAAGTTGGCATCATTCTTACAGACAGCCTTGCAATGCATCCAGCTGCTGCTGTTAGTGGACTATATTTTGCACATCCACAATCAGAATATTTTTCATTGGGTAAAATTGACCGAGATCAAGTAGAAGACTATGCAAAACGTCGCGGCGAATCTGTTGAAGAAGTTGAACGATGGCTTTCACCTAATCTTGGATATGATGCATAATTTATTTATTGAAAAACTGCCCATATATTTTAAACATTTTTATTTTTATTGTTCGATTAAATTATATTATACAAATATTATTAAAAAAATTGCATCAAAAAATAAACAAAATTGGCATCGAATAGTAGTGATCAAATAAAGTAAAACATACAAGTAAAAAGATTGGACTGGCTTGGACGAAAATAATTTGATACAAAAAAGCATTTGTTACTTTTAAAAATATAAAAAAATACACGGATCATTGCCACATTTATCTGGCGAATAAGTTAATTAAATACATTGGCTAAAGTGCCGTCGAAATAACAGATGATAAGCCACAAACTAAAAGAGTTGGAGGCAAATCTGCTGTAAGGGTTCGTAAAGCATCCATATATTCTTCGGATCGATTTAATGATGGTGAAGGGGGAACAGGGAGATTCAAGAATGTTACAGCTGTATCAGATGAATTTCTTCGAATCATTTCATTCACTGCTGATACAAAAGTTTTTGGAAATTCAGCAATATTACTATAAATCGCAGGGTTACTGTACATTTTGAAATACGCATATTGTAATAACTTACGCAGATGCATGTGTTCCTTCTTTCATTTGTGCAACGACATGATCCCAAGGAACTAAAATATAAATTAAATAGAAAAAACATTTTTGCAAGGAGACTTACCCATAACTGATTTTGCTTTAATACGGAGTTGTTGAAGTAACAATTTAAGTTGTTGCTCTTGAATATGCATATCCTTAAATTTTTAATATTTAACGTTTGTCTATATTTTTATATTTCCCTTACCTGTAAACTATTAACACAAATAAAAACTCTTAAAGATGCAGATTTCCATTTGCTTGACATTGAAAGAATGCATGCAAGTTGTAACACAAATAAACTGCTATTATCCCATCTTAAGCCATTATCTTCTGGCTTGAAAAGATGTGATGGCCAAACATCAATGTATTGCTTTACACTGGATCTAAAGTATGTGACTAGGATATTTGATAATAATAGTTGAAGGCTTACTTAAGCATAAGTTCTCGATCAAATCTGCTAAAATGTCTTGCAATACAAAGATTCTTATTTAAATTCATGATGTCATTTAATATGTGAATATATTCGTTAGCAGTTGATCGGCCTTGATCAACATTCATTTCCTGTAAAATTCAAAAATATTTGTTTAAAACTGTTAAACCAAATATTAAAAAAGTGAACATTTAAACTAAAAGCTTCTTGCAGACAGATACAACAGTATTGGCAGCAGAGAATACTGTAACGGTGATAGAAGCACACAAAAGCAAAGGGATAGAAATTTCATAAAAAAGAATGTTAAAAAAGTAAAGTGTTAAAAAGGAAAAATAGAAGCACTATCACCGACGAACCTTAGGAAGAAAATCACTTGCCTAAAAATTGTTAAAATGTTAAAAAAGCAGTTTATAAAAATTTAAATTTACCGTAAAATATTCAACAACTTCGCTGCGACCAATTTTTGAGAATTTTAAATCTTTCAAAAGATGGGTTTCTTGTAGGACAGTTTCAGAAGCATGTAATTCGTGGAATCCAATAACTACAGTATTCGGTTTCATAGCTCCGAGACCAGATAGACGAATAAGTTGTTGAATTCCGGATCGAATGTTTTCTGTTAGAGTAAGCTCAACAAAAGCTTTGATTTTCAGGTAATCAACTAAGCTAAGCCAATATGGATATACTTGTTGAAGGGGGTCAAGGGCTGATTGATCCGAATCCAAATTTCCTTTATTTACATGTCCAATTACATATAATCCACTTTTCTTTAAATCATTGACAAAATCCATTAAGGGGCAACATGATGCGGGTCGATTAACTAATAACAGAATTTGTGGTCTACAAACTCTTAATTCAACAAAAGAAACAAATTTGAATTAAAATTTTACCTCCAATATTTAACATGTTCTTTTCGAACATCCAAAAGTAAAAGGTATTTTCGAACTTGATGATAAATCAATGCTTGTGAAATTGAACCCCATGATCCAATAGGAGCTGTAATTTGAAAACCGGGTTACTGTAATTTTTGACATATAAATTTATACCTTGATAATGTAAGATCATAATTAAAAGCATTAAAATCACAATTGCCACTGCAGACATAGATGCATCAATTACCAGCATCATCGAAACAGTCGCAAAAAATCCAAGACCACAGCTCCAGCTACAACAAAAGATTTTAATGTAGGAACTATCATAAAAAATGTTGAAAAGTTTACCTTGAAAAATACTTAAAGTTTGGTCTAAAATTGGGTGCACTTGTTAATTCCAAAGCTAAACAAGCAATATTAACTCCCATATAAGATAGCAAGAAAAAGATGGAAGTAATTTTTGCAATTCGATTCATTGCTCCGATCATTAAGACAAGCTAAAAATATCTTTGTAAATCTGTGACAGTTTATAACATATAATCTTACAACAACACAAATCCATGAAATAATTACTGCAACAATAGGGTTTCCAGTTCGGGTTTCATAAGTTGCGGGAGCTAAGAGAACTCCAAAGAGTTTATCTTGTGCTAGCCTCTGCAAGACACGGGATGCTCCAGTTAAATTTGACATTGATGAAAAGAATGTTGCTGCAAAAACTCCAACAAAGATCAAGGAGGGCACAATGTCGATTGCTACCATAACCTGTAATTTGTAAACTGTATTACTGTAATTTTTGACATATAAATTTACCAAATAATTGTTTTGTAAAAGATTTCTTGAACAGGATAAACAAAGGAGGAAGCTAGTTAAGATATAAATCAAGAAGGTTACTAAAAAGTATCGACTTAAGATTTAAAAAAAAGATTCAGTACACCAATAGACCCACCAAAAACGGCTTGAAGTGTGCCGCGAGGGATAGCTAAAAATATATTTGTATATCTGTGACAGTATTAATATGCTCTTACCAATGTGTGGGCGGGCTAACTCGCCGCTAACGTTTGCCCCAGCCATTAATCCTACAATTATTAAAAATAATTTAAATTTTTAAAACAGTGCTAAATGTCTTACCTGTAACACCGCTGAAAATGATAGAAAACATAAATGCAAAATCTGTTGATCGTCCAGTGGTATAATCGTATGTGTCTAAATTGGATTTGGGATAATTAGTTTTTTTTAAACTTAAAAATTTGTTACAAATTTAAATCTACAGTAATAAGTAAAAATCTTACAATTTGTAAACATATTTTCTGAAAAGCTTTTAAAATCAAACGATGTGTATCGGGCATATTTTGTTTCGGAATAATTTAAAACTTTCTCCGAGAAGGGATCTGATTCATTTGAAAGTTGCATATAATAATATGTATTGTCTTGTGGAATTTCAATATCAGTTGCACGTTTAACAAAAATTGTAACCAAAAATGACGAATATGAAAGGGCGATAATGAATAATCCGCAGACAGCTGTTTTTGCAAAAATACTTGAACCAAGTAAACATAGGCATAGAATAACAATTGAAACAAGTACACAATGAATAAATTTTCCACCAAATGAATCTCCATATCCTATTATATTTGTTAAAGCTTCGGTGAATCCAGAAACATACAAAGCACAAGAGAAAACATTTGCAACAAAAAAGAGCACTCCAATAGAACCACCGAATTCAGGGCCCAAGCTTCGACTTATCATATCTAAAGTTTTGGATTTTTAATTATTTAAAAGTAAGAAATTAATAGTTTTAGTTATAAGTTTGTTAAAAACTGATGAATCCATATTTTAAAAAAGGCTTACAATATACACCACCGCTTTCTATTGCGCCATTAGAACTTATAGCACAAAGGGATAAAACTGTTAATAATATAATTGAATATGCTAATATAAGTTGAACACATGTCATAAAAAATCCCAGTTGTGAAACAGCAAATGAAAGGCGTAAAAATAGCAGGGCACTAAACATGCTAATTGAAACTGGACAAAATACACCGCTGAAGGTGTTCAATTTTCCACTAGATGATGGAGTTGTTGTCGACATTGTTTCTATTTCTGAAATGGACAAAAATAAATTCAGAGGTCATAGAGAAAGAAGTTAAAAAGGAAAATATGGATTTTATAGCAGTGAAGATATAAAAAAAGGATTATTAAAATCCTCTTACATGCCACTACCACATTAATAAGTCGTGTAAAAAATTGAATGTGCAATACTTTTCAGAAACGTAAATCGATTTTGACTTTTTTTCTTTTGAGTTATTTCAGTGAAAGCAAAGATAGATATTTGCTTGTATTTACAAAGATTGTATTATTCACACATTTTTTTACTTTCAAAAGTAAATAAGAAAAAGCTTTGTGGAAGTTAAGGTTTACGTTTTAAAAATGGTTTTAAAAATAATTAAAACATTAAAAAAAGTTGAAACTTTTTTCGCATCCTTGAAAAATTTCTTTCACAAAACAACCGATCCATAAAAGAAAAGTAATGACGTCAAAATTGGATATTAAAGAAAGGACATATGACTGACTCACGACCTACCTCCATTTCCGGTTGAATGTGGATTAAAAGATTCAAAATTAGAAGATGATACTGGAGACGATAACCCATTTTCTAACGATCCATTCGAACGCGGATCTGAGATGTCAACCATGCCGTAGGTATTTTTTGCCTCAGAAAAAGGTGCCCGAGGTCCGTCATTCATTTTTTTGCTTCTATTGTCTTTATTGACACTTCACAAACTGGTCTTGCCACGAGATGGTGAGACAGAGATAAAGCAATTTTTTTATTTAAAGCTTGAATGCTTTAAAATTGCTGCCAATAAAAAGAGGATTTAAGTTGATCTCAAATATATGTTTAATATTATTTCTTTATTAGATTTCAAATATTTAATTCATTTTGACCCTGAAATTTGTTAAAAAAATAAATTAAAAAGTAAGAATTCTTCATATTTAAAATAAAAATCAAAAAGTATAGCTTCATCGTTTATTTTTTTCTGGAGGCTAACTAATTGCTTAGTATAAACAATCAGAGTTATATTTTGGACAAAAAAGAAGGAAATTAAATAAATTTTTAAAGCGGACGCGTCAGCAAACAATACATATAACGTTTTTGGAAGAAGGGAAGAAAAAGAGGGGGTCGTTGTTCTCTGTCAAAGGAGAGAAATACAATCTAACGTGAAAATCTCGAACACACCATTTTTCTGATCGAACTTCAGCACTCTGTTTTTTGCGCGGCTTTTTTTATAACTGCAAAAGGAAAGAAAAGGAGGATGTGCTTTTTTCTTACAAAAGAGAAAGCCCGGATTAAACATTTAAGATTTGGGAAGTTTTTTTTTAAATACTTTAAATTTTCAGAGATGCAGTCATACGATCCAAATCAACCTCAACAATCATCTCAAGGTGGATATTATCAACAGCAACCACAAAATCAACAACCGAGAATGACTCTTCCGCCAGCTTCAAGCTTTTTTGGAGCCCAATCATCTTCTGGAGAGTATCATCAAATTCCGAATACTCCTCTTTCTGAACCTCCACCATCCCCATATTTAACGGGACAATACAATCAACAGCCACAATCTTATCCAGCAACAGATCCAAGTACTCCTTATATGCATTCATCAACTATTTCGCCGCCAAATAATTATAATATTGGTCCATCACCACATTATCCGGCTCCACCTCAAATGCAACAACAACAGCAGCAACAAATGTATATTCCTTCACATAGCGTGGATCAACAAGGTTATGCTGGAATGGAACAACAACAACCTCAGCAACATATTGGACATCCTCAGCAACAACATTTACAACAGCAGCAGCTACCACCTCAACATCATCAAATGCAAATGGGATATCCATCAACATCAATGATGCAACAACAACAAGATCATTCAATACAAATGGGATATATATCGCCAATAAATCAAGGGATTATGGTTAATTATCCATCGCAACACCAAAATTATTCAAATATTCAAGCACCTCCACAATCGCATCATCAAGTAATGCATCAAATGCCAACGTCAATGATGCAGCAACAACCACAACAAATTTTACCACCACCTCAACATCTACAACAACAACCACAGCAACAGCATCATTCTCACCCGGGACAAACTTTACAAATGTCAAATAATTTGAGAAATCAACATTTAAGACAACAGCAACACCAACAACCGTCTATTCTTCCATCTTCGTCAATGCAAGGACCTTTACCATCAACACCAACAATTGAATCAATTGTTCCTTCTTCTTCCGACAATAATATGACTCAAGTTTTACAAATGCAAAAACATTTATCGCAACCACAACTACAGCAGCAGCAACACCAAAGTTCGTCACAAAAACAAGAAAAAGAAGCTGCTGCTGCTAATAATAAAACGTCTGTACCTCAACCACAACAAGTTTTAAATTATAGGATGCCTCAACAATCTCAATCACAACAACCACAAATAAATCAAACAATGGATCAAAGAAGATATAGTGGATCAAATGTTGCTCGTTATTCTCAGCCTCATCCCCAACAAATTCAACAAATATATCAGAATCCAATTTCTGAACCAATTAATTATCAGCATAATACTCCAATGGGACCACCAACAATGCCACATCGAGTATATCACGAACAACAGCAACAACAAATTTCACAAGAATATCATCAACAACAAATGTTTGAATCTCAACAGCAACAAACGATCATATCAAATTTCCCCACAATGAATGAACCATCAACAATAACTGCAACATTTTCATCAAAACCTGAGCAACCACAATTGGCTAATCGAACAGAATCATCAATTGCTGAAACTGTTAATGAAGTAATTGCAGTAAGCTATTTGAGAGTATTGTAATTAAGAAATTTTTTACTTGTTTACGAGGAATTTTATTTTTCTAATTTATTTTATTATTCAAATGTAATAAATTTTTTAGAAGCATAGTGCTGTCAAACTGCTCCCAGGAAGCGACAATTCCACAGCATCTACTTCATCCCCACAACCTCCACAACCAAAAAGGCGAAGAAATACTAGAACAACTGAAACTGTGGCTGAATCAATTGCAACCAATGAACAACAGCAACAATCGGGTGATGGCCCAACTGTTAAACAACATTTTCAAGCTCAACAAAATGAAAAGAGAAAGCAAGAACAACAGGATAAATATTTGACAAAAATTCGAGAAGATATGGAAAGACATAATGTCAATTTTGAAACTGTAAATATGGAAACAGCAGAATCATTCAGAGTTCCTGGAATGACTCGAACAGAATTTCTTCAAGCTCATCGACAGCGAAAATCTGAAAATAATTCTCAAGAAATTGTTCCAAAACAATATGAAAAGGATACTGTAGTTGAGGTAAATTTTGTTTAAAAATCTAAAACTTGATTTTTTTGTTTTTCAGATAATTGAAGAAATTGCTGGAAGCAGTTTTCCAGAAAGAAGTCCCGAACCACCACCATATGAATTCTCATCTCAACAACATTTTGATAATGATAGCATTCAAATTATTGAAACTGATAACTATCAAAGAATTCAGCCGTCAACAACAATGCAAAGCTTCGATGAACTACCTGATACTAATAATGCTGTAGTAACTCAAACCAAGCCAAAACCGAAAAGAATACGTAAAAAGCCTCCACCACGAGAAACAAAAGTTCAAAAAGAAAATAAAAGAAAATTTTTATTTAAATGCCTACATTTGCAACGAACAATTCGATCATTAATTTTGGTAAGCTGTTTTTATTAAATTTTATTTGTTAAGTAAATAATTGTTGTATAAAATTTTAGAAAAATTCAGCATTAGCAGATGAGACTTCTCGATTATTTTACCGTATCAAAACTGTCACAGAAGAAAGAAAGTAAGCAATTTTAAAGTTTTGATATACTGTGGTTACTGTAGAAATACTCTAAAGAGGATTAAATAGTGTTTGTAAAAACATTTTAAAATTATTTTTTCAGAATGCTTGCCAAGCGAGTTCAGCATTATGAAAGAAATCGGATTCGTCGAATTCAATCACAGAAGAAGAAGAGAGCAAAAGCTGAAGCTCAGCTCGCTCAACAACAGCAACAAGATTCGCAAGAACAAAATTATCCGCCATCTGTTGAAATATGTGAACCAGAAACACATCAAGAAAGTGTTGAAGCATATCCATTTGAAAATATGACGCATAAAGAAATGGCAGTATACCTTCCACCAGTAAATGAAGATTTTGGACAAATACCGTATCTTGATTCATCACAATATCCTTTTGAAGGTTTGATTTTTTAAATGTTTTGCACAATTGTCTTTTACACTGTAAAGTTTTAAGATTTTCATGAACCAATGAATCCAAATTCTGAATATTCAAATGTTGTATACAGTATGCCATCACAATTTGATGAATATTCAGGGCATCAAAACTTTCAATCATTTCTGCCTGAAATGCAAGAACCACCATCAAAAAGACAACGATTAGATGTCGCTTCATTTGAATCTCAACAATATTTTAATACTGCTCAACCAAGAAATGATAATTCACATCATTCATATTTTGAACAACAGCATCCTCAACATCATCATCAGCAACAACCAATTTCACGCTCTGAAACTCCTCCAACATTTCGTGAAACACCAAATGCAAGTTCATCTGCTTCATAATCAAGTCAATCGGGTCAAATAAAAAGAACTACAAGATGTGAACATCTTTTTCTTTACATGTATTTGTTATTCTTAGATCTCATTTTTGTTATTCTGAACTAACTGATCTCTTTTGTTTTAATTTTTTTGTACGTCGTTTTTAAGCCACTTATTTTTGCTCAGGTTATTACTTATTTTTTAATAAATTATTATTGTGTCAATTTTGGCCTTTTTTCAAAATACTGGAACCCAAATTCTTTCCCATCATGTAAAATCCGAATGTATCAAAACAAATCAATGTCTGCTTCTGACTTAAGAAGTTCAAAAGTTTATACACGTGTATTTTATGCAAAATGCAAACAAATCTCTTTCTTCCTCCTCCTCCTCTTTTCTTCTTCTTCACCAACGATGACTTTTGCGCAGCAGACAAAAACTCTTGAAATAATATTTAAAGTTATAAGTTTACACAGCTTTCTCAAGAATCAGTGAAGAAAAAAAGAATTTGAGCAAGCAACGTCGTTTTAAAAACATTTTTGGTGTTCCAACAAAAAATTTTACGTTTGCTTCAAATTTAAAAATATTTATTTGTTGAATGACTCGACTCCTTCGAAGGAAAAGGATCCTTCTTCTTTTTTTTCGAGTTTCTTTTTTCACTTTCTACAAAGGAACATATTTCTAATATCAAAAATTTTTTAATTTTATTTTTTAAAAAAGCAATCTACTCTTATTATTCAATTTTAATCTTTTTTTGCTCTATTCAAATTTTCTCTTCTTATTAAGCTCTGATTGAAGCCAACACAAAAAAGCATTACAGTTATGATCGCCGCTTTTTTTCTGAAAAAAGTGTTCGCCCCATTTTTTGGCTTATTTTTTTTGGTTTGAACGAATATTTCCTTCCTTTTCTACTTTTTTGTCATCATTAACTATTCCGGGCTTCCTTCCCATATATTTTGCTTCAGAAAGATGAAAGCTTAAAGGTCTTTTTCCCCAAAAAAAATTAAAAAGACTTGCGCGCACATTTTCAAAATGAGTCCAAAAATGAAAGAAAGCAAGAAAGTAAGTTAAAAGAGCTCTCTTTGTAAAAGACTAGTAAAGCTGGTTGCTGCTTGCTGGTTTCAATGAATGAAAGCAAAAATGCAATATTCTTTTTTTATTGTATCCATTTTTGATTGCTTTTCTTTGAAAATACACACCTTAATGACTTATACTCTTTCTTTTCTCTATTCAATTCAAAGAAAATTTTTATTTTTGCACTTTATTTTTGGGGTGTTCTTTGGCATTAAAATATAATACTTTTTTTTGTTCAAAATTAAATAAATTTTGTAATTTAAGCAAGAGCAAAAACATTTGTAGGCATCAAAACACTCTTAACACAACTATTTCTTTTTTACCTAAAAAATGTTTTTACGAAATTCCTACAATTTTTTTATTTGAGCGTGTTTCAAGCAGCTGAAAGCATTATATTTTTTCAGGATATTGTTTGAAGTTTGTGACAGATTTGTTTGCTTTGAATCGTTCCGTTTTTTTTTGTTGTCAAGAACTACTACTTCAACCACCTTCCGTTTGTCTTGGACTTTGTTCCGCTTTTTTTGTCTATCTCTTTTCTTCAAAAGTTTTCGTGTATTTATTCTGATTTCACTTTATTTTATTGCTTTCTGTCTGTTGTTGTTTAAAAACACATAAAAAATTATGGATTCTCCCGTGTTCTTTTTGTTTTCTTTTGTCATGGATACCATCTGTGTCTATATCAATGTTTAGCTATTTAAAACACATCTTTCTGTGACGCTAAAATTTTACTTTAACAAACGTTTTTGATTGTTTTTTTTGTTATTTTTTGTTAAATCATTTTTAATTTTGTGTCACACTTTTGATTAAGAATCTCTATTTTTATAGCGGTTTACCTGTTAAGAATGATAAAACCAGAAATATGGAGGGCTCCAGATGGCCAAATCCTTCATATCCCATATGAATATTCCAACCCAGTTGAAAAACAATTTTGGAATCCTTTTTTAGCTCATAAATTATTTTCACATTATTGGTGGACATGTTTCATAATTGTAGCGATTTATGTTTCAACAATTTATTCCATAAAAACATTTATGAAAAATCGAGATGCATTTGTTTTAAGAAAACCATTAATTTTTTGGAATTCAGCATTAGCAATATTTAGGTATGTTAAATGTTAAAACTAGAATTACCATTTTTATTAAATTACAGTATAATAGCTTCATATCGATTTGGTGAAGAAGCTCTTTATGTCTATGATCGAGCAACATTTAAAGAAGCCATTTGCTATTCTGTAAATCCAAATGGTCCGGCAGCATTTTGGGCATGTCTTTTTGCATTGTCGAAGGTCGCAGAATTATTTGATACTGTTTTTCTTGTTTTACGAAAAAGGCCGTTAATCTTCTTACATTGGTATCATCATGCTGTTGTGCTAGTTTACAGTTGGCATAGTGGTAAGTAATTACTTCAATAATATTGACTAGCAATATTTTATTAAAAAGTTTAAAAAAATCGGAAACAAATTTTTATTTTTTTGGCACAAAAAATTGCTACTTTGCAAAATTTTTATGTGATGACGTTTTCTTTTGATACACACCTTTCGCATGCATTAAAAAGTGTTAGATAAGATTTGAAAGTTGTCTGAATGTTTAAAAGATACCACACCTATCATGAAATAAAAGTTTAGTTCTTTGTAGTGTTTCCATCACTATCTATTATAGACGATGATGTCTTAGAGATTCAATAAAAACACAAAAATTTGTCATCAGAAAAACAAAAAAGTGCCATTTTTACAATGAAATTACGTAATAACATACATTTTTTTACAGCTGTTGAACTAACGGCAGCAGGACGATGGTTTATATTTATGAATTATTGTGTTCATTCAATTATGTACACATATTATGCTTTAACATCAATGGGCTTTCAAATTCCTCGACCTCTTGCTGCTACTGTAACAATTCTACAAACAACTCAAATGTTAATTGGCGTTTATCTTTCAATTTCGGTGGCACATCTTAAATGGACAAACCCCACACAGCCATGTCAGCAGTCATTAACCAATCTTGGAATCTGCTTTTTTATTTATGCAACTTTTGCATTTTTATTTTTACGATATTTTATTCGAACTTATATATCTGGAAAAAATGGCAAAGAAAAGAAGAAGACAAAAGAACATTAACTAAATTATTCATTTTTATTAAACCCTTTCTTAAAAGGGAATGTTTGATCTCTTTGAGTTTTTTTATGTTTTCCAAAGATTGCTTGTTAAAGAAAAGAATATTTTAAAAGATAAATATGAAATCACAAACTAAAGTTGCCTTACATTTTTGATAAAAATGGAATAATTGTTGTCAACTACAAAAGGCTTATTGCGGGTACACATGTTTTTTTGAAAATTATTGAATAAAGATTAAAGTATTGCTCAAGTACTTTGTGTACTTCAATATTAAATCTTTAGTTGATCTAAAAAAGCAGTAACAATTCAAAGTTATAAAGCATGAATGAGATCAAGAAAATGTTGTAACCAGACTATTTTCCTCCCTTACATTTTTGACTCAAAAACATGTAAGGGAGGTTCAATATTTTTGAACCTTAAAAAACCATTTGTTCATATTTCATACTTCACCTAAATAAAACCTTATTTGAATTTTAAATCAGTACCATCCAACTTTTGTCTATATTAAACAATGAAACAATGAATGAAAGTTTTGATTATTGTGTAATCATTTTTTTACAATTCACACCTTTGTCTCTCTCACATTGTGATTTTTTAAAAACTTTTTTTTCAATTATTGTTCTTATTATTATTGTTGTTGTGTAATTATTTAATATTTGAAAATGATAGGGAATTCAGATAATTCTCATTTAGTTAATACTGCTTCGATTTCAAGGCCGCGAAAGCCTTCTGATGAAGCAACTTTCCGAGATCTTTGTTGCGTTGTAAGTTGTTTTTTAAAACTGTTTTAAAAGTGTTACTGTATTATTTTATAGACGGAATATTTTACTCCCAAAGATATTGGAATTTTATTTGTTGGTTTTTTTCTTGCATCTCTAACTGGTGGTGGAATTCCACATCTGGTATGTGTGGTTGGTTGGATGTTGGATGTTTTTGTTCTTGTAAATCCATTCACCGAAGAATTTCGGACTAAAATCACTCCTTTGCTACTTTATTTTTCTTCTGCAGCCTTTGTTTTAGCAATTGTTGCATTTTTACAGGTTTTTTAAGAGTTGCTTTAAAACATATTTGTTTTATGTTTTAAAATTTTAGTACACATGTTTTCGATTAATTGCCCTAAAAATAGCACGTCGAATTCGAAGAGCATATTTTCATGGAATTTTATATCAAAAACTTGAATATTTCAATGATGCCAAAAATGAAACGTATAATGCCCAATTTGAAAATGACATGGAAAAACTGGTATCAGCATTGACGGATGCCCTTCCCACAATGATTAATACAATTTCACAAATAATTGTTTCACTTTTAATAAGCTTTTATTTTTCGTGGAGATTAGCCTGGCCCATGACATGTCTTGGAGTTGTCGCATTTTTATGGATTTTGATTTTTACTGCTTTTGGAATGTCTGCAACTCATCAAGAAGCAATTTTAATTCAGAAAACTTTTCAATCTTTAACTTCCAGCATCTCATATAGGGAACTTTGTAATAAACAATATTCAGTTGGAATTAAAAGAGCTGCCTTTTTTGGGATCGTTGCTGGAAGTATGCAGTTATTTCTGTTTTCTGGAATGGGTTTTGGAGCTTTGTAAGTTTTCTCGTGTTTCCACGCAATGTAATAGTAATACTCTTGTAGATATGGTAATTGGTTAATTGATGAAAGGTTGATGTATTCACCAGGGCTTATATTTGTTATTGCATGCTCAATTATTCCTGCGGCATGCCGACTTGGTCAAATACATTCAAATTGGATTAATTTCATTGCAATTAAATTTGTATGTAGACATGTTCGAAGAGCTCGAGACACTCAGTCTGTCGCTTCAATCTTTGCTGAAACGGATATTGCACCACCAAATTATTGGTCAAATATTGCATCTAAGAGAAAACAATTTTTGTTAACTTTTCTTAAAAATGAGCTTAATATTGAGGAAGAAGTTGGTTTAATGAGAGTCACTAAAATCTCAATATTACTTTTAACGTTATAGTCTTTTCATCCCCGAAATACTTCTGCATTTAAAAAACTGAGAAGATCAGCATTTGGAAGATGGAAATTTTATGCTATTGGATTTTTGTTTTGCCTGGTCTTTGCTGCAGGGCCTCCTACTTTTACATATTTAAATGGAAATTTGTATGAATTTTACAAGCCTGATAAATGTGAGTTATCAACAATCGCTGCCAACAGATAAACGAATGATAAAATTTTTAGTAAAGTTTTTCGAAGATGGAGTTACCATTTCATGGAAATATTTGACAGCAGGAGTTATTGCTTGCATTGGTGGAATTATTTCTGTAAGCTCTTTTTTGAAGCACCTGTACTTGGCTTGATTTCTAAAATCTTGTCAAATAATTAAACAAAACATGTTTTTAAGACAATTATTTTTGCCAAAAATGGTGAATCAATTGCACGTGAAATTCGTAATGCTGTTTACACCGATTGCATTCAACGGCATGGCGCTGCTTTAACAGATTCAATTCAGAGGGCGTTACTTCCCCTATTAACAAAATCAGCAAATAATTGCAAAGGAGTAAGAACATTGACACACACATACATAGCTGTGTTATACGATTGAACGGCATTCATTCATTTCTTTGTTGTTTCAGGCATTTGATGCTCGACTCTCACAATTTTCTGTTGGAGTCTTTACTTTGGCATTTGGAATTGCATATGTTTTTGAAAAGAATTTAGTCTCTGCATTTTTATGTTCAATTTGTTTTGTAATTCAAGCAATCAATCAATATGTTGTATTTCGGATTGCACATATTCATACTAAACGAGCCATGGCAGATAAAAATGACAAAGGAAGGGTATAGAATTGTTTTGGGGTCTTATTTTTGATAAGCAAAATTAAGCTTTTTAGATTGCTTTGACGGCATTTGAACAATTAAATGAAGTTGAAATTAGTACAAGTATTGAAATTATTGAATCCAGACACGACTCATATTTATCGTATTCTTTTGAAAAACATTCTTCTGTAATTCCTGTCCAGGCACTAAGATATACTTTTATTGTTGCAATTCCACAAGTGACTCAAGCTCTGGCGTATGTAATTGGCTGCTATTTAGTCATGGAAAATTTGGTTCGACCTGTTGTTATTTACAAGTAAGGACATCTTAACACAAAAATAAAAAACGATATTGAAGCAATAAAGCCTCAAATCGGAATGCCCCTAAATTTGTTATAAAATGTTTTAAATTTATATTATTAGAAATTGACTGTTATTTTTTTATTCCTTTTGATTGTAAACTTCTAGACAATTTTATTCTGAATAATGTTTGTTTTTCAGAGTTGTTCAAACACTTTATATGAGCGCCTTCAGTATTTCAACAATTGCTCAATATAATGCTGATGTGGATAAAGCAAGATTAGCAGCATTAAATTTAAAAGATATTTTAGTTGATGATGATGATACTGATTCTGTAAGAAATAATTCAAATCAAACAGATCATCATACCATTTCTATTCATGAGATTTTGTAAATTTATTTGTATCTATCAGTGTTACCTCACCAGTTCCAAAACAATAAAATCTTCTCAAATCTCTCTTTCATTAATGTTTAATGCTCTAAAAGTTTTTGAGAATAGTTAACCCCTCTTTCACCAAAAATTATTACAATCGTAGATTTTGAACTTGAATTCCTCAAATAATGAATAAAATAAGCAGCTGCGGTTCATGTGAAGAGAAGCAAATGTCATCCTAAAAAGTTATGACTTTAAGAAAAAAATGTAAAGATTTTTTTAAAGTATTTTTAAATAGCATAAATAAAAAGAAAGAAAAGTTATTAAAAAATGACAGTTATTAGCAAATAATTTTATGAACTTTTTTATAGTCATTTTTGAACTCTTTTGATGTTATGGAATTAATACAACTCTTGAATGTCATTAAATAAAAAGTGGAATTCAAAGATAGAAATAAAAGATAAAAAAATATTTGCATCTTGGGCTTGCATTCTTAGTTACAGTAACATTATTTAAAATACCCTCAGAATTCAATATCTTTGTGACATAAAATATTTTTTAAAGAAAATGTCTAGTTTCTTTCTGTGCCGTAAATTTTAATATAATCAAGTCTGGTTTTTTAAATTTCGCAAATTTTTTGTAATTTTATTTTTGCTGATTTAGAATTACCAGAAAATGCTTTTTGGTCTTCCTTTGATTTTAAAACTCTGTTGACGCAAATTAAGTTTGTTTTTTGCTTCTAAAAAAGTTGTCCACTTTCATTTTAAACTTTGGCATTTACTTTTTTGTGTCACTTTTTTTTAAACAGCCGCCTTTTTTCCTACATTATCCATCTATTTATCACAAATGAAAGTGATTACTTTTGGAGGGGAATTTCTTTTGTTTATCGGTAATCTCTCTTTTTTTTCTGATGAACCCATTTTGTGTTGACGGCAAAAAAAAGATGTCACAAATTTTTGTTCTTCCTTGATTGAGGGAGTGAAAAAGAAAAGAGGGGCTGCTTGTTTGCGGCTAGACTTTTGATTACGCCATTTTTTTGTGTTTGATGATGGAAGAAAAATATTTTTGATTTGATAGGAACCAAACGTCTGGTAGGAAAGAAGGAAGAAAGGAATGAGAACACAAAATGAAAAATAAATGGAATAACAAGTAAATCTGACAAAGATCACTTGCTAAGTTTTTTTATCCACTTGATGAATAGATAAATAATAAAAGAAGGAAGTTAAATGAAAACAAAAAAAAAGAAGACGAAATAAAAATTAGAGGGGAAAAGATACGATAAAAGCTTGAAAGCTTAATGATAAAAGTACTGTACAGTTGCGCAGTTGGTAATTTGCAAAAAAGACTCAAAAATTTGTGAAGAGAATTTTACAAACAAATAAAATTTTAGTTGCCTAAAATTATTATTATTCAAACTGATATCGTCCATTTATAAAATTCTACGTTGTTAATGCCCTCTTCCATCATTTTCCCTCAAAAACCTTTTTTGAAATTACAAGTGCAACAATAAGTTTTTTTTCAAGTCCCTAATAACTCTCAAATGTCAAAAACAAGATGAAGTAAAAACACAAAAAAAAACCGCAAAAATGCCATATGTTTTTAATTTTCTCGTAACACATTTTTTTCTTGGCATGCATTTTGATTTTTGTTTTCTTAACAGCACACAACTGTAAAACAATCTACTAAAAATGCTTTTTTACTTTACTTTTGAGCTTTTTTATTCGTTACTGCTGTTGCTGTTAAGCTTTGGGTATTGCAAAATTCTGAGAGTTGTGGGATGACAAAAAAAAGAAATGTAAAAATCATCTTGATTTTTGAAAAGAAAGAAAGATAGATGTAATTTGAGAAACATATTTTTGAACAAAAGTTTATTGCAAAGTGATTTGACTAAAACAAAAAAAGTAGAAAGTAAAAAAATGAAAGAAATAAGTATTTTAAAACAATTTTGCCATGGTTGGAGATAAAAAAGATTGGTCTAAAAATAACTTTTACAAGTAGCGATTAGCGGTGGTAAATTTACTAAAACCTTTAAAATTATCAGCAAATCTACCGGTAAAGTTTTTCGAAGGTAAATATAAAAAATTTGTAAATTTGACGGTAAATCTACCAAATTCTCAAATTTGTTAAATTCCTATCAACCGAATACGGCATTCAAAAGAAACAAATAATGTAAGCAAAAATGTTTTGCAGTGAAAATATTTTAACTCTGTTAAATAAAATAATAATTATGCATCATTAAAAACTATCTTGTTATTCATTTGTTCTAGTTGTTTATCATTTTTTAAACTATGTAGCACCTGTCTGTTATTTGCATCTTCTTCCTTGTTTAAATTTATGTTTGCTTTATCCTTTTTACTTCCAAAGTCTTTAATCAAACTGTTTTTTTCCTTGTCATCTCTTTGAAAATGCTGCTTCAATTTGCTGCTGCCAGAATTTGTCTGTTATCTTTCATTAACAAATCCAAAGCAAAACGATGAGATTGAAAAATAGCTTTGGGTTTACGTAATAACAAAAAAAAGTGCGACAAAAACATTACACCACAAAGAAATGGTGCCATCGAAAGAAAAAAAAAGTTGATGAAGTTAAAAAAACCGTCTAAAGCTTAATCTTTTTTTTCATCACAGTTGAAAGGAGAGAGTGTAACATGGATATCATCTCTGCGACAAGTGGTTTTTCACGACGATAAGATTGAAATGGGATGACATCTGTTATGTCGCTTGTTTGCTTGAAATAATTTTTTGTCTGGTCGGCAATGTCATTTTTTAAGCCATACCCCCGGAAGAGATATTAGAAGATAAAAGAGCTGCACAAAAACAGAGATATCGTAGACTGAAGCTTTCTTGAAAATTTTAAACGTATTGTCAACCCACGGCATTATAATTTTTTTCAGGGGGCGGGAAAAAGTAAAAAAAAGAAGAGTAAAACAATTTTGCCATGGTTAGGTCTCAGTCTTACTTTGTTCGAAGCGCGTTGATCAGTCGTCGCCGTTGACATCTGTTTCTTGAATTTTAATTACAAATCTTTTTAAAAAACTTTTGACTTTTTTAGGTCGGATTCTCGACTTTCATAACTGGAAAAGCTCTTCTTCTCAAAATGGAACATGAAAAGGATCCAGGATGGCAATATTTGCGCCGTACCCGTGAACAAATGATGGAAGTAAGTATACTTTGTTACAGTAATCCCTTCTTTTCACACACTTGCTTTATCTTATAGGAGCAATCTCGCCCATATGATTCAAAAAAGAATTGCTGGGTCCCTGATGCTGAAGAAGGATATGTTCCTGGTGAAATTAAAGAAAAGAAAGGTGATCAAGTTGTTGTTGTCACCTCAAAAGGCAATGAACTTACCCTCAAAGCTGAACTTGTACAAGGTAATTTTTTATTAAAACATAATAAAAATATACTTTATTTAATTTTAATATTGTAGAAATGAATCCACCAAAATTCGAAAAAACTGAAGACATGTCCAATTTGTCTTTCCTTAATGATGCAAGTGTTTTGGGTAATCTTCGTTCCCGTTACGCTGCTATGCTTATCTACACCTATTCTGGTCTTTTCTGTGTAGTTGTAAGTTCTTTTTTTACACGATCAAATCACATGCTAACACTTATATTTTAAGATTAATCCATACAAGCGTCTTCCAATTTACACCGATTCCGTTGCCCGTATGTTCATGGGTAAACGACGTACTGAAATGCCACCCCATCTTTTCGCTGTTTCTGATGAAGCTTACCGTAACATGCTTCAAGATCATGAAAATCAATCTATGTTGATTACTGGTGAATCTGGTGCTGGTAAAACTGAAAACACCAAAAAGGTTATTGCCTACTTCGCTGCTGTTGGTGCAGCTCAATTGGAAGCAATTGCTGCAAGAGGTGAAAAAACCGATGATGGAGCACCAAAAGCCGAAAAACGGGCAACACTTGAAGATCAAATTGTTCAAGTACTTTTTAGTGTCAACAGTGTTAAAAATATCTCAAATAACTAATTTTAGACCAATCCCGTACTTGAAGCCTTCGGTAATGCTAAAACCGTCCGTAACAACAATTCTTCCCGGTTTGGTAAATTCATCCGTATCCATTTCAACAAACAAGGTCGTGTCGCATCTTGCGATATTGAACATTGTAAGTTACATTATATTTTATTTCGACAAAGATTTACATAAGATATTTTTTAGATTTGCTTGAAAAATCTCGTGTCATCCGTCAAGCACCTGGAGAACGTTGCTACCATATCTTCTACCAAATCTTCTCTGATCAAATCCCAGGCCTTAAGGATAAACTCAAGTTCACCCTTCCACTTAAAGATTACTGGTCAGTTGCCCAAGCTGAACTTACCATTGATGGTGTAAATGATAAAGAAGAACATCAACTTACTGATGAAGCTTTCGATATCCTCAACTTCTCACCTGATGAAAAGATGGATTGTTACAAGCTTATGTCTGGTATCATGCACATGAATAACATGAAATTCAAACAACGTCCACGTGAAGAACAAGCTGAACCAGATGGAACGGAAGAAGCTGAATACTCAGCAGAAATGTTTGGAGTTGATGTTGAAAACTTCCTTAAATCCCTCACCAAGCCCCGTGTACGTGTCGGTACTGAATGGGTTAACAAGGGTCAAAATCTTGAACAAGTTCAATGGGCTGTTGGTGCCATGAGTAAAGGTCTTTATGCTCGTGTCTTCCATTGGCTTGTCAAAAAATGCAATTTAACTCTTGATCAAAAGGGTCTCAGCCGTGATTACTTCATTGGTGTCTTGGATATTGCTGGTTTCGAAATCTTCGATTTCAATTCATTCGAACAATTGTGGATTAATTTCGTCAATGAACGTCTTCAACAGTTCTTCAATCATCACATGTTCGTTCTTGAACAAGAAGAATATGCACGAGAAGGTATCCAATGGACCTTCATCGATTTCGGTCTCGATCTTCAAGCCTGTATTGAACTTATTGAAAAACCACTTGGTATCATTTCCATGCTTGATGAAGAATGTATCGTCCCAAAAGCTACCGATATGACACTTGCACAAAAATTGGTTGAACAACATTTGGGCAAACATCCCAACTTTGAAAAACCTAAACCACCAAAGGGAAAACAAGGAGATGCTCATTTCGCTATGCGGCATTATGCTGGTACTGTACGATACAATGTCACCAACTGGCTTGAAAAGAATAAAGATCCACTTAATGATACCCTGATAAGTCTTTTTTATTTATTCAAACTAACTTTAATATAACAATTAGCTAACAAACCCAACAATACTAAATATGAGATCTAATAGTTGCCATTTTACGTAGCATGCCTCAAAGCCTCACCCAACAATGCTCTCATGAATGAAGTCTGGCAAGATTATACCACCCAAGAAGAAGCTGCTGCAAAAGCAAAATCTGGTGAAAGTGGTGGAAAGAAAAAGGGAAAATCTGGTTCATTCATGACTGTCTCCATGATGTATCGTGAATCCCTCAACAAGCTCATGACCATGTTGAATTCAACTCACCCTCACTTTATCCGTTGCATTATCCCCAATGAAAAGAAACAATCTGGTATGATTGATGCCGCATTGGTCCTCAATCAACTTACTTGTAATGGTGTATTGGAAGGTATCCGTATTTGCCGTAAAGGTTTCCCCAATCGTACCCTCCATGCTGATTTCCGTCATCGTTACTCCCTTCTTGCTGCTAATGAAGCTAAAGAAGCAGGAGATGATCCAAAGAAAGCTGCTGAAAATATCTTAAACAAGCTTATCAATGATGGTAAATTGACAGAAGAAAACTTCCGTGTTGGTGTTACAAAAGTTTTCTTCAAAGCTGGTGTTATGGCTCATCTTGAAGATATTCGGTAATTAATTTTTGCATCAACTTGTAACATTAACTAAGACATATTCATATTTCAGTGATGAAAAACTCTCAGAAATTATGACTGGCTTCCAATCTTACATCCGTTGGTATCTTGGTCTTGTTGATCGACGTCGTAAGATGCAACAACGTGCTGGTTTACTTATCGTTCAACGTAACGTTCGTTCATGGTGCACACTTCGTACATGGCCATGGTTCAAACTTTATGGCTCAGTTAAGCCATTGTTGAAATCTGGCAAAGAAGCTGAAGAATTGGAAAAGGTTGCAGGCAAAATCGCAGAACTCGAAGCTGCATTGGCTAAAGAAGAAGCTCTTCGAAAAGAACTTGAAGAAAATAACAGCAAATTAGTTGAAGAAAAGAATGGCCTCTTCACAAATTTGGAAACCACCAAAACCAATTTGTCTGAAACCGAAGATAAGCTCAACAAGCTTCAAGGACAAAAAGGTGATTTGGATAAACAGCTTGCTGATTTGAATGATCAACTTGCTGACCAAGAAGATCGTAATTCTGATCTCACACGTGCTAAAAAGAAGGTTGAAGGAGAAATTGAAAACCTTAAAAAGCAAATTCAAGATCTTGAAATGTCCCTCCGTAAAGCTGAAAGTGAAAAGCAATCAAAAGATCATCAAATCCGCTCTCTTCAAGATGAATTAGCTCAACAAGATGAAGCCGTTGCTAAGCTCAACAAAGAAAAGAAACATCAAGAAGAAGTCAACCGTAAACTTGTTGAAGATCTTCAAGCAGAAGAAGATAAAACCAACCATACCAACAAGTTGAAATCCAAACTTGAACAAAATCTTGATGATCTTGAAGATTCCTTGGAACGTGAAAAACGCGCAAAACAGGACCTTGACAAGCAAAAGAGAAAGGTTGAAGGTGAACTTAAAGTAGCTCAAGAAAACATTGATGAAGCAACTAAACAACGTCATGATCTTGAAAACAACCTTAAGAAAAAGGAAGCAGAAATGCATACTCTTTCTTCTCGCCTTGAAGATGAACAATCTTTAGTTGGAAAACTTCAACGTCAAATTAAAGAACTTCAAGCCCGCCAAAGCGAACTCGAAGAAGAACTTGAATCTGAACGTTCTTCACGATCAAAGAGCGACCGTGCTAAACAAGAACTTCAACGAGAATTGGAAGAATTAGGTGAACGTCTCGATGAACAAGGTGGAGCAACTGCTGCTCAACTTGAAGTCAACAAGAAACGTGAAGCTGAACTTGCCAAAATTCGCCGTGATCTTGAAGAAGCCAACCTTAATCATGAAAACCAACTTGGAGCTCTTCGCAAAAAACATACCGATGCCGTCGCCGAGCTTACTGATCAACTTGAACAATTGCAAAAACAAAAGCAAAAGATTGAAAAAGATCGCATTCAAGTTCAACGAGAATATGAAGACCTTCACGCCCAATTTGATGGTGAAACTTCTGCTAAACTTAATGCTGAAAAGATGGCTAAGCAATACGAATTACAGCTTTCTGAACTTCAATCAAAATGTGATGAACAAGGTCGTGCCCTTCAAGACTTTGCATCACTTAAAAATCGTCTTCATAATGAAAATGGAGACCTTGCTCATAACTTGGAAGATGCTGAATCTCAACTTAATGCCCTTTCCCGATTGAAATCCCAGCTTACTTCACAACTTGAAGAAGCCCGCAGAACTGCTGACGAAGAAAGCCGCGAACGCCAAACTTTGGCTGCACAAGCTAAAAATTACCAACATGAAGCTGATCAACTTCGTGAAAGCTTAGATGATGAACTTGAATCAAAGAATGAACTTCTTCGACAACTCAGCAAAGCTAACGCTGAAATTACTCAATGGAAGACCCGCTTCGAAGGTGAAGGTTTACTTAAAGCTGATGAAATTGAAGATGCTAAACGTCGTCAAGCTCAACAAATTCAAGAACTTCGTGAAGCTCTTGATGCTGCAAATTCCAAAGTTGCATCTCTCGAAAAAACACGATCACGACTCGTTGGTGATTTAGATGATGCTCAAGTAGATGTTGAACGTGCAAATGCATTTGCTGCATCACTTGAAAAGAAACAAAAAGGTTTCGATCGCATCATTGATGAATGGAAAAAGAAGGTTGATGATGTCGCTAATGAACTTGATGCTGCACAACGCGATAACCGTAATCTCTCAACTGATCTCTTCAGACTTAAAACTGGCCAAGAAGAATTCCAAGAAACCATTGAAGGCCTTCGTCGTGAAAACAAAGCTCTCGCTACTGAAATCAAAGACTTGAGTGACCAACTTGGAGAAGGTGGAAGATCTGTTCATGAAATGCAAAAGATTATCCGCCGCCTTGAAGTTGAAAAAGAAGAACTTCAACATGCTCTTGATGAAGCTGAAGCTGCTCTTGAAGCCGAAGAATCTAAAGTACTTCGTGCCCAAGTAGAAGTCAGCCAAATCCGCTCTGAAATTGAAAAACGTATTCAAGAAAAAGAAGAAGAATTTGAAAACACCCGCAAAAATCATGCCCGAGCAATGGACAGCATGCAAGCTTCACTTGAAACTGAAACACGTGGTAAAGCTGAACTTCTCCGTGTTAAAAAGAAGCTTGAAGCTGATATTAATGAACTTGAAATTGCCCTTGATCATGCCAACAAAGCCAATGCTGATGCCCAAAAGAATCTTAAACGCCATCAAGAACAAATTCGTGAATTACAAATGCAAGTTGAAGGTAAGCTACTAAGTTATAGCATAAATGTGATTTACCTATTTTTTAATATTTTTAGAAGAACAACGCAATCGCGACGATCTCAGAGAACAATACTTGAATTCAGAAAAACGTGCAACAATTCTTCAATCAGAAAAGGAAGAACTTTCTGTAGCTTTAGAACAAGCTGAACGTGCCCGCAAACAAGCTGAATACGAATCCCATGATGCCCGTGAACAACTTAATGATCTCAGTGCCCAAGTTAACTCTCTTGGCGGTATTAAACGCAAACTTGAAGGTGAACTTCAAGCCATCCATGCTGACCTTGACGAAACCCTTAATGAATTCAAAGCATCTGAAGAACGCAGCAAGAAAGCAATTGCTGATGCAGGACGTCTTGCTGAAGAACTCCGTCAAGAACAAGAACATGCACTTCATGTTGAACGACTTCGTAAAGGACTTGAACAACAAGTTAAAGAAATGCAAGTTCGTCTTGATGAAGCAGAAGCTGCAGCCCTTAAAGGAGGCAAAAAGGTCATTGCAAAACTTGAAACCCGCATCAGAGAATTGGAATCTGAACTTGATGGTGAACAACGCCGCTCAGCAGAAGCCAACAAAAATATGTCTAAACAAGAACGCAGACTTCGTGAACTTCAATTCCAAGTTGATGAAGACAAGAAGAACTTTGAACGTCTTCAAGACCTTGTTGATAAACTTCAAAACAAACTCAAAGCCCAGAAAAAACAACTTGAAGAAGCTGAAGAGGTTTGTAGTAAAAGTTGAAAGCGTACTTTAATAGTCATAAATTTCAGCTTGCAAATCTTAACCTTCAAAAATACCGACAACTTACTCATCAATTGACTGATGCCGAAGAGGTAATAATATAGCAATGATATAAAACAAATTTAAATTTAAAATAAATTTTAGCGTGCCGATGCTGCTGAAAATGGTCTCAGTAAACTCCGCGCCAAATCTCGTGCAGCTTCATCAGTTGCTCCAGGTGGTGGACTTCAAACATCTCAATCTGCAGCAGTCATGCGTAGTCCAAGCAGATCAAGAGCTTCTGCTGCTGACTTTTAAATTTGCCTTTTCATTATCCCAGTATATTTAGTGTATTAGTGTTATTTCCAGTTATTATTTACCGTCCTCAAATTGCGATAAAATAAATGCTTGTATAAAAATAAGATAATGTGGTTTTGACAATTACCTTAGTAAAAAGTTAGAGAAAAAAAATTAATAGAAAAAAATAAAAGTGTGACTTTTACAACACTTATGTACAGTCACACATAAGTGATTGAACAACTTAACCTTAGCATCTTCCTTAAAAATTATCATATGTGTTGAAGTAGAATTACACAAATGTTGAAGACCTGACTAACTTGGGAAAATGTTTCTTATCGGAAAGCTTTAGAAGGATAATCCGTGGTTTTGATAAGACAAAAAAATGTGGCGATTGTTTGCATGGCAATGTTGTAACACTAAAACAAGTAAATGAGTAAACTCTTTTGGTGAATTTATTTGCGTGATTCAATGTTTTATTCCAAATTTATGCGTTCAATAAAAAACTTTTTTCGCAATCTTTTCTTTTAGCGTTCGTTATTTTAGATCTTTTTTCTTTTAACAACCAAAAAGTCTTTTTTCCTGTTTCTGATCAACTTAAAAGGGATTGATTGATTACTTGATAAAGCAGAATACTGAATCAATCAATGTATTAAAACTAAAAAAGCAATAAACTTTTTGTAGTTTTTTTGCATGTTTTTTTCTCATTTAAAATTTCCGGCGTAAAAAAAGAAACTCATGATTTCGTCTTTTCGACTAACTTCTTTTTGGTAGTAGTGAAAAAAGTTAATTCAATTAACTTTCTTTTCTTTATTTATGGCTATGGTGAAAAACAGAGAGATTGTTCCATTCAATTTGACATTAGGACATTACAGTAATACAAGAAAAAAAACAGAGTGATGCATAAATTTGCGGTAAAATAAGGCAAACGTCATCCATGAAAATGTTTCTGCGTTTTTGGTGATCTAAAAAAGTCATGCCTCTCTCTCTCTCTTCTTTATAAGCTTGCGTCAACAAAAATTTTGGCCTTTTTTCTTTTGGAAAAAAATATGTAAAGATAAGATAAGAAGACATTGTACCAAAATTGACTGCTTTCTTGCAATGTTCTTTTCCCCCACGCTTTTAATACCCCATTATTTAAGAACATTTGATTTTTTTGATTTTAATTTTTTAGAAAAAAAAGAACTGAGTGAAGAAAAGAGATACCCCTTTTTTGAATCGTAAAAAAAAGTTTGGCGCCTGCGCAAGAAACACCGGAAAGAAGGGAAGAAGAAGGAAGGTGGAGCAATAACATTTTTCTTCTTCTTTTTTTGTGGTTTTTTTTCTGTTCACTTTTTTTTACGTGTTTCATTTTCTTTTCATCGACCTTTAGGATGATGCCTTCTTCTTCTTCAGATGTAAATGTGCGCAACAACAATCATTGCATTGAGAAAAAAGAAGTAAAAAGAAACCATTAGTAAGACTCAAGAAAAAACTGAAGTCTTCCTTTAAACTTTTTTTTTCACTACCAAAAAAGAATTGAATGAAACAATAATGTTATCTTCCAAAAATGTCATTTTAAAAAAAAATAGTGGAGAGAAAGTATTTCTTCACCAACTTAGATTGATTTATTTACACTTTTAAAGTTGTTTTTCAAGAAAAACTTTAGTAGTACCAAAAAGAGATACGGTAGATGGGATCTATTAAAAAGACAAATAAGTCTTCTATAATGTTTACTGTCCTTCAAACAATAAGCTGCCATTATATTTATATGTTTTTGATGAAAACTCTTGTAAGAAAGAAAAAATGTTCATTGATTACTTTTTCTTCTTTCGTGTTTTAATGTTCTAGCCTTTTTTGTTGATCGTAAAAAATTCTATCATTTATACACATTATTTTTTAGTCCATCATTTACTTTTCTTTTTGAAGGCAAAAAAAGTCTTTTTTGTTGCTGAAAGAAAAGAAGTTGCCAGCTGCTGTGAATGGGGATAAATCAACAACAAATAAGTGAAAAAATTCAAGCCATGTCTTCAAACATAAATGATCCGACGAATGAAGTTTGTTTGTTTGAACTTTTGCAGTTATAAAAATTACATTGTTTAGATATGGCAAGATATTTCAGAATACGTTGGTACAGATAAACGACATTTAGAAAATACAAATTTATTTAGTGCTTCTTTTCCATCCCTTGATACTCCAGTCATCAATCATTTTCTTGCAACCGGTGGAGTATCAGCATCTTTTCAACCTGCAAATTTTTATTCCAAATTAGTTGAGCTAAGTGCACAACTTTCATCACCATATCATACCTTTGGCCTGCTAAATTCTGCAGCAGTATTATCATCACCTAATTTTTTACAAACTGCATTACTTAACAGTGGTGGATTAAATACTACCGTACCATCTGTACCAGTTTTAACTCCAAGAAAAGACCCCCCTATTACACTTAAAGCTCCACCAGCTCCTGTTAAAAAGCAAGCATCAAATGCAGACGAAATTAATAAAACTGATTTATGCTCACCTTATAATGCTCAAATTAAAACAGAAATTGACAAAATTTTTGAACAACCTTTAAATATTGGAAATGAAATTAATAATATTTATCAAAGGTAAGATTTTAACATTTTTAAAATAATTGGGGTTACTTAAATGTGTAACTTTTCTTAAAATAATCTTTAAATGTGTGAACCAATGAAGTTATTTGTTATTTTTAAAATAGACTTGATTTCCAAAAATTACGTCATTGTTTTTTCTTTGACTTTTACCGAATTTCAAAGCGGCATGGTAGCGTATATTCCAAACAAGCTCTGCTTCATTGAGATGAACATTAACTTTATGGCAGTATTTTGAAGCTTGTTTTTTCAATTTATTACTGTACTGTATTTCTTTTTCTGACCAACAAACATCCTTTTGTAGCTTTAACCTTTTTGTTTAAACTTTTTTAAAAGCTTTCGCCCACATTTTTTCTATCTTTGTGTCTCCTCTTTTGACATCAAAAAGAACTTATTTTGACACATTAAAAAACCTCAAAAACCCCTTTGAATGCCAATCCTATAAAGCATCATTTCCTTGATTTTTGACAGTTTCTTCTTCTTTTTGATGATTCCGGATTCAGTCTTTCTTTTATATTTCTTATCTTTTTAAACAATTCCATTCCACATGATCGTCAATAAAGGCTCGGCTTTTTTCTTGGGTTCTTCTTCTACCCCATTTTTTTGTTTTTGATGACTCATTTTTTTAAAAGATCTATCGATCGTTTTTTTATATTCAATGAAGAAAATATATGGGCAAAATTTACAGAAAAAAACTTGTTTCTCTCCTGGGGCCATTTTTTGTTTTGTTTTCTTTCATTTTTTTTTTAAAACACAAAAAGAAGATGAATTACTTTATTACAAAAGTTTAAAAGAAAAAACATAAACAAAATCATTATTATTATTTTTCTTATAGTTTACCACCTTCATCAACGGGCACGCCCGCATCACATTTGCTGACGCCACTTGCGGTGACGTCATCGTCATTATCCTCCGGTTCATCTACATCTATTGCATCATCTACATCATCAATAACACCACAGCTATTAAAAGAATATAAACCTGATACAACAACAGCATATTTGCCACCACCACCTTATAATTACCCCCATCAGTATGTCTATCCCCCAAATTTTAATTTGGTGGATAGACAAGTTCAGATGTTTGAGCTAACACCACAAATATTACCACATCCAACAGCTTTTGCTCCCATTGATATGACTGTACATCCTTCAACATCTTATTTACCACCCCCACCACCCTTATTACCACCCCAACCACCACAAACCAATATGAATAATTCATGCCAAATACCAATTCCTCAACGACAACAACAACAAACTGAAACAAAAGCAAAAAGAAGAATTCGAAAAGTAACAAAAGGTCAACATCGATGCCAGTATCAAGGTTGTGATAAAACATATTCAAAAAGTTCACATTTAAAAGCACATATTCGAACACATAGTGGAGAAAAGCCATATATCTGTAATTGGCCAGATTGTGGGTGGACTTTTGCCCGATCGGACGAGCTTACTCGGTAAAGTTTTTTAAAATTTAACCTAAATTATACCATTAAAGTATGCGAATCAATAGCTCAGAAAGAAATATTTAGGCATTACAGAAGACATACTGGAGTCAAACCCTTTAAATGTAACAACTGTGACAGATCCTTTTCGCGCAGTGACCACTTGAAAAGCCACAAAAAGCGCCATAAAATTTAACCTACCCAAAAAAAGCACAGTGAGTGAGCGTGATTATTTTAAACATTTTTTGCTATTATTAACACGCACATTCAACTTGCTAACACTTTTTCACATTCTATTTCATAAAAGATGCCTTTTTCTGAGAACTCGAAATCACTTTAAAAAAATAGAAAATTGCTTTTTAAAACTTTTTGACCGAGTGTTGTTGTTTGCATTCTGACTCTATGATATATCAATACATATTATCTTCCTGAAACACACAAGCTTTTTAATTGTGTTTTAAGATCACAAAAATTTGAAATACTGCAAAAACAAACATGAGAAAATCGACAAATGTTATTTATATTATTTATTTTAGGCACACAAGAAAACACACTGGTGTTAAACCGTATAGCTGTTCATATTGCGTACAAAAATTTGCTCGTTCGGACCATCTAAGCTCGGTAAGTGATAAATAATACAAATCCCAGTTATTACTAATATCGCATCTTTTAAGCATATGCGGAACAAACATCCTGGTTATCCAATACGGCCATCAAAATAGTTTTATATTTATGTTATATATATTGGTTCATATTGCTTATTTGAATTTATATTTGTTATAAAATGAAATCAGAAAAAAAGATGCTCATAATAAAAATCCCAAGAGTTTTCAAAAAAGTAATAAACACTCTTTAAATATACGGTAGCGAACAGAGTTTCGATACAGAACGTTTTCCCCTTATGATTAAAATTTTGATAATTACAATTTTAAATATCGAAAGTGATGAAACACTCATACAAAAGCTCTAAGCAGAGATGAGAAGCGGCAGAAAAAAAACCGCCGGCCGCGCCGGCGGTCGAGTTTACTGCGGCCGTGCCGGCCGCGCGGCAAGACATTTGCGGCCGCATAAAGCGAAATCTATGACAAAACAAAAATTTAAGCTGAAACGATTTAAGTCAAAATTTATTTAATTTTTTTTTGAAAAATTTATGTTGTGAAAAAAATACAGTAGGAAATTTTCAACTATGTAAAATGAAATTTGTTTTTCTATCAGCTAGTTTTGTAAATTTCAAACATTTCAGTTATTATTCCGCAAGTTTATTTTTTTTATTTACATCTTTTATTACAACATACACAAATAAAACAGAAATTTGACAATAAATAAAACAAAAATAATCGACATGGTTCAAAATAGTAAATTCAAACATTAGGTGGAGGCTTTTGTCGAACCGCTGCCGGTTGCGGCGGTGGATCAGCGATTCGGGGTAATATGGGCATAAATTGATTATTGTAATTTGAATTGACTGAAAGACAAGCAAAAGGTGCATCAGTATTTGTAATATTTGGTCTTTGCATAATATTTGGTTTATCCATTGGGCTTGGTTTGCCTCCACCTGCATACGATCGATCTTTTAACATCATATTTCGTGAACGATTAACGCCATCCAAAACATTGGGCCGATTCATCTTACAGCTACAATAGCATTTAAAAATATAAACCCGCCACAAACATAAGATAAAGATATTTCCCAAATGAATAATAACATCAGATATTCTTAATTAAAGACAGTATACACAAGGCACATTTATTAAATTTAAATAATAATCAAAATTTTACAGAAACATAAAAAAACAAAAAGAACCCTTTATTTATGCCTCTTCTTCATCACTTTCATCCTCCCCATCTTCTCCTTCATCCTCATCTTCCATCAACCATTCCATAACTTTCAGCATTTGATCATCACGAAGAATCGAATCTTGTGGAAGGCTATCAAACCAAGAAATAATAACTTGTTCCATATCTTCAAAATTTTCAGAAATAAACTGAAAAAGAAAAGGCATTAGTTTCTTAATGGTTGGATTTTCAAGTGCAACATCTTCAATGGCATGACAAAGTTGCAATTTACTTTCACGAGTTTTGTAATATTTCTTCCACAATGGTTTCCATTCAAGAAAGAGCTGAAAATATTACTGTAGCTAACAACAACATGAACTTTTACACTTACTTTCTTGGCTGAATCAAATTGTTTAATTGTTTCAAATGGAGGTAAACTAAGAAAAGCAGTAAAAACACCACGACATAGATCATCCGGTGAAATGCCATTAGCCAATTTTGAGCAATTAATTTCAACACTAAGATTATTTATTGCATCATTTGTAGCACGATTTTCACTTTCATAGCTTTCTTTCATTGATTCACAAGCTTCTTTCAAAAATACATTATAATAATATTTTGTATCCAAATTGATATCGGGAATATTTATATCTGTAGGAGCTTCAGTAGTACAAGGGGAATTTTGATCAACAGAAATACTATGTTGAAGACTTGTTCGAGACTGTAAGCTTGCATGTCTTTCATGGCGTGCCCTTGAAAAGCTTTGTGAACGACGCCAAAAATGTCCATTTGGTTCATCCAGAAGTTTCCATAAATAATAACCTAAAAATGAAAACCATATGGAAAAAAAATGTTCTTTAGACAGTTTATAAAGCAGTCAGCACACCGTGACCATAAAACTCAATTTCGAAAAATAACAAATACAAACCTATCGGTTCTCTCTGCGATACAATATCATCATTTCCTTGAGGCGATGGAGTTGCCATTACAACCAAATTAGTACCAATTACGGTACCATTAGGAATATTAACACCCGATCCAATAACAGTTTTCATACGAATTTTACAGTTAGATCCAATTGTAACATTATCACCCATAACCACGCCATCAATTACAGAACCCTTTCCAACTTTAAGATTATCACCAGCAATAACATTTCGAAGTGTAACATCTTCTTTTAGAATGCTATTCCTTCCAAGTGTAACATCAAGTAGCGTAACACCATCATTTGCAATATCGTTCCCTTTATCTAATACAGTACCTTCAGCATTAATAGGTGGTTCTTCATCACGTGGAACATATACATGATTACGATAATAACGAAGTGGAGTTTTACTATCAAAAACTCTTGTCGGTAGCCGATCATATGTTAGTGGATAGCACCATCGATGAACTAAAAGCCTTTGAGCTCGAAGAAGTGACCCGTAATCAGATGCAGTGAAAGCCATAATAGTATCAGGAAGTATTTCAACATTAATTGTCTGAGAATGTAAATCTTCATTGACAAGAATTTCATGAATGACTTGATCAAATAAATCAAAGTCATAATTATCAGCAAATTGAATCATAATTTCTGTAGAACAAAGTGCAATTCCACATGGTGCAAGATCAGAACGAATTGTTGATTGTGTTGTAAACATTTCCTAAAAACGAAGAAAGAAAATATCTGGAAAAGATCCGTACAAAAAACACATACCTTTTTATATTCAGTCATTTGACGATCCTTGTTTCCTTGATAAACCAATAACTTTTTAGAATTTGTTTCAAATCCAACAAATCTTTGTTCACCTGAGATTTGTTTAGAATAAAATAATGACATAACACAATCTTTATCCTTTTTTCTGCGATTTCTGAAAATATTATTCTATTACAAAAAGTTCCATACAAGGAAAGAGATACCGGAATGCTTCAATTTGAGGTGATAAGTTAGATGAACAAAAAGTTGCCAAATTTTCAATCAACAAAAATTCACCTTTTGGAAGAAGATTACGACTTTCAACTTCACGCATTATCTGACCAACACTTGGGCAATTTTCTAATCGCATGGCACGAAATGATTTAAAATCATATGCCCATTTTCTGTAAGATTAAACTATTAATAAGATATATTTTGTTAGATAAAGTACCTCTTAACTTCATCCAAATCTGCTTCAGATAATGTAGAAGATACAATTAAAATATTTGGAGTATCTGGTGTATTTAAAAGTGAAATCCAATCTAATGCAAGATCAAGAAGCTTTATAGGTCCAAGTTTCCAATTTGCCTAAAAATACAACATAAAAATAAAGAATCAAAAATTAGATGTTTATTACCCAAGAAATATTAGAGGTGATTGGAGCAAAATGTGGATCAAAATTATCTGCAATGAGCAAAATAGTAAATTTATCATCATGTGGAGTTGTAGCCATTTTGGTATTTATCTGTAAAGAGATATCTGTATTACTAGTAACAATAAGATTTTTCAGAAAAAAACTGATGCAATTTTGTTTGAATTTTTTACGTTCAAAAAAATTCATAAAAGTGAAGGAGCAATGTCGTTCCAAGAATTTTTTTAATGTTGTCTTGCAAAACCTCGGATCCGTCGAGATAGATGAAAAGTAATAAAGCTTTCAATTATCTTTTACTTTTATATGTATCTATCAAAGTAATTCATTTTTGTTAGAAGTTATCTTGAAGCTAATGATAAAATAGATGCTTTTTCTATTTTGCCTGAAAACTTTCCTTTTACATTTTTCTTCCGTTGCTTAATGTTGACCACTAATGGACGTCCATGTTCTAGGTTAACAAGTTGTTACTTTGTATGCTTTATATTTAAAAACGATACTTTCTTTTTAGTTATTTCTGCCTTAACGAAAATCCTAGATAGAATTACAAAAAGTTTTTTATTTGTTTATACATTTATTATAAATGATTTATAGCAACTTTTTAACAACGAGTTTACAAACATTAAAAATATCTTTTTATTTTAATAAGTGTATTCTGCTTTAAAATTCTTTGCCATTACTCCATGTGGATTATTTGCAACGCATGCATAGATTCCTAAAATTTGAACCTTTTTTAAAAAGCATTTTCTATAAACATTTTCACCTTGATCGCCCATTGTCGCCGGATCGATTTCAAGTTTTGACCATAAATCATTTGTTCCCAAAGGCTTTTCGTAGTACTTAAAAATACAAACTTCTATTATTTATTGCTTTAAAGTAGATGTTAAAAACATACATGCGTATTACTTTTTGGTTGCATTTCTGCTCCTTCTTTAAACCATTTAATCATTGGACGTGGCTTAAAAGTAGCTTGTACAGAATTTGTGTTATTGTTTTGCGACAAACCTCTCCTCGTGCTTTACAAATCATTACTAGCTTATATCCCAATCGAAACTAAAACCTTAATTTATTTATATTGTTCTGTATATACTGTAAACTTACAATTTGACTAAAATGTGAACCAGTAATTATATGTGCGCTCTGAAATCGCGTGAAATTAATTATCAATTTTACAGTAATATTTTATAGGAAATATATATTCTATTACTTACACGATTATCAGCAAGCTGAGTTTGAATCAACGAAAATTCAGCAACTTGTGCAAATTGTAAATTACTTTTTCCTTTACCTTTTCCGCCTTTTCTTCCACCGCGTGCTTCACAAATATCAACAAATATTAAAGAAAATACAATGGCAACAATAGCTACAAGAAAGCCGCATCGAACCATGCAATTAATTGAAAAACTCATGTCAAAGAAAAAAACTTGTCAATTTATTCATCCAGCTTATCGGGCACTCATTTTAAAGTTCGTTTTTGCTTTTTCCCTAATATTTTTAGATCACAAAAAAACTGCAGCAGCAACTGCAGCTGTTGTCTTGAAAGTGGCATTGCTTTTTTTATCTTTAAAGCTGATTTTTTTAGAAAGCAAAGACTTTGTCGTCGTTCAAAACGTAGAATACCACCTGCACAAAAGCTTGTAGATCGTGCCATCCATTTCTCACCAACTCCATGTGTAAAGCCATTTTTGTGTCAGAATTGCGGTAAGTATTTTGAAATTTAAAATTGATTTTTAAAATTAGTCAGTGCTCAATTTTAAGCTCAATCATGACAAAATGATAGTATTCTCAAAAAATAAATTCAAGAAATTTAGAGTTACTATCATTTGTCAAAATGGAACTGCAAAAAAATAATTTTTTGTTTTTTAGGAATGTCATCATCAGAATTAGATGTTATTCGACATCATAATTGTGGAAAAAAGATTGGTGGATTATCAGAATATTCAAATTGGCAGAGAATTGTTTCACATGGCTATCGATCCAAAGCCAAAGATGCATTAGCAGTCCTTGAAACAATACCGTATCCACAACTGGCAAGAATCAAACAACATAAAACTAAAAATCATGAAGAAGCTGTTGATGGTCCTGTTGCACCAACATTTAATCCAAAAACTTTAGCGTTAGTTTATATTTGCTTAATTATAGCAACTAATAGCTTCTGCATTTTTAGTGATTATGCTTATGATGCATTGGATAAAATTCATTTTTCTCAACCACCAGATAAATTTATTGTAAATGGACCACATAAATTATTAAAAAGAGATATATTAATTGATAAAGATGATTCATGGGCTCCAAGAAGACTGGGATATTATTGCTTTGGATGTCAAAAGATTTATCGACCATATTATGCATATGATGAACATCTTGATCAAGAATCTTGTTCTAAATGTATTGCAGAACCTTTGGAAGTTGATGTAAGCTTTTTATTCTTAAATATAATTAAGTTTACTTATTAATTTCAGATAACAAGTTATTTTCCATTGAATGGGACTATTGTAGCTCCAACAATAATGCCCCGAACAAAAATTTCATCATTCACTTGTACACAATGCCACCAATCTGATTTCAAGAATAGAGAACAATTTCATGAACATTTATTTGAATGTGCAAGAAATCCAAATTTTGATACCGATGAATGCCAAACAACAACAGCAACTCCAGCTTTATCAGAAGCAAGTTCAATATGATTCAGAAACAGAATGCAATTAAACCTTATTAAACGGGTTAATTTATTACTATTATTACCGTCTCCAGCGCTGCCTTTCTTTCCATCACTTTTAAAAATGTATTTATGAAAATTGTTTAAATTAAAGAAATGAAATAACCTTGTAAAGATACTGTAATAAATTATTATAATCAGTTTTTATTTTATACAAAAAATTTAGTTTTACAATCAGAAGAACAAAAAGTTTTTTTATGTTTCAAAATGAATTTTCGATTTACCAGTGGATCTTTACATTTTGAACAACGAAAGCAATCAAGTTTGTTATGCCAATATATCTGAAAGATATCATTTAAATTATTTAAATATATCAATTAAAATGTACACAACAAAAACATACCCCATTGTGTGAGAGTTTCTGTTCATCAGGTTGAATCATTTTTTTACAAGTATTACATCGATGAGAAAAATATTTGTTGTGACATTCAAAGCAGAGCTGTTCATTTTCTACTTGAACATATTTCATTCCACCAAGAGGTCTATCACATCGAGAACAACAAAAATGTTCATTATGAAATGATTGTCCATTTGCTTCTGTATATTCACCTAAAAGAAATTGTTATGCCGTAATAAAGGTCCAATGCGATAATTGCAACATACGATTCAAAATTAATTCATCACAGGCAAGACATCGAGGAAAATATGAATTACCAAAATGTCGGCCACAAAAATATTTTTCATCTTTAAAGAAATACAATAAATCTTTTAAAAGCTTATCACAATCCGGATGAAAACATCGAAAGCAATCCGGATGAAAAATTTCCTAGAAAAATATTTAATAAAAAGTGGGATAGGGTAATAGAAGATTTACTTTATCTTTTCTGTGAGGGGTAACAATTCCAATTTCGCCAGATTCTAATCGATCACCACATTTTTTGCAGCATTGTTTATTAGTAGTTTTAATAACACGAGATTCATATTCTTCAATATTTGTAGAATGTTGAGCATGAGATTGTTGTTGCTGCTGTTGTTGTTCAATTGTATGATTATTAGGCCGAGATGAAGGCGAGTCCGATATTGGAAAATTACATTGTACTGCTTTTGCAATCCCGAAATGCTGTAATAGATTTATAAAAATGTTTATCGACAAAAATATATTTGCGAACCTTTTCTTTCGCATCTGAAATGAATTGTTCAAAATTTCTTTTTGCTTCTTCATTTTTGTTTACATCAATTGTTGCTGGAATTTGTGTAGTAAAAGGTGTTGCTCCTGCTGTTTGAGTCTGTTCTTCTTTCGTTGTTGCTGCTGCTGTTGTAATATTTGCAAGGATAACCGGTGGTTGCCAAGAATATTCAACACTTCGAGCATTTTCTGCACCGGTTGTTGTTGACGATGATGTTGCTGCTGTAGAAGAAGAATCCCTTCGAAATACAGATTGAAATGGAATTTCTGCACCAATTGCCGTTCGAACACTTGTAGTTGATTCTGAGCCATCTACAGTTGACCAATCACGTGAAGCATGACGAAGACATGAATCATTTTCTGATATAAAATTATTTTGGTAATGATGATGCTGATGATATTTTGACCCAAATAAGCTACCTAAAAATTGTTAAATGTTTATAACTGCTACAGTAGTAAAATAATTAAAAGTAAAGAAAAACTGCCTCGGTAGTTTAAACTTACAAATAACAATATCACAATTTTTATGATCATGCTCTGGAATATCATGGTCATCCATTTTACAAAAGCATGCAGTACACTGTTTTCTCCAATAATGTAAATTCAGCCCTGGACAACTACAATTTAAAACATTTTTACAAGGCGCTCCAGCACCAAATTCATGCAAAAGTGATGTCTAAAATAAGGGGTTACTGTAATAGAAATCAGAACACAAAAAAAACTTACAGTAATCGGTCGCTCAAGCTTTAAAAATGAGTCATTTGTTGGAATCTCCATTCTACAAATTTATGTGATGAAAAAAGTGTCCAAGAAAAATAATCGCTTCTTTTTCGGAGCGCAAAAGTCTTTGTCGGCAAAAAATCAGAATGAAAAAAAAAACTAAAAAATGTATGTTTGGAAATGAAAGCAAGAAAAGCAAGCAAAAAATGAATGGGAAAACACATTGTTGGGACACGCGTTTTTTAAACTATTCATTTTTTGGAGATGCAATGACTCATATCATGTACATTATGTCTAAAATTTGTTAGCTGACGATTGATGAAGGAGAAAAGGAAGAAAGAGAGTAAACGAAGGAAAAAGAGGTAAAGCCTTTTCTTTTTTTAAAGAAAAGCTTCTACATTATTTTATAGAATCAACAATTTTAGTCAGATAGTTTTTTTTGCTGTTTTTAAGATTCATAATAGTATTTTAAACTAAAATTGAATCATTGAATCTTTCATCAAATAAAAACTTTAAAGGACAAATGATTATGTTTTTAGGGTTATCGTTTGCGTGTCACCTTTTTTTCGAAAACATTTTCAAAGATGAATCAGTGAAGATATTTTATTGATAGACAGATTGGGATAAAGATAATCGGCAAAAATATGCATTGTGAAGTTGAAATATTTTTCTTTTTAAATATTGATTTTAAATAATTTCTTTTCTCAAGAGATATGAATTATGCATTTTTAGAATTTCTTTAAAATTATGATTTCACTTTAAGTTTTTTCTGATTTTGCGTAATAAAAAGCGGACTTTCAAAAGTTATATGTATAATATCATGGTACAGTCGATTCACCTTTGTTATCAGCAACAGTCATGAACAAAGTGTTAAACTCCATTTTTTCAACCAAAAATGTGCAAAATTGTACCAAGCTGTGTAAACACCAAAAATCATTGCTTTTATAATAGCACACAATTAAAAAATGTTACAATTTGTAAGATTTAGAGGTTTCATAAAAAATGTGTTTTTTAAGTTACAGTATGCTAGAATTACAGTTGTAACGATTAAAATGGTGCAAATGTTGTAATATTACATAATATTATTTAATTTTTTAAAAATTTAAAGACAAACTAAAAAATCTAGTTGTTATCAATTGGCATTCAGGTTCATTTTGCGATGTTTAAAACGAAGGAAAACAGCGGGCTTTCTTCCCCCTGTCTTTTTCTGTTTCCCCCCTTTTTAAAATTCACCCAAACAAAAAGGAACGAATGTTTTTAGTTGCTGCTGCTTGTTTTCTTTCTCCCTTCTCTGTTTTCTCATATAATTTAAAAAGTTAAAAAAGGGTTTTGATTGATCGCGTGATAGTGATAATTATATCACCCATACATACTTTTTTTCTTTTTAAACTTCTTTAACTACCCTTTCTTCGCTGACTGATATATTTTTAGGGGTAAAACAAAGATGCCTCCTCCTCCACCATTATTAGAAACAAAAATATTTTCCCCAGTTCAAACCCAAAAAGATTATCGAATTTCGCTGGTTATGGATCGGCATAAAATAATGGCACAAGCATGTGCGAAATATCCAGAGCTTCAACTCGGGGATGATATTCGAGAATGGATGAAAGAGATTGATAATTTGGATGATTATTCTGAAAAGTTAATTGAAGATATTAAAAGTCAACAAAAAATTGAAAGAGAATCCATAACAGCTGGAAATTTTCGGCAACTCCGTGAAGCACAAATTAAAATTCGTGGTGTAAGTTTAACAAAAAAAACAATGGAATATGTGTAATTCATCATGAAATGAATTTTTAGCTAATTCGTCGCTTAAAAATCACAGTTGAGCAAAAAGCAGAAGTGAATGATAAAATAGAAAAATTCTTGGATGAATTTACAGCAAATTTACCAATGATTTTTGCAGAAACATCTTCTAAATCTGATGAAGTGCTAGACGATGAACAACCTATTTTAACAGTTTCTTTACCAAAAATTATTGAAAAAGAAATTGAAATTCTGAGAAGAGCAAAAGAGTTTGCTGCAGAAGAATGGAAAATTGAACAATCTTTTGCACAAGCGAATGCATCAAAAGCAATAAGTAAGTTTAAAAACCTGATTATAATCCATGATGCATAAATTTTTAGCTAAAATTGAATATGAAGCAGAAGAATATGATCTTCCTGCACCACCTTCATCAGGAAGAGGGCGACGTCCACAACTTCCTACAACTTCACCAAAGAAATCATTGAATAGAATATTAGCAAGTCCACGACGAGCTAAAAAACCTGGTGCCACAACTCCATCCACTGAAGATGTGTCAGAAGAACCACCAGAGAAGAAGGCAAAGACAAGTCTTCCACCTCCTCCGGCTGCTGCTTCTGTTAGTATTGCAGCAGGTAAAAGACGGAAAAGTGGTGGAACTCGTAAAAGCATTGACCAACCAAAGACTCCCAAAACCCCTTCAACTCCAGAAGAAATTGCTGCAAAGAAAGAAGAACGAGCAAAAATAAAGAAAGCAAAAGCGGAAGAACAACAGAAACAACAAACTGAAGCAGAAGAGATTGCCCGTTTAACAGCTCAACTAGAGTTAGAAGGTGATATTCCAAGGCGACGAGCTGCTGCCACAGCAGCTGCAGTTGCAATTCATTCTGCGCATATTCATGTCCCAAAAACTCCTGTAACAACTACAAAATCTAATCCAAAAGAAAAGGAACCCTCAGTTCCCGCTTCAGCTGCAACATCAACAACCCCCAAAGAGACAACATCTGCAGCTACAACAGGGCCAATAACAGGAAGAAAAAGAAGTATGTCCAAAAAAGCTTCTACAAGAAAATCATCTTCACAACATCGACAAAAAGAGGAATCTGAAGAAGAAACATATTGCATTTGTAAAGAAATTTCTTATGGGTTTGTTTTTTTACATCTTTCTATATGGCGGCATTATAATAACTATCTTTTTAGTGATATGATTTGTTGTGATAATGAAGGCTGCAAAATTCAATGGTTTCATTTCGGTAAGAAAGAATTCAGTTTTAAGCAAAACGTTAATTTTTAATTTTTAAGGTTGTGTTGGTTTAAAGATTAAGCCAAAACGTGGGTTGAATTGGTATTGCACAGATTGCAGAGCAGAAAAATCAAGTATTATGAAAAAGAAATGAATTTATTTATATCAGTTATGTGATAATCAAATATATCTCAAAGAAAATAGTATATGTATTTTATTTTTAAATTCAACTGCAGGACAGTTTTAAAAGAAAGCATTCCCCTTCCAAAAATTATGTATCAAATGTTAACAAAGTGGACTTTGCTGCTGCAAATTTGTTTTAGTTATTTTTGTGTTAAAGAAAAACCAAATGTTCCGGTTAATATATGTATTTTTTACAAATGTATTTAAGAAAGTTACATCATCAATAATAATATATATATTTGTTGTTAGAAAATAATAATAAAAGAACGAATAGAGAGTGAGAGAGAGTTTAATTAAGGCTTCCTACATACAAAAGCATAAAGATAATTATATCCTTGAGAGATAACACTTTTTATTGTTCTTGCAGTTGCAACACTAGCAACACTAATCATTGAGGCAACCTTCAGGATCTGCAAAAAGTAATCATTAATAGAAACATAACAAAGGATTGTAAAAACGAACCCACACTAGTTGAAGAAGTTGTTGAATATTCTGAAGCACCAGCATCAGAAGTAGACAAAGTTGAAATATAATTTGTTCGAGGATTTGGCGTAATTTTCATATCAAGAATTGGATATCTTTGATGACGTTGTACTCGAATTGTAAGATCCATATCATCCCGTGGAATAGCAAAATATTCATCCAAGGCTTCCATAATTGCATCTTTTGTAAGCTGTTGTTCTCGTCGACCAAGCAGATATTCAGGTGTTGGAGCAGCATTTCGTGGACATTCATTTCCATATACCAGTTTTTGATATTTTTCATCATCAATTGTAGCTGTTTGTTCAAGATGTTTTAAAGCATTTAAATCAGTTACTTTTGAATTTTGAACTTTTACATCCGCTGGTTTTGCCTAAAAATATATCACATATATGTGTCAAAGAGAAAAAACCATAATAGATAAGAGCACTTACAGCAATCCCAATTGCACGAAATGTATTAACCTTTGATTCATCTGCAACAAATACCGAATCATAACTTAATGTTCCAGAACTTTGTGAATATGTTCTTCCAACATCAATTTTATATTCAATTGTTTTATCTTGTGCATCATCATGTATACATTTAGATGGACGAGGTGAAAGTTTTGACAAAGATTGAGCAGAGCTTGTTGAAACTGATTTTGTTAAAGATTCTGCGCTGCCACTATTTGATTCATCAGATTTTGTTGCTGACCCTTTTGGTTTAGGCTTTGTTACTTTTTCAAAAACTTCTGGATCACTTTCTCTTTCCTTCTTTTGTGTTTCTATAAAACAATAAGAGGTACATCAAGTATGTATAAACAAAAAGAACTAACCTCCAAGATTTGCAGTTAAATTTTTTGGGATAACAGGTTTTACTTTCTTCTTTTTTCCTTTCTTTTTTGGTGATATTTTTGGATGAGTTTCGGTGCTTGGGGTTGAAGTTGATGGAGTTGCAGGTTCACTAGCCATAAATTATTTTTGAACGAAAAAACAAATGCTAGAAATAAAAAAGCGGAATGAAAAAGTAGTGACGACACTTTTGACGATAAAAAAGTGGAATGAATTTTTTTGTTTATTTGATTTCCAAACAATCACAAGTGGTATATGCAAATTTTTACACATTTATGTACAAACCGTTTTTGTTTTTCGAGAAATTTATATGTTGTTTGTTTCTGCTATACCGTTTTACAAATTCGTGGAAAATAGTAGAAAATCGTGGAAAGTGGTGAAAAATTTAGCACGATTTTCTACGGTTTTTTACGGCTTTCCATGATTTTCCACGAAGTTTTAAAATCGTTTTTCATTTTTTTGTGTTATTTTTTGCAGTGTGTGGTATTGGTGGGGTTACAGATGCGGTCAACGGGTATATAGAGGTTTAAAAATGTGATAGATCTCTTCCCCAAATCCATATGTATTATTCCTAAAATTTTCATGTAATGTGGTCTTTTAAAAATCGTTTAACTAAAAAGAGGAAAAAAATGGATGAACATTTTGTGAGCCACTTAGAGAACATTACATTTGATCAAGAAGTTTCATATTTATTTTCATAGAAAACACAACAAATTTAAAAACATTTACACCCGGGTGTTACAAGGCATTCGACAAACTCTTTTTTCCACATCTGGAGCTGTACAATCCGGATCATCCAAATCATCTTCATCAATGTGTGATCGTACAACAACTCGACGTCTGAATTGTACTCCTTCCCCACATGTTACTGAACATCTTGACCATGTCGACCAAGGTCCCACTCGACAAGATTTTGGTGCACAAGGTCTTTCAGTGCAATGCCGCTCTTGAATTAGATGTTCTGCAGGAGGACATGGAGTTCCACCATTTCTGGCAAAAATATTTATAACTCTATTTCTTTGCCGCTTCCCACGTCCACAGCTAACAGAACAATTACCCCATGGTGTCCATTCTGAAACGACGCAATTCACTGGATCACCACCATCATCCACTGGCCCATCATCTGTAAATTCATTGACAAGCTGGTGACCAGGCACTGAAATTGTGATATGTTCCAAAGATATTCAGTAGGTAAATTAAACTCACAGATAGCTTTATTATTTGTAACAAAATCAGGTACACATAAACTTTTGCATTCTTCTTCGGTTTCAAATTGATTTCGATTACCTTTGCAACCAGTGTAAATGAATCTTTCACATCGATTCAATTCTTTATTGTACCAATATCGAGGGAATGTACCTTTGCATTGTCCTTCTTCCTTTTCTTCTTGACAAATTTCTAAAATCAAATTGTTTTATGCTTTTAACTTCTGCAAAATTATCTCTGTACCTTCAGAATGTGAACCTAATAATCTCCGACAAGAGGACATTTGACATTTTTCTTTTTCCATTAAATTAATATTTGTGCATTGGTCTTCATGTTCAGCATAGAAGAAAAGTCGAGTACGAATTCGAACGCCATCATCTGAAATGAAAAACAACACTAATAAAGAAAAAGTTTTAAAGATTGTAAGTATTCGCAGTTCCATTTTGACAAATGAGAGTAATCACAAATTATTTGAATTAATTTTTTTGTGTAACTATCATTTTGTCATAATTGAGCTTAAATAAAATTGTTTAAATAAATTTTACCACATGATGCACTGCAAGGGCTCCATTCACTCCACGTTGTTGTACGACATAATGGATTAGGTGTTACTGAACAATCTTCTCCACTATCACCAACACATGGTTCATGTGCCATAATTTCAACAGCTGTACAGGTTGAAGCTTCTTCTTTGTCCTAAATGAAATTTGTTTTGGCATCTATTTATGTGTGTATTTTTACTTTAAAAGCTCTTTCACGTTTTCTTGTACCCTTTCCACATGATACAGAGCAATCAGACCATGACTGCCAATTTGTTACAGCACATTTTGAATTAAATGCATCTGAATCGGCACATTCATTAATTTTAGCATTACAAAATTGTCGTTCAGTTGTTTGTCGATGACAATTAAACATTTGAGCTTTTACTGGAAAGATATAAACTCTTGATCGAATTCGAATACCTTTGCCGCATGTTGCTGAACATAGCGACCACTAAAATTTGAATAACCTTTAAATGCGTATTGTAAGCAGTTTAAACTTACAGATTCCCAATTCGATACACTACATTCTCGTCGATCTTTATATTCTTCTTCTTCACTAATGTTTGTGGAATTAAAAGCTTCCTTTTGATATTCATTATCAGATTTACAGGTACTTGAAATTACTTGTGATCGTTTAATGATAAGTCTTGCAAGGGGAGGAATTTCATCAGATGTTTCACTGTAAAATGGTGAAAGTTTATCAGTTTTTGTTGTAATTGGTGCAATTGGAATTCGTGGTTCTGCAGGATTATTTGGTGACATGTATGTTTCACCATTATCAGTGCCAGCATCAAATGGCTGCAAATCAAATACTCTCTCTTCTGCCCATGTACAATCTGGTAAACATAAATTTATTTGTGAAACTCCTACACACCAATCTGGTGAAGGCCCAAACATTGCACCCATTGATGCAAGATTATGATATCTAAATTTAAAACCCTGTATTTTATAAAAAGTAAAAACTACTGTACTTGTTAACAGTAAAATGTCCTTTTGTACGTCCTTGAACTTCTGGATACCATAAACCTTTCATCTTAATTATAGTCCGAATTTCACTTGCCTTAAGAGATAATTTAAATTTATTTTAAAATTAAAGATAAAAAGTTACATTAGCTTTCATTTCATGTTCGCCTTTATAGGTGTTACCCCATTCTGCAATTTCTTTCATTCCATCCGATGAAGTTTCACCCATTTTCCACATTGTATATTTTTTGGAATGGCTTGCACCCAAAATATCAGTAAAATGTGTCAAATGTTCTACTAAAATAACGACATAAAAGCTTAAATGAATATTCAAATGAGTCTTACATGTTGGAAAATCTTTTGGATGCGTTTCTTTTGACCAAATTCCAATAAATTCTACCTCATATTTTGCTTCATCACATGCACAACATTCTGCATTTGGATCATCAACAGGAATATTCTTTTGATATCCTTCAACGGCACAAAATTCTTTTGTAAGTTCATTCGCATCTGCATACCAAGTTGTTCGAGATTGAATTACAGCAGCTCGAAAAATTACACATGCGTCACCGGCTTCTGGAGCTCTCCAGATAACATGGGCAGAAGTTTTCGGTCGAAGATTTGAATGAGAAATACCAGCAGAACGACAATTTGGTGCAATTCGAGCATCGCCTCGATCACGTTTACGCTATAAGAAGAATTTTTAAATTTTGTAGTTTAACAAGGAAGCTACTTTTGGAACATCAAATTTTCCTGCGGGTCTTCCATCTGCGAATTGAGCAATAATACCAAATCCACGGAATGTCTGAACAGTATAAGCTGTCTGCCACCCTCTTAAAGAAACTACAAATGAAATAAAAAAAGATTAATTAAAAGTTCAAAGAAATCAAATAAAATAAGTACTATTATACCTTTATAAGATTTTCCTGGAACATATCCTGTTGGATTTAAGCTGCTGTCACCCTCAGATGACTGAGCAGAAATTTCAATACTAAATCCATTACTTCCTGGCTTCGGGTTTCCTTTTGCCTCATAAAGCCGATGAGTACATTCATTTTCAGAATATACAATTCCATAAACAATAAATAAAATACAAAGAAGCCGAATCATGAGGAAATCCTATTTTGGGTAACAAAAAAAGAAGTAAAAAAGAAGAAAGAAATGATACGACTATATTTTTTTGTCAAGACAAAAAAACTTCAAAAAAGCATCCCTCCCACCAAAATAATGCCGGCCATATGTTCTTCTCTTTCTTTTTTTTCAATTAAATAGCTTTTTGCATTAATGAACATCTTGATTTATAGCTGCCTGACGCGCATTTTTTGAGTGATCGAGGATTTGCTCTTATTTTTTTGTGCCAGAAAAGAACAAATGGATCGGCTAGAGTTTTTGAGATACAAATTAAAAAAATGAAGAAAAAAAATTCAGTCTGGATGAAGGCCAAAGGTTAAACAAGTTTTTTCGCAGCTCCATTTTGACAAATGAGAGTAATGCTAAATTTATTGAATCAATTTTTTTGTGTTACTATCTTTTTGTCATAATAGTGCTTAAAATTATTTTTTGATTAATAATGGAATAAATAAAGGTGATTAAAGAAAAAAAACATTAAAGATCAAATCATTTATTTTATTTTACACCAATATAATTAAATATCAATATCATCATCTTCATCCCCCGTTATCAGGAAGAATGTTTCCATCACTCCTTTTCCTTTAATTAAAACTTCACCCCGAGAAACTGTTTCATAACCACCAATAATTTTTGTGAGATAATGATTTGCTGATGGAGAAACATGAATTTTACCAGCTAAAAAATAATTTGTTTAAAAGTTTTTTAAATTTATGATAAACTAACGTTTTCCATTACTTTCCATTCTTGAGGCAGTGTTTACAGTATCTCCAAAAAGACAATATCTTGGCATGGTGAGACCGACAACGCCCGCTACGCAACTACCTATAAATTTAGTTATGCTTAAAATTTAAATATTTATATGAAAAACGGCTCACCAGTATGAATTCCAATTCTAATATTAACTTTTTCTTTTGGTAAATGTGGTACTCGAAATAATTTGATAGCCTTTAAGAACCCAATGCTCATATCAGCAATATCTTTGGCATGGTTGTTGCCATTTCTGAGTGGAAGCCCAGAACAAACCAAATACGCGTCACCAATTGTTTCAACTTTAAAACAACTAAATTGATCAATAATTGTATCAAATGTAGAATAGAGGTCATTGAGGAGATTAACAACTTGAATGGGACTACTTCGAGCTGCTAAAGTAGTGAATCCAACAACATCTGAGAAAAAGATTGTAATAGCTTCAAAAGATTCAGGTTCAACAGATTGTCCAAGCTTGAGTCGATCGGCAACTGTTCGAGGAAGCATCCGATACAATAAAATATCAGACTTCTTCTTTTCCTCTGCTAACTCACGTGTTCTCATCTCAACTTCAGCTTCCAAATTTGTTGCATATTGCTCCAAAACTAAACAAAACATAATTTTATAATTGCTGAATTAATTATTTTTGCTTACTATGAAAAACATGATCCATTAAATTTTTAGCTTTTCCTTTGTGCATTGACTTCAATAAAGTTGTGATAACTCCAATTGTGGGTCGATCTTGGGGCTTTTCTGCCCAACAATCTCTAATCAAATGTAATAGTGATGTATTAATTTCAACATTTGGATCAATTTCCAGTGGTGGTCGAAATGGTGGATTACTTAACTTTTTCACTTTATAAATTATATCTGAAAGGGGTTTTTGTTAAATGCATAAAGAATCATCAGAATAAAACCTTGAAAATCAAGTTCATCGTCTTCAGAATTCCATGCAGCTTTTTGTGAAATAATTTCCGAAGCAACAATTGCAAAACTGTAAATATCGGCTGGCTGACTTCCAAACATCATTCCATCACTTCGAAGCACCTCTGGTGCACACCAAATTAAACCTTCTTCATCTTTTCTTTCAGCTTTTTTGAAGGGGAAAAGTCCATAGAGTGTAATTTTAACTTGCCACCTTTCATCAATGAGACACGTTCGAGAGCTTATTTCTCCATGATAATTGAAATTTGGGGTATTATGCAAGAATGAAATTCCAGAAGCGATATCTTTGATCAAAGAATGCATGAAAAAGCCATCCATTTGTACTGCATTCCTTTCAATTACGTCCTAAATTTTAGTTTTTGTAATTTTTATATGTTTCAATAAACAATTTATATACCCTTAAGCACCCTCTGGAACAATATTTCCAAAGACTCAGATAATTGGGTCCATCAAAGCATATCCCCATAAATTTGCATAGATTGTCATGATTAGTTTTTTGCATCTAAAATTTTCAGTTGTTATTTTCTCATTACACCCTGAAGCAACGTACCGCTCTAAAAACAACAAAGTCACCTTCAGTGAATTTTGGTCTTGTTGTGTGCTTTCTAGCAACAATGGGGTCAGTGTCAAAAAAGTAATATTCAAAATTATCAGTATCTTTTTTACTCATAATAGTAACGCGAGTTGAAGTTGAACTAATTGTGGATGCAACAGAACGGGTACTTTTTGTTACATCTGTTTTTTCATCAGGTTTTCGTAAACGTATATACGGGATTTGCCAAAGGAGATCAAGTTGTCGACGTTGCTCGGTTCTTGACCTGGAAATTACTTATATTTTTTCTAGAAGAATTACTCTTATTAGCTTACTTGATGGTATAACAGATAAGTACAATAAATACTGTAATAAAAATAATAATAAGGATAATAGCTCCAATTACATAGCCGAGATATGTTTTAACAAATGATTCTGGACATGCGCTATTATCGAAATCACATACTGGATGTGATAATGGAAGAACACCATTTCGAGTTTGCCAAATTCCATTTTGTGCACTACTATACTGCGGGTAGATTACCTAAAAATGAATTTTATCAACAACCGCTTATTACTCAAAAGTGCATACTGTAGAATTAGTTGTATTATCTTTTTGTTCCATAATAATAAAAACTTGTTGATTTCCATTATTATCGAGCGCAAAGACATTTAAAATTGGCAGCCGTAAACCGTTTTCATCAGTAATAACACGGCCAGAGAAACCTTTAAATGATACGCGACTATTGGAAATCATGACAGATCCATTTCGAATGATGCTTGGATTTTTCGGATATTGTGTAAGAGTCCTATTCAATGCAATACCGTACATGTAAAAAGTATCAGCCAAAAATGCCGCTTGTTTTGTTGCCTAAAATTAAAAAAAAAACATTTTTTAAAAGTGTGTTTGAGAAAATTCTAAAACAAACGTTATACGAGCTTCCACCAGTTGGCGGGCAATACAGTTCCCCGTATTGTGCGCATTCGACCGGCCATAAGGGCATAGCTTTGATGACATCATCTGAAAATTGTGGAAATGTTGATGGCAGTTGTTCCATATCTAAGATGATAATTTTTTTGGAAGCTTCTTTCAGCTCTGCATCTCTTCCATCTGGTTTTGCAGAAGTATCAACCCAAAATGGTTGATAACCTAAAATTTACATATTATTGAACACCTTCAGTAAATTCCTAAAAAATACCGTATGCTGTATCAATGAATCCGGATTGAATTACTTGCACATAAACGTAAACATATTCATCATTTAACATTTTTTCATCTGCAGCTGCTTTAATGAAATCCCTTCGAGCTGTTGGAGTCTCTAAACAAGTTACAATAATTCTTGCATTTGTTTTCATTCTTCGAAGAGCCTGAAAGCCACATTCATTCAATACTTTTAGTAATTTTCTAGAAAAGCTTACTGCTCTCAAGGTATCATATGAATCATTGGTTGTTGATCTCTTGTATACCATGGTCATGTTATCTTTGCTGCTGACGAAAGTGTCCATATCATTTTGTAATGATGCACATCGAGGAATAGCTGTTGATAAACTAACACTATAGAAGAATGCAAATTCATTCCATTGAAAAAAATCAAATAAATCTCCCAAGGCTTTTACAACACTAAAAATTAAAATTATGCGGTAATTGTTCAAGCACAGATATTTATATATTACCTATAAGTGTTTATAGCAGTGCTTGCAACTGTCGGGTATCTATCAACATCCGAAAACTCGGCAGATAAAACCGTACTCCAAATAAATACAGGAAAATTATAAAAAGCCCCAATTGTACCAGATATTCGGGCAGCTAAAAAATTGTTTAATATAAATAAATACTTTGATAATTTAAAGCTTACAAGCAGTACATGAAGGACCAATAATTACATCAACCTCCCCATCCTTGATTAACTGAACAGTACCACCAGCAGCAAGATTCTCTTGGCATTGATCAAAAAAATATGAAAACCTTAATAAAACGATCAATTAGAATAATTATTTCAGAGCATAATACGTACGTAAAATTAACATTAGGTAAAATTCCTTCAGAAAATAGTCTGTTCATTCCGACAGTAATACCACCAGCAGTTTTTCGAAAGCTTATAGTTGTATCAAATTCACTGACCCCGCGTGGGGTCATAACTCCAACTTTTATAATTCTTTTATTAGATGTAACATTTTGTCCAAAGGATACTGTAACAGCAGCAATAACAAGAAAGACTAGAAGTAAAAAAGAGGTATTCATTTTTTGAGCAAAAATAAGATAATGCTTGGATTCATGCTATCTTTATATAACTGTTAGTTTTTGAATGAACATGTTCCTTCTTGTTCATCATTGTCTTCTTTAAAGGTTTCAATATGAAGCAGGGGTTCTTGGAAAGAAGCCTTTAACAAAGAGGAAGAATGAAAAGTTATAGTCTGGAAAGGAATGTGTTACTTTTTCAACAAAATTTTAATCGGTTTTTTGAAATCATTTTAAATTTATTAAAATTATTACTCACATCTCAGACATCACAAAAAGGAATCGCTTAATGGGGTTTCACTTTTTTTAATTCAGAGTTCTATGAAAAATGCGTAACATTTTTTTTTGCTTTTGCGTCGTCAAATTTGTAGCCTACTAATGCACTACTTCCAGGATTGTTTCATTTTAACAGATCTTTTGAAAGATGTTACAAAATGATTAACATTGAACAAAATTTTGCTGTTATAACGTTCTGTGTTATTAAATTAAATACAAATTTATTTATTACATAGCTCCAACAAGAACTTCAAAATCAAATTCTGGAACAATTTTTACAACATATTCATTGATATCACTAGCTAAAAGGACAGGCTCTTCTAAAGCAGCAAAGTGTCCACCTCTTTCCATAACTTTGTAATGCTTTAAAGTTGCGATAGATGAAAACGTTTCTGCAGGTGTCGGAAAGCCACCAAAATCATTTGGAAATGTGCAAACTCCAACTGGAACATCGATGTATTCTTTTGAAAAATCAATTCGATCAGGATGTGAGAAAAATTCTTTGTAATATCTTTGTGATGAAAGAATATTCCCATTCACCCAGTATATCATTACAATAGTTAACAATTCATCTTTTGTGAATTTTCTAAAATAATATTTTTTGAAGGTTTTCAAAAATTCATAAAAAAATTAGTCATTTTCAAAGAACAGAATAAAAGAAACCCACTTTTCTAATCCCCCGTCTGGAAGATTACGGTATTCTTTATTAGTAAGGGAAGAAAATTTTTCCAATATCCATGCCATTAGACCAATTGGTGAATCATTTAATGCAACTCCTACAGTATCAGGTTTTGTTGCTTGAATATGCAAATATCCAGATTCAAAAAGTTTTTCCAAAAAGATTTCTTTGTAACTGTAATTTGCAGGGGTTTCTGATAAAAACATTAAAGATGGAAAATAACTTCCAAGTATCGAAAGTAGCGTTCTGGGAATTGTTGGTACAGAGAGAACATTATTCAAATGAATACCATATAAATGTTCAGGGAATTCTCTTGCAATATTTGAGACAATCAAGCTACCCCAATCACCACCATGTGCAACAAATCTCAAGAAATCTAGTCGATCAACCATCAGCTTTTTAAAGATTCTGGCTGTTGCGATCTGGTCAAAACCTGACTTATGTGAAGCTTCAGAAAACCCAAATCCAGGAATTGAAGGAACAATCACTTCAAAAGCCGTCCGTTTTGTATCATGTCCTTGTAGGGCTGGATCTGTTAAAAGTGGAATAAGTTTATAAAATTCATAAAAATTTCCAGGCCATCCATGCACAAGCAACAATGGCACAATTCTTTGATATTTATTTAACGGTGGTTTTGCATGAATATAATGTATCTATAATAATTTGTCTCTATTACGTTAAAATAACAAAAACAAACATTTAAGCCTTCAATTTGCGTTGTGAAATGAGAAAAGAGATTGAGCTTTGCCTCTTCTTCTCTCCAATTGTAATCTGTTTTCCAATAATGCAAAAATTCTTGTAAAGTATTTTTATTAAAGCCATATGAAAAATCAGAAACATCTTCAAGCTGTTCATGACTAATTCGAGCATCACGGAGGCGTTTCCCTAAATCCTTTAAAGGAAAGAGTTTATCTTCAAATAAATATTATTTTTTGAAACCTTACAATAATGACTTTGTCTGAGACATTTACATGGAATGTATGAATTCTTTCATCATCTGGGATATATCTTCCTGGGCCATAATAGCCATGTCGAGGAAATGCTGGCTAAAAAATTATGTCTAAACAGTTTACACACAACAAATGCTTAAATCTGCTTTGAAAGATTTAAAAAAATCAGAAAACAAATAAATGCAAAAATTAAAAACTAACTTTAACATGTTTTTTATGTATAACAAAATATTTTTGCAGTTGTAAATATGCAATTGACAAAATTGCAATTGCAGCTAAACTTCCGCTTAATCTTCCCATATTATTCTTTTTACAAACAAATATTAACAAACAATCATTTTATATTAAGTTAAAGAGACAATAAAATATTATTTCAGTTTCTATTTTTTTAAAAGTGATTCCTCGCACGTGGTAATGTCTGCTGAGAAAAAAGAGAACTGTTTTTTTTCAAATGTTTGTGTATTGACCGAAAAAAAATCTTTGGCCATTAAAAAAACGTAGAAAGGGAGGTAAGTGATAGAGAGAAAAGTAAGAGAAAAACAAGTTTTTTTCCAAAGAAAACAACAACAATAAAAAAATTTAAAGGAAGAAGAAGAAAGGCAAAAAAGAACATTTGTTTTAACTTGAAGGTAGAAGAAGAAAGGTGATAACTTTCGATCGCTCAAAAACATAACGTGAGATTGTTGATAAAAAAAAGAAGAAGGAGTCCCAACAAAGTACAAATGATTAAATTTCTTTTTACAAGTATATATGTTTTTTAAAAAACATCAAAATATTTGCACTACTTTTAATTATTTGTGTATTGTTTATGCCATTGATGGTAATCCACTTGACCCCTGCCAAAAAACATTCAAGTATATCTTTTTGTGATCTTTCATCGAAGTTTCCCGCAATTATTGGCAAAAAACGAAAGAAGAAGATCAAAGCTCAAGTATTTTTGCAGCACGCTAATGTTTTTTTATTGAAGAAAGGCGTTGCAAAAAATACATTTTTTATAAGGATTGTAATTTGTTGTAAGCTAACAATATAAAAAGCCAAATTCTTCTTTGATCTTGTGTTGATAGCATCTTGAGTAAAAACAAATATTTTTGTTATCATGCATATTAATTTATCACCCTTCCCTATGAAGTTATGGTTGGAAGTACTAGTTTTAGACACAGTATTGCAGCTTCATTTCAAAAACTTTATGTACTGTAATACTTCTAGAAAAGTTGTGTTGACAGTGTTATATAGCATACTTATTTCCTGACAGTATCCAATATTTATCGTTAAACTAGAGGAAAAATCTGATAAATCAAAATCAACAATTAAAGTGTTATGTTTGTTTACAAAAAAATTGTCTAGAATTTTGTTTAATTAAAACAATAAATTGTTTTTCATCAACACTGTTATCCCCCTTTTTATCTCTTAGAGCTGATGAGATCAGACAAAGCTGCTTTCATTTGTCACGATTCAATCCATCAAATTTTGCGCGATCTTTTGTTTTTAAGATTTTACTTCTTTCATTCTTCTTCTCTTATCCATAATATATATCCTGCTCAAATCTTTCCTTTTCTTTATCTCTCTCAATCCCCATGTCTGTGTTCTTGAGAAAAATAAATAAACAAGCTTGAGGTTAAATCATTTTGACAACTTTTTAAAGTCTTAAAAGAAAAAAGCGATAGAGAATTCGATTCATGCAAAAAACATGAGATAAAAATAAAACATTTTAAAAGTATAAAATTAAGTATGTCATTAAATGTCTTCAAACAATGTGATAAAAGATTGATAATATTTTATTTTTTAACACAAGTTTTAGGTAACCCATTGAATTTAATTTAAAGACAAAATTACAAGCTTATAAAACACACATATTTAATGATTTTTCGTTTAAGAGAAGAAAAAAAGAATCACCGGAATCAACAAAAGTAAATGAACAAAAATTTGTACAGAAGAAATCAAAAATATACAGAAAAAAGACAACAGTCAACAACAAATTATATTATACCCAAAAAATGACTTAATTAAATTTAAAAAAATCGAATGTCTCTAATTAATTTTTTTTCAAAACCAAATTTTGTACTCTTCTTTTTTTCAAATTGGTTAAATATAAATGAAAGAATTGAGGGTGAGCGAGTGAGTATGATGACATCATATGAAAGTGGATGGACGGATGGAATAAGATGTTTTTAAAGTTCACAATATTTTTTAATATATCCAACTGAGCATTTAGTTTTGCAGCAATCATGAGAAATTCCACGTTTAACTCGATGGTAAAAATTATCTGCAAAAAACGATGACAATTAGTTAAACTATTACATTAGAGGAGTATCATAGTTCAATCAGGATTCTAACTCCCCCTCCTATTATAATATACTCTCTCTCAACAACCACGCTATGCAAATAATTCATTAAAAAAGGGTTAAAAGAAGCTTAAAAGTCAATACAACTGCTGCAGCTTTTTATAAATATTTGTTTTGTTTCAACTTTAAAGTAATAAATTCCCTGCATTTTTTTGATCAACCTTAAACTTTTTTTAATTTTCAAAAAACAAATTTATAAAAAGAATTAGGCTACCGTAGACTCCGCCGTTTCTTCGCTTTGCAAGAAAAATAAGAGTTCAAGGATCTTACGAATTAAGCAACTGAAAAAATAGATAGAAATTAAAACCCGTATTAAATTAGGTTTTAACATGTTTTTCTCAGTTCTACCATAATCACTTATCCTATATTATCATTACAAAGAAGAATGCTAATTGGTTTTGACAATTCATTTATTTGCAAGTTTTGTGCTGCTGCAATAATAACAAATGATCACTGATTACTCGATATTTCTATTATCAACTTTAAATAATTTTTTTGCAATCTTAATTTTAAGAATCACTTTTTTCTCGTACTTCCAAATATGACTTGTTTTAAAATTCGAAGAATTTCTGGATTACTTTTTTTTATCTTTTTGGTTTTTGAACTATCATTTTTTAAATTCTTTTTAGTGCAAAAATTTTGTGTAAAAAATTTTTGAAGAGCAAAAATGCAAAAAGTAAATAAACAATTATCCCCTCTTCGCTTTAATTTAAGAGAAAAGGTGTGACGACGACGACTAAAAAAGCTTCTATCAGTTTTTTGTTATTTCATCTGCTTTACAATTATTGCCTCAAGGTTTATTTTAAAAAATATTTCATAAACAAGAAATATATGTAACCAGAAAATGCAGCTTTATCTCTTACATCATCTGCAGTGATGATCGGAATGATAGCCAAAGATAAAGAAAAAGATATTTACAAAGATTATCATCATTGCCTTGTGACAAGAAACTTTTTTTTGCTTTTGAAAAATGTTTAAAAACTATTGCAGCTGACCTTTTGTTACAAAAGAAATGTATCCAGGATTTCCGGGATGATGCACTTTCAAGCTGCAAAAAACTTAAAACATTTTGTTGCCAACTTTTATTTTGCGGTTTTTCGTAAAGCATTCTTGGATTTTTTGTAAAAAAAGTGATGCGATAGTTTTGTTTCAGCGGTATGTTGTAATATTTTTGCAGCATTAAAATCTTACAAAAAAACATTAAAACGATTGTTCCAGCATTTTTCTTTTGTTTTTTCCATTTTGTTTTTGCAAAATAAGGGATAGGTCAAAAAGGCACTTAAACGGTTCAAGTAGCTCAAGTTGTTTTTTAAAAGGGTGAAAGCAAAGCAACAAACAATGGCAAATATTTTGATGCCAAATTTGGGCATTAAATGATTGTTTTTAGAAAGCTAACTACAGTAATTCACTAAGCTACAGTATACCCTCTATTTTTAAATATCAAACAAATTAACAAACCTTCTGTAGGCCGAATATATCGATGATTACAAACAGATTTAATAATTTGAACTAATTTTTTTCCGCATAGCCTTAATTCCATTGTTTCTGGATAATGTGATCTTCCTTCAACAGCAACAAACATAACAGCAGATAATAAAAGATAACTGATAAGAATTGAAGATAAAATGTATGATTTTGAAGCCATAATTACTAATAATATTACTGTCGTAGATGTTGCAGCTACTTGGTGAGTTTCTTTGCCAAAAAAAGAGAGAAGACTTACGAACGATGAAATGTTTAGATGGAAGGTAGGAAGGAAGATCAGCTTTTGCCGAAAGTCTCTCTCTTTTTTTCACTCACAATCAAGGAGTGGCAAATAAAAGTATAATAATAATAATGAAAAAAGAATACGATTTGGTTGCCACTCGTTGAAGATCTTCTTTTTCTTTCCTTCGACCCGCCTTTTGTTGCCCCAAAAATTGTCTGAGAGTAGTTTTTTTTGGGGTGGATCGTTTTTTCTCTCCTTCGTTCTTCTTATTCGTAGTAGTTAAAGTTAGAAGAAAATTGAATCAACAAAAGATGAAATGGAATATAAATAAAGTACAGTAGTCCTTGCAGGTTGCAGCAGCAGGCAATGTGAAGCACCCAATATTCAAGCTATCACTGATCAAAAATAAAAATTTAATCTCGATTGAAACTTTAAATCTCTTTTTTCAAATATGTATCTTCAGGCAAAAATGTTGTTTTGATATAAACCCCGCCTAAGGGGGGAAAGAGAAAGATGGAATTCTTTTTTGCTATTCTTCTTTTTTTGTTAATGCTATATTTAAAATATCTCTCCCAAGATTATGTGTTATACTTTCTTTAACACAATACTTCTTCTTTCTTCTTCTTCATTTTTAAAGAAGAAAATTTACCCTCCAGGCGGGAGGAGAAAGAGAGATCGACGACGAGGAACAAGTTTCTTCGAAAAAATGTGTTGATCAAACAAACAACAAATATAATATAAAAAATGAAGAATGTTGCTTGCTTGCTTCTTCTTCATTTTATTTTTATAAAAGGCGCCAAGTAAAGCTCGTGCAAACACTTATTTTTATAGTATATGTTTTTTTTGCAACTGCAGAAGTTTAATCAATCCTTGATTATAAAGTTATTTATTGAGGAGGTGGTAGAAAAAACCGAATTCATAAGCTTTTTTGCTCTTTGTTATAGTTATAAATTTAAAAGTCTCAAATTTGATAAAACTTATTAATACAACAAAGAATAAATTTGTTATGAATTCTTTAATGAAATTGTGGATTTTGAAGCAAAGAATTTCAATAACACACTTTGGCCACCATGTGATTGTTGTTACCCTACTTTTAATTTATTTTTGTAATTGAGTAAATATTTTGACACTTTTTGAAAAACAGCTTTAATACGGTTTTTACGTCAATGAAGGGCAAAGTCCCTTTGATTTTTGTAACACTTTGTTTTCTCTATTTTCATTATTTTAAAAGCTGTTTATTATAAACTTGAAATTAATTCTGCAAATACGCACCATCTACACCAATAAAAATTGTATAATTTAGGCCTGAACATTTTCAAACTCAATGAAAAAAAGACTAAAAGCCAAAAGAATTGACAACAACAATGAAATTCAAATAATTAAAACTGTCATTTTAAGTTTTCCAAAAATGAATTGACCGAGGTCAAATGCACAGAAATATATGATGTCATTACAAACTTCCTGTCCCTAACAAACACAAAACTTTTTTAAATGTTGCAGTTTAACTGCATAAAAAATAGCAAAAAATACTATTCTTTAAATTTACGTAAAACTAGATGTGTCCAAAGATAATTAATTCGATCATTGAAGAAAATTAAGAATTGTGTTTTCATCGAATTTGTCGTTGGTCTTTTGCAAAAACAAAAAACATTGGCTACAGTATTTTATGTAACACTTTTAGGTTAAGATATCTTTACATTATAACCTCACCACTACTAGTGCATTCCATTCTTGCATAAGTTTATCAAAATAAAAACTGCAAAAAATTTATGTTATTTTTAAAGTTCCAATCATTTTCAGTTGCTAGCTTAAAATATACATCGAGACAACAACAATAAACAAGAAGAAAAAACGCCGTCTGCCTTTCCCGTAAATACAATACAACAAAATAAAGGAAGGAAGTATCTCTCTCTCTCTGAGCATAAAAAGAAGACTGCGACATTTATGCTAATGCGCAACACAAATGTCTATTAATATTATTTGTTGTTATTGCGCAGGCACCCGTCTCATCGGAAATCAAATGTTTAAATACGAAGAAAAAAGTTAAACCTCTTGAACAAAAGCTCGAACTTAGTTTGTACCTTTTAAACAAAAAAAAATTATGCAACAGACGAAGATGCCGAAAAGGATTTTGTTTTTGCTTTTTTTGTACTCTGCAAAAAGAGTTTTTTTAGCTTGTTGAAAAAATAAAGTGCAAACAAGGCTGTTAGTGTAGGTTTTAAATTTTTGTTAACTACGTAAAAACTGATTTATTTATGATTAAAATTTGATGACCTTACCGTAATCTATCCTTACCAAAAAAAATCGCTCAGAAGCCAAAAGTCGTCACCCAACTAATCCGAAGAAAAGCGTTGGACTCGTCAGAGTTTTTCAATCACTGCGAACGAAACTGAACTTCACTTTTTTTTCTTTTGTTGTCCAAAGAGCAAGCGCCCTAAACCACTAGGACAAAGGCTCTCAAAAAATTTCTCACAAAAATGTATGAATAAGAAAAAAAGGAGTTAATATTTTTTTATTATCAGAATTTTACAGAATGTTTAACTCTTTTTAAACAGAAACAGTAAGAACATTTACTGAGATATTTTTTTTATTAAATTGTTAAAATAAATTTAAAAAAATGACAATTGATTTTTGTCATTGTCATTTTTTTAAAAAAAAGAGCAGCAAAAAAAACAGCAGCATTCTCTCTTTCCTTTTTCTTTGAACAAAAAGTGTGCCTCTTTCGTTGTCTGGCGGCTCGCTGGAATTTATTGAAGGTTCTTTTTTGCAATGAATGCCTCGAATAAAAGCGACATTCAAAAAAGATGTTACACGGTGATTCTCGGAAAAGTAATCAGGGTTCTAAACCGACACACTCTGTTGTCGAATACAAATTTACCCTGGGGAAAGTCCCTGGATCTTGGGCTGAAAAGTCTGCATCAAATAGATGCACAGTTTTCCACAGAGTTTTCAGATAAATGAACCATGAAAGGGCGGAAACGTTCTGGAGTGATATCGGTAAACGCATGTGTGAAAATGTTCATCACAGATCTAGTAACGCTTTAAAAACAGAATAGGGCTTACAGAAGGAGCACCGTTATATTTTTTATTAAAAAAATCACACAATAAAAAATTATTCATTAAAATGAGGAGTTACACTTTCAAGATTGAGTTCTTTTTTGCTCATATTTCTCAATTCATATTTCTTGATTTTGCCACTTGGAGTTAAAGGAAAATCATGTTCATATTTAAAAAGAATATATCGAGGAATTTTATTATGTGATATCTAAAAATTGTTAATTCATTATATTATTTATATTAATAAAAGCATAAACTTACTTTATCTCGCAGAAATTCACGCAATTCTTCAGCAGTTAATGTTGCATTAGGTTTAAGCCTTATCCAAGCGCAAACTTCTTCACCCATTCTTTCATCAGGCACTCCAATCACTTGTGCATCAGCAACAGAAGGATGTTTAAAAATGAATTGTTCAATTTCAGTTGGATATAAATTTTCACCTCCACGAATTACCATATCTTTATATCTGCCAGAAATTATAATACTTCCATCAGGATTCATTGATGCAACATCTCTGTAAGCATATATAACATTAATAATCAAAAGTAATCTTCAAAAACATGCCCAGTATGATACCATCGATCTTTTCCAATAACTTCTTTAGTTTTTTCTTCGTCATTCCAATAACCCTTAAATATTTTTTTACAGTTAATATAAGCTATAACTAAAAACTGTTTCTTACCGACATAACAGAATATCCTCGAGCAATTAGTTCTCCCTTTTCTCCACGTTTTACAAAATTTCCATTTTCATTAACGATTGCCATTTCTAGATGAGGCCTAAATGCATAGGTACTTATATGTAAAATTATGTAATATTAAATGCTAAAACTTACATAACATGTCCAACAGAAATAACTTTTTCATTTTCTTTATCATCTGGATAACTCATTGCAATTAAGGGGCTTATCTCTGTTGAGCCATAAGTATTTACATAATCTTTCATCCCCAATTTTGTAATCATTTTTTGGCACAATGCTGCCGGTGCAGGTGCACCGCCCGTCATTCCACCATGAACTGAAGATAAATCAATTTCATTTAATAACGGCTCATTTAGGATATCAATAAACATTGTTGGAGTACCATATATTAATGTTGGTCTAAAAAAACTAATTATTGTAACATTATTTTATAGACTAAACTCACTTTTCATCATTAATCGCTTCTAAAACAGATTTGGCATTAAAAGTTGGAGATGGAAATACGCAAGTTTGATGATGACATACAGCATTGAGTAAACCGATTACAAATCCAAAAGCGTGAGAGAGTGGCACAGGAATTAAAAGTTTTTCACTACTTTGATGAAATCCTGCTCGAAGACCAATGAAATATGCATTATTGACAACATTGTGATGGCTTAATGTTGCAGCTTTCGGACGTCCCGTTGTTCCCTAAATAACGAAAGTCATAGTTGCTGACAAAATAAAAGCTTACTGATGTAAATTGAATATTAAAAGGATCATCAACACGAATTTTACTTTCATATTCATCCAAAATTTTAAAAGCTTCAGAACCAGGTGACTGAATTATTTCATCGAAATTCCATGCGCCACGAACCTTTTTATCATTTTTAAATAAAATTACATGTTTCAAATTTGGTAAATCATTGGATTTAATTTTTCCAATTCCATCTTGACCTTGTAACATTTTTGGAACAACTTCTGCAAGAATACGGTAATAATCAGATGTTTTATATTTTGGTGGTGAAATAATTGCAGATACTCCAACTTTATGCAAAGCAAATTTGAGTTCATCAGCTTTATATGCAGGATTAATATTGACTAAGATAAGACCAGATAAAGCTGCAGCATATTTAGTCACAACCCATTCATAATAATTTGGTCCCCAGATTGCAATTCTATCTCCTTTTTTGAGTTTCAAATTTATCAAAGATGCAGCAAGTTGACGGGCCTAAAAATTGATATGTGTAAAAAAATGCCAAAGAAACAAAAGAAAACCAACATCATCAAAAACTTGTTGATAAGTTTTTTGAATTCCACATTGTTTGAAAATTACCATTGGCTTGTCTGGGCCTTGTTCAAGAGCCATTCGAAATCGATCAGCTACAGTATCATTTAGTAATGGAGTATCAGTGGCACCATGAACATAACTTTGATCTGAATGACGAGTTGTAACTTTATGAAAATAACGGATAACACCGTTGGTAATATTTCGATTTTTATTGAGCAGCATTTTTGAATTCAAACATTTGTGCAACGGTAAGAAAATGTAAGGGATTAGTAAAGGTTCATTGCTATGCAAATTTTTATCTTCTATGAAACTGAGTTTATGTTTCTGCAAAGTAACATAATTGCGTATGTAGCTTTTCCAAGCCTAGCATTATCAACACTTAAAGACCAATGCTTTTAAAAGCTTTAGTTGAATTCAATTTTTGCAAGCTCGAATGTAGTTTGAAAACAATTTATGTACAAAATTAATTTATATTTACAAATATTCCAAACGAAAAAAGATTAAACATTATATATTTTTACAGTATAACACAAATATGTTATTAATACAATGTCCATCCAAGAAAAGTTCTTCTTTTTTCACATTGCCATTGTTGTCGATAATATTGAAAGTATTCTTTTCCTTCGATGGTTAAAGCTGCGCTATTTCGAGTTGAATAACAAAGACCCAATTTCGATAGGGGGCTTGAGATACAAAAACGTTTAAATAAATTTGAATAATGTTTTTTGTAGGATTCAACTTTGTAAATATTTATGTAGACAAATAAGAAACCATATAGCCCAAAAGTAACATTCGTGGATTCCTAGAAAAATATGAAAAAGTTAAAGAATGCTATGTGAACAATGCTTTTAAATAACTTACTTTTATAAGGAAGTGAACACTGATTGGAAATTCAAACATTTGTGTAATATTGATAATACCGTAATTAATTACGAAAGATAGAATACCAAAAAGTGTGATTAAGACAACTTTTTGTGCAAATACTAAATTTTTATCAAATTGTATTCTGGCATTGAATCTTTCCTCTGATACATCAATGATAACACTTTTTCTCTTTCGTAGCGTAAATAAAAGTATCAATAAACAAATGAATATGCATGCCAGAGTAGCTGGAAGCTCCCAATGTTGTAAAATAAATTCATTGTTTCGACCGGCACTTAATGTTCCACAATAGGAAACGAAGCCATCTTCAATGTTGGTTAAAAAGAATGATGGAAACATGCAGCCTATCGTAATCAGCCAGGGAAGAAATGCCAAAAATATTGCAAATTTTTTATTCTTTTGATGTTCATATTTGAGATAAAAAATTGAAGCAAAAATTCTTTCAAATATTAATAGAGTGATTGCAATGGCACTTGCAGTTAATGGTAGAAATTTCATTTCCGTTTCAAACTTGCAATAACTTTTTTCGGTCACAAGGGAGCATGGCTTTATCTAGAATTTTATAAATGTGTAATTTTTCTTGGAAAGCAAGGTGAATAAAAGGCTTGAGGCTCAAACATGAAAAATGAAATCATATTAACATTTTGTTAAAAGATCATTTAAGGCTATTAATACAATATATAAATTGAGTTTTGTCTAAAGTCTTGAACTTAGCATAAACAAATTTAAGATCTTAAACCACAAACGGTTTTGGCTTGACAAAATTGTTTTAAACAAAAGCTCTTTTCAAAGTTATAAAGTTTTGTTAGTTACTGTTAAGGAATGATATCAATATAAAAGTTTATAAAAAGATACAGTAACCGCATTTTCTTACATTTCCAAGAAAAGTTTAGTTTAAGTAACAAGTAACTTTTATCAAACTTTAGTCTATCTTTAGAAACAAACAAAAATAGCAATTATTAAGAGATATTAAATAAGCACTTACTTCATTTATTGCAATAAATGCTAAAATTCTCATTGCTCTTGCAAGTGTACAGGCAGCTCTTAGAGAAACAGCTATCGTAACCGAAATTAGCAGAGCACGATAATGTATATGTTTTGTCTGAAAACAAATTACACGTTAGATTAAATCTTTTAACAAAATAATATTAACTTACTTTATCGCTATAAACAAATTGAGCAAATACGCCAGTTATAATGGTACTTGAAAGATTTATAATAATAACAAAAATTTGTGTTAAAACCATTGGCCATTGAACATGGATTTCATTTGCTTCATTACAAAGCGTTAAATTTATTAAATGTGTTGTTGGTGATGAGGAGAGCATTGACAACTGAAATATACAGAGTTTAAACTGTTCACGACAAAAGTTGATAAAATTCAATTTGAAATAAACGCGACTCCATGAACAAATGAACACGTCAAAGAAAGAAAGAATATTAATTTAAAACATTTTTAACAGTATGAATTTAAAATTCATCAGGGTTTATTCTAAATAAAATAAGTCACGAAGAAAAAGCACCTGTTCTGAAAATCTAAACAAAATCTGTCACATAAAAAAATGTGGAATCATCAAAACCAACCACAAAAATGTAACAGAACTTTCTGACACTGAATTTTAATTACAAGAAACGTTAACACAGTAATAAAAAGGTATAGACGTGGGAAGTCATAAAAAAGGGTTTTAATGTCGGCTCATAAATTTTAAACATTTTAACATTTTTAATGCGTTTATAAAATCTCAGGAGAGAAAGTCACATTTTCTACGTTCATGAGTTCTAAAATATTAATTGTCAATTTCGGATGTCCCTTTGGTAAAATAAATTTAATATATTTGATCCTTCTCTTCTCCAGCCTATCTAACATAAAAAAGTTATAATAAATTTTAAATAGTTCCTTATAGCTAGCTTATAACAAATTATCCTTCATTAACTTTTTTTTCAAAGAAATTTCTTCATCAAAGCACTTCATTTGAAAAAAAATGAAGCTTCGAAGCCAAAGAATAAAATGCTGAGCACTTTTTTTTATGGCAGCAAATTAAAATGAAAGAATTATTATTAAAAGTTTTACTTAAATTAGTCTTTAAAACAAGAAATGATACCGTCTGGCTATTATTTTTAACATTTCTTAACAACAAAGAGTGCCATCATTTAAAAAGAAAAGAAAATTTAAAAAAATAAAAAGTTTTTTAAATGTTTAACAAGTGTCGCTGTTGTCAAAACTTTAAAATAAAAAGAATGTAAAGGTAGTACTTAGTTCTTTTCCTTCAATAAATTATAGCCTCGTATTTACAAAGAAAAGGGGAAATGTTTTATGCTATAATTATTTATTTATTTAATTAAACCCTTAGCTTTTGTTTTCTTTTTAAGTTTCACACACAATTTTCATATATTCAAATGATAGCTCGATTGTAAAATGGGGTAAAAGAAAAAGTACGAAACATTTTATAACTTGTGATTATAAGAACATTACAGTAAGCAAGTAGAAGTAGAAATTCAACAGACAAAAGTATACGACTTCTCATAAATTACATCCACATATTTCCAGCGTCGAATTTGGGAGGTGGGAGTAAAAGGATAAAAATAAAATTTAATGAAAAGCGTTAAATCACAATAATAAGATGTCATCCGCTTTTTTGAAATTTGGTATAAATTTTCCAAAACAATATCTTCAAAGAGTAAAAAAATGGTTATTTTTGGTATAAATTTATCGCACTTTTATTACTTGCTATTTGTTAGTAAATATTTAAATTTATACAAATAAAATAAAGCGACGTAGCCAAATTTTGTTTTTTGTAAAATAACAAATTTAATTTTCAAAATTTGATTTTATTTTTTACTCCAAAATAATAACAAATTTTTGAAGGAGCATCTCACACAAGAGCAGTGCAAATATTCTACAGTGAACTATTTTATAAATCAAAAAACACTTTGTAAATCTTTTATTTAATGGGTAGTTAATTTATTTAAACTTGAAAATAAAAATTTTGAAAAATATTAACTGACAATTGTGAGCTTTTTTTATGCTCATATGTTTTTAGAGCTTTTTTGGTTGCAAATTTCATTACGTTGCTAAACAAAAATTTTATAAAGTACAAAAAAAAGAACAATAGACAATTTTTATAAAATCTAAATTCACACGTTTGCATACAAAAGATTTTTAAAGAAGTTCTTACTGTGAAACTAACATTTTGTGATATATCTTTTGTTTATTACAGTATTATTCTGACTTGTTATTTAAAAAGCCTTTAAATCCCTAAAGTATATTTGGTCGCTCTTGAACTTTCAAATTATACACACTTTTTCACGTACAAACAGTTTTCAACTAGAAAACACTATCAATTTCGTCCAAACTATAGCCCAGAAAAAGCGTTTTTATTCAATTTTAAAAATCATAAAAACATTTTTAAGCAGTTTCAGACAACGAACAAAAATCTTCAATATAACAGTGCCATTTAAGCATGTGATTGAATAATTGGCATTATAGTCATATTTTCCATTCCTTATAAATTAATACATAACCAATAAAAACATAATGCCATAGAATTTAGTATCGTAGCTTCTAAAAGAGTGCAAATAAGTAAGTACACGGAAGTAAAATAATAACAGTAATAATTCTTTAAGGAACAAAATTTACAACATCTTTGAATGGAACAAGTGGTAAATCATAATTCTGTGACTCAGCGTAACTTTTATGAATACAAAACCTAAAAATTGCATCAATAACAGAATAATTACTTCCTATGCATCCTTACAAACAATGCAAACCATTAAATGCAAGTTCAAATGAGTACGATATTTATAAAATTTGAAATAAATGCATAATATGAAAAAAAAACTGAATTTGCAATATGAAACGTTTTCAGCTTTTTTTGGTCAAGTTTTGAATTACTTTATATTTTACCGTTTTATATAATTGTCTAGACATTCCTTGAGCACATAATTCAAAAATGTGTCATTGAAACCACACCACCTAAAAGATTTTCAAACAAATAATTACTTGTTAAAAAAAATATTTACATTCTTGAGAAACAAAAAAACGTTGTTATTATTTATTTACAAATTAATTAATTAAAAATAGATTTAGCATGCTCGAATTAGATTTCAAAAACAAATTTTCTTTTGAAAAAAAGGTTTTTCCGTTTTTCTGAAATCATTTAACTTCTTTTTCTTCTTTCTCCCTTCTCTTCTCCTTCTTTCCCTTTCTTTTCTATGAAATTTTACAATCAAAGTTTAATTTTTTGACGTCTTTCACGTGGATCCAAAAAAACTCCCCTGTTCATTCACTGATATAAAAACGCATTGTTTTTTTCACGTTTTTTTTATTCAATCAGTCGATTGTGGTTTCGTCTGTTTTTCTTCTTGCACTACGAACACTTTTCGTTGTTTTTCTTCTAATCAAAAATAATGACAAAGCGTTTTGGAATAATCGCTTTTACAGCATTTATTGGATTTTTAACACTTTTTTGTGTTATTTATGAATATAATGTAAGTTTTTGCTATATTGCAATGCTAAAGTGGTCTATAATCAAATTTTTAGTTAAATTTTGAAGAAGTGCTAAAATATCTTTTAATTGCAGTTGCGATTATTACTGTTCTAACTGTTGCAATTACAGTATGCTATATTTGTAGCAGTCAAATTCAAACAATGATTGAAAACAAGAATGCAATAAATATAAATGCTGCAGAAACAACTTCCTTGGGAAATTATAGTCTAAGATCAATGAATTTTCGATCGAATATTGCAATTATTCAAATGATGGAAAGATTTTCACAACTTTCTGAATGTGGTGGAACTGATAAGCCTTTACCAACATATACAAAGGCCATGGTCTCATCATTCCCTTTTACACCTTCTGCAGAAATTGTGGTAAGCTTTTTTTGCTATGGGAATTGTTTTTATGGCTTCAAACCAAGGCTGATCGTTTTTCGTTCTTTTTTAATCTATTTCTGTTTTGCTTTGGTTCCAGCTAGTTTAAAAGTTAACTGAACCAAAACTGATGGATAATGTTTTTAGTTTTATTAACTGAAACCGTTATACGAAAACATTCTAATAATTGCTAGAATAATTTCACTTTTTTTACATAGAATTTCAACAAATAAATTGTTTACAGATATGTACACCACCTCCTCCATATACTGTAATAGAAATGCCATTAGAGTCATCTGCCATTCTTCCTGAATGTCCTGCTCCACCAAATTATGATAATAGTGTTATCAGTGATGCCGAAGCAGATGATGGCTTACCTATATATTCGACGTCACTTCCTACAACTTCGACCAGTGATTGTACTTCGACCATTCCATCCACCTCAACAATTAATGATGATTGTACTTAAAACGTAACATTAGCCTTGACTTTTTTTGTCTTCTTTTTGTTGCAGTTTCAATTTACCCATTTATTATTTTATTTCTTTCTTTGCTCAATCACGTTTTCTACGGGTTCTCGCCTTTTCTCGATCATTTCTAGTTCAATTTCATTTTGCCTTTGACAACTTTAATAAATTATCTGTCCATCAAATAATGTGTGGTGGTTACATAAAACAAAAAAGAAAGAATCAATCAATTTAAAAACGGTTTTCCGGTTTTCTCGGGTTTTTTTTTCAAAATTTTTGTATTTGCGAAACTGATGCTCCTGGTGCTGTAACAGTGACTTTTGAAATTTTTGAATTTTTGGTTGTCGTTGTAAGTTGCACTTTCACAATTCCAGATTTGGAGAAGATATTTCGGATGGCTGAATTGTATTCACTGCTGTAAAGAAAGGTAAGTGATATAAAAAGGATGATCAATTGATTATTAAATTTTGCAAAGATTATAACTTTCAAAAGCAATGAAAAAAAGGTTGTAAAATGGGACTCCGGTTATTTTTTAATGTTCTTTCAAAAAAAAAATTACACTAAAAAGCAAAAGTGCGAAAATTATGGGAAAAGAAGATCGAGTACGTAAGTTTTAAAAAGTTACACTAAAATTTTTATTATAGTATTTTAATTCGATTTCATTTATTTTTCTCTTTCCCTTTGTGAAAATTGTAAAAATTAAACATGTGATTCTCATCGTCTGAGGGTCATTATTTGATGGGGGTGCACAAATTTATTATTGTGCTTTGATTTCTTTGAACCAACAAATGAAACTAAAACTTACCTAAATTTGTATAGAATGAAGAAGTTTGCTGCGCATGCCGCATTAATGGTTATTCCAGTGTAAAGTGGCACAAAGAATGCATACTGTTCTGGAAGCTTCCAAACAGAAACTAAAATCATTGAAGCTGAAGTGAAAAACCATGAGCATAACATTATCAACGTTAAGATAACCAGAGATTTTAACAGTTTTTTAGTTGTATCAGTTTTGCCAATTTTGAATTTAATACAAATTCCAATAATTGCATAACACAAAACTCCACTTAAAATGAAGATACAAGTCGTTAAACTCCATAAATCCGAAATTGGGCCATGTATTGCTTCAACGATCAAACAAACAACTTTCCTAAAATTAAAATAATATTTATATATATAACACTTATTTAATAAACTTACGCATCAGGCTGTTGTAAAGCATTTTTATATCCCAAATAAAGCATTACTCCAGCATAGACCCCACAAAGGAAAAACCAGAATGCGAGGATCACAAATTTGTTAAACATTGTATGAAACCGTGGAATTATGACAGAGATTAGACGATCCAAAGCAATAATAAAAATTAAGCATGTTCCAACAAATAGCCCAGAGAGGGGTATTATATTGATATAAAAACAGTCAATAATGTCAATGAAGTTTTTCCCAGAATAAATAACAAATCCAAGATAGAAATGTGATGTGACATGGATGGAATCAAATAAGCAACTTCCACAAATTAAAAAATTTGCTGTTGAACGAAGTGATCTAAAAGTTGATAGATGGTACTGTAAGAGTAAAACAACGCTATTACTTTGTTTTGTATGTTACAAAAATAACCGTTAAATTTGCAATAATACCAGTGACATCAATGATAAGCATTATGCTAATTGCGGGTACTGCCAATGGCATTATACCGTAATTTTTGTAGTAATCATAAAACTGGAAAGGATTTAAAGCATATTAGAACAAACTGTTGACAAAAACTCACCGGGTTTGGTGATCCCAAGGCATTGCTTTCATTCATTTTTGTTGAAATTTTTTTTGTTAAACCTCCTTTTAAAGCAAAAATTTAAATAACTTTATCAGGCTAAAGTAATTCTAGTCAGTAACTATGAGAAACAGTTTTTACTAACTGTCATCACCTCCAGATTCATAAAAGATTAAAAAGTTTAAAAAAGATTTTAATTAATGTTTAAACTTTCAGACTTTATACCATTTTTCACGTTTATTCCCACGATATATCTTATTTTAATCATAGCTTGCTCCCATAAAAGATGACAAATCCTTAAACTTTCCCAAGCTCAAAACAGAAAGATAAAATTAAAGTATCACATGTGACAAATTAAAAAATTGTATTGAATAAAAATTTATTTTTATACATTTTGCAAACAAACAAATAACAATCAGTAACTTTTTCAACAAGTTCGTAATTTTGAAACTGGACTGAATGACCAATTTTTGAGCGATGAAGATAGCACTTTTGGAGTTGTTGGTGTCTTTTTTGGAGTAATATTGATCTTTTTGGTTGGTTTTGTTGGAGTTTGACTGCTATCTCTGCTGCTTTCATTTTGAAGTTCTGAATAAATTGCAGGTGAAACATAATCAAAATCTTCAAATGGATCAGCATCATGTGAAAGAGATGGAACTGGTGTATCAACTGGTGGAAGAGTTGTAAATTGTGGATCAAATAGCCCAGAATCATCTGCACCATCAACTTTAAATGGCGGTTTTAACTAAAATGTTTTTATAGTACACAAACAGTTATCCTAAGATTAAAAAATAACTTACTCGTTTATTAAATACATCATCCCAATCAAGATTATCAAAGAATTCATGTCCTTTAATTTCTTTTGCACCATATTTATAGCCCAATCTCTGAGAGACAGTTCGACGAAGAAGTTTTTTGATTAAATCTTGAGCTCTTGGACCAACATGCTTTGGAAATTTTAGTCGAGATTTGAGTATTTTATCAATAGTTTGTTGACGATTTTCAGCTGTATACGGTGTTTTTCCAACAAGCATATCAAACATTAAAATTCCGAGCCCCCAAAAATCAGTTGATGCATTATGGCCTTTCTTTAAAATTATTTCTGGACTCATGTAATCAACAGTTCCTATAAATTACCGTAATGCATAGAAGTAACGATAAAAGTATACTTACCACAATATGTATAAGTTTTACCAGAAAACATTTCATCCTTACATAACCCGAAATCTGTAAGCTTCACGTGACCCTTTGAATCTAGCAGAATGTTTTCAGGCTTTAAATCCCGATAGATCACTCCATTATGATGAAGATGTTCCAGTGCAAGTAGAATTTCAGCAGCATAAAATTGTGCTTCAGTTTCCATTAAACAACCTTCCTTTTCAAGCAGCATAAACAATTCACCGCCATGAAGATATTCCAAAATTAAATATAATTTTGATGAAGTTTGAAAGGCATAGAATAAATCACAGATAAACGGATTCTAAAAGACATATTACAGTCACATAGAAAAATAGCAAAAAACGAAAAACATACAGACGAAATTTCAAGAACCTTTCGTTCAGTTTTTGTGTGATCCAAATCTTTTTGACTTCGAAGAATAAACGATTTTTTGATTGCTTTCATTGCAAAAACAGTTCCTTTGTCGATGCCATTATTTTTTTTGCACTGCATAACTTTTCCAAATCCACCTCGACCCAAAACTCGTAAAATATCAAAATCTTCTGGACCAACATCAAGTTGTTGGCATGGATATCGGCTCATATCCACAACTGATTCATTTTCATCATCACTACAATACATTACTAATAATAAAAAACAGCAGAACTTACTCAGTTGTTGTTTCATCCTCTTTATCAGCAATCAAAGTATCATCATATTCATAATCAACATCAATCACATCGTTATCAGAATCATCACTACTTTCATTTTCATTTATTTTTTCGGATTTTACACTTTTCATATCAATATCATCATCATAAAAAGAACCCATAATAAATATACACAAATATCAGAAACGTTCGATTGATAATAAAAAAAATATATACAAGTTCGAAGGATTACCAATCGAAATTACCAGCAAAAAACCCAAATTTACCTCGCAAAAAAAGGAAGACCTCCAAAGTTTCTTTCTTTCTTTTTTGATTTCAAGTTCTTGCTTGTGCGCGCCAAAACTTTTTTATTTTGTTTCATTTTTTTTGAATGCCTACTTTTGTAAGTGGTGCCTTTAGGGGGCTTTTCTGATTATTTGTCGTCTGGGTCTTTATTTATATATTTTTACACGATCAATAAAAGAGAGGAGTTTATTAAGTATCGAGTAAAGTATTAGTGTCGTTTTGGTTGGATGATAACTTTACTTTTTTATTTTGTTGAAGAAAAAATTTGTTCACAGTAAACAAGCATTTTATTAAAAAAAAACAATTACAACTAACAAATTGTATTCTTAACATGTTTCATCTTTAATTTGGAACTATTGCCGTTTGGACAGAAGCTATAGCGCTTTCTCTTGTTAAGTGTTACAGTAGTTTTTATACCCTCTTTACAAAAATTGTGTTTTTAAAATTAATTTTTAAATATTTTTTTATTCAAAGTATGTTTTATAAAAAAAGCAATGCACACTTTTTTACTTTCCATTTCTTCTTGATGCAACCTGTGAAATGTACTCCGTTAATCCAACCTGATTCTCATAACTTTGATTCCATGGTTCTCGAAGTTGCTCTTGCAAAAGTCCTTGTGGTTGTTGATCACTTTTTATTCCATATGTTCGAACGTTTTCCCATTTTTGATTTTCTTTTACTTGTGCAATTCTCTGTGAATCTGCAATACTTAAAGGCACAGCTGTGGTGGTATAAAACCCGGGTTCATATGGTTGTGGCTTAATACGGTATTGTCCTTGATTAACATAATTTTTAATAAGATATCCTGGACCATATGGATAATTGCCATACTGATATCCTGGATTAACGTATTCCTTATTAACATTCTGTTGATCTTCACGACGAAGAGCATTTTGTGCAGCAAAAAATTCTGATGGGTATTTAAAGCCACCTGTGGGTCTTTGTTCAAAAGGATTATAAGGAATTTGGCCATTTTGTCTATCTAAAGTTGAGCTGCCATATCCTTCTGCAAGTCTGTCTTCAGCATTGCCATATCTCTGTCCATTAATATTATTATTGTATCCATTTCCATATGGACTTTCAATTGATGCTTGCATTTGCCGAGCAATTCTTTGCTGGTTTGCATTATCATAAGCTATAAAATTTTTATCTTACTTTATACTTTTTAAATCATTGTTGTACCTTGAAGTTCAGGTGTTGGAGTTACAAATATACCTTGACCTGCAGCATAATTAACAGACACTACCAAAAAAATACAAGCAAATTGTATGAAAGTCATTTTTGCAGCAATCAAAAAGGTATACACTAAAAAAGTATGAATAAGAAACATTTGATTTAAAATTTATTTTATTTATTTGTATAACTAATAACCTCCATTATTGTCTCTTATTTGCAAAGTTTCGGGGGTGAATTAATCTTCCTTCGCACAAAGAATTGAATTTGTTCCTTGAAAAGCAGTTTAATGAAAATGTTTCAAAAGCATTTTCATTTTTTTGTTGCAAATGTTTTGAATCAAAACTTAGGAAATAGACATATTAGTTTTACTTTTTCAATAAAATGAAAATGAATAAGTAATACCACTGCAATTTTCATGGCTTACACAGCGTGGTTATGAGTTCAAAGAAAACATTTTGTTTTAGAATTAAATGTGTCTTGCTTGTTTTGATAAACTTTACTGTTGAAATTTGAAATTATCTTCTCTATTGTTGATAAACAGAATTATTTACCAAGAAAGCATTTAACATATTTTAATAAGCACCTTCACGTGCTTCTTCATCTTATAATGCTAATTTAATTTTAGTAAAATTAGTATTCTTACTTTGACTTTGTTTTGTGACCACTAATATTATGTTTATTAACTGGTCGCGTGTGTCTGTTTCAGTTTCAATTAAACCTCAATTAGTTATGGCCACATGTTTTTAGTTTAGTTTTTTTTATAAATCTCAAGAGTAGTTTTGAGATCTTTAAATTTATTTTTGTTGATATTTATTTTTTATAGTATCAATGAGACATCTATAGCATGTACTATAAATATATAAAACCTTTTTTAATAATTTTTATTTCCCTAATGACTTTTTAAAACTTTCAAACATTTATCATTTTATCGGTAAATTATTCATTTTACCCGAATATTATAAGTGCAATGAATGACTACAATTAATGACAGGTAATAGTTGAAGGCTACAATACAACATCACTATTTTATATAACTTGCGAGTGAATCATGATTCAGGAAATTGAAATTCAGATACGGAAAAGTTTTTAACAAAGGTACACAAATTCTATTTGTTTTTCTATTGTGTTAATAGCCACTTTTATTTGTCTAGTAATATTCACTTAAACAAATTTTATTTCGAATTAACTTTCAAAATATGCCACTGATCGTATAAGAGATTAATCTTAATCCTTTTTTACCCTCTTGAACAAAAAAACAAACAGAAGTAGATTTTTCTTTTTATGGCTTTGTTTATAATTTACAACTGCACACAAAAATATTTACAAAGTTTAATAGTTTTCGTAAGACATTTAACAGCAGTAATATTTGTTACAAAGTTTTATAAAAAAATTCAATTAAACATTGGTGTTACATATTTTTGATACAAGATAAATTGTTATTTCCATGTTTTTCTATGTTTTTGTTTCCATTTTTTGCTCAAAATATCTTTTTTTTCAACAGACAAAATAAGATTATAATAAAGCTTTATTTTAAAAATAATATTTCCGAAAAAAATAAACAACAAAAATAATGATAAAAAACAGTAATGATGGATTCTGGGAATTCATGAAGTTTCCCAATTATGAAGTAGCCGACGTAGTGAATCTGTTGAATATCTTTTAAATTTTCCGCCATCAACAGGTTTAAAAAGTTTTCCCATTCTGAATAGTGCAAGATTATGTACACGTTTATTAATGAGTGGAAGCTGATATCCCTGTAAAAATTAATTTTAATCGCTGAATTTGAAAGTATTTGAAATTAAACTTACATTTTGAAGTGCCCAATATCTTGTATCATCAATTGAAGCTTTACTAAATGGTAAGGATGAAACTATTACTGTAGAAAAATAAATAAAACATAGAAAAAGAATCGTTCTGGAATTCATTGTGAATATTCTAGAAATGAGGCCTGAAAATTTGTGTTTCTTTTAAAAAGAGTGAGACACAACTACATGCATAAATTTGACAATAATATGAATTAGAGGGTGTCATGCAAAAAAAGATGCATACAAAAATATGACGAATCTCACACGAATTAGAAAAGATGAGTTATGATAAAGTTAGTGAAATGCCCTAAAGAAAAATGCCAAGTCCAATATCTGTTTTTTCAAAGGGCTAAAAATGGAAAACGCTGAAAGAGTAAAAGCCATTTTTTCTTCTAATAAAGAGTAAAAACAAATATATTTGGAATGCAGTAAATAATAAAAACGTAAAAAAATGGGAGTATTTATATCCACCATTAAAAATGTGTGTGTATGACTTCTGGTTATTTATAAAAGGGAAATCTAATAATAAAAGGTAAAAAAGAAGTGATGAAAGAAGGAGGGAAATAATACAGCAACACAAGAAAAGGTAATAGTTCAAGTTCTTAGAAATGTACAAACTTTGATAGAAAGTAAGTCTCTAGAGGATTTAATCAAATCCCAGAGCTTTGGGCATTAAAACTCAAAAGTTACTAGCTTTGCCAGCCGTAGTTTGATAAATCTAAGACAAAATTGAATAAAGAAAAGTTACTGCTTTGCAGGAAAAACTTATATGCAAATGAAATAAATTTAGTTAAAAGAAATTAATCAAAAGATTAAATAAAAATTAAATGTTTGCAAAAAATAAATAAAAGAAGCCTTGACCTCTCCACTGACTGAATAAGGTTAAATGAGCTTTTTAATCTTTTGATGAAAGCGAAATAAAGCTTCTATTTATTTGAGAAAAAACACGGAAGCCCTTTTCATCATCTAATACACAATATAATGCAATGCAAAAAGTGGCATTCAAAAACACACACACCCTCTTCAAAGTCTTAAGTTGTTTTTTGGGAGGATCCTTTTTTTGAATCTTCTTCTCTCATATCTTTGAACTTCATCTTTCTTCATATTTTCTTTTTCAATTTTCTTTAAACATCCTTCCTTCGATGGACAAGGAATTAAATAAATATGCTTTCAAGTTGGCTACTGCAAGCTGTTCGTGTCTAAGCATAATTATTATTAAAGATAGACAGGAAACAGGAGAGAAGAAAGAAGATTCTTAATTTTGATAAAAATTAAAATTAATTACTTTTTTTTAAAAAGCTTTTATTTTGAAAAAATGTGTGACTTTAATTACTTTGGTCGATTTTGTAGGACATTTATTTAAAAATTGTTTTAAAATTTTAAATATATCAAAAACATTAATGCTGCAGTAAAAACAATCCAAAATTAATATTTAACAAAAAAAAATTCTTTGACTTTTATATTTTAACGTCATCAAGTAGTATAACTACTCTCTTACGTGTGATGACATTTTATCTTTGAAGAGGTCATCAAAGATTCACTTAAATAAAACGTAGCTGATGAGGTGGTTTTTAGTTCCTTGTAAAATCTTGTAAAATATTTTCTGATACATTGAATTGAGAACGCATGAATACTTTAATACATCCACCTTCTTTATTATTCATTTTTTGATAGAATTTTGGGCCATCGGAAAGTGTGCCTTTGTCTGTGATAATAAAAGTAGGATATAGTTTCTCGGATTGAAGTTTTTCGACGCAAAATTTCCAATACTTTTGAGCTGGACATTGCCCTCTTCGAATTGTAATACTTTTTTTCATGATTGCACCAATTGGAAAATGATTTGCATATCCTGTAGATATTTTTACAATTGAAATACAGCTTTTCGAGCAGCTCAAGCCATTTTTTGTAGAATTTATAAAGTATCTGTTTCAAGGCCTAAAAAGTTATAAGAGATGAAAGCAGCTACTTTAAACAACATCATTAAATTTACCTAGTTTCATTTCAACCGTATGAACCCATGATTGCGGGTAATCAAATCCGGCACATTTTGTAATTGTTTCAATCGTAACAGCCATTGTAAAAACAAATTCTAAAATGAATTGATTACAACAAGCTTTTTGACACCTCGATGTGCTCAGAATAACAATGAATTCAAAACGCCATAATATCAGCATTCTTTCTTGACACTTTTAAAAAAACAATTTGTTTTCTTTTTTTTAAAGCGTTCACTTTCCCGATTTAAAGAGCAGCAAAAGAAGAAAGCCGTGTTTACTTTTTCAAGTTTTTGATTGAAGAAATGTTTTTTTTGCAGCAGCAAAAACAAATCAAAGAGCAACATCATCAGACCAAAAATGTTCCATTTTATGATGGGAAAATAATTTCGTGATTTATATAAAGAATTTTTTTATATTACAAACGTTATTAAAAAGCAAGCAAAAATAAAATGTCAATTGTCAAGATCTATTTGTTTTTGCCGTTGTTTTGGCATTATTTGAAAAGTGAGAAAAAAATTTCTTGCAATGAGTTTATCAAAAAGTAATGGGTTAATGGATCTTTTATGTTATACAGATATTTAAAAACATCCAAATGTGTTTTTTTCAAGCAGATGCCTTTCAGCTTTTAATGTGTTCTTTTGAATAAAAAGGCGCATGCTTACTGTAGCATGCAATGTTCTTTTTTACACTTTTTTCTTGCTAACAACAAGAGCTGAGAAAGTATGATTGAATTGTCTTAAAAAAAATTCGTAAAGATTAAAAAAAATGATTTCATTAAAAAAAGGCAGAAACAAAGAAAACAGGAAGTTTTTGAAGGAAGTATCCATGAGAGAGAAAGAAATAAAGATGCTGCTGCAATGTTAGCTTTTAAAAAAGATCAAATAGAACTTAAGAGGTTTAAGCACTTTTGCCATTTTATTGAAGAAAAAAAAGATTTTGATAAAAAGAAGTTCTAGATTTCACATGCTTTAAAGAAATTACATAATGTGTCTTGATGATGACGATGATATACGAGAAGCAAAAAGGTATAATAAAGAAAAAGCTTTGACCACTGTTGCGCAAAATTTGTCTATGAATTGTTTGCTTTTGATTAGAAAAAAATATACTTTGCTTGATTGTTTGCGGTTTGGTTTGGTTTGAATGAATGAATGAAGTGTAGGTGAAATGAAAAAGCGGAAGAGTAAGGGGGATAATATAAAACTGGATTATTTTTTATGAATGATATTTTCCGGAAGGCTTGTAGTATAAAAGGAAATGAAACTTATCATTACCTTTACAGTTCCTTCTAAGTGTTTTAGAGTTGCTTAAAGGTAAGCTTTTCGCTTTTTTACAGCTTTGTAAATCTCAAAAATTATTTTTTCAGAAAGATGGTTTCAAAAGTTTGCGTTATTGCTTTAATCGTTGCCTTTTTTGGTGTTGCAAATGGTGTACTTTTTGGTGGAATGCAATTTAGCCAATTGGGCTGCGGATGCAGCAGTAACAGTAACAGCAATTGTGGAAGTAACTCTGGAACTGCCTATGTTGTAAATCTTGATTCATCATCCTCCAACAACAACTGTTGTTGCCAACAGTCTTCATCCTCAAATAATTGCTGCTGTCAACAGTCTTCATCATCAAGCTGTGGCTGTAACAGCAACTCAAATTCTGGACAAGCATATGTTATCAATCTTCCGTCATCATCTTCTTCAAGCAATAACTGCTGCTGTCAACAATCCTCTTCTAACAATTGTTGTTGCCAACAATCTTCATCTAGCTGTGGATGCAATAATAACAACAATAACAATATTCAAGTTATTCAAATTCCTTCCTCTTCATCTTCAAACAATTGTTGCCAGCAATCTTCCTCTAACAATTGTTGTTGTCAACAATCCTCATCAAGCTGTGGATGTAACAGTAATAGCAACTCCGGTACCGCATACGTCATTGATCTTGGTTCTTCATCATCAAGCAATAACTGCTGTTGCCAACAATCTTCCTCTTCTAATAACTGTTGCTGCCAACAATCTTCTTCATCCAGCTGTGGTTGCAATAGCAATAGCAATTCTGGTACCGCATACGTTATTGATCTCGGTTCATCATCAAATAGCGGATGTGGATGTTAATGTTGAGAAAACTGTTTCTTAAAAAATCCTGCAGTGATTTTAATTTGAAATAATTGTCTGTATATAAATGTGGTACATTAAATTTTATAAAATAAATTAGAACAAAAAAACGCAGCTGTGTAATGACAAAACGAAAGTAATAAAAATATTTGAAATTTTATTATTGAAATTACTATCACTTTCGACAGTAACATTTTATTTCAAAACAAGACAAAAATTGTTACTGTAACATTGTCATACGGAAGCTGAAAATTGCACAATTTTCACATGCTTCTTTTTTAACATGTTTGACAATAAAAACATATCACATAATAAATGTAGGTGTAAATGTGAAAGATTTCACGTCTTCTGCTAAAACATTAATGCTAATCATCTGAATCACTCTTGATTTTCAATTAGTTTTTTGAGATAATATATTTTTCTCATGCACCGTTTAACAACAGTTTTCTCACGAAACAGCCTGACAGTTTTTGTATAAGTGATACAAAAACTGTCAGCAATCAATGTGACAAAAACTTTTTTTCATTTCCACATTTGCTATTTTGTTGTAATTTTTGTAAAGATGTCTATGGTTTGTTTATAAAAAAATATTGTAGCTGATAAATAATTAAATTTTTAGAAAATATATTTTACAGTTCTCTTCTTATCGTTAATATTTACTTCAGCAAGATGCATCAATACAACTTGCCCTCCAAATGAACATATGATTACAAGATTATGCTGTAATAAATCTTGCGAAGTTGTGAATTTGGCTAAAAATGTAATATTTTTGACGTAAATGATGTTTTACGAAATTGGCAACATTGGCTTTTAGGCGCGTTGTAAATGGCCATGTGCAAAAGTATTACCTCAATGTCATTGTAACAGAACATTCTATCGTCATAAGAATGGGAAATGCGTCCCAAAAAGTGAATGTTGAAAATCCTTTTTTTATATTCTTCAAAAGATTTTGTGCTTGCTATTTTTTGCAAAAACTATTAAAGAAATGCAATGTTAATCTTCAACATCTTTTATTGTTAATATAAGTAATTTGATATCATCATCTAATGTCAAATCTTCTTGTTCAAATTTTATTCAAGAGTTTTTTCGCGTCTGTATGAATAACCATGTATTTAAAGATGTGTCAAAAAGAACCTCTAATTTTAAAAAGAAACCTTAAATTTTACACGTTTATAAATACCTTTTATTGCGAAAAAAAACAAAATCCCATTTATTTTTTTAATAATTTTAACCCCTTTAATCTTTTGCAAGGATTTGCCTACAATGTTATTCTTTTATGAAACTGCAACATTAATCCTTAAATGTATTTTTAATTACTTTTTATCACGTAAAATAAATGTTTTTGAACTTTTGATTTATTTTAATTAAAATTTTGCAAGAATTTTCTTTTTTCAAAAATAGCTCCGAAAATTCTTTCGCTATTCTACTACAGAAGTTTAAAACAATTCACACGGTTTTTACTTCACATAAATTTCAAAAACGTGAACTTTATACGCAATTTTTACAAAGCTTTTAATAATAAATAGTTGTATTTCTAATGGTTTCTTAATGCAAAAGAAAAAAGTTGTTCCATGAATTTCACACTTAAAATCCAAAATTATAAAAGCATTAATTTTCTTTTGTAATTTTTTTGTGTGAATTTTCTTTCCTCCCAAAAACGTGAAAAAAGAGAGAAAAAAAACTATAAATGAGTTTTTATTAAAACATATTTTTTGAAAAGAAAACAGTGTTTGTGTATTAAAAAAATTATATCATTTTTAAAAATACAATGGGTTGTAAAAACTTCATTCCATTTTCACCGTTTTTTGCCGCTTTTCACCGCTTTTTGCCGCTTTTTGCCGCTTTTTTAATTAAACGATTTCTAGATATCCAAAAATCATGAAACCTTCAGGAATAATACATATGGACCTAGGGAAGAGATCTATAGCACTTTTGGACCCCTATGTATGCTCTTGCCCTCAGGGCGACCCCAACAGTACCCCTATACCCCAAAAAATCACAAAATAAATAGAAATCGTTTTTTAAAAATTGTAAAAGTCAATAAAAAAATCTGTAAAAACATAAATATAGCAAATCGATTATGGAGAATCTGATTTTTTGGTTTTTAGGATTCTGGCGCCTTCAGAATCCCCGGATTCAGAAGGTCAAAAAATTTATTTCTTTGTTTTGCACGATTTAAACATGTATTATAGGGTAATCAACTACGGTGAATTCAAAAAAAATATTTTCAGAATCCTCAGACTTCAGAATCCTGAGATTCAGAAGGCCTAAACCTTTTTTTCTTCATTTTTTGTATGAAAATACTTCATATATCAAAATTTTATGAAGAATACGAAAAAAGTATTCTTAAGATTCTGTCGGCATCTGATTCCAAGAATCAGAAGCTTTAATTTACGTCTGTTATTGGCCACCAATGTTTTAGGGAATTTGTGTTGCGTTTTTTAATGTTTTTATTTATTTCTTTCTGACAAACCTTGTACGTATTTATCATCCTTTGCTTTTAAGATGCTAGTGAGCTACAGTACTTCAAAATGTCCATATATAAAAATTTTATTAAAAAAAGAAACCATAAAAAACATCGATGAACAATTTTTCATACATTATTGAATGGAATGAAGTTTTTACTTTCGAAGCATAATGTAACACAAGTTTTTAGTGGTAAAACTTCAAGAATAATGGAAGAATTGCGTGATGTCATCTTGGAGTTTTGGCGAAATAAAGTAACACCGGCTTACTGCCGTAAATTAATTGAAAATTCTATTAAGAATCTTAAGAATACTTTTTTCGTATTCTTCATAAAATTTTGATATATGAAGTATATTCATACAAAAAATGAAGAAAAAAAGGTTTAGGCCTTCTGAATCTCAGGATTCTGAAGTCTGAGGATTCTGAAAATATTTTTTTTGAATTCACCGTAGTTGATTACCCTATAATACATGTTTAAATCGTGCAAAACAAAGAAATAAATTTTTTGACCTTCTGAATCCGGGGATTCTGAAGGCGCCAGAATCCTAAAAACCAAAAAATCAGATTCTCCATAATCGATTTGCTATATATATGTTTTTACAGATTTTTTTATTGACTTTTACAATTTTTAAAAAAAGATTTCTATTTATTTTGTGATTTTTTGGGGTATAGGGGTACTGTTGGGGTCGCCCTGAGGGCAAGAGCATACATAGGGGTCCAAAAGTGCTATAGATCTCTTCCCTAGGTCCATATGTATTATTCCTGAAGGTTTCATGATTTTTGGATATCTAGAAATCGGTTAATTAAAAAAGCGGCAAAAAGCGGTGAAAATGGAATGAAGTTTTTACAACCCATTGTAGTTGCTATGACACTTTTTGTGTTTTGTCAGTAACAAACTTAATTATTTACTATTAATATCAGCTGTTTTTGTTTCAAGGTAGCTGATAAAAAATGGCATCATTATTTTATTATTTGTTTAATTGCTGTAAAAAAAGTACAATAGAAAAGCGTCCCCAAACCGAGCCAACTACTGTAACTGGGATACCAGATGATCCAGTAAATATTGAAATAATTACAACTGAGCCCGAGAAAGAAAAAGGAGAAGATGGAAGTGATACAGCTGAATCATATTTATCCAATTATAAGGATGCTATTGATGCTGAATCAGATGAGGAGGAAGAGGATGAAGAAACTGATTCAGAAACAGAAGAACAAGATTACCAGAAGTTTAGCAGTACTGTTAATGTTAGAGATATTGTTGCAGAAGAAGAAATGGCTAATGCCGTGGCTGAAATTAATCCACCGTCAACATCTGATAGTCTTTGTTACAAATGCGATTATGATAAACTTTTTTATTCCAATGCTACGGCACAAATATTAATGGACCTTGAAAGCGACGATCAGCTTACAATTTCATACCTCAAACAAAAGCACGCCAAATTTGTGGAAAAACTTCACGGAAATACTGTAGAAAAACTTTTAGTACATGCTTCTTTAATTGAGATAATTGATGAAGTATGTTTTAACTTTTGCAATTATTTTAACACTTTTAGCTTTATTTACAGTTTCAGATTGAAAAGCAGATCCCATTGATGGAACATGCAAAGTTTTTTAAATGTAATACAGATCTTGTAATTTGTTCACCAAATGGAATTGCAAAGCCATCCAGAATAATAAAGAAAAAAACCAAAGTTCAAATAATATCATACGATGGTTCAGGGAAGCAAATGATGTGCACGGTATTAGATTATAATACAACAACAAAAAGTTTAATTCTTCGACAGCGAGATTGTACACTGATGGAACAGCAAATTCTACATGATGATTTTGAGGTAATAATTTGTCCGAATTCTCGACAACTGGAATTTGGCATTGCTGGAATTGATGGTATTTGCGGGAATGAAGCCATGCTCAGAAAAGTTGGAGCAAATGTGAATGGGCATCAACTCTGTGATTTTGCATTTCCGACTCTCCTTGCTTTAGGACCAACAGAAAATCGAATTCAATGTTTAATTGAAAATATTTTGGAAATTACGTCTCATAATTTACGGGTGTTAGTTTGTGCACCAACACATTCTTTGGTTGATAACTTTGCAGTAAATTTATTAAATGCAATTAGCAAGCTTTTACCAAAGACAAAAGTGCCATCAATTCGTCGAATTATCCCTCTGATACAAGATGTTGATTCACGTTTACAAGAGATTACAGTACAATTACACAATGAAAAAGATCTTTGTTCATATGATATTGTATTTTGTACGCTTGGATGTGCACCAAAATTATCAGAAATCTCTCTTCCTAAAGGACACTTTTCGCATATATTTATTGATGAAGCTCAACAGGCTTCTGAATTGGATACATGGATGACGATTGGAAATTTAGCTTCAGACGAAACTCAAATAATTGTTTCTGGTGATTTACAAAATGGAAAAGGAATTTTCACAAAAGCTGATATTTTCAAAGATAATCAAGTTGGATACTGTATTTCTATGCTTGAACGGTTACATTCTGTATTCCCTCCTAATCGGTATGTCAACAGTTTCAAGGGAAAATAATTATAACCCCAATTGATTTTAGAGTTACAATTATTCCGTAGTAAACTATAGTGATTGCCAAAAAAGAAACATCAACTTCCTTCCGCCTCAACTGTAATTTCACTTACAACCCCGCATTCCAAAAAACCAACACCTGCAATTTAATAATAATGTTTATTTTAAATATCAATAATACAAAGGTGTAATTTAATAAATAATAAAAGCTCATACAAAGTAAAAAATAACAACCGCATAAAAAACATGTTTTATCAAAGAAAACAGAAGTTTAATTTAATCACCTTCTTTATGAATTGTACCAATGAAAAGAACGCTTTGTTGATGTTTGTCAACAATCGCATAAAGGAATGGATGATCGGTAATGAAGCTGGGAGTTTCATCTTTACCCATAAATGCTGAAGTTAATTGAAATTGAATTGAAGTAGCTGCAGCTGCTTCTGAGCCTTCTTCATTAGTCTAAAAATTAAAATAAAATTAATATGAATTTGAATTTGAAGAATGTGTGCAATTTAATTTAGGAACACAAAAATAGAAGGAATTATTTATTGATAGAAGAATAAAAGCATCAATAATTTTGAAGTTATACTGTTACAGTAAAATAAAAGAAATCGGCAAGAAGAAATAAATATTTAAAAGCTAAAATTAAAAATGTGTTCCGATAAAATGAATTGTTTGTTTTTTGTCAGCAATGACAAAGAGATAGGGATGATCAGCAATGAATTGGAGATCTTCTGGAATAAACAATGATTCTGCTGCCGCTTCTGAACCTTCCTCGTTAGTGGAAAGATCTGAATCTATGAAGCAATCAAAAAATTAGTCTAGAAAGCTGATAAAACATAGACGATGCACAATGTGGTAGTTAATTAAACCAATGTGCATATTCCGTTAAAATCTGTAGCAGTTATATGATATAAAGTAGTTAAAAAAAACGCATGAAGTAAACAGCCGTTTAGCGCGGCGGCGAATGTTGTTAAATTAGCTTTTATATCTTCTTCGTTCGCCTAAAGCTAAATGATCTAACGCTAGAATTAAATATCAAGTCTACAACATCTAACAGAAAACTGAGAAATATGAAATGTGAAGGTAAATAACTCAAATTTAAAATTTATCGATATGCTAAAATAATTCAATTACTTTGACAATGTGTTCAACTAATGTTTATAAAATTTTAAGCAAATAAAATATTTTATAAAATCGCATTTGCTTACAAGATTCGAAACATTAAATGCAATTTGAAACAAAAAGATAATGATTAAAAAACTTTATTATCACGATACAACGTAAATTATAAAAAAATAAATTTAAGCGGTATGAAAACCAGCAAAATGAATTGTTTGTTTTTTGTCAGCAATGACAAAAAGGAAAGGATGATCAGCAACAAATTCTTCTGGTGGAGCAGGCATAGACATTGCCATCATCATCATACCGGTTGCAGCAGCGGCAACAGTACCTTTTTCATTAGTCTACAAAGAAATGAAATATTTAGCATGAATAAAGTTGACAAAAACTGCGTTACAAAGCATATATCCTATAGGACTCATTAACAATAGATAGATGATCAACGTAAAACAAACTATTTAGATGATCACACATACTTGAAGCATTAAAAGCGATAATCTATCATTAGACGTTACTTTTGCGTTGATGTGTGCTCATTAATGGACAACGACAAACAAAAATGAAAGGTCAACAAGTGTGTCGCGAATAAATCTAAGCAATTGCATTGAATCACTTTCATTCGCCATATTCCCTGATGCTTCTGAATTGCAATAATTCACCTAAGGTGCTTTGAAAGTAGAAATTAAGAGGAGATATCCGCAGCATATAACACTCTTTTTCAAAAATAGGATGAAGACTCAATTCTTAATGCACGAACATTATGAAAACAAAAAACAGCAGTTGTTAACTTCAAAACTACAATGTAATGGAAAAATGTTTAAACAGAGACAGAAAATTTACTACTGCAAAATTATAAAGTCCAAACACAATTCAAAGCATTTTAAAGTTTCGTGTTAAATTATAAGTGCTTGTTAAAAAATTAAATATTATTCACGATGATGTCCAATGAAGTAAATGTGATGAGCTTCATCAGCAACAAAGAATAAAAATGGCTGATCAGCACAGAAATCCTTTGGAATTCGTAACATCTTGTTTTGCATTCTGACGACTGTTGCAGCTGCAGCCTCAGTGCCCTTTTCATTAACCTATAAAAAACACAACTCAGGAAAATTAAAGAGCAGGAAAAAAACCAAAAATAAAAAGATTAATTTATTAAGATGTTAGTATGATATGAATGACAAACACATACAAAAAAGTGGACAAAATTAAGCACGAAATCGACCAATAAATAAAATTGTTTGAGATTTCGAGTCAGCAATAAGATGAAGAAAAGGATGATTAGCCATAAATTGACGAACTTTTGGTGGAGCACGTCTAAATCCCATTATTGATGTCGTTGCAGCAGCGGCAACAGTACCTTTTTCATTAGTCTAAAAAATAAAACGACAGAGCAACAAAGAAAAATTAAAGAATAAAGTTTAAAACTTCTAGACAAAATAAAATACATAAGCACTTCAATGTTTAACTGCATATGCTAAACATAGAAGTGCTTATTATTTAAAGCAACAAGTTTTTACATTAGTTTTTCATACATGATAAGGATTAAAAGCTAAGCAGAATCCAATAAAAAGAATATTATAGGCTGCATCAGAAATAGTTCTATTAAAAAGTATTTTTGTGATTCTGAGATAAGCTCACTAAAAGAATGTCCAAAAAATCTTTATAAAAAAGATGAAACATGTGAAAAAGTGATCAATGTTTAATTTAAATAAATGATAAACATATAAATGAGACGACAATTAAGCATGAAATTGACCAATGAAAAAAATTGTTTGTGATTTCGAGTCAGCAATGAAATGAAGAAAAGGATGATCAGCGAGAAATTGATGAACTTTTGGTTTTTTACATCTCATTTTCGACATTCTTGATTTCGTTGCAGCAGCGGCAACAGTACCTTTTTCATTAGTCTAAAAATATGAAAAGACAGAACAATAAAGAAAAACTAAAGAATAAAGTTTAAAAGTGTTTTTTCCCAACAAAAAAGTGCTTGTATTTAGCATTTGCAATGATATTATAAAAATAAATGACAGAATGTAATTGGATATGGTTTAAAAGTTAAGCTGAGTAGAATCCCATAAAAAGAATATTATAAGCTGCATCAGAAATAGCGTAAAGGAATGGATGATCAGCAGTAAATCGAAAAACTAAAGGTGAAACGTGGGGCATTGCTCGCCCTCTTCCAAGGATGATGGCTGTAGCTGCTGCGGCTCTTGATCCTCTTTCATCACTCTTAAACAAAAGTTTTAAATAAAAGTATTTGTTAAAAAACTAAGAAGTTAAAGCCAGGGTAAAATACAGATGGAAAAAAACAAATTTTATCTCACAAATTTTGTAAAGAAATAAACAATGAATAAAATACAACTAATGAATGAAAATCCAATGGGATCGGATATGTCAATCCAAAATGCGACTGAACCAATCCGATGATTCAAACACTAATCGGACAATGCAATCCGCCGAGGTAAGAATTCGATATTTTGGATAGGATTGCCGTTCACTAAATACAACAAAATTTATGCAAAACATGTGCCAATAAAAAGAATATCATGAGAATTTGTAATTGCATAGAGGAAAGAATGATCGCCATTAAATTGAATGACTACTGGTGGAGCTCTAGGTTTCTTAGCTTTGCTTTTTGCAACAGCAGCCGTAGCAGCTACTACTTTAGAACCCTTCTCATTTATCTGTAAGAAGAACTTTAATGAAATTTCAAACAGCATTAATTAGTTTGGGTAAAAGGTATGTATTTCGGAAAAACGCATAACAAAAGCAACATAAAAAAGTGCAATAACAGAAAAAAACGTTCAGAAACGCGTATAAAATTTAGGCAAAATAGTGTCCAATAAAAAGAATGTTTTGATTTTTATCTTCAATCACATAAAGGAAAGGATGTTCAGCTACAAAATGAGGAACAACCGGTGGATTCATAGGACGCATGCGAGTTTGAACAATAGCAGCTGTCGCAGCAGCAGCTTCTGATCCTTTTTCATTTGTCTACAAGCAGAAAGATTCAATTAGAAAAAAAACAATGTCTAATCAAGCAGAGAGGTTTTTCAGCAAAGGGGAAAAGAATTTAGAAATCTCAGTGATAGTTTAAATCTCAATATTTTTTAAATTTTAGCACAAATTTTCTAAGCACACACATAAACACAAGAAGGTGAGAGAGATAAAGTGATCAGAAACCTTTAAACTATTCTGTATTCTGATCACATTACCACAGAAGAAGCAAAAGTGCAGTCAAAAAATAATAAACTAACCTCAATAAAAGCTTTGTGAATAACATCAGATACTTTCAATGAATCATTTGCAGAGATACCAGAGAAATTTGCATTATCTTCAAATGCATCAGTAATTCCAAGTTTCTTTAATGCATCAACAAGTTGGAAAGATGATTCAATTTTGAAACGGGGAAGTTGGACTTTAACGGTTGTACTGCCCTTCTTTTGCAAGAGTTGAGTTAAAGTTGAAGCATTCATATTATTGATAACATTTTGAAGACCAAATCGTTCACGTGGAAGAATAATATACATTGTAACTTGTTGACTTTTGTATGGAAGTCTAAAATGTTTTTTACGAGTTAACATTTAATGTAATGTATTTTATCTTACCCAACAACTTGGAAATTATCATTTTCATAATATGGGAATTTTGATTCAAGAGACATCATTTTAACCTAAGAGAATATTACTAGATTACGGTAAAACGATAAAAGAAATTTAAAACCTTTTTGGTATTATCAGGTGAAGAATAGAAATCAGCATCACGGGTAAGTTCTTCTTTGAATTGTTTATCCCAATCACCTTTGAAATAGATAGCATTGATGAGAACAAGACGAGTCATATCATCGAGGGATGATGCGCTAACAAGATCTTTGATTTTATCATGGGTTGATTTTGCAACAAATGCGTTAATTTTCTAAAAATTGATTAATCAACTTTCAGTTTTACGCTGCAATATAAAACATACAGCAGCAGCATCAGAAGCTTCTTTGAAATCAATTTCTTCAAGTTCACCAGCATAATACTTTTTAATTCCTTCAACATATGAATCACGAAGCTTAAAATCATTTTGAAGATAAACACGATTTGCAGATTCAAGGGTGACATTGAGATTGTCAGAATTGATGAGGCTTAAAACAGATGAAAAATGAGCATGAATTTCTTCTTCAGAGACATCTAAACAAAAGAAGAATACGGTAATCAATTACTACTGTAAATTGCATTAGCAAACAAACCTTTTGCAATAGTATTACGAATTTGTGTGGCAGTACTTTCTTTAGCTCCAAGATAAACCATAGCCAAAGCGATTGAGATGGAAATTGGTGAAAGAATTGTTGAGGAATTAACACCAGCATCACGAAGAAGATTTAGAGCAAAATCAGCTTGAGCATCGACCATTGCAGGAAGTGGAGCCGACATATTTTCAAGATTTCGAAGGGTATGCTTCTAAAATAGAGGAACTAATATTTTGTTTAAAAGAGTTATGAAAGATGACACGTAAAATAAGGAAAAAAGCAAAACAAAGGGATAAAGATAGAAGTTAGAAAAACACAAAAACAAAAGGGGTAGATTGCAGAAAAAAATATATTCAAAATGTTTTAGTTTAATACCTCGGTGCTGCTAGCGTCCGACATCTTCTTTTTTCTATTTGTTTTTTGTTGAGATTATTTGTTCACTGACGACGACACAGCAACAGTTGAAAATTTGACAAATTTCAAGATGATGAGAGGTGAGAGGGTGGTGAATAAATGAATGAAGATTGAGAGATGAAAAAATGAGAAGTTTTTTACTTTCCTTAAAAAGTATTTAAATGAAAAAAAACTGATAAAAATGAAAAATTTGTTTGTCGTATTTATATGCTTTTTTGTTTTCACGATAACAGAAACAGAACGCGCTTTCATTGAAAATGAATCATCAAAAAAAGGGTGTTTGGGGGATTCATTACAGGCGAAATTCAGCCCATATCAATCATTTTGTTGTAAACAAAAATCAAAAAAGGATCATATTTTTTAAACAATCGTTTCACAAAAAAAACATCTAATACTGTAGGGGAAGGCAATGTCAAGGATAGCTGTTGTCTTGAATATTGATGAATATTTTGTTTGGTAACCATGGAAGGCTAACAATGGTTAAACAAAATACTTTGTTTAAAAAAAGCAATTAGCAAAAACGGCAAAAAACAATTGTGAATCATTTCAAAAATTCAAAAAGCGTCCAATTTCACAATTTTTCAAACTCACAGCAGTGATTCAAATGAAAAAATAGTATTTTTTTGTCTGAAAAAAATGGTTGAAAAACTTTTTTCTCTGTTTTCCCTTGATGTGTTCACCCATTCCAGTGACAAACAAACAACAACATTCAGCATTGGAAATAGAAATGGTTGGAAAAAAATTGAAAGGGGTGAGTCTTTCTTTCGGGTTGGGCCAGACTTCTTTTTTTGCCTTGTTTACTGCTGCTGTTGTTGCAAACTTGGACTGTTTTTTGTGAAGAGAGTTTTTTTATGTGTGCCTTTTTTCTAACATTGCTGTGGTTTTCAAAATGTGGCAATATAAATTCTCTAAAGAAAACAAATAAATGAATGGTTGGTTGGTGTTTGTTGATTCAGTGAGAAAAAGAATGGAACAATAAATGGCTTTGATCAAGGAACACTTTTAAAACTTGTTTATGCAATCAAAATTGCAAAAAACAAGACTAACTTTTGACTTTTAGCCTCTTTTGGTCAACACTGAAAACAGACAGACTTTGAAACTTTATATTGTTATTTGATCTCGATTGCGGGATCTTTAACCAAAATAGATAAATTGTTCAAAACAATGAAACGACAACGAATTCTGTTTTAAATTCAACTGATTTATCAAAAATCAAAAAAATTTATTTTAAAATCTAAAAATAATTACAGCGAACATAAAAAATTTAATTCAGCGCTAATAAATATGAGTCACAAAGAAAAAAAGTTAAGAGCAAAGTAAAGCTTTAGAAATTTTGTCAGAGTCTCCACCAAGAAGTTGAACCAATTTAAGACTAAAATCAAATGCTGTACCGGGTCCACGACTTGTGACAACATGGCCGCCACAAAAACTATTTGAAACAACAACATTTTCATCTTCACGGAATTTGTATCCTACAAAAAGAAGTTTATCTAAACTTTACAAAGGATAAGCTTAATAAAACATACCAGCAGCAATAATTTTATCTTTGACAGATGGGTATCCAGTTATATCACCATCTTTGCCAATACCATGAGTAGCTAAGATGAAAGGTGCTGCACAAATAGCCCCAACAATTTTACCAGCTTTTTCATGACGTTGAAGAATTTTGCCAAGACGTTCATCCTAAAAATTTCGAAGCTATTTGTAAATATTTGATATTCAACAGACATACATTAATAGTGTCTTCCTTAGTACTTCCTGGACCGCCTAAAAATAATACATTAATATATTGTATCACTATTGCTAAAAATTACAAAAGTACACATACCTGGAACAATAACAGCATCAAAATCTTTGTTTTCAATATCCTTGAAAAGTGCATCAGCTTTGATAGTAGTTTTTCGAGAACAAACAAAGTATTCCTCATCATTGAGATTTGCAACGGTAACATCAAATTCAGCTCTTCGCAAAACATCTACTGTTACAGTAAGTTCAATATCTTCAACATCTTTAAAAGCAACAACAAGAACCTTTGGTGCCATCCTTAGATAATCTAAAAAGTTTTGTTGTGTAATTGAAATAAACAGAACGCAGTTTTGTGAAAAAAGCGGATCCACAAAAACATAAACAAAAACTCGAACGTTTAAAGAAAATGCTCGCAGTATGCAACAAACAAAAACAACTGTGCTCAAAACAAAACATATTTTTTGAAAAAACGAACGTTAACTTTTAATTGCGGTGTGTAGCTCAGGAATAGCACACAAAAAATATGTGCATTTACTGTAATAGTAGTATTTTATTGTAATTGAATTTTTCTGTATTCTATTTGCTCTTATTACCTTTTACACCAAAAAATTTTCCAACCTTTTTTGCACTGAAAAATTTTTCCCAAATGCATGCAAAAAAAGAGGATTAGTCGTTTGCTAAACCCGTGTTTAATATTATTTTTCTTTGCTTTTCTCACGTTCTGATTTTTAATTTTTAAAATTAATATTTTAGGTAACAATGACTACAACAGAAACAATTGCAGCAAAAATGGGATCATCACCAACAAAAGTTCCCTCAATTCCATTCCATTTAAAGCTTGCTTTTGGTGGACTTGCGGGGTTTGTATTTATATTAGTTATAGTATACTATATATTTTATGTATTTATGAATACTAAAATCATATAGCATTTATCACAAGCTAAAATACATAATCACAAAACAATATAGAATAAATAATTACTTTTCAGGATGGGTGCTACAATGTTTGTACAACCTTTGGATTTGGTAAAGAATCGTATGCAATTATCTGGTACAACAGGAAAAAAGGAATATACCTCATCGTTACATGCATTAAGAAGTATTATCGCAAATGAAGGAGTATTTTCAGTATACAATGGATTAAGTGCTGGCTTAGCTCGCCAAGCTTCATATACGACTACTCGACTTGGTGTTTATACATGGCTATTTGAAAAAGTTAGCAAACCTGGAGAATCACCATCTTTTGCTATGAAGGCTGCTTTAGGGATGACTGCCGGAGCTGTGGGAGCATTTGTTGGGAATCCAACTGAAGTTGCTTTGATACGAATGACTGGTGATGGAAGACTTCCAGTAGAACAACGAAGAAATTATAAAAATGTTTTTGATGCTATTTTCAGAATTTTTAAAGAAGAAGGTGTTTCAGCATTATGGAGAGTAAGGCTTTTATTGCCATAAAATACTGTAATACTTTGATATTTTAGGGATGTGGCCCTACTGTCGGACGAGCAATGGTTGTTAATGCTGCTCAATTAGCAACATATTCACAAGCAAAACAAGCTATTTTGGCATCTGGATATGTAAAAGATGGAATATTTTGTCATTTCTTAAGCTCAATGATTTCTGGATTAGCTACAACAATTGCATCTATGCCTGTGGATATTGTTAAGACGAGAATTCAAAATATGAGAGTTATTGATGGAAAACCAGAATATAGTGGTGCTTTCGATGTTGTATCAAGGGTCGTCAAACATGAAGGCTTTTTTGCTTTATGGAAAGGTTTTACGCCTTATTATATGAGGTTTGCTTTTTAATAAGTATTTAAACTGAAGAGTTATTGAAATTTTTATAGACTTGGACCACATACCGTTATCACATTTATTATCTTGGAGCAAATGAATGGTGCATACTATAAATATGTTCATGGTGTCGTTGGTTCAAGTGGACTATAATTTAATGGATTAATCAAACTACTGTAGGATTAAATGACAGTCTTTTTCTTCTTCTAAAATTGTAAATGATATAAATGAAATGTGTTTTTAGTATACTGTAGAAATATTAAACTTTTTATTAAATAAAAATATATTTTATTATCAAATATCACCCATATAAAACAATAATAAGTGAATAATATAGTAAGATATTATACAGTAATATAAATACAAAAATTAATATATTAGTTAAATAACCGTGGATGTTTTTTATTAACATTGGGTGGAGAAAATCGAGCAGAATCCCGCTTTCGAAAATAATGTTGAGATGGATGATGCACTGGTGGAGGAGTTGATGGAGGTGGCGGAATATTAAACACTGGTTCTGGTCGCTTTGAACGTTTCAAATTTCTGAATGAAGAGAATAATGTATTACGTTTTGAAGTTTTGCTGAATGGAGGTGTGGCACATACTGTTGCACTTCGATTGACTGGAATTCTTGTATCTGAATGAGAGAAGTTTTCTGCATTGTTTGACATTGCCCGACGAATCAATGGATTCCTAAATAGTAAAACGTAATTCTAATTAAAGATAGGTTTGTACAAAAACATACGATGAATAAGAATTTATTGAATCATTAAACGTTGAGGTCGTTGTTTTAGAAATTTCATATTGAATTCGGTCATCATTAAATCGAAAAATTGTTGCATTTTTTTCAGTAAATTCTAAATCTTTCGGATTTCTAACATTTACTATAAGGCCATGTAAAAGAAATTTTTGTAAAAGCCTTGAACAATTTGCCCTCTGTATTGTCTGCCCAAATATTATCTTTGGAAGTATAACAAGTAAAAAATCGACTGCCTCTTTCATTGTAAAAGAATTGTCATATGGCCACAGATATTTCCAATGGCATTTTAATGGCATTTGTTCGTAAAAAATAGATAAAATTAAATTCCACTAAAAATTATTTATTTTCAATTACAAAAAATATATATATAAAACACACAAAGAAAATATACCTTTTTGGTTGCAAATGTTTTAGATTCATTTGATTTTTCTGATGGTGACGGAGAAGAAAATGATGATGGAGAATAGCATATTAAATCATGGATTTGATTATAAGACATGGATGAACAAGACTCTTTTTGGTATATTATTTGTGGAAAAATCGAAACAGCAATTAAAGATGAATAAATGAATGAGAGAGAGAAAAAAGGAAAAGAAAAGAAGAAGGACTCGAACTCCTCCTCCAACTCAATAATGGATTACGCTTGTACAGAATGAACAACCTCTTGAGGCTTATCCCCATTTTTCTTTTCTGCTGGTTCTAAAAAAGAAAAAACAAAAATTAAAGTGTGCCGAAGATAAAAGAGACTAACTTGGCGGCTCATTTGACCCACTTTGTTTTGGTCCGTCTGATCCAGGTGTGGTTGATGGCATATTTGATGGAACATTTCCTGCTTTTTCTGCTGATCTTGCACCCGGAGTGGCTGCACCTTGTACCTTTCCTGATTGATTTGCAGAAGCACCACTGCTGTGCACTAAACATTATCCATGATAAAAATGCAGTAATCTTCAAATAATAAAAGCTTACCATCATCTTTTCTAATAAAAACATCAGGATCAATATTCTTTAAAGTTTTTGCATCATCATCATTTTCCACGATTTGTTCATACAAATTTGATGGAGCCTTAAAGGGATCAACAGATCGTGCAACAGGCAAATCAGCCACTATAACAAGTTTTTTTTATATAATTAAAGACAAGCAAAAAACAAAGCTTACTCTCTTCAATATCCGGACATAATTCTTTTCGATCAGCATGAATCCTTTCAGCAGAAACCCCAATAATTTGGCATAAATCTTTGAGCTTTTCTTCTCGTAATATTTGTTTTGAGAGTCTTTGATGCATTGTTCGTGTAATTTTTATCCATGTTTCTGCGCGATTACTGTAGTGATAATATATTAACCCATAAACAATAGATGCAACAATTGATACCAAAATTGAAAATAAAATTATTACAATTGCATTTGCAGTTACCAATTCATTTACGCTATCTACATGTTCCACCAATTCTTTATTTGCTTTAGTTTCAGGTTTATCATCCATAGCAGCAGATTTGGATTCTTGATTTCCCATAAACCTTTTCAAAAATAAACTGTCAGTAACTTTCAATGACTCAGCAACAAATCGATTTGCAAATCATAATGCCAAAGAAACAAAGAAAAAATAAAAAATAAAACTTTATATTTTTTGTAATTTGCATGTATTGTAATATAATGACAACAAAATGCGCGTAAAAGTTTTTTTTTTTTAAAACTCTCAAATGTAGCCTGCTCGAAATTTTGGGTCCCAATATTGAGAAATCAATTTTTTATTACAAAAAAAGACGTATATTTGTTTTTAATAAAATATTTAAAATAATTTCTTTTTCAACAGTCATATTTTTGGCACAAATCCCCTCTTAAACGTTCCTTATAAATTTTCTTTTGAACCAACGAAAAGCGGTTCTCTGAAATCTGAAAAATTATATTCCAAATAAATACGAACTTTTGACTTTCAGTTTAATGTCCTTTTGAAACACACTCTTTTTTATATTTCTTTTAAAATAATTAGAATACGAGCAAGACATAAAAACAGGTGCAATATCTGATGTCTGCAAGATAACGTTTTTCCTCTTATCCGCTTACAAATGACAAAACTTTTCAATGCTGCTGCTTGAATGAAGATTTTTCTTTTAATAAAATTTGATTCAACAAATTATACCCTGGAAGATTTTGAATTACATAATTTTTATGTCATAAATAAAATTGGATTTACCGTAACCTTTTTCCTTGCAACAATGATTTATTGGCCGCTAATTTATGTCGTATTCACACAATCACCAAAACGAATGAAATTTTATTCTTTTATTACTGCCTATGAGCTTACAACATCTTATGTCTTTACGCTGCTACTATTTTTGGCACAATGCTGCTTTGTTTTTCCTTTTAAAGGCGCATATCTGACTGGATTTATTCAAGTTGGAGAAGCTGGAAATCCTTTGATGTTTTTTTCGGTTATTCTGACTATTGTTTTTGTTTGTCATTCTGTTGCAACACATTTATTGTATCGTCTTGGATCCGTTTATACTTCCGAGCAAGCACTGTCATTTTTTTCAAATCCTAAAAAATTAAATTCTATTTTAATTCCAGTTTTAGTTGTCCTTTTAGCACTTACAATAGGTTTGTTTTTAACAAATTGTTGGATATTTTTAGCATTTAAATATTTACAGTTGGATTTTCGATGGATCAACCAGAAGGCGAACTCTTTCGATCAATTTTAATGGCCGAACATTCATATTTTGAAGCCTTTTTTATACAACATCCATATGTGATGGGATATCACGAAAAATTTTCCAGTTATATTGAACTTCTATTTCTTAGTTTAGTAATTATTACAGTAGTTGCAGTACCATTTTTTATTTTTATATTTCATTTCTTTTATCGACGCCTGAAAGTGCTACAAAAGAATTTAACTTCCTCAAGAAAAAAGTGGCATGCAATGTTTTTAAAGTAATACAGTTATGTTAGTGCTGTTACCTATAACATTTTTCAGAGCGATATTAGCACAAAGTTTAGCTGTAATAATATATCTCTTAATTCCAATGATCATATTTTCAACTTCATTTTTATATCCATTTCCAAAATCAGCTTTAATTGGGTCTTCAATGCCGTTAATTGCTTCACAATATTCTATTATCGCTGCTCTAACACGCGTCTATTTCATTAAACCATATTACACTTATTTTATTAAGACATTTAATAAGTTTATTGGAAAAAAGTTACAAAAAAGTAGCATTGTAACTGAACGATTTTAACTTTGCTGAAGTATATTTTAGAAATGAACTTTTAATCTTGCAAAAGCTTTTACTTTTTTTTTGTTTTAGACATAAAAGTAAAAGAACACATGTTTTAAAATGTTTTCAATTTTGCTAAAAATTTTAGTTTGTTTTTTGTTGTTAGTAATAGTAGTAAAGTAAAGCAGTTGCTTCTTTAAAAAGCATGGTCTTTTATTTTTATAGTTTTCACTTTGTTGGGTACTGTTTTTTTTATTACACTTTCTTATTTTGTAAAAGAGACCAAAGAACCATTTTATGATTTTTATTTTAAAAGATCAAAATATTTTAATAAATTAACCTTTATAAATAAATTAATATCTTTATTTTATTCGATTCTATTTTCTTTCATCTCTTTAAAGCACCGCCATTCGTAAAGTAATGAAATGAGTAAAATTGTAAGAGTAAAAGTTGTTCGGAAAATTGGATACCAGCTAGCTGATGAATGGGACATTATCATTAAAATTGTCATTTTAAGCGGACATAAAAGAATCTAAAAAAAGACTGCTTTTAACAAATAGTAATAAAATAGAGATTACTGTAAAAATAAAATGTGCCAATATTAGCCATGGTTTAGATGTAAAAAGTCCAACAAGTAATAAAAGTGTTAAAAGTAGCCAAATTCCTGTTATTATGCACATCATTTGAACACCCCATCTAAAAGTTGATTAAGCATGTTTATTGAAAGAATTTTTAAAATGTGAAATAAAAGAAATTCTATCTTGTAACACTAATATTTTTGTTACTGTACTTTTTTAAAGTTTTTCGAAACAATTTTTATAACATTAATTTGCGCTATTGATTTTGAAAATAAATTTAAATAATTAATGAAAAAAGTTACCGTAAAATAAAATAAGGAAACGTCAATTCTTTAAATTAATAATTTTAGACGCGTTTAAAAACACCTGCATAATTTTTAATAAATCGAAAAAGGCGTTACCTTGACTCTTCATGATAAAATGAATCAGTATTTAATAACATAATAACAGAACTTTCAAGCAGCTGATCTGTTGCTAAAACTAATTGTATCAATGCAAATACCGAAACTGGAGCTTTTAATGTTAGCTTTTTCTTTGTTTTTGTTGTTGTTGATGGAGAGATACCATTTTCAAGAATTATTATTTCAGATTTATCCATTTTTATTCTGAGCAATAAAATTTAAGCAATAACAACAACAAATAAGTGAACAATTAACTAGTTTTTAAAAATATATTTTAAAGGCAAGAACAACAAATATATAAACAAACAAAAGAATGGCAGCAAAAAATTATATTTATATTTTATTTTGTTTAACGGAATATCAAAACTGTAGATCAGTTGATTCTCTTTTTAAATAATATTCAATTTCAAATATAAGCAAAGAAGTCTCTGAGGGGGAGAGTGCAAACATAAAAATCAAAAGAGAAGCACCGCCTGTCAATGTTATCAAGGGCGACAACAACAGTGGCAACAAACAAGTAGTATAATAATGCACTAAAACAAATGCTTGTTTGAAAATAGATTAGAAACCTTTTAAGTATCAACTTACAAAATTTGGTAAAGGGCAATTTAACTCGTGCAAATTTTAGGTTGCAAGTATTGAATGAACGCCCCCAAAAAATAACCATTGAACTTTCATCTTTCATAACTTTGGGTTGTTAGAATTCATTGGAAAATATATTTTTGGAATTAATATTGTGACCATATTTGTGTTCCACATTGTTTTCACAAGAACCCTGAGTTCAGAAGTGTATCAGCCATCTGGTTTGATAATATTTGTAATTTGATATATCATGTATTTCATGATATGTATATAAGATTACTGTAATATCTTAGAATAGCTTCAAGTCATTCGTCGATAACAACGCATTTCCAAATAAACAGCTGTTAAAAAACAAGCTTGAAATAATAGAGAACCCGAGAACGTTATTAACCAATCTCCATCAATTGATGATACCTGTGTCCATGAAACTAATGATATTGCAGATAATGTGGCATGAAAAATACAAACAACTATCTGAAATTTTTGACGCAGTTAATTGCGTAATTATCATTTAGGGAAAAACTTACAGAAAAAAAGATATGTGGAAGTAGAAACCCCGATTGATTACCCGATAATCCAAACATTGCAAAAATTGCAGAACCCATTAAACAAAAACTTATAATGCATGTTGCAATTACAGATAAGCTAAAATAAATAAAAATTAAATTAATTGTAGACTTTTGGTAATTAGCAAACCTAGGTTTTTGGGGTATGCCATCGATGTTGATTGATTGGGCTTGTGCAGATGCTACTGCGAGGGATGCAATCAACATAGCAGTTGAAAGGACCAATTCGATTAAAACTACTGTCCATGTTGCTGAACGGACTGATATCCTTGTCATCACCAGAGAAATGTTTTCCCGCTTTCAAAAAAAAATTTGACACCTAAAAATTTGACACAAACTCTTAAAACAAGTTTCAAGCTTCTATTTTGGGGCAACCACAAAAAAAGAATTCACGTCAAATTTTAAAAAATCTCTCTCAAATTTCAAAGTGGTTGCATAAATTTTTTATGCTTTCTTTTTTCGTTTAACTTTTTCACGTAAAATCTTTGTCAAAAGTGTGAGAATCCTCGGAAGTTAAAATAAGAGGTTTCAATGCATATCGCGCAAGAAAAGTGAAACAAAAAGTTCCAAAGTAGTGATTCTTCCGGTAAACTTTCTGAAGTTTATGTTTCAAAAAGAAAAAAAAAACTTTGTTACAAAAATTTTTCAACCAAAAGCCTTTTCTTCTTCTTTTGCTTTTGAGATAGCAGCAGGAAAATGTAATTTGAAACTTGAAAAAATAAAGCTTTTCAACTATCTTTTTTTTCAAATATTGATAGTTTTTTAAGAGAGAGAATAAGAGAATTGAAACTGATGATGAAGATGATGATGTGGTTGTTAAACAAAACATACTTCATTGAATTGAAGATAGGTGGAGCAAAATAAAAAGACAGAAAGAATATAAATAATGCTAAAATTTTTGCTAATTTTTAACTGACAGAATTTTTTGAACGTTTTTCTTCCTTTTCACGTTGTCTTTTGCCAAGGGGCAGGAAAGAAGAAGAAGAAAGAAAAAGATAATGACACAAAAAAACATAAGACTATGGATGATTAGCTTACATTTAAAACACACACAAAAAATAAACTTGTTTAAACTTTTTTTCCAGCGTTTTTTAACAAATTTATTTTGTTTCAATTTTGCAAAAGAAGAAGGACACGTAAAATAATGTCAAAAAAATTTGTTGAACTTTAAAGACCTTTTTAAATTTTTATACACAATTTTTAAAGTTAAGTTTAAAGACTAAAGTTTAAAACAAGTTTTTATTGTTAATTTTTTAATAATCAACATTTTAATGAAGATGAACTTGAATAAGAAAGTGTAGCAATAAATAAATGAGGGGAAAAATAGTTTTGCTCATTTTTATGCAGAATAAGTTTTTGAAGGCTCTCTTTGCAAAAACGTCGAAATATATTTCTTCTTCAAATAAACAACAAAAAAGTAAGGGAGATAGAAGAAAAACAAAGTTTCAGATTTGCTTTCCAGAAAAAAAGAAAGGAGAACAAATAAGTACAGTTTAAATAAACTCTTTGAAAACTTAAAGCTGAGAAATGTCAGCGAGTTATGTGGTCCTCCATCTCATTAGGTACTTGAAGAAAATGTGAAGTGCACTTGTGTAAATTATCTTTTAAGAACACACACGCAAACTATTTCCGGCTAATACATTCAAACAAAAATTAAATTTTTAATGAACTTTCAAAAAAAAGATTAAATTTCCCACAAAAAATTTAACTCCAAAAAGCAATCTATCCATTTTTGCAGCAGCAATCTTTGCTAATCCATAAAACATGAAAAGAGTGTATATATTTGGGTACAAAGAATTATAAATTCTTTTTCCAAAAGTATGTACTTAAACTTTTAGAAGGAAAAAGAAGGAGAATACTTTCAAGCCTCCTCCTCTTCCTCCCCCCAAGGCAAACAATTTAGAGCATTTTTAAGTTTCAACTTTTGAAGACTTCTTCCGTTTCTGTGTTTAAAAAAAGAACCCCTTGAAGCCTTCTTTTTCTGTTTGAAATTGTTAAAACTTTTTCAACGGATTTTTTTCTTTTAAAGATGATGTAACACACGTGCAATCTTTCTTTTTTTTGATTGAATTCAAAAGTTCATGAGAGAATAATAATAATGTGAAAATCAGGCATCAGACATCAGATATGAAGGCCATGTGAAAATGAAAACATATAGCCTATTTACATGGGTGATGGAGCGACTGAAACAAAATCAAATACGTACAATGCTGTTACAACCTGAACTTTAGTATCTTTGACTTTACAAACTCTTTTTTTTCTCTTTTCAAGAAATCTGAACATTCAGCTGATTTTTTGCTCTCTTTTTTTATAACCATTAAATGTCACATACTTGATCTTTTTCTTTCTCACTTTTTTATAAAAACAGTTTTGTCGTCAAAAAAAGAATCAAAGTTGTTAATCAAGGGCGCAAAAAAAAAGAAGCAGCAACGACATGTGTGGGGTTGTACACACGTATTTTTTGTTTCATTCAAAAAAGTCTTTTGAAACACATGAAAAAAATATTATGGGAAAAAAGTGAAAGAGAGATCAATTGATCAACGAGACAACATTGCTCGCTTTGGTCGTAAGTGTACTTTCTTTTTATTCTTCTTTTGATGAGGATTGTTGCTGCTGCCGCTTGCATTGCCAAGTATCAATAATACATAATCAGTATTGATTATCGTTTATAGTTGATATTTTGATGATATTGGAATTCACAGGAAAAAAGAAGAAAAAACATTGTATGATTGTGCGATTTTTTGCTGATATTTATTTTGCAGCGGGTCATTAAAATTTATTTTTAAAAAGAATGGATATAAAAACTTTAAAAGAATGTGAAATTTGTGGAGATAATAAAGATGTTAATCGGCATTATGGAGTTGTAGCATGTAAGTTATTTAATATAAATTTTAAAATTCTAAAGGGTTCAAATAATTGGCTTTAAACAGCAACTGTTTCAAATAAACTATAGCTATTTTTTTAAAAAAAAACATTTTGCTCGTCCTTTAAAGAGCTCCAGTCAAATAAAAAAAAGCGTTTAAAAATTTGTCTTTGAACCATTAACTAACTTCCGGCTTTTTTTATTCTCACATTAAAATGTTTCATTAATTGTCTATAAACCACATTTAAAACTCTTATAAATTGTTTATAGCTATTTTTTAGGCTATGGATGCAAAGCATTTTTTCGAAGATCAATATTTGAAAAGAAACGTTATGAATGTAAAGATGGTGGAAGATGTTCTATTCGGAAATGTAAGAATTGCACAAATTTCACCAAAAATTTATAAAAAGATTTTAGCAAATCGAAATAAATGCCGACATTGCCGTTTTGAGAAATGCCTTGAAGCTGGAATGTCAGAAGATTCATTTCGTGAATCACATTCCTATTCAAATTCAAGCAGCACAAACTCCAAACCAGCTAGTGTTATTCAATCTCCGATAAGCAGTCCCCTTTGTCCAGTCCCATGCAGTCCTCGAATATTAACTACCTCATCAGATAATTTAATAAACTTTTTAAAACTTATGACTCGATCCACCATTGAAGCCTATGATCCAAAATATGAAAATATGAGTTATGAAGAAATTCGAAAACTTCCTATTGGAAGAGATGTCACGTTATCAGAAGGCTTAAAGCATCCTGAACTTGTTGCACCACGAGTAAAGATAAATTGGAAATGTGAAAGACCAGCTGTATCAGCGGAATTAGCATTTGGATGGTATCAGATATTTGTTGTAACTGCCGATTGGGTTTGTTGAGGAAGATAAAAGCTAAAATCAATAAAATGTGTTTTAGGCAAGAGGCATTCCACAATTTCGAATGCTCTCCTGTCAAGATCAAGAACGATTATTCCAACTAAATTTTGCAAATATCTCATTCCCTTTATTGCTGTACTACTTTGCCAAAGATAATTTAAGCTTTGATAAAGTTCCAGCATCCAATGGTGGCTATGTTTCTCCTGAAATGTTTGAGTCACAAGTGTAAGTTTCAACCTATGCAAAACAAACGAAAACGATAATTTTAGAATTTCTGGCATGCTTCGAAAAATTATTGACATATATTATACTCATTTAATTCGGCCATTTTGTGAAGTCTCACTTGCTATGCCAGATGAGGAAGAAGTGTGCCTTTCAATGACTATCATGTTGTTCCAGTTCTCTGAAGTTTTATCAAATGAAGGGCACGTAATTTGCAAAAGTTATAAAGAAAAGCTGTTTGCCGCATTATATGAATATCAATTGTCTAAATTTCCAGATAAAACGGACATTGAAAGAATTCAAAGATATAGCCAATTATTAGAGATGATACAACGCACAACGGTTAGTTTAATCCAAAATAAAAGATACAAATAAGTGTGAAAAAAATGCTAACGTTAAACACGGAAGAATGCCAAAAAAGTGATTCTAATTTTAAAGGGTTTCACGACAAACAAAATGTCAAAAGTCACATGTGAAAAAAATAACTTTTGCAGGCTTTCAGTACAAATTTAAAAAAATAAAAAACATAAGTTTTTTCAGAAAGTTTGGTCAGTTGAATCAGATCTTCATCTTATGATGTCAACATTCGATGAAATGAATATTGATGGAATTCCAAAAGATTTGTTATTTAATAGATTTTTAATGAAAACTGAATAAATAAAAATATAAATATTTGTATGTATGTATGTATATATTTAAAAATATAAAAATGTTTATTAATAAAAGTGAAGAGGGTAATAGAAGCACAGAGAGAGAGAGCAAAATGCCGAAGAACAAGAAAAAAAATAAACAAACATTTCACAATTAATGCATTCCGTGAAGAAGAAGGGAGGGAATTTTATTTGTGAAAGATTAAGAAGCAAAGATGGATGAGATTTGTTTCAGTTTTCTTGGTTATTTGAAACCAAGAAAAACATTGATTCATTCAAAAAAAATAAATAAGGCTTGATTCTGGACTTTTTGAAATTCGTAAAGCATAAATAAAAAGATTTTTGCGTGAGTCAAAAAGGAAGAGATTATTAATGGCAGGCAAAAAAGTTATTTCTCACTTTTTTTTAAAAACAAAAACAAAGAAATAAGGTTTTATATGATAGATATAGAGCAAAAAAAAGAAGAAGGGATAAATAAGTCTGAAAATCCGTTAAAAATGTTTTTCACTAACTCTCTTTTTCCGTTGTTGTTGCATCAAGCAGCAGCTGACAACGTTACTTCCTACTAAAAACATTGTAAAAAAAACTCGTTCAAAAGCAAAAAAAGAAATAATAAAAATTGCAGTACATAAAAAAGGGAGGCCATCAAGGAAATTGCTTTCCTCTTCGAATTTTTATATATGAAAATTTTTAATATTGTTTATACTTTGACCTATTGTCATCTGGGGGCTACATGAAAAGTTAAAGCCAAAAAACTGCTTTAAAAATTACTTTTTTCGAACTATGAAATTCTGACATCTAAAAATGAAGTAGTATCCTGGGGTAACTCTCTCTGTCTTAAAAAGGCTTCCGACCTCTTCACAATTTGTTAAAACTTTTTTTTGAAGAAAGATTCCAGAACAGCAGCATTATTTATGAACACATTGTTTGAAAAACAAAGATCCATCCAAAAACAACAACTCTTTATTTTTCTAAAGCAAAAAAGAATATTCTCAAGAGTCGTTAAGTAAAGTCTAGAAAAGATATGAGTTATAACTCTTTCAGCAAACTTTTACCACTTTAAAAGGAGGCTGTTTGGATGAACTTTTTTAAAAGCATATAATTAGCTATAAATAACCATAAAGGGATAAAGGAAAATAGTATTGGGCTTTATTACAGACCCACATTAGAAGGCGTTTGTTTTCATAAACTTTTTAAGATTCTTTTAGCACACTTGCTAAAAAAACTGCACAACCATAGTTATTATTCGAGCAAAAACTAATATTATGCTTCAATGAATAAAACATTTTTAAGCAAAAAATGACCAAAGCTATGTTAACACTTTTTCAAACACCTAAACGTGTATGCTTTGTTAAACAATAAAATAAATATATATTTAAACCAAAAACATATACATACATCTTTTTATATACTCCGTTGAGACATAAATTCTAACATAAAAAAACTAAGATTAAAAATGCTTTTGACAGACATGAAATTAATATCAATCTCTCTCACTCTTTTTCTGGACAACTGAAAAAATAAAAAAATTTGTGAACAACTGACAAATTTTTTAAGCATAAAACATTTTTTTGAACAACAATAAAAACAGAGCAGAAGAAGAAAGAAACTCAATCATTCATTTTTTAGGTAAAAAATAAAATGGTCAAACAACGCAAAAGACAGTAAAATCTTAAAAAAAATGTGTTTCTCTCTTCTCGTATTTGTCATTACACGTTGCTTTATTTTTGACAACAGCAGAGATCGGGCTTTGGCATGTGGTGGATGCTTGTCTGTCACTAACAAAAAGTCGTGAAAAAAAAAGTATGTAAAAAGGATGTGGAAAAATTTGTAGTTTAAGCAGCCCTAAGTGAAATATAGTAGTTGATATAAACAGAGATATAATTCGTCGTATTTTAATAACAAAAAAATAACATTTTTAGATTATTAGAAAAAAGCAAAGATTAGAATTTGATCAACCAGAAAAACTACAATTAATTAATAAAAACAATAATTAAAAAGCTTCTTCAACGATGAAAATGTTAATGAAAAAAATGTCATTATAATTAAAATTAGAACTTTACTGGATGTAAGATGAAATGAAATAAAGCGTAAAGTCAGTAATCATAAAAATAGAACTTAAAAAGTACATTTAAATGTTGAAATTAAAAATACACATTTTAAAAAAATCCAAAAAGCACGTTTTTACTTTTGTGTCTTTGCTTATTTTTCTAAGATGCAAAATTATAATTGCACAAGGAACTTAATTAGCTCAATGAAGAAGAAACTACCATCTGCAAAGATGTTTTAAAAAAACATGCATCAAACATTAAACCTAAAATTTAACAACATGAATGAAAACATTCCTTTCAACTTAATTTGAAAAATAAAGAAAGAACTGAAAACAAACTTTTAAAAGATGTTTCAAAAAAATTGCAAAAAGTATTTTTTTAAAAAGCAACATAGTTTGTTCTCTGCAGCATCCTTAAAAGGCACGACAAAGAAAAAAGGTTAGTGCAATTTTATCAGCTAAACAAAATCTCTTTTTTTTAAAAAGCTAAAATGTATGTAAAACTTTTAGAGAGAAACATTTAATGACGCAAAAAAGAGTACTTTCCTGTTTGAATAAAAAAATGGTTAATCGCATTCACGTTGGAACCCAACAAAGATAATTGGAAGCCTTCCAACGGAAACAGAAAGTAGTGCTTGTAAAAAAAGTAACTGATTTATGCGAAAATTGAAAAAAAAATAAAATTTGCAAAACAGTTGAAGCTTTAAATTGGAAAAAAAAAAGAAAGATTAAGTTTAAAGGATTGTAAGCAGTTATTGAAGGACGCTTTAAAAGTAAAGCAATTGCTCTACAGAAATAAGCAAGTCTTTTGACATGCAAACACTTTCTGATAATAATGTCAAAAAAGTTTTTTGTATTCGCCATAATACTTGTTTTTATGCTACTTTAAAATGGTTAAATATTATTTAACCATTTTAAAGTGGCATAAAAACAAGTTTTGTCCAATAATTTAGTGGACTTCCAAGGATTGTTTTTTTACCATTTGCTTCAACTTCTTATTACGTCACATTGAAACTGAAAGAAATCCATTTTGAAATTATCATTAGCAGCTTCATGAAATGACAGTGATCAAGTTACTATAAAAGTTATAAGAAATAAAAAAACTTTTATGATCACTCTTTTTACGAGATACTATAATGGAGAAGGATGGTAAAGATATGATGAGTGGACATTCTGAATATAATCTGTCTTCTTTTTGTGAATTGAGTGATTCATTGGGTACACGTGATAAGTAGCAGATCAATTTTGTGCACTTGAAGCATTTTATAGCTTACGCCTATTAGGCGTCGCCTAATACCCTTGGATTAATAAAGGCTGTTCAAAAAATGATAAGAATACTTTTTTTCAATACAAAGTTTTAAATTTTCTTCGAAAAATACAAAAATTATAAAATTGCAAATAGAATTATATCACAATTTTATTGATCACTTGTCGGCATATTTTTGCTCTTTCATCTTTTTTCCAAAAACATTATTTTAATGACAAAAAAAATATTGCTGGCTAATCGTCTTATGCTCATAAAATAAGAAAAATATCCTTCTTCTTTTTTCCTTTGGAGCAACTTTATATAAGTATTAAGTAGGCGGTAGACCAAAAAGAGGTTCTGATAAGCATGCAAGAAAAGGAAATGTTGAATTGTTTTAAATGAGCTTTTCATTTTCTCACTCCTTTGATTACACCTTTCTTCTTTTTTCTTCTTGTTCTCTTTGTTGGTATTTACCGCCAAACTTTGATGTCCAAAGCAAATTAAAAATTAAATAAAATGTTAAAATAAATTTTAAAAGATTTTACGATACTGAAATGTTATTTAAATTTATATTATTACTATTAACAGGTAAGCAACACAGACTGTGTTACATAGTTTTAATAGCTATTGTTTTAAATATGTAACTTTTAGTTGTGGTGCCAGGAATAGCTCAAAATTCATATTCTAATCTTTTTATTAATGGCAGTACACCATATCATGAAGATTGTGCAGATATAACACTTACTTCAAAAATACAATTAATTATTGATCGACGAAGCAGAATGCTTACCGGGTGTGAACAACATGGAATACAACCCAATATTTCAATGGATCACAATGCTATTTCAATTTGTACACCTTTGTTAGGGTTAGCAGCACAAATAATTATTGAATATTTTTTAATTTTATTTTAATATTTTTAGATGTAATCAACTCTCAAATGCAACAGCAATTCCAGCTTCCTCTGGAATTTCATTCATAAATCTACAGTACACTTTTTGCAATGTTTCAAATGGTAAACAAGGAAATTTATGGGATGATTATTTACTATATGTTCAGGGATTAAATTTTTTTATCACAAATCTTCTTACGGGAAACCCTGCTCCAATTTATAACTGCAATGCTGGGATCTCGGTAATTGGAGAGTATACAGTTTGTAAATCAGAAACATCTGATATTAATTGTATATTTTCAAGTTTGTTTTTTTCTTATTAACGATTTAATTTATTTATATTGCTGCTATTGTAGTTCCTTCTATGTCTTCCACAACCACAACAAAAACGTCTACGACAACAACAACGACGACAACCACGCCATTGACAAGTACAACAAGTTTTCCTTCGACGAATTCAACAACAACTCCAACAACTACAACTGAACCAACCACAGTAACCAATGCAACTACGACAGAAACCTCTGTAATAACAATTATTACATCCACATCAAAACCAATAACAACAGCTACCACAACTTCAACACCAAGCACAATCTCTTCCATAACAACAAATTCAACTGTGACTACAAGAAGCACTACTTCACATAGGACAGCAACAAGTCCATTGCAATCCACAACGCATTCATCAACTACTCCTTCACCATCGCCAACAACACATATTTCAACACCCAGAACTTCTGCTCATGTCTCCCCATCAACTTCAACGACTCCACTTCCCTCATCACCATTTGTTCCACCACAAAATCCATATGGTATAAATTGCACAAATCCTGATACTGAATTAGATGCCATTTATTGTCATGTTGAAGCTGTAAGTTTCTTTTAATATACTTTAAAAAACATTTTCAGATTATATTTTAGACATATTATACAGCTATAAATATATCAGAGATAGTTAACAATACTCTGCATTCTGTTAATATTACAACCCTAACTCCAAAAGAAGTTTTTGCGGTTGTTGGAATTTTTAGACGCTGCTCTGAAATTCCAGAATTAACTCATCGAGTATATATTTTTTCGTTTAAAAAAAATACAATCGATTAAACTTTAGGCATTTACCGATATGTCAAGAATGATGGATAGAATGTTGGAAGCCCCTTCAGAATCATATGTTCGAACTCATGAAGATGGAATAAAAACAACTCAAATAATTTTGAATTCAATTAATCGAGTAATTCTAAATTCACCTTCTGATGTATCGTATTTAAATGGAAATAATGTGGCATTGCTTGGAAAAACACTGGATTGTGAAAGCCATAATGATGCCGGAGGGCTTGTTGACAGTGGTAATGAATTTTCTGGAGACCGCAATTCAAAAGCTAGAGCCTCAATCTCTATTGATGGAGCAGTTGCTTGTGAAGGACAAGGTAATCTTACTTCTGCATTATTCACCTATAAAACAAATTTTAGGTCAACGAGTCTTTTACACAATATATCGAAGTTTAAAATTTTTTATTGGCGACAATTCAAAAGATACTACAAAAAATCATTTCTATTTAAATTTTGATGACGACGAAATAACAACGCAACCATCTGCGACACAGTCTAAAAAATGTAATCCAAGCATTTTTGAAACAGATGGATCAATCCTTTCTGGCAGTGTTATTTCAACGAATTCAAGCTCCTCTCAATCTTCTTCTTTTTTTGCTCATTCAGTTGCAAAAGAAGGAATAAATCAAAATATTGTTACAATAAAATTTGATAAGAAGCATGTAAGTCATTACAATATCCATAAGAATACGGTAAGCATTTTTAGATTGGAGTATTTTTGCATGGAAAACTTGGAATTCGATGGTGGGATGTGGCAGCTAATCAGTGGTCATCAGAAGCCTGTAAAGTTGAAGAAACTGATGATTACTATATTTCCAAATGTACACATTTAACTGATTTTACACTTCTTGTTGATGGCATAAACACCGATCCAATTTTATGCGATAAAGTTTTGGAAATTGTAAATTATATTGTTTCAATTGGTTCCATGTTTTCGTTGCTTATTCTAAATGTTATTTATGTTATTATTTTGTAAGTTCTTAGTCCCATTATATAGAACATGTATATTAACCCGTTTTAGGATACCTCCATTAAGCGAAAAAATCTTTTCAAATATTTTTCTCAAAATTGTTCCTAAAAGTGATAAAAATATTGCCTCATTCATTTATTCTTTCCTATTATTTTTATTCTTTTTTACGTTTACACTTTTTTCAAATCAAGATCAAGTTGTAATTAAAACAGGCTGTTACGTTGTTGCTGGGATTAATTATTGGCTCTTAATGACGTATGTTTTTTATAAACATTCTCTGTAATAGGATATGTTTTCTAGTTGCATAATACTTTCACTATTTCAATCATGGAAAATTGTTAAAATGTTTGTATGGAATTCAAAGCTTGAAAGAATATTTCATTTAATGACAATGAAGAAAGTTATTTATCCCATTGCTTTTAGTATGTTTTTGATTGACTTACGGTAATCATTGATAAACAGTGCATTTTTAGCATTCTCAACTTTAATGACAATTATATTTGGTATTCTTAGTCAGGGAGATTTTTTTAGAAGGAATGATTCATTGTAAGTGTTGTGGAATACCGTAACCCTATATTTTACAATGTCACATATTTTTAGTTGTTGGATTCGACCTACCTATCTTATTCCAGCCGTAATTATCCCATTAACAATTTTAAGCATTAATGCGATTCTGACAATCTTTATTATGTCTCTCCGGTTATTCCCACATTTTACAATCTCAAAACTTATTCGTACTTCTTCAACAAAAATCAATAAAATTTCAAACAAAGAAGCTCGAGAACGGGCATTTGTGTTGTTTTTAGTACAGTTTACGTTGGGTGTTCCCTGGCTACTTCAATATTTTACACTCTTTGCACCCAAAGCAACAACATGGCATTACACTTTTGTTATTGTAAATGGATCTCAAGGGATTATTATTTTGATTTCTTTTATTTATCGCTGTTATGGCACATACAAATCATATAACTTACAAAAACGACTATGGACTTAAACGTCATCATAAAATTGTATTTTAAAAACAAATTATTTACAACGTTTTTAATTACGGTAATATCATATTTTTGCTAAAAACAATTTGAAAGAACAGACGTTGTCGAGTGTCGTTTAGCCAACACCTAAAAATGTTGATTTGTAATCAAACGAGAATTTGCTGGAAATGATGATGCTTACTAAAGAGATTTATTTTAAATTAAAAATTTATATTCATTGCATATAAATTTTTAATTTACTATAAAAACATGTATCTTGATTCATGAATATTAGCTCCAAAAATTGTCCCCCTTTTCCACAACAAAATGTTGGTTTTTACGATTTATTAAATAAAGTTAACAAAAACACATAAATAAACATTATTACACAATAGAGAGATACAAAAAGATTAAGACATTAGCAAGCCTATCACGAAACAAAAACAGCCGAATATAGCATTGCTGACCAGATCGTACTCCAAAGTTAAAGTTCTGCTCCTTTCTTTTGCCAAGATCCTTCTCGTTTTTCATGGAGCTTCTTTTGCTTCTTAACATTTTCCTATAAAATAATTAGGTTTAATAATCTGTACATATATATGTAAAAAAATATTAAACTTACGAGGTAAATTAAACCACAGCCACCATCAAGCTTCTTCATTCGAATCATTGGAACTCTGTTGCCATTGTCGTCAATCTTTTCTTCGACTGTAAAACGATGACGAATCGGCAAATCAAAACCTTCAACAAGCAATCGACGGTTAACATAGATTTTAATCATATCGGCTTCATATAAAGCAAGTGAACATATAATAGCATAATTAGGACCACAACCAGAATCTTCATCCAAATTTGCACCACGAGAATAATAGCATAAGCATACTCTAAAAAATCAATATAATGTTTGAGTCATAAATTACAGATAAAAACTTACTGTTGACTTGCTGGAATTGGAAATATTCCACGTTGATAGGGTTCACATGCTTCTCTTTTACTTGGATCAGATGAAGACCATTCTCGATCAAAACGAATAATAAGAGAATCTTTAACCAATTCAAAATCTTCTTCAACAGCTTTTTCATACGGGGGAATACCAAGTTCTGTCAGCAAATCAGCAGGACTAAAAATATATGTAAACGTAATTTTTTTAACAGATATTAATAATAAAAAAAACTTACACCTTCTTTGCCCAATTATATTCACTACCTGCCGCACATTGAAGAAGAATAGCAGTAAAGAGAAGGAGTTTCAACATTGTGAAGTACAGACGAGATTGAAGTAAAAAACAGCAGCCAACAACCAAGAAATTGAAAGAAATAATGTCATTTTCCCGTCACTGTGTACCTTTTATACCAAATTGTAAGATGAATGTAAATAACAATTGTTGTTGCAATGTAAATTTTCACAAAATTATATGTAACTTTTTTTGTTTTCAACCAAACAAGGTCGTTAGAGTTTATTGAATTTTTTTTGCATTCTATTTAGTTTAATAAATGGTTTACATTTATTTATTGTATATCATATACAGTATATGGTTTTGGTTTGTTCTGTAACTGAGAATATCACGTGAATCGCGTTTAATTTTTACCTAATTTTTGATTTTTGTTGTCACTTTTTTATGCTTGTGTTACTGTACGTTGTACAACTTATTAATTAATAATTTATTTAGGATTATTTCGTATCAATTAGTGTTGCTTTGGTTCTGGATTGATGACCTTATAACAAAAAGGTAATGTTTTTGTTTAATGTAAAATGTGATTTATATTTGTAATATTGTAAATATAATTTTTATATTTGTTGTTTATCTGCGTTTAAATAAACAAATTATTACGCTAATTTTTGTTTAACTTTAAAATAATTTATGTAAAGGAAATGATCCTTAAATTTTAATACTTGATTTTTTGAAATCTTTTTGCACTATACTTGATTGCTTTAGTTTATACATGACTATATTTATTTTGTTATTCTTTTCATTTCTTCTTCCGTAAGTTTTGTCTTATACATATTTATTACAAGGCGTTGTATAAATGTATGTTTCAGAGCTGTAACAACGGCAGCAAATCAAGGCTTTATTCAAAGTGTGGAATGTACAACTACAAAATTAAAACCAAATTCATGCTTGTATTTTGTTCTTAGAAATGATTTAGCCCATAAACCAGCAGCAGAATATTGTTATGTCAGCATATTTTATAACACCTTTTATGTCATATCTTAATAATGCTATTATTTTAGACAGCATTTAATGGAGCTCTTGCTTATATGAATTACAGTGAAAGTGAAATAATGGATTTTTCAAAAAGATATTTTTGGTGGGCTAAATCTAACAAAAATGTTGATCGACTTCATACTGCTATGGCAATATCCCCTTCGATGCATAATTTTGAAGAAAGAGGTGTTGATCCTGGTATCTATGCTCTTCTATCAAACATTGTTTAATCTATATCATTTTATAGTAATGACACCATCAAACATTAATCCAAAGGAAGCGCTTAATCTAATAGGTAGGATTTTAATATTTAATATGATATCTAATAACAGGTGATCGTTTATAGTCGATGATTCAATTTGGTATCGAAGTTTTAATCCTGAATATAATTCTCTTCACCATACTTTACATCGATCTCTACGAGATAAAAATTATCCAGCGCGTGATGAGGATGGTAAAACGTATGATTTTGTTGTACAACATTGCGTTTAATAATAACGATTTGTTTATATTTAGAACAGGAAGAGATATATATGTTAATATTAACCCTAAAACATCACAATGGTCAGGTACTCTTTCTGGTCGAACTGTAAGTCAGACTGTTATTATATTAATTGTTTCATTTAAAAAAACTATTTTCAGTTGCCATTTATTTGCGAAGTACCAAGGTATCACTATTTCTCGATTAAGAAAAAAAGAGTTTTATGCAACTTTATTCTAGGTTTCCAAAAATTTATTGTCAAAAGGGATGGATGTTAAATTTAAAATCTCGTTCATGTTTAAAACTTTATAAGAAAGAATTAAATTATGCTGAAGCAATATCACGGTGTCAATCAAAAAATGCAAATTTGGCTGCTATTGAGAGCTCTGAAGAACTTAATATGATACTCCGTAAGTTAAATTTTGGATACTATGCAATAGATATAAAATGATATAGGGATAAGAAGTGCTGGGGGGGGGGGGGGGGGGGCTTTATCCTCATAAATTATGCGGAACCTCTTCATCCACTTTGATATAACAATGCTCACCTTCACTTCATCAACCGTAGCAAAAATGAGCTCGAGATTTTTTTGATACAAAATAATTTTTTCATTTTTTAGGTCCTTTCTATTATACAGTTAATGCGCCTATTATATGGACTGCAACACGGCTTGATACAAAAAAATATAATGGTGAATAAATTTTTTTTTATTTAAACTAGTATTGAAGACTCGTGTATTTTTTATTTCGTATTGATCGGAAAATGTCATGAAATATTTGGATCAGTGTTTTCCCGTTATGTAGAGAACATTTGTAGATTAAACGGGAATCATAATTTGATTACTTAAAAAACAAAAAAATCAGGAATTAAAATGGCAAATATTCTAATGATACTTTCATATTCTTAGCAATTCTATTTTTTTAAATCGGAATTGGAATCAGGAAAATAACTGGTCTGGATATTGTGCATGATTTTGTAATCTATTTTTTAGTCAATAATTTAATCAAAAAATACGAGTTTTTAATACAGCGATATTTTTCAATGGTTTGGTTTTTAATTTTAAATTTTAGATAATTTGACAAGATATTTATCATATACTAATGATGAAGATAGTAAGCGTGAAAGTGTACAATTGTTTTTGGACGAAGTGGCATTCAATATTGACAGTTCTCAACCAACTCCGTTCTTCAGATATAATACTATGATGGATCAAAACCCTAGATTAAATGATATTTCAACAAATCTAGCTGATCGCTGCTTTATATTAGAAAAAGGTTCTATTTTTAAAAATTGTGATTGTAATACTGTAAAAGCTAGGCCTTTGTGTCGAAAAATGGCATCTACTCAACGTATCAAGTAATATTACTATTGTTTATTTTTTGTTTAACTTTTTTAAAAAATAAAAATTATTTTTTTATTGTTCAGGGTGTCCCAACGAAATTCCGGGTTTACATTTGGCCGGCAAATTTTTTGTATTAAAGTTTAAAAAAAACTAATGGCACAGTTGTTATCAGTGTCGGTTAGGATTTTTTTGATATAAAAATTTTCTTGATCCGGTGAAAATTTGCATATTCTCCATTATGACAAGTCTATGACAAGTGAGAGTAACACTAATTTTTATTTTTGAAGATTTTAATGCTACTGTCATCTTGTCATAGTGGAGCTGTTTTTTTCATTTTCAAAATTAAAAAAATTATTAAAAATAGATAAAAAACAATTATTTAATAACCTTTTATCTATCACAATGGACAAAGGGAACAAATTTTGTTTAATAACCTTATTTATTACTTTTACAAAGCGCAGCTCCAATGAAAAATGGTGAGAGTAATCACAAAAAACGATAAATTTTTTTTTCGATTACTATCCCTCCACACAAAAAAATGTAAATTTAGACGTTTTGAACTTGCCGCAAAAAATCAACTGAAAAGTACGAAGGTCAGGAAATTTGATTTTTTGTTTAACGTTATTTCCTGATGAATGCTAATGGCAAAAATTTAATTTGAACGATACGTTATTTTATCTGCTACTACAGTCGAATCTCGATTTTACGCGCCTCGATTCTACGCGGACCTCGATCTTATGCGGTACTTTTTCGGCCCCTTCAAGCAGAAATCCTTGTAAACGGACCTCGATTTTACGCGAACCTTGATCTTACGCGGTTTTTCAGCTGTCCCTTGAACCGCGTAAAATCGAGGTTCGACTGTACATTTAATCAGTTACTATATCCCAGGGTGAATCCGGCTGATAATATTTTGTCCTTTACTACTCCATTGCTAGACGACTTTATAGAAAATGGGTTATCATTTAATTCATTTTAATAAATACAATACTTATATAATATGTTACATAATAAAAAAAAACGTGTTGTCCATATGCATCCAGAAGAATTCAAACTCTTTAAAAATTTTTATTTTATTATAAAAATAGTGTATCCTTATTGTTCTCCGGGGAACAATGCATTGTCCATTCTTGCTTGAAGTGATTTAAGGAAATTTACATAGACTACTTTGCCCCTCCCCCTTTTTTTTGATATAAAAGGAAAGAAGAAACAAAAAAATGACATATTCTCATTCATTTTCTTGGTTTGTGACTGCTCGTTACTTCAATCTCTCTTATGTACTCAACAATGTTGAAACTTCTTCTCTTCACTGCTGCTGTACTCCAATTTGCTGCTGCTGTTGAATTGCCTCCTGCAAGTGAAGTTGACTGGCGCAAAACTCGGTCTGTTTTTTATATATTTGGAGGTATTATGTGTAAATTAATATGGTTTTTAGTCCAGCTAATTTGCTAGCTGAAGTTGGTGCAAATCTTCGGGATACTGCTGATGAAGATTTTGAATTGGTTAAAGAACCTATCATCATTCGTTTTGATCGTGATTGGTCATCATCGGATCCACTCAACCGTGAAAGATGTCCAATTTTTACTGGAGAAGGAGGAATAACAGCAAAAAATCAGTAAGTTGTTTCTATTATTATTATATAGTTTTCCATGTTTAATAGTACCATTTTTTAGAGTATGCTTATGTTACTATTCAGAAGGTGTGCATGAAGCTGATGATTATCTTAAATGTGGTGAAAATTATGGAGCCATATGTTCAAGTACACAATATGCTGATGTTGACGTTTTTCCTTTTGCTGGTAAATATATCAACTTTCGTACTGGAAGACTTGGAAACTTAACAAAGTTTACTATTCAAGAAAAACTTGGTGATGATGGTAATATTGTTCCAATGATTCGATTGAAAAAGATTCAAGATGGTTGTGGTCTTATTTATGTTGTAAGTCTTTTTTTATTGGGATATATAAGAGCTCGAACTGCTGTAGTCGTGCGCATATAAAGAGCTCATATATTTGTCCATCTATTTACACAAATTTTAATATGTGGTCTTACATTTTTAGGAAAATGTTTACAAGCAAGATAGACTTCATGAAATGCAAGAAGTACAAGATTATATTGATAGTTTGGAATGGTAAGTTGCTTAATTTGATTATGCTTAATAACCAAATTCATCATATTTCAAGCCCACCGTGCAAGGTTGATAATTGTGATGCTGAAATTGATGATGGAACACATCTTTATCCTCCTTCAAAAGAAGAAGCAACTCCAGAAGCAACAACAGCAGAAGAGTAACCTGATCATCAATGTTTTTTGTTCGTTCATTCTTTTGTTCTTGGTGATGCGTGCTGATGTTTCAACAAAGAATTTATGAACTGCTTATCTCTTCTCTTTATCTCTCTCTCTATTATATAATAATAATGTTTAATTTTGTGTTTTGGTTCGATTTATTTATTAATAAAAAAAATTTTTATAACAATATTTTGGTGTGAAAAAAGGGCATTGAAGGGGATAACAACAAAATAATCTAAAAACTGGAAGAAAAAGTTAAATAAAAAAAAGTTAAACATGCTAACTTCGAGGATTAAGATTACACATTGCATGCGAGGGCGTTTGCAAAAGAAATGCAAGATGAGTGCATGAAAATGATCGCCTGCTTATAACGCTGTTTTTATCAGAATCGAGTATGCCTGTTTAACACGATTTTTTCAAAATGATCGTATCGACTTGAAACTTTCAAAATTATGTAAAAATGGTCCAAAAATAAGATTGGAATTGGTTTTGGATCACTCCGATATCCCGGACCCGAGATACCGTAACCCAGCTACCGTATACAAGGAAAAATCGAAAATGTCGAATACCCCATATTTTTGTATTTGGAATCGATTAAGGGACTCAAAATAAGCCTAAAATTAAATTTTCAGATTTTTTGGACCCATACAACTGAAATGGGATCAACTTGAAATTTCGAAAAATTTTCAAGTACAGTAAAACTTTTTTTTTTCGGTATATTTTATTACACCAAAATAGCCCTAAAAGTTGCCCAAATATCTGAGGTTTATTTTGGTATATGATTTGTGGTAGTGCCAGGTAGGGAGCATGGTTTTTTCAGCCAAAAACTGCTGGAAATCAACATCTCCAGCATCATGTTGGAGATGTAACTCCCGTTATATGCAAGATATTGACACAAATTAACTTTTGGGAAGAAATACTATGTTATTAGAGCATGCTGGGTCATTTGGAGCATTTTTGGATATCAGCGGGCGATATGGGGTCTATATAAAATCTCCAAAATAAGCAGTATGGATATGAAAGGAAAACCGTCAAAAAATGTCAATTTTTCTTAAGGAATATATGTAATTGTGCTATAATATTGTAGAGCATATACAAAAATACCAAAATAATGGATTTAACACTGGATATAGGTCATTATTGATTTTTGCGCATCTGTTGATTTCTTGCATTTTTTCGGTTATTTTCAGTGTATTACCAAATGGTGAAAAATGAAAGATATCGACATTTTTTAATATCTGGGATAAAATATTACATGTCTAGAATGATTAGGGTCAATTTCAAGCCATGGGTACTATTATTAACAATTTGCCAGCCACTTATGTTAGGATGTGCAAATAACTTTAACTTATCTAAACTTATCTCAAGTCGATACGATCATTTTGAAAAAATCGTGTTGAACAAAGCCTTGAATTTTGCTCGATTTTGAGAAAAACAGCGTTTTATAATTTTTTAAACTAGTTTGCAAAATTTAGGTTATTTTGGCAAGAAATTTTACACAAAAACCGAAAAAAATTGACTTCTACGATATTTGGCAAGAAAAATTGCCACAATTTAGTGATTTTCCTAAAATCGACAAAAAAAGTGTCAAAATTTCAGTTGTTCTTTGAAAATTCTGCCAATTTTTACCTTACCGCAGTACACATTATTAAATTGTCAGTTATTGTTCCTGCTTGAAGCGAATTCTTCAAGCGATTTGTTGAAATTTACATAGACTAATTTGGCCCCCCCCTTTATTTTTTTCATATAAAAGGAAAGAAGTATCAAAAAATGACATATTCTCATTCATTTTCTTGGTTTGTGACTGCTCGTTACTTCAATCTCTCTTATGTACTCAACAATGTTGAAACTTCTTCTCTTCACTGCTGCTGTACTCCAATTTGCTGCTGCTGTTGAATTGCCTCCTGCAAGTGAAGTTGACTGGCGCAAAACTCGGTCTGTTTTTTATATATTTGGAGGTATTATGTGTAAATTAATATGGTTTTTAGTCCAGCTAATTTGCTAGCTGAAGTTGGTGCAAATCTTCGGGATACTGCTGATGAAGATTTTGAATTGGTTAAAGAACCTATCATCATTCGTTTTGATCGTGATTGGTCATCATCGGATCCACTCAACCGTGAAAGATGTCCAATTTTTACTGGAGAAGGAGGAATAACAGCAAAAAATCAGTAAGTTGTTTCTATTATTATTATATAGTTTTCCATGTTTAATAGTACCATTTTTTAGAGTATGCTTATGTTACTATTCAGAAGGTGTGCATGAAGCTGATGATTATCTTAATTGTGGTGCTGATTATGCTTACATGTGTTCAAGTAGACAATATGCTGATGTTAAAGTTTTTCCTTTTGCTGGTAAATATATCAACTTTCGTACTGGAATACTTGGAAACTTAACAAAGTTTACTATTCAAGAAAAACTTGGTGATGATGGTAATATTGTTCCAATGATTCGATTGAAAAAGCTTCAAGATGGTTGTGGTCTTATTTATGTTGTAAGTTTTTCTTTTGTTGGCTCGAACTGCTGTAGTAGTGTCCATATATCAGCGCATATACTACTTATCCAGCGATTTTCATACATTTTAATTTGTGTCTTTGCATTTTAGGAAAATGTTTACAAGCAAGAGAGACTTCATGAAATGCAAGGAGTTGGAGATGATTTGAATAGATTGCAATGGTAAGATTTTTAATTTATGATTTAAAAGGTAACAACAACGTTATTCGCCTTTTTTGTGATGTTCTTTCAGAAGCAACTCCAGAAGCAACAACAGCAGAAGAGTAACCTGATCATCAATGTTTTTTGTTCGTTCATTCTTTTGTTCTTGGTGATGCGTGCTGATGTTTCAACAAAGAATTTATGAACTGCTTATCTCTTCTCTTTATCTCTCTCTCTATTATATAATAATAATGTTTAATTTTGTGTTTTGGTTCGATTTATTTATTAATAAAAAAAATTTTTATAACAATATTTTGGTGTGAAAAAAATGGGGATTGAAAGGGGATATTTGCAAAGATTTTTGTAATGCTGGCTTGTTGGTTAACTTCATGGTTTGGTGGCTATTTTGATTGTCCATGGCAGCGAAATACATAAGGTATATGAGTTGTATCAATGCAACAAAATTTATTGCCTTTTATTTACAAATTAATTTAATTATCAATAATTCGATTAAATAGGGATTATTTATAAACTAAAGTCTTCCGGCTCTTTCACGAATTAATTTTGAGCATTGCACAATGCAGGCCATATCCGATATAATATCAGTAAATAAAAATTGTTTTAATAACGATTGACAATTTCCAACTAACATTGTTTTACATTTTGGCTAAAAAATTTTTGGATTACAGCAGTTGGGTTACAGTGATCGATTCTAATATAAAGAAACTTACGCCATCATTGGTGCATGTGCATGAAACACATGGAGATTTTCTTGTTGTATGACCTCTTTCAACTTGTTCATTTCCAATTGAACAAACTTTTCGATCAGCCCATTTTTCTAATTTAATTCTTGGAAAATCTGTACATGGTACTTGGGCATTAATGAGCTCATTTGGCATTGAAAAAACATCTGGTTGAATCTTTGTTAGTGCAGCACTATTTTGACATAAAATTGAACCAAGTTTAACTTTTCGAATTTCGCTCAGCTGTTCAAGGCTGAATTTTGTTTCTGCTAGATCGTTCTCGTAATAAAATCTATCACATTTTTTAAGTCGACTAAATTGTTCTCCAATTATACAAGCCATTGTAGGAGGCATTAATGCACCACCCATTGGTCTCTCTGAAAGAAGCCCAGGGAAGATGTCAATATCATCCACATGATCATAAACAGATTCCAATGCAGCAATTGATGCGGGATCCATTTCAGAAGATAAATCACCAAAACTTAAAGCTCTTCCGAGGCCACAATATTCTCGAAAAGCATTATATGGTTGAACACCTGTAATTTATCAAAATTGTTACAAATATGCCAAAGTAAAAAACTACCATGATCTCGTGCTCGAAGGATATTCAATGTTATCAAGTCCATTCCTGATTTGGGTTCACCTCGACGTCCAAAGAGATGATTTCGAACGGCATTTGTAATGTGCCGATCAAAGGCCATTGATGGTGTACCAAGTAATCCAAGCAGCAAAGAATCCATTCCACCATTTTCTTTGTCATATATTGATTCAACATTATTAAAATTTTGTATTAAATCAACTGGTTCAGAATGATTACGGTAGAAAGAATTTAAACGTGGAAACATTCGTCTAATCAATGTATGTCCAAATCGAAAAGCAGCTAAAAATTAAAATGTTTTGTTATTGATGAGTTTTAAGATTTTTACCAGTTGCAAATGGATGTGAAATAGATGCATCACAGGTTGGATCATAACCTTTAAAGTATCCGGCTTTCTTTGGCACCAAATCATATTTTGTCATAAACGAATTTCCAATAAGTTTTGGTAAATATTCTGAATAAACGATGTGTTGAAAAACAGCACCCATAATTCTGCGAGTTTCAAGATACAATTTGTCATCAGACCAAAAAGAATTGATCGATTCTAATTGGTGAGCAATTCGATTATGTTCTCGCATAAAAATTGTATGAATTGTTGTTAGACCTGGTTGATGACTATTTCTTTCATCACCCGCAACGAAGCAAGGATGTCGGGGAAGTGATCGACAATCTTGTTCTTGAGAACCTTGTGGAAGTGCTTCTCTAAAGAATATATATATTTATAGACATAATATACAAGAAATATACCGATTAACTTCACCCAAATTTGTAAAATTTAATTTTCCACCTTCAAATAACCTTAAAGCTAGTGCTTCACATTTTGTTGAACCATAGATAACACTACCATCTAGATATGCCGTCAGCTGATTTAATTGGTTTCGATATCCAAGATTAAGTTGTCCAAGGAGGGATCGAGCAAAAGGTAGACATCTTCGTTCACCATTGGCATCATGAGTTGGGAAATGTGGATCATCTTGTGGAACGGGAAGTGGCATACAATGAACTGATAAAGTTTCAGGTGAATCGCATCTTGTACAATTCAAAATTTGATCATCTGGTCCTCGTTCAGTAGGGGAATGCGTCATTTCATGATCCAAAAGTTGTCCTACAAATTGTTATAGATAGGGATTATATTTAATTAAACATACCAAATTGCATAACCATATGTGTAAATTTTTTATGATCATACGGTAGATCAAGATGTATGGCATTTGAGATTATCCTCGGAGAAGGAAGTGGAGCACCACTCTTGGCGATTGCCCTTGGAGCATCAATTCCATCTTCATAAGCTGGTGGCAACAAATGCATAAGCGGGCCAAAAGCATTACCAAAATGTGGGAATCTTAAATTATTACACCATCCACTAAAAGTTCGATATGGAGTTGTATGATCACATGGAAGATCACGGGGAAGACATTTTTCAACACTTCCTTCTTCACCCAAAAATGCGGTAAAATTATTGACAAAACTAAAAGTAATTATTTTAGAAAATTGTGTTAATAAAGATGGTAAAACCTTGAAACATCAATATTGGGTAAAAGTTGTTGAAGAGTTTTTCCATCCAGTCGCAGTGGTAATGGAGCTTTATTATCCAAAAGTGCAGGATGTCCAGATAAAAGCATTTTTGTTGTTTCCAAAAGTACAGCAGACATTTTTGAAACTTCAACTGCTTCTCGTTTGGCTCTCATCATTTTTCCATATGCAAGTAATGGATCACCATGATGGAAGGAACCTTGATCTAAAAAAGATTATTTCTTTTACATTTCACTTCAAAAAAACTGACAAAGCTTGATATTCTTGTTTTCTTTTCGTCTTCTTTCTTCAACTTCGAGCATTCCCAATTTAATTGCTTTTCTAATCGTTGCCATTGTAACGGGCATTTCAATATGAGCATCTGTATCGAACCAATGCTTTTCAAGATCCATCCGAGGAAGCATAGTTGAATTACATGCCAGTGGGAAATTACTAAAAAGAAGAGTACAATGATTAAAAAGTTAATTAAAACTTGCTCGTATAAATCGGAAGCTTCAAAAACTTTTGCTTGTACACTATTGAGTCCAGAATTATCACATAGAATTCGTGCCATTGTTGTCTTCTTTATTTCAGCTTGTTGTTCTTCAGTAAAAGCAGAAGGACCGAAGTTATTTTCATACCAGAATCGATCACCTCGTTTTGTTTTTCGAAATTGCAGCGAAATAATGCAAGAAAATGTTGGACCAACTAATGCACCACGAAGTGGCTTTTCTGCTAATCCAAGAATCATTAAATCCACATCTTCAACTGACACAAAAGTTCGTTCAAGAATTGGAAGAAGCCATGAAGGATTTTGGATATCATTTTCAAGATCTTCAAATCGGCTTATCTTTGATCCACCACATTTTTCTCTCCAGACTGTATAAGATGGAATGCCATGATCTCGACCAGTCTGTAGCAAAAGTGCAGCTAAATCCAATCCAAAGTTTCCATGATGCTTAAAAAGTTTTTCTCTCAATTCTTCTGTCATTTGAAGACCCATTTTTGGCGGTGATTCTCGAATGAGATATCTTAGCAAAGAATTTAATTTATCTGGAAACGTTAAACTTGATGGGTCATTGAGCAACTCTGACAAGGGTCTTTCTTGAACTCGTATTCCTTGTGAACTGTAAGATCCCATTTTCGATTCAAAAAGTGGAAAAAAGAATTGCCCGGCCACGGCTGCAAAGCTATTCAAAATTGAGGCATCTGTATTAAGTCCATATGAATCTTCTTCAGCATGAGATTCCTTTGGACTTAAACCATATTTTTTCCATGATTCTCTTCCAACAATTAATGGCAAAAATTCATTGTAAGTAATGTGTTGAATCTGCGCAATCACAATTCTACGAGCTTCTTGAAAAATTTGTTCATCACTCCATTTTTTATTCATTGACTAAAAAAGAACCTTTATAAAAAGAACAGCTTCACATTGACAAATGATAGTAATTTAAAAATAGAAAAAGCTATTTTTTAATTACTGTGCGTTTGTCTTTTCACAGCTTAAAATTAATGCTTACCAAAAGCTGATTAGCAATATTATTATGTTGTCGAATCCAAAGCGTATGAAGAGCTGCGGATGTTGGAAGAAAGTTGACATGCTCTGACCCACTGAAAAAGCATGAATGACCTGCAGATGGAGCACATACACTTGAAAATGTTGTTTTCAACGGATCGATTGTTGGTGGAAATATATCATCAAAGGATGTCTTAGATGTGGTTAGCAGTTGTCCTAAATTAAAGATTAAGAGTTATAATTTATAATTATAATAGTTACCATTTCTGAAAGCTCTTAATTGTTTTGCTTTTTGTTTTGTTGAACCATAAATTGCACTGCCATCAAGGAAACTTGTTGCAGAATTAGCTTGCTCTCTTGGTCCAAGAGGGCACCCTTCTTTTGCTGCCACGACTGTTCTCGGATATGGCATGCAATCAACAAAATCACTTAGCCTTTTATCATTTTTCGGAATTCTAATAGATGCACATTCTGGATGTCGGATTCCACCAGAATTACAACATGGAATTGGTAACTGCTTTTCACCATCACTTAACTGAACGGAAGCAATATGAACCATATCATTAAAAATGAAGTGTGCAAAATGTGGTACTAAAGCTGTAAGCTGTTCTTGTTTTGCAAAAGGTTCTCGAAAAAGTGTTGTCGATAAAAATCGAACATTTGGAAGATCTTGATTGGAGTGTTTTGAGGATCGTAATGCTGAAATACCATCACCATAATCAGCATCAATGAATCGCTGCATTGGAGAATATGTTGCACCCCACATTGGATTTGCGATATTATTACATGATCCATCAATGCTACGATACTTTCGATTTTCACAATATTGTACAGTATCTCGTGGACAGATTGCTTCAAGTTGAGGATTTAATTCATTTGGGATTACGTCTTTAAATCTAAAATTAATGCTCGTGATTTTTCTTTAAAAAAATAAATAAAGGTATTACTTTGCAATTCTTTTAGTTGCCAAAAGTGCAATCAAAGCTGGAAAAGATCTTTCACGGGCAATCGGAGTTGAAAAAGTGTAAGACGTCCAAAAATTGCTAGGTGCTTGTCGATTTTTATCAAATTCTGACATATTTTCAAGAATCAAAGGTTCCGTATGATTAAACAATTCTTCAACTTTTGTTTGAGCCCATTCAATCTCATTTTGGCTGGATGAAAAACTTCTTTGATGCGGGATTTTGAAGGTTACTGCAAACACAGATTGTTAATAAGGTAATTAAAAATGAGTACAAACTTTTATTTACAACAGGTGCATTTTCAATATTCTCAGAAAACTCTGGTAAAATATCTGATACTGCTTCACATTCCCCAAACAATCTACAGTTTTCACTTTGATCTCGTAGAGAATAAACATTTACAGCTAAAAAACATATTACCCAAAGATTTAGTCTTAGTCTTGGCAACCGCATATTTTTTTGAGTCTAAAAACTGAAAACGAAATTCATTTAAAAGGATTCAAATATAATAAGAAAACATCACGATTCAATTCAAACAAGATTCTTTCCAAATCTTTCTTTGATTGCCATCAAATTTATCGAAAATCATCAAAAATAATATCTAACATTTTCGGAAAAAGAAATAATCCTTGCCTCATTCACGCAGAAAAAAACAATAATTATGATGATGATGTGGTTTGTAAACCAGCAAGGACGATTTTCATGAGCTTTTTTTTTCTTCCAGATCAAAGCTGAAGACTGAAATCAAGTTGGAACGATGTTCTAGAATTTGACGGTCTATTTCTTTTTTTTATGAGGAAAGAAGAAACTTGACTCATAAAAAGTAGAAAAAATGACATTAGATTAATAAATAAAAAAAGACTAATTCTTAAAAAATTACATGCACATGAAATCTTAATCTAACAACATTTGTAAAATGAAATGAAAGATGAAAGTTCAATGATGAATGATTCCGATGAAAATCTTTCCTGGAGGCTGTTTTTTCCTGCGACAAAAAGAAAAAGCAATACATGTATTTGACATAATTTATTATTAGTTATGTCAAAAAACTAACACATAAACAAATGTAAGATCCATAAAAAACGCTCACGAAGGAATTCATTTCAATGCCATCAAAGAAAAAAAGAAGCTCAATGTCAATACATTTTTTTTAAAACTCAAATCCTTTGAACTTTTGACGCATTATTTTTCTTTCACCAGAAAAAAACTATATCGTGACTAAACTTCTTCCTTTTTCAAAATTTGTATTTCATTTTGTTTCAGAAATTTATCTTCCTTTTTTAGATTTAGATCAAAATCCGTTTTCCTTTTTTTCTTTTGTCGAAATCAAAAGACATCTTTGAACGTTCACTTTTACCCCCGGCCGGCGTCCGAAAATTACTACTTCTTTCACTTTCAAAATTTTCATTCGAAAAAAGCGGTTTTTATATCCGACTTCAAGTTGACTTTTTGACACACTTTTCTTAAGTTTTTGTTTCCTTTGAGTGAGAAAAAAGAGATATAAATAAAAAGGTTAACAGAAATTGTTTTATTCATTGAAGTTTTAAATTTTGTTTCAAATTATTTTTTTAGTTTGTTTTAATTAATCAGCAGCTATTAAAACAGCAAGAAAACAGCTTTGCTTTGACAAAAGATAGTAAACGAAGAATCGAAGAAAATCATTTTTACGTGATTTTCCAGAAGACAGTAACAAAAGAAAAGTTTTTGTAAATTTATTTTGTTACTATCTTTTGTCAAAGCAATGCTGCATTTTTTCAAAATTTGAAGACTACATCAATCAATTTCATTCTTTATCAAATAAATTGTCTTTAAAGTTTTGAGTAATGCTGCAATGTAAGTCAATCAAAGTTACTTAAATAATAATAATTTATTTATTTACAAACAATACAAAAAAACACATCAAAAGCAGTCATAAATTAACAAAACATTTACTTATTACAAGTATTAATACTTATAAGTAAAAGACGCATACATATTTATTTAGATTCTTGATTGGTAGATTTTTTAAATTCAATTGGGATGCTTCGTTTCTGGGCATCAAGAAGGCCAGCTTTTGGAGCAGTAATAACAAGACGACCAGCTTCATCCAAATCACATTTCAAGCCTTCTTTTTGAATATCTTTTGGGATTGCGACACTTCGAACAAAGCTTCGGTGAACAGATTCCCCATCGTGTTCTTCTTTGTGTTCAGCTCGGACAACAAGATGATCACCTTCAACATCAACCTTTAATTCTTCAGGTTTAAATCCTCGGGTATCAATTCGGTAACGGAGACCATTTTCATCATTGGTTAATTGACCAGCATGATCTCGAAGGCGGACTTGTTGAGATGGAGCATCAAAGAAATGATCAAGTTGTCGTTCAATTTGAGCCAATTCATTGAATGGATTATGACGATGAGAGGCACCTCTGAATGGGTCATATAGCCAGAGAGACATTATTCTCGAGTTCAGTTAAAAATATACACACCAATTCTATATTTGAGTTAAGCTTGAAAAAACTGAACATTTTCATCGCCTTTTATACCCCCTTTTACGGAGAAAAAGAAATTGCAAGAAAACGAAAGAACAGTCCAGAAATTTCTCTTTTTTGGCATGTAAACATTTGCTTCGCATGCTTTTTTTCATTTTATGCTGGCTCTTTCGTTTTTCTGCAAAAATAATATCGCAAAAAAGAAAGATTGCAGGAAAAGAAGAGAGAGACACAAACAACACAGCTGAAAACAAAGAGCATTGCCTTTTTTTGCAAAAATGAACTCTTTGATTTCGTCAACAACAACAAAAAACTCATAAAAAGTTTAACCTGAAATTTCTGGAAAAAACAAAGAATACAGCATCAAAAAGTTTCACAAAGTGTTAATGAAACCGTTAATCTTTTAAAATGTTGTCTATCAAATAAGACCAGAAAGGTGAAAGTGTTTCAGCTTTTTTAAAAAAGATTTTTTTTGTTCATTTGCTTACAGTATACTTAAAACATTCATAAAGCTAATTTTAATAATGTTTTGTTAAAAGCTATTAAAATTATTAAAACAAATTTATCATAATCTTCAAAACAACCAAAGCTTTTATCACAAACATTTTCTGCAGTTAAAAAGGGAGTTTTTGTTTAGCAATGTTGGCAGCAAATGCAGCTGGATCCATCGCTTGAAAGAAAGCCAGTGATTGCAGACTAAAATGTGCGTAAATTTAATAATAATCATAAAAATGCAAAACTACCTTGCTGAAGCCTCTTGAAAGTCCCCAAGCTTCACAGCATCCTGGGCATCTTGCTGAAAAAAAGTTTGAAAGATTTTATTAAAATCACCAAACTGCAATACCTGCAAGACTTGGTGCATTTGAATCTGTGCAGCGTGCTGTAGTTTGTGTTCCATCAATATCAACTTGGAATGAAGCCGATCGAGTACAGGCTAAAATGTTATACTGTAATCAAAATGATTGTTTTAAAGCAGAACATACTTGATTGACATCGTTGTGATGAAACAAGAAGGGCAGAAGCCAAAATTAAAGTACAAAAAGCGACCAATTTCATTTTCTTTCTTTTTTCACGTTTTTGTTAAAAATAAAAAAGATGAAGCTTCTTTTATATTCGCCAAGGTTAAAAACTAGCTTCACAGAAATGTTTCTATTTTTAACAAAAAAGTCCAAACAAAAATTGAATCACTGTTCATTTTGAGAACAGAATCTTCTTCCTCAGCAATGTTTTATTTAAAGATTTAGTCACTCATCACAAAATTTGATGTTACTCATGTAAAAACAAAGAAGTTTGTCATTATAAAAGTTGCTGAAAAAACTTTTAAAAGCAATCAAAAAGTTTTTTGATTTTGCTGGAAGCAAATTCAGGATGAAAGTTTTGATTGTTCTTTTAGTTTTATTTGCTCTGGGAATGGCTCAAAATCGTTGCAATTTTCGTAAGTTTCTTAATTTGAATATTCTTTCAAAGAAAACAGTAAAGTAATTTTGAAGGATGCACCCGGCAAGCATCTTTCACTGTAATGATTGATAACCAATCAACAACCGCCACATGCAGCTCTGGAAATGTAAATGAAAGATGCCGAGGTTGTTGTGAATCTTGGGGTCTTACAAATCGTGTATCAAAGGTAAGTCAAATTTAAGAATATTAAAGAAGTACATATATAAAACAATATTCTTTTTGTAGAATGATGTCACAGGATTTCCATCTTCTGATGGCCGCACATGTGTTTGCTGTCAACGACAATGCCGATAATTTTGTTTGGAGCGAAGCTTTTTTTGGTAATCAATTATTTTTTTGCTTGAAATTTTAAAGTTTTTGTTTGATTTGGGTTTAATAAATAAAAGAAGCATATTACGATTTTTTTAACATTTACATAACATAAAAAATTTAATACATCAATGATTTTACAATTCATAAAAAGGTTGGCCCTCATCTGTTTTGAAACTTTACAGATCCCACGGCGTAGATAATGAAAAAATGTAACACAAAAATTTGCATATCCATTTTTTTTACTTTTTATTCACCACAGTTCTCTTTTTTGACATTTCCATTTTTCATTCAACGCAATTGTTCAGCCGATTTTTTAGCAACAGTAATTTCCATCATCTTCTTGTTTTCTCCGTACCTTTATTAAAAACACACTTTTCAACAATAATACAAGAAGATGCCATCAAAAGAATCGAAGAAAAAGAAGAAAGACAAAGAAGAGGAAGATGCCTCTGATATACCACAAATTCCACAAGGTGATCATTTTAATCTTGATTATTGGCATGGCTTACTTCCAAATGAAGATACTGCAGCAGTTTTAAAAAATGATGGAGAATTTTTACTTCGCGCTATTGAACATGGTGGACAATATAATATTATTTTGAGTGTTCGATGTGGTACTTCTGTAGGTTTATTTATTATTCAGTGTTTTGATGGCTAAGTTAATGTTTATAGGTCTTGAATGCAGCTATTGCAGAAGTCAGTGGAAGTGGATGGGATTTTCAAGGAAATTTTTTTGAATGCGTCAAAGATATTATTGATTTTCATCAAGTAAGCATATCAGTAGTATATTTTTTAAAATACTGTTAACAATAGGTTCGTAAACGTCCAATTACAATTACAAATACAACTGCAATTCTGGATTGCCCAATTCGTCGAAAAAGTTGGGAACTTCGGCATCGAATGATTCAACTTGGAAAGGAATTAGGTTCTGGGTCATACGGTAAGCTCATAATGAAAAGAATATAATAATTCAACATAAACATTTAAGGTACTGTGTATAAAGGAATTTTAACTGTTGAAAGAAAGAATACAACTGTTGCTATAAAAGTTTTAACTGAAATGAGTGTTGAAGCCTCGAATTCATTATGGAAAGAAGCTCGTGTTATGATGTAAGTTTTTTTTACTTCAACGACATTACATGAATGTGTTGAATTATTTTAAGGTTATATGATCATCCAAATATTGTTAAAATGTATGGTGTTGCAAATGATTTTACTGTAAGTTCTCTTTATCTTTTCATTCAATTCAATAAAGCTCTTTTAAGCCATATTATCTTGTTATGGAACTTGTTGATGGCGGTGCTTTGGATCGATATCTTGAAAAGAAAGGCTCAAAATTAAGTGTAAAAGCTCGAGTAAATATTCTTATTGAAGCTGCAACTGGCCTTGAATATCTTCATACAAAAGGTATGCTCTCTCTTTAAATATTGAATTATTCACACTGTGGTTTTCAGGATGTATACATCGTGATATTGCATGCCGAAATTTATTAATTGCAAAAGTTGTTAAAGTTGCTGATTTTGGTATGACTCGTCGAACATCTAAATATAAAGTTGATCCAAATAAACCAATGAATCTTCGATGGTTAGCTCCTGAAGTCTATGAAACTGCAATTGTCAATAAATCAACCGATGTTTATGCATTTGGTACGCTATCCATCAAATAATTGTGGATAGATAATATACATATATGAATTTATAGGTGTTACAATGTATGAAGCCTTTACAGTACCATATTCAATTCCATATGCAGATTGGAAGCCTGAAAAAGTTTATGATAAAGTTGTTGTAAAAGGATATCGGCTTCATCCACCACCAAAGATGTAGGTTTTTATATAGCTGAAGTATTCCACTCCATTGTTCATTTTAGGCCTCGAATGATTGGTGATTTAATGAAAGAATGTCTTGGTGAACCTGAACAACGTCCAACTTTTAAGACCACACTTGTCTGTCTTCGACATTTTATTAAGGAAGGTGATAAAGGCAATGGTCTTGGAATTTTCTAATACTATAATTGTAATTGTGATAATAATGAAATTTAATTTTATTGTATGTTTTTATTTATTTATGTGTGAAATATATAAATGAAGAATGTCAAATTGAAACAAAGAAAGAAGAAATAAAAGCGATAATAATATTTTTGAAGAATCAAAAAATAAAAAGATGAGACCCGAAAGACTTGGAGAAAATATAATATAGGTAGGCAGTATGATGATTGTTGTTGCTGGTTTTAGAGAGATGTAATTTGAGGCATATCTGAATCTATCTCAGTTTGATGATGTTTTTGTCGTTGTCGAGGAGGTGAACGACGATCTGCATCATACAAAGAATGAGTAGGGTCATAACTTTCTGCTTGAGATCCTGCGGAACTCATAGAATAATAGGATGCAGAAGATGCACCACTTGTTGAAGATTTATGATTACTCAATAGCGTGTTGTTATTATCGGCTTCATCTTCAATACTTGTTGCAATTTCTTGTGTTTCATCAGATGATATCCTTTCATTATTATTATTTTGTGATGATGGTGGTGGTGGAAGTATTTCTGTTTCATCAGCACACCGAATATCGCTTTCAATAAGTTGAACAAGTTGTTTATGACCAATATCTTCTACAGCAGCCATATCAAGTTTTACTTTGAAAGGGCAAACCCTTTCTGTTGTAGTTTTTGGAAAATATGTTTTGATAAAAATGTGTTCAAATGATTCATTGACATTCATACGTTGTGAAGGATCCATTTGACAGAGTTGTGAAATCATATCTAACGCTTCAAAATGTGGTTGTCTATCTCGCACCAAAACTATCTGCTGCCATGGAAGGGGTGATTGAGCACCAAATGATTGAATGAATTGTTTTGTTCTTTCACATTGTATATCATTTATCATCTGAAATGCAATCATTCGATTACTGTAGCATAGCGTTAAAAGCATTTACCTCTTTAGATGGTGTACCTAAATTTGTTAAAACAATTTTAATTTGGCTGCTAACTGATCTGCCAGGGAATAACTCTCTTCGCAAAATCATTTCAGCAAAAATGCATCCAACTGCATACATGTCAACGGCAGTCGAATGTTCTGGCATTACAAATAACAATTCTGGAGCTCTGTATGGCAGGGTTGCAATATGCTGGGTCATATAGAAGCAATGTTCATCAGCTTCATCAAAATTTGTGCCAGTTGCAAGTTTTGCCATTCCAAAATCAGCTATTCTAAGATGTCCATTACTGTTCACCAAAAGATTAGAGGGTTTTAAATCTCTGTGCGCAATTCCAGCTTTGTGAATGTACTGTAAAAACAACGGTTATGATTACACTAATACACTCTCTCAATCAACTTACTCGAAGACCACGTAGAATTTGATGTAACAAATGTGCGATTAAATCCCATTCTAGTGGCTCTTCAGCTCCATGTATAACATTATGTAAACTGCCTTCCATTAATTCCATCACCATAAAAACGTTCATTCCCAAAGAACCAGATGTTCGAAAAACATCTCTCAACACAACAATATTTGGATGCCTGATATACCGTAATACTCGAACTTCTCTGAGGGTTCTTCTGGCTAATGTTGGAGTGGATGAAGCATGCCCGATCTTTTTAATTGCAACATTTTCTCCATCATTTTCATAGGTGTTTGAAACTTTTGCCTCTGCAACAATCCCAAATGCCCCAGCTCCAATTGATCGAAGTGGCTCATAAATATGTGATGAAGTGCCAAATTGAAAATCAAGGCGAAGTTGCCGCTTTGCAAGATCATCCAAAATTCGATTAAATGCCGGTGCGTAACTCGGCATTTTTTACGAAATGTTCAACCCTAAAAATCGTACACTATATTTTTTAAACCTTTATTTTTTAGTGGATGGATGAATGATACGATATAAATGATTGACTACTCTACTCGTGAGAGTTAAAGGAAAAAAAATGGGTGTATTCGCGTTAATCACTTCTTCCTTCTTTTTTTCTTCGTTGAAATTAAGTCTGACTCATCTCAACTTTAAAGTAATTTCACAAAAAAATAACAGACAGAAGGCATTTTTGCGCAAAACGTTTTTTAGTAAAAAAACATATTTTTTACGATTTTTTTTAGTTTTGAAAAACTTGCAAAAACAAAAGACAACTTTTTAGGGGTTTTATAGTACAGAGAAGAAGGGGCTTGAATTCAAAAATCATTGAAACAAAAACAATAATTCCAAGTTTTTTAAACTTAATTAGAAAGTAATAAAATAATGCTAAAGTTGGAACGAAGAAAAACAAAAAAAGGCGGCCAAATAAGTGAGCCTTCTTTTTTTCGCCGTTCCCAAGATGCTTTTTGAAGTCGACCTTTTTGCTTGCAACTTTAATGAATGAAAGAGAAAAGTCAAGTTTAAAGGAAAACTTTTTTTAACACAAAAGAAAAATTTTAAGGATAATCATCGAACTTTTTTTTAAAATAAAAGTCGAAAAGAAATAATCCTTAAGTTAAACAACTTCCGTCAAAAATGTTTTATGATTAAAAAAAGAATAGAAGAAAAAAAGCTGTTGAAATGCTGCTTTTCTTTTTTTTGTGAGCGAAAAGGGGATTAGATGATGAAGAACGCAGAAAAGAATTGTTGCTGGTTAATGAATGAATGAAATGCGGAGGTTTGTTTTCTGGGCAATGAGATTGAACCGAATTCAACTGAATTTTTCATATAAAAAACATTCTGTTTTGTAGGTTAAACATAAAATGAAAGAGATTAAAACATTCTTACGTACGTTAAACGCTTTTTTTTCTTGAATTAACAAAGCTCTCTGAATAAATATTAAAGTTTAAAGCTTAAAAAAAGTGTACATTCATTCGAAAAAACGAACATCAAAGCAAAATAAAAAGGTTATCAAAGAAAAGAATAACACTAGTTTTTATAACATTTTTTATAACAGCATAAATGAATGTAATCAGTGAAATTGTGGTGGACAAAAAAAGGAGAAAAAAACTGTGCAAAAAAAGATGTTTGTATTAAAATTTTAAATTAAAAGCAGCTGCCTATTTTTTTTATGGTTGACATTGAGGAAAAAAGGGGTCTGTGTCAGAACACAGCTTGAATCAGCAGCATCTTTTTCTTTTTTCAATGAAACTGACCAATACTACTACCTCTAACAAGTTTTTTATGCTTAAAATTTAAGCGATAAAAAATCATGCAAAAGAATGTTGACAACTAAAAAAAGTGATTGAAAAAATATAGTCTTCCATAAAAGCACAGGAAAATAACAAAGTATAAGCTTATATGTTTTAACTTAAATATGTTTTAGAACATGAAGATGATGATTCAGTAGAAATGAAAACACAGTTATCACTAAACTATTTTTTGAGACAAAAAAGGGTGCTAATCTTGAGAATGCGGGGGTTGATGCTATTGAAAAAAGAAAGTAGAGTCAAAATAAAAAAAACGTGAATAATCGAGAAAATTTTTAAATTACTATCCTTTGCATATAACAGAGATGTTTTTTTACAAGACATAGAAGTAATTACATCTGGTGCAAAGTGAATCAAAAGTCCAAGGTTAGAACTTTCATTTTTCAACAAAAATTTAACAAATGCAAAAATCAGAAATACATTAAACAATTTTTTAAACAATTACAAAATTCCTCGCACTTTGTCTGTAGACGCTACACGTTCGTTTCAATGGCCTGCCTCTCCTTATTATCCACGAAGATAGATGGGAAAATGGCCACCATACTTAAAAACTCTTCAAAAAAATCATGAAAAGTTTCAAAAAAAAGAAAAGCATTTTTTTATTGTATTTTATTGTTCCTCTTCTTTTTTCCTTTATTATTATTGAATTGAAAAAGAAGAAGGGAGAAGACGTCGAAGAAGAAGAAAGTTGCATAAAAGAGAGAGAAGAGAATCAATGGCTTTGAAATCAAATAAATGTATATTCAATCAACAAAGAGGAAAGAGGGAATAAGGAAAATAGAAAAGAAACTTCTTCAATCCAATGAATGAAGGAAGGAATTGCATGTAATGGAGAACTCGCCCTAGAGCAATTCCAAATAATCAAAAGGTGTGTTTATTTATATTTTTTTGTTTGAGGTAGGTGAAAAAATATAAAAAGAATAGATGGAAGAAGAAGAAAAGTGAGAATAGTTTGTTTGACGCATCATAAAGCTGCAGCAGCCGCAACAATAAGAAGAAGAAGAATGTGGAAAAGTGATAGCGGTTAAATACAAAGAAAATTGCCTTAGGGGGTCATTGCTCAATTTTATTTTAGACACATTAAGCTTTGATGTTTTTAATTGTTTTTTTGATAGCTTTATTTGGCCTTGAAAGACCGATGCAAAAAAAAAGTGTGGAAAAAATCAATTTTAGCAAAATTTTGGAAAAAAAGTCGAGACAGTTAAATTTGCTGCTGACGTGATTTTAAGCTTCCCTCATTAAATGCTGCACACATGATCTTTTTTTTCAACCGGAAAATGTTTAGGTGGGATAATAAAAAAAGCTTATCATTATAAGGTCAAAGAGGCAACGACAGTGTTGCTTCGGACAATCTAAAATTGTATGTGCTTTAATGTTAGCACAATTTTTATTGTAAACAATTAAAGTGTAAAAACAAGTTGTGATAAAAAAGAATTGGCTAGGCTACTTTCCAAAAAAAGTATGAAAAAACCGCTTAAATTTGACAAAATGATAGTAAGTTTAAAATGAAAAAACCGCGTTTTAGATTACTATCAAAATGAAAGTAACAAGAAAATAAAACTTTCATTTTTTTACGTTTCACTCTTTTGTCATAAATGAGCTGCTTTTTAGCTTAAAATCTTATTGTCAGCTGTAAATCAGAAAAAACATAAAAATTAAGGAAAACAGATTTTAAGGAGCATAAAAATGAATCAGGTTTCTGAATGTTTATTTCAAAAGAATATGCAACTGGGAAATCTTTGATTCGCAAAATGAAATAAGAAAAGTAGCCAAAAAAATAATACATAACGCGGATTTGGGAATGAAGCTTCAAAGAAACAATAAATAACGTTAAAACTTGTTGCCTTCGAAAGCTTTCAAAAAGAAAAGCAATCATTCAAAGCTTTTTTCGAAATGGCTCAAAAAAGAAGTTCCGTTCGAAAAGGAAAAGAAAAGATTTAGAAAATGAAATGTCTTCATGTGCATAGATAGACACACTGCTGGTGCTGCGTCAGTCATTCATCTGAAACAATGCCTCATTGAAAAAGAGAAAAAAAGTGATCAATGCCTTAGGGGAGATATGGAGCGAGCGAGCAATCTGGGAAGAGATATCACAAGATCAACGAAAAATAAAGAAAATTATCGAAAATTGAATAGAAGTATATTTAAAAAATATCGAGAGAAATGGAAATTTTTTTTGCGCGGGGCATTGGTTTAATGATGCGACAAAAAATTCAAAATTATTTTTGATGGCCTTGAGCTCGATTTATTGGAGCGAAAGCAAAGATAGGAAGGAAGAGAAAGAAGAGGGACGGCAAAAGGGCACTATTCAAATGCATCTGAACTCAAGAGATGATGATGGCGCTTTTGTTCGATAATATGCAAACAGAAAGCCTTGAATTTTAATGATGAGATTGATGACAGAAATGATGGATTTTTTTTCAAAAAATATAACGTAACTTTTTGTGAGACATTTTTACTTTCCATAAAGATTCCCTCTTCTTTTTTAACCTGGAATTGTCTATCCAATTTTCTCACAGTCATCAAAATTTTTGTGTAAATTAAATTACTTTGACAGATTCTATTTTACACCCCCTACCGTTTTTAGAAGAATAAAACAAACATTATTTTAACAACCTAAAACAAGTTTTTTTTTTGTAAAATTGCGTAATTTCGATTTTGACTGACTACTATTTGAGGCTTTTAAAAGTTCTGTATTAGTTTTTTTGAAGGAAAATGAATTTAAGATGATTAAATGTGAACAATTGATTTTAAATAAAAATTATTAACAAAGAAAACATCATAATACTTAAGTAAACAAAAGCTTTTAAATGCAGATATTGTGCGCTGGGAATTATTGCTTATCACTTTTTTAAAATACAAAATTTAAGATAAACAGCTTCTGACGACGATAGTTAAAAATCTTTCACTATTACCAATTAATAAATAAATAAACGTAAAACGCACGCTTTTATCCCAAGAATAAGCCACTGTTTTTATTGCAACAAAAACTGGCAAGCAACAAAAACAAATAGGAAAATGAAATTAAATAAATACTGTCAAAAAAAATTGCAGAAAATTGCCACGAATTTTTCTGCTGATTAAAAAGCTTATAATAACTCTTTTGTCATTTATGACAAACGTTCAGTTTCTATATATATGTATTTTTAAAAATACAAAAAAAAGAAAACAACAATAAAGCATAAAAAAAGAGAGTGAAATTGTTACTATTTGAAACTAGACCATGTTGCTGTTTCTATATGTGTGTTGGTGGTATTGTACAACTACTTCTAACTGGTTCCCCCTTCTCTCTTCCGTCCTCACTTTCATTGATTGTATGTAATCCGCTCTTTCCTCCTTTTTTATGTCTCTTTTCTTTTGTGAAAAAAAGTGTCTGAATAAAAATTGGAACATTTTTAACATTCATTTTTTAATCAAAATATTCACACATATTGATTTTATATAATTTTGAATCTGTTAAATACGTATTAAATCTTTTGCACATTCAAGTTTAAGTATATTCAAATGAAGAACAATGGTGGTCTTTTAAGCAAAAAAACTTGATTAGCAGAAGAAAATAAAAGAGAAGAAAGAACTAATCTCTGAGACTAACAAGGCAATCAACTAACAGCTAATCGTATTACGTAATGCAAAAAAGAAGACAGGACTCTCGAAAAAAGTCTTAGAAGTAAATAAAAATATTGAACAAAATAATTATCAAAATAAAGTACAAAAAGTAGGAAAAAAACAGTAATGAGAAAGAAGCAACAAATATTGAAAAAAAAATTATAACGGTATTTAATTTTTCTAAACGGATTGGCTGGAACTATAATAATCTATTGTGATAAAAGATTTAAAGTGATTATTAATATTAGAGGATTTCACGAAAATTTTCTTCCTTATTTAATTTAACTTTATAAGCCCACAAAGTATCTTGAATAATTCAAAAAAAGTATATAACATTTCTCAAATAAAGACATTGCTGGAATTTGTTTCAAAGAGTCTTAAAATCAGACAAAGTTAAAAATTTTTTTTAAAAAATATTTGAAACATTGAATGAAAAATGACAATGTTTCCGGACGGAATTGAACGTTCTTGCTTGTCTGCATCTGCCAACAACCAACCGGTTTCCTTTCCCGCTGTTTCTTCTATCGTCCTCAATCAAGAACTCACATTTTATTTTTCAATTTTAACTACAAAACAGCAGAACAGCTGGATGCAAAGAATTTCAATTTATTTGAATTACTTTTAATGGCACATTCCAAAAATATCAAAAAAGGTGATTTGGTAATAATAATAAGATTAAATTGGAAGCTTTTTTTTGGATGGATGGTTTTATCTGTTCATGGAATTTGTAGGTTTTAAAGCATCCTTAACAATTCTATAGTATGCTTTAATCTACACATTTCGCATAGATCTTTTTTCCATTTGTCCAAGAGACAAAAAATAGCTTTATTATTATTACTGTATTTTCTAATTATGTATGATCAAAAAGCATTTCTTTGTACCGTTTATTTTTTTTGCATAAAAATCACCTCGTTATGTACAGAAAAGAGATAATAATACTGTATGTTGATCAAATTTCTTTTAAAGAAAAAGTAAAAGAAAGAAAGCAAAAAATTTTAAAACATTTAATAAAATTCTTAATACTAAAAAAAACGAGAAAGAAGAAGAGATATACAGTAAACGTTAAAAAAAGATAAGACTAGCATTTTTGAAGAAGGGCAAGTGACACCGGTTTTGGAAAGAAAAGAGAGGGAGAAATTTGAAGTTCTCCATCAGATCTTGGAAGAATTCCTGTAGGAGTTGAAAGAGAATTGGATGAAGATTCTGATGAGGATGACGAGGAAGAAGAAGATGATGAAGAATCATAGCTATTAAGGGACATGCTTGAAAGATGTGACGGTGAAAGGGATGCTGAAGATTGTCCAGATGATGAGAATGAACTTGATGCAACAGAAATCGATGAAGATGCAAGGGAATGCTTTTTGGATTGTTGAGCTGAACGGGGATGCATGGATCCTGTACGACGATAACTAAAAAGAAGGGAATTAAATACATCAAAATACATTAAAGTGATAAAACTAACCGAGTCATAATTTTGCTGACACAGCTATGTGTTACACCAATTATTCTAGCAATGTGACTAATTTTGTGTCCTTTTTCATACAATTCCAAGATCCGAGCTCGATCTGCCATGGCTAAAGGTCGACCAGGATTGTATGAACGACCAAGTTTATTTTTAGCTAAAAAGGTTGTTTTTATTACTTGTCACATTGACCTTTTGATAAACTTACAAATAGAATTATGAAGATAATCAAGTTCAACGGGAAGAAGAGTTGGAGGCTTTGAGGAAAGGGAATCTTTGTTTGGTGTAATAATTTCCGGAACGGATAAAGGTTTCATTGGTGAATTGTTTAAGTGAAGTAAAGGCGAAGGCAAATGGTGTTGATGATGATGATAAGGTTGAAGGGGAGTTGGCTTTGCTAAGCCGCCATTTGCAGTGGCAGCAGCAGCGGCGGCAGCAGCAGCAAGAAGAGCATTATTTTGTTGCTGAAAAAATTATATTATGTAATTGTGTTATCTCTCTCTTTTTTTGATCTGTTTAATATTGACTAGACAACACATAAAAAACGAGTTGAATGCTATGCTTTTGTTTTATATCCCGATATTTATAATGATTAAATGTGCTTTACTTCTGTCGTCATTCTCGGATTTGAGAAAGTTCTGCCGCTTTGGGATAAAACAAATAGTGATTAGCTCAAGCCTTCTTTAGCTTTGCCTTGATCTTTATCAAGTAATGACGTAAATGTTGTTATGTTATTAAAGGGGGTATTACGAAAAAAAAAGAAATTTCAAATTAAAAATAGTTACTACAAATTTCATTTTTTTGTTTTGGAATAAGAAAACCAGCTTTTCTTTTGGGTGCCCTCAGGTAAGAAGGAAGGAAATGAAGAAAAGAGATTACCATAACTTTTTTTTCTTTTTTGGTTATTATTATTCGGAACATCTTTCAAATATCTCTTTCACAAACCAGTTGTTCCTAATATAAGAGTGAGATATTGGCAATAACAAAACATATAATTCATTTCCTTCTATTTTCCTGACTTGGCCCAGATATCGCCCCCAGCTGATTTCCTTTTATGCGTAAAAAAGAAAAAGTTGTGAAGAAGAAGACAAAGAAAAAAAGAATGGCCAAATCCAGTCGTCGTCCAGTAACAGCCACTTTTGTTATTTAACAAAAAATGCTGGCCCTTGTCCGATTTGGATACATTCGTAAAAAAAGAGTTATGACATCTTTTTTTAAATGAAAGGAACGAACCGGCTTTGAACAAAAAGAAAGATTTTCTTCTTCAACTTTATGCTGCTGCTGCCAGCGGCAATCACCCCCTTTTTTTCTTCCTTTATCCCCCTTCTTCTAAAAACAAGGACTGTCGCGCGATTGCATAATAATCAAAAGAAAAGAGAGGACTTCAGACAACCAACAACGTCGTAATCGTTGAAGCACAAATAAATATGTATGACAAAAAAAGAAAGAATAAAACAATAGCATAAAAATTTTTCCTTCTCTATCCCCATTTTCTGGTTTAATTTTAATGCAAAACATTGGTTACTTACATTTAAAAGAAGATACATGGCATATTCAAGATAGGCAACTTCAGCAAGCGATCGAAAATTGTTTGTTGTTGCAGAGGGAGAAGAAGGGATGGGTAATTGAAATGCTGATGCTGATAGCGGGGTAATAAATGATGATGGAGGCATTAGCGTTGTTGCAGCCGTTGATGATGGCTCAACTTTAATAGCTGCAGATGTTGAAGTTTGAACCGGTGTAAATGCAGAAGCAGATGATACACCAAGGGCAAGAGCCATGTTCTATCCTTGAGAGATCTATAAATATGAACCTAATTAATAATAGAAAATGCCAAATTCAAAAAAGAGAACCAGCACCCTCAAGAGAGGAGAAGGTCAACAGCACGAGAGCTCGAAAAAGATTGAGAATACTCAAAAATTGAAAATTACTTGAAGCATTTATTACAGAAGAAAAAGATTTTGTAAGTGCGTCAATACGAAATCCGATTCACACAAAATAGGAGAGAAAAGAAGGCAAAAATATGTAATCTCTTCTGTGACGGGTAGAAAAAAATATCAAGGCAGGAATGCAACAAAAAAGAGAGGATATGGTTCACCTACAACATTGAAGAAAAGAAGGTAATGACGACAATAGAAGCTTTTAAGTAAGAAGCAAAGAGGGTAATAATAATAGATAGAAAGAAAACAAAATAACTGTATGGATAAAATTTTTAAATGCAAGTAAGTAAGTCAGCCTAAATGAGTGAGCTCGCACGAGCAAGAAGAATAACTAAACAATTTTTGTATCTTGAAAAAGTAAGTAAGTAGTCTATCCTTAAATAATATTATTAATACATCAAATAAAAGTAGATCTAAAAATAATACACGTAGGATTGAACAAAAGAAAAAGGTGACGAGAGTTTCTATCTTTGATGAGGTCAGAAGATGTAAAAGTAAGTAACACAAAAAAACAAAAACAACAGATATTTGAAATCTGGAGACAATGATCATCACATCATGTAGACCCCGGATATAGGAAAGTGGAAAAGTGAGCTTAAAACTTTTTCTCTATTATAAAAAAATGACTCAGCCCCAGAAAGGGTGGAAATAAGGAAGAAAGAGAAGGAAGAAAGGTAGTAGGGGGATGAGATAAATCTACATGAAATGGACCGCCCGTTTTTTGTTTGGAAAAAATAAATCGCGTTTCTTTCCTTTAAAAGAAAAGGGGGTGACAGACGACATCCTGTGGTGATGATGGGGATGTTATGTTATCTCTCATCGAAGTGCAAATCATTTCTTTCATTTCAGAAAAGTGATTGTAACATCTCTTTCAAACAAGCATCAAACTGCCCTTCACAGCAAAACATGAAATAACCAGAAGACGGAAAGATCATTTTTATTAGGCATTTTTTTGTGTATTCTTATTCTGTTGGAAGGATCATGAAGCAGATCACGCAATACTTCGATTTCCCAATTGCATTCAGAAGGCAGAAAGTAGTTTGTCCACCCAGAAGGAAAATAGGCAGCTAGCTCATCATCTTGTTCTGTAACCATCAAATTGTTGTTGTGGACCATGGGAAAGAATGAGATAGATAGAAGGAGGAGGACATTTATGCAAAGAGAAACAATAAACGAACATTGCAGAAAAAAGAAGAAGAAAAGAAAGAAACCAAAACGTTTAGCAACAAAAAACCAGATGCAAAAAAATTTTTTGAGGGGGAGGAAAAGCTGTAGCAGCAAGGAAAAAAAGGTGTGCAAAAAAGTGGACACCTTTTAAGGTTTCTTTCTCAAGAAAAAAAATAAATGGCACATTTCACTTAAATTCCTTTTTCTTCTGTTTCCACCATTAAAAAAAAGTAGCGTCAAAAGTAAAAGCCATTTAAATAAACAAACAAGCAAAACAGCAAAAAAAACCTTTTTAAGCATCACACAAAAAAGGCATATAAAAGTTTAAAGTTGAAAATGCAAAATAAAAAAACAGGGGGCACTGCAGCTCTGTTTTTGCAAAAAAAAGGAAAACCCGCGTCAAAGTTTTGCTTTGCCTCAATTGGAACGAATAATTTTAAGCAGCAAAGAAAAGGTTTTGCAGAAGCAATTTCTGCTGCGGTTTTGCAAAAGTTGCGAATGGCAAAAGGAATTGTGCACTTTTTTTTATGTTTTGACGAAAATTTAGGCAGTTTAGAAAGCCATGAATGACGCTTAATGCAAAGTTGCGGAAAGAGAAGTTCACTTTTTGAACTCTTATAATGATAGTAAGTAGGCATATACATGGGGATATGTGTAATGCTTGTTTGAGCATACCTCTCTTAAAAGCATTTATAAAGTTTGTTTTTATTCATATATATGGCTACAAACTAAACGTCATATTATGGACTCCATAAAGGGAAAAGGTTTGAGATGGATGGAAGAAATGTGGTGGTAAAAATAATAGCGGAAAGAAAAAAGCTGCAAGAAAAGCTACCGTAATCCATAGCAGAAGGCAGTGACAAGCGGTTCCCTTTTAAAACTAAATGATTTTTAACAAACAATTTCTTATGCTTTTATACCCTGTCAAATTATGCAGCATAACACCTTTTTATTATACGCTGCATTATTAAAGAAAAAAACCTTTTGCAGCAGCCGCATAAATTTTTAAATTAATGTATTTTTTTAAATAATAACAATTTTTTTTACCAAATTATTTTTTTAGTAATATTTAATGAACAATTGTCGTCATTAGAACAGGCGTCAATGATCTCCCGAAACCTTTGCTCTTTCAACTTTTTTTTTCTAAAACTACAGTAATTCTCTGAAGAGTAATATATTATAAAACTTTGCACATGTCGTTTTTTCTTCTTCAATAACAAGTTTAAATTAACTTTTTTCTGCCCAAAAACCATCTGTCTATAAATTTAGTTTAACATTTTGCACACTCTTTCAATTACTAAAATACAAAATTTAGGTCCAGGGTTAATAATAAAAATTAACAACCGTATTTGTAAAATGGCAAAAGCAAAAAGCTAATCTCTAAGAAAAACACGAAAAAATTTAATGCAGTCATGGATAAAGAAAACAATCCTCCTTCAGCATTCTTACTTCTTCTTACATGTTACTTATAGAATATTCGAAAATAATTACAAAAATTTTAATCGAACCCTAACAATGTGTAATTTAGCAGTATTGTTTTTAACTCTCTCTCTCTGTCTTTTTAAGAGGATTTTCTCAAGAATTTATTTTTATTCTGAAAAGACAACAATCGTCTTTTTCATTTATCTCCCTCCCATGCATGGATTTCGATAATTCTAATTTTAATAATAGATATATTGCCATGCTATTACTATCATCCATCTGTCGACAACAAAAAGTATCGAAAAGAAGTTTGAAAAAGAATTTGTATTTTTTTGTAAATACAAAAAATCGTTATTAGCCACCCTCCTTCTTAGTTGAACTCAAAAAAGAGATACTTTAAACCGATTTTTTACCTTCTAATCATTCAATTTATAAAATTTGTTTTTCTTTCTTCCTGCCCCCAAAAAAGAAAGTATTTCTCGAATAAATGTATTATTTTTAGATTTTTGATTATTAAAGAAAAAGAATCAAAACACGTCACTTTTTTGTTCATTTTTTGCAACACTATTTTTGTTTCGAAAATTAATATTTTTAAAAATCTCAAGGCCCAAAAAAGATATTCAAAAAACATGGTTCCAGAAAAAAGATTTGATCTTTTAAATTCTTTTAATTCTTTTGTTGCAAATTTTCTTGGGCTATTGTGTTTTTTGTTTATTGGCTGAACATTGAAGCCCAAAAAAATGAAGATGGGAAAAAATATTCGAGTTTTTCTGATTTTTGAATCAGAATTAAATCATTTAATGGACAACAAGCAGCAGCATAAAAGAAATATGGAGGACAACAAAGATCATTCCGCCTCTTGTCTTGGTGTATATTAATTTACGTACACGTTTTTTATCCATAAAAACCTCTTTCGTTCTTCGTAGATACCTTCTTTTCCATTGTTCTAGAATATCCAAAATTTGAAACGTTCAATGACCAAATTTTTATTAGGATATATAGGTACCGGCACGTGAAAAATTTTTTTGAAATTGATTATTTTTTTGTTAGAATATAGTATTTTCGACCCTGATTAAAACGAAAATAAAATTAGAAAAGTTAAAAAAATAGCTTAAAATGCCGAAAACGTCAGATGAAAATTTGGCAAATCAAAATTTTTTCGTTGTCAAAAAAAGTCAAAGAGAACACTCTCTTTTTGTGTGTGCATCCTTCTTTTTTTTACGAAATCTGTTTTTGCCAGATCAGAAACTGTTTAATAAATTTTTTTATTACAATTAAACAATCTCTGTTATATTTGATAACATGTATTTTATATTTATATTTACAATAATAATATTAATAATTAATAAACATTCTTGAGCTTTTGTATGATAATTAAATGAAACAACAAAAATTGAAGAGACCTTGAGACAATGGAATGCATCGAAGGCAAGAAAAACAATGAAGTAATTAAAAGGAAAAAAAAGATATCACAGATAAAAGTAAGGAGAAGAAGAGATATGATGAGGTGTATACAAATTTTGAATAAAGTGAGGTTATTACAAATATGCTGATAAGGTAGCTATTAATCAACTAATAATAACAATAATAATATAATTATTTACCAATCACAGAAAACGTAGAATGAATTCGTAAAAGTAGAACTTCATTTACCGCACAATTCATAAGCTAAAAAATGAAAACAATGTAAAAATGAATTGATATCCTAATGGGGTAATAAGAGGTAGTGTTTCTATATATCTACAAAAAAAGACTAAAAATTTAGGCATGATTATTTTTGTAAATTTGCTAAACTGCTTGTTTGCTTAGAATACATTAATCGAACGGCATCCCCCCATTTTGTGAATGAATCAGTAGACAATACCTCATTAATTCGTAGATTATCACCGGTCATGTTAACGAGTTCCTGAAAAAAAAAGATTATTATGGTTGTGTGAATTTGAATTTGAAGTATAATTGCTATTAAAAATGCTTACCGAAATTGATGCAATCATTAAAATTTGTGAGCCAATTCTTGTTGCTAGATCAATTTCATTTTCAATTCCAACACGATGTATTAAATGCAGTCTTAAAGCTTCAATGTATCGATTTCGAATTTTTCGAAGAATTTGTCGACCTTCTGGGGACATATTATTGGCTTCTAGAAAAGTAAATATCAGGATACACAAATGTTAGACAACAAGTAACGTACCACTACAAAATATTGTTAGAATTCCAAGAAGTATTCTTTCACCCTCCGAAATTTTCATTTCTTTTAAAGGCTTTACCAAAAGTGAAAACATTCTTTCTACACATTTTCGTTGGTCAAAGAGACATTGTAGGGATGGGTCTTTAGGGAAATATGTTCCATTACAGTAACACACACCATCGCAACCAGATTCAATTGTCCAATTTGCAACAAGCCACCAATGAAATGCTGGATATCGAAGTTCTGCCAATGCAATCTAAATTTTAAAAAAATATAGTACAGTTATTGCATAAAAATAGTAAAAAAGAAATTTAAAACTATTTACCTTATCTTCATTACTAAATAATTGAAAATCTGGTAAAGCTCTGATCCAATCTGAGTATAATACAAAACAACGCTTCCAATCATGGGTTGTGTCACTCAAAACGGCAATTGTGGCGCCCGTTGGATTTATCTGAAAAAAATAATAATTTAATAAAGTTTTTTAAAAATTGTAACAAGTTTATGGGAAGGCAATTCGCAATAAAAAATACTTTAATTTGTTTACTACTCTCTCTAATACTCACTATTACAAAAGTTATTCTGGGCAAAGAGAAAAATGTTTTGAAAGGGAAAAAGTTGTAAGCATTTAACTGCATTTTTAATTTTTAGAGTTTCCCAAAAAATGTCATGTCAAAAAGTATTAAAGACATTGTAAAATTCTGTACTCAGAGGATATTAAATACTTTTACTTACAGGTGTTCTGGGACAAAGAAATGTTGGTTCATAGAAGACAGCTTCAAAGCAGGTGGATGGAGTTGCAGGAGCATCACTGACATCATGCTCATCCTTTTTAGCAATAATTAGCTTTTCTAAATTTAATAACATTTGAATAAAGTGTTCATTTTCTTTGAATTCTTGTGACAAATCTTTCTTTAAATTTTTCACAGATGGTGGCTCAAAATCTAACATATCTGTTTGAACTTCTGCAGATTTTGTGAATGGATTGGAATTTTCAGAAGAAGATGAATTTTTGTTATTCAAATTTGTCATGTACGTTGAAACACTGATAACATGAATGCCTTCACCTTCAACTTCTCCTCTTTCATTTTGAACGGCCCGAGGGTTCATGCCCACAGTTAGGCATCGACGAAGCCGACATGCTCGACAGGCATTTCTTTGTTCTTTTGCAATTAGACATTTGGAATCGAAACGACATTTGTATTGTTTATCATTCCATACTGACCGTCTAAAAAAGCCTTTGCAGCCGTTACATGCGTACACTCCATAGTGTTTCCCAAGGGCAGTATCACCACAGACATCACATTCAAGTGCGCCTAAAAGTAATACTGTAAGTTTTTGTTGGAAGAGAAAAAAGAAAGCAAACCTTTCTTTTTACTGATTCTTCCATTTGTAACTGATCCAGATGGAGATGTTGAAGATGACGAGGGTCTTGGAAGGGGAACACTTGTTGATGGAATATTTAACAACGAATTATTAATTTGTTGCTGTTGATGCTGTTGTTGTGGTAGAGGATCAAGCATAGATGTTGAGGGACCTCCTGCATTAAAGCCCATGAACATATTATTTGCATTTAAATTTGTTTGTAATGGATTTAATGAAGTGGTCGTTGAAGGAATTGTTGCAGTTGTAACACTTGGAACTTGTAGATGTGAAAAATGTAATAAATTTTCAACCATAGCCGCTTGTAAATGATGTTGTACAGCAGTTAAATTTGTTGCGGCGGCTGCTGTTGTTACTGCTACTGCGGGTTGTGATGACGTAATTGTTTGATGATGTAAAGTTTGTTGGAAGGGAAGTGAAGCAACAACAAGGGGAGGTGGAGGTGAAAATTGGTGTTGTTGTTGTTGCTGCTGTTCACAACACTTTTGCTATAATAATGATTAAAAAGTAATTAAAAATTCAATAAATACATTTATAGTTATTTTTTAAGGCACCAAAAATCAAAGAGTTTTTTTGTTTCGGTTTTTATATGAAAAAAGTCACGTATCACAGAAAGACAAATGAGAACTAAGCATGCCCTATCTTTTTTGGTAGAACCTATAGGTACATACTTGTCTCGCTTCCATTTGGACGAAAAACAGCGTAACATTTGTAACTTTTTTTACGTTAGCAACGTTCTTCAAACAAGCAATTCTCTCTCGTTCTCATCAATTTTTTATTTATTTGGTGCCGCATATATACACATACATATATATGTGTTAGTTAGAATATTATTTTCCACGTGTGCCGCGTGTAAGTCTTTCATCTAAAATACTCAAAAAAGTCTGTTGTCTGTGTGCGTTGTTTCATTAAAAGGTTGAAGTGGAAGAAGAACGAAAGAAAAGCGTTTGTCGGGAATACCCACAACTTTCACGTGTTTTATCCCTTCCACGCATAATCTACCTCCTTCTGTAGATTAAAAAAAGTGTCTCAAAAAAAAGAACGGAAGGGGCCAAATACAAAAGTTGTTTAAATAAGGTTCGATTGGTAAAGGAAATGAAAGAGGGTTTTGCCCTTTTATTTAATTGCTATTGTTATTCCAAAAATGACTCGTCCAAATTTTTTTAAAGCTTGACTCCCACGTTTTAAATGCTTTGTTTTGGACATTATTTAAACATTTGTTTTTAAACAAATTTTGAAACCATTTTACCATTTTGTATATGTTTTAGAATAATAATCGAAAAAGGTTTGATTGCATAAAGTTATTGATTGACTTTTTAATAAAAATAGCATAAATTTTATTACAAAATGATTTTTTGTTTCATGCTTGTAGCGTCTACTATCTTACTCTTTAAGCTAAACTACAGTACACTAATGCTATGCTCTTTTAATTGACGATTTTTCCTGTCATCATTTTAACACCAACTAATGAGTATCAAAAATATTAAAGATCACAAACTTCATTAAAGTATTGATTATTAGAATGCGGAGGATGCTGTTGATGATAGCGTTGATTCATTGACAACATTAAAGCTCTTTTTTAAAAAGAAATTTTTATCACCCAAAAGTATTGTAGGCTTAAAAAAGTAGAATCAAAAAGTGAAAGTGAAGAAAAAAAAATGATGACAAAATGAAGCAAAATTTGATTGAAGTCTGTTCCCGAGTTGAATGAGATTACTGATCTGAAGAAAGTATAGAATTCATGTGCAAATAAAAAACTTCAAAAAAACAAAAACGAGGAAGTACACGAAATCAGACAAAATCAGTTGAGAGAAAGAGCTTTGATAGAGTAACAACCAAAATGTTTAAACAAAAACAATCAAACCCCAAAAAATTCTTTGATCAATGAAAAATTGATTGTGGAATGAATAAAAAAAACAAAGGGGTGTTAAAAATGAGCACTTTTAAAATGGAAGCCAGAAACATAAATACAGAAAGGAAGAAGAGAAAGAAACATGATACAAGTAATTAAACAAATTCATGAAAGCTTTAAAAAAAATTTATTTCCTTGTTTGAGGCATATGAAAAAAAGAATGTGTAGGCTAGAAAAACAGCTTTAAAAAAGTTTAATGCATTTGCGATAAAGGGTTTCTTCAACTACAAAGATCACAAAATTTTAGAATAGTTTTTGGTGGGTCTGTCTGAACATTCTAAAGTGAACTCATTTATGCATAAAAAAGGCTTTGAAAAAAGGGGAGTCAACAGTTTTTAATCATTGATTATGCCAGAAACAAAAAAAGAAAGAATGTTTCTTTTTCTCTCAAAACTGAACTAATTATTTGAAACATTTTTTTATTGTATCTTTTATTTAAGTAGCTATGGGAATATCCACCCCCTAAAAAAGTATGCCAAAAAACATCATTTTTTCCCTCCTTCGTTTTTACTAAATTTCAATAAGGCTTAAAAGCTTTTTTCTTGGAAAACTGCAAAAACATAATGGCATGGCTTCTTTTTTTAGATGTAACACTTTTGATCATTTTTAAAGCAGCCAATAAAAAGAAAGTTTTTTCTACCAAAAAAATTTCAAAGAGTGGTTTTCTTAAAATTATAAATTACATCCAAAACATTGTACATAGAAAAAATTATATTAATATGAAATGGGGTTAAACAACATTAATTTGTTCTTCAACATTCGCCTTTACTGTTACCGCCTCTTATTATTATTAAGGCACTATTACAAATATGTCTCATTTTGTACTTTACCTACCAGCCTACATTTTTAATTAAATGCCATAAAGAGAGAAGTTGGAAACAGAAGGAAACATATGAAAATTGATAAAAGTGACAGTGTAAAGAACTTCAAAAAATTTCATAAAAAATATGCAACTTTTTACGTATTGGAACAAAAAAAAGCTTTGATTTTCTTTGAAAAAAAGGTAATGAAGCTATTTAACTTTGTCTTGGGTGAAAGGTAAAAAAAGATGGAAAAAAGTGCGTTGTCACATGATTAATCAAAGACGAAAAAATATTGTCTAGTTACTATGAGAAAAAAACAATCAATAAAGGTTGTAAAATTTTTAATAATATTAAAATTTTCGTGTCAAATGTTAGTTAGAAAACAGACTTTCGCGCCTTTGAGGCAATGCCATAGAATCATTTAAGCTTTCTTATATATTTTTTAATTAAGAATAAAAAGAAAATTATCTTAGTAATATAGAATAATTCTATAGTATAGTAATCAGAGATTAAATATTCCGTCATTAATTAAGACACTGAAAGAAGAAAGATAATTGTATAAAACCTAATTTATTCATATTTCAATGAACACTCTTTTCTTTTAAACATGTCAGAAAAGTAATAAAAAAAACTTATGAAATTAATTTTGATATGTGGTAAAAAGCGTTATAAAGTTGTTAATTAATGTTTAGAATTGCGATTATTACGAAACTAGAAACAAACAAACAAAAAAGTACATTTGTCTAGAGGTTACAAAAATGAAAAAAATATGATTGAAATCTGACATTAATAAACAAAAAATTACTGTAAGCAAAATAAATAAAATGTTAAATAAGAAAAATGTATGTGAATAACACTGTATACTAGCTGATACTATACTAAACTTGGCCACATATTTTATCTATTGTTCTTTTTCGAAATTAATACTTGCAAATAATTAAAGCTTATTTATTTATTATTCAGAATAAGCTTTTTGTAATGTTTGGAAACTTTTGGAAGTTTTACTTGACCTCTGATATGAGTTTAGTTTGTTATGTTTTTGATACAACAAAAGGGCTTGTGCACGGCGTGGTAACAATGCAACATGAACTCTCGCACGGAAAATGAATTTAATGTTTTTTTATTTTTTTAACAATAAAAAATAATTATAGATTTTACCAAAAATTACTTAAAAAATTATTTTTTTTAACTTTTTCTTTTTTATCTTGCCATCCGGCAGCTAATTCCCTACTATTTCATATATAGCTTTTGCCAAATGGCGCTAGTTGCGATCAGATCTGTGCGTAACAAAACGTTATGCATGAAAAAGGTTCAGATACTTAAGCTTCGTTGAAGCATGCTGTAGAAGATCTCTATTAATCTTGTCATTTTATTTTTTTAAAATATTCGCCAGATAATTTTTTATCGATTCAATTAGAGATAATATACATTTTTTCGCCTCAGTTACTTTTAAAATGAGGAAGAAAATATTTTCACCATTTTGTTCATTTCTATAGCTTAATTTGATGGTTTTTGTACACTTGAAATAATTTTTAGTGTTTAATATTAATGGCATTCTATTAATTAATGAAACAATAATGTTTATTTGAAAAATTTCGTTGATTCTTAGCTCAAATGGTCATATACGGCAATCAAAAATACCGTATCCCTAACCCCTTTTTTATCTTGAACAAATACGACCAAATTTTTAAAATAACAAATCTTTATTTAAACGATTATTATGAACAAAAAATAAAGCTATAAGACAAATAAAAATAACATGTAAAATTAAAATTACAATTACTTTAAATCATAAAAATATGTTCCCAAAATTAACATTTGCATGGCATATATATTTTTTCTGAATTCATTTTTGTTGAAAATTCTTTTTCGATATTCGTTAACCAAACAATGTAGTCGTTCAATTCCTTGTTCAGAATAGTTTCCCCACGATTCATGAATACGAGTGAAAGGAATTACATGAAAACGTAAAATGTGTAGCTTGTTATTGAATTTAAAATTTAAAAGTCCATCCAAATCATCAAATAGTCGTTTAATTGCATATTCTAATTGATTGATTTCACATGCTGATAATTTTCTTGCTACTGCATAGCTTTGGATAGTTGCTGCTTGCTTGAAAAAAAAAAAAGTTAAAGAAATATGGATTACAATTGACTTACATTTTCCAGTAAGAACAGAAAGATGATCAATTTGTCTAGCTCTCATCTTCTTTAAAAACAACAATTCTGCTTGTTTATGAAGTGGCACTGGTTTCCTTTGATTAGGACTGTTAACATAAGCTGCTCCACCAGTCATTTCTTCAGCTAGAGCCCGTAACTTTCGTATACGATAAAAAACAGTTCTTTTCTTGATAAATTTTACATTCTTTCTTGGAATAAAGGTTGGAATTTCTGGTTGTTCTTTGTCATTGATAGGTGCTTCAGAATTTGCATTTGCCGAAACCGTAATATGAATTTTGTTGTAGATCTTCATTCTTCTTTTGTTGAATTTCTAAACATATATTATATATAATAATATTATAACATTTTTAGACAGGAACGCTTACGTAATTCACGTCTGCTTCTTTTAGCTTCACGAACTCTCTTCATTCTTTCACGTTCAATCCATTTCTTGAGCTTTAGATTATTCTTATAAACGTTCATCAATTTCGAGAAACGATTTGAAGTTGATTTTGTTGGAACATTTGAAGCTGCAGCAATAATTTTAGCATTTCTTTTGACTTTTGCATTTGTTGATTTAGTTTTGGTAATTCTGTCAAGTTTGATCGATCTCGCTTTATTCATCAGACCCTTTCGCTGTTGTTTTCTCCTTGATATACCAGCCATTGCGGAAAAAGAGCTAAAACAAGCATAATAAAAAAAATTTTCTCGAAAAACTCTAATTGAAATCCTTTAAAAATGTCATAAGCACATTATTAAAATATAAAAACGCGATTTAAAAAACATTCCACAGAGGCATGATGCAAATAGCATCAGAATCCACCGATTTTATCACCATGTTTCAAACCAAGCATACGCTTTATATATTTAACGCTAATGCTATCCAACAACTCTACGTGGTAGACTAAGGCTGGTTTCAGCGTTGTTGTAAAAAAAATTATGAAAAATGATTATTTATTAGCGGATTCTGTATCTTAAAGTTTCTGTAAATTATCAATTTTTTGCTTAAAAAATTTGAAAGGGAGTTCTTTCGCGCTAAGAAAACATTACCACGCCGTGCTTGTGTTATTTCCCATAGATTAGCATAAAATAAATTTAATTGATTTCGTGCATAAGGCCTAGCAAAAAAAATCGGTTTCGTAAATTTGCGATTACAATAAGCTTACGTAAATTCCGAAGCTTAAACTATTCTCAATAAAACATTTTTTTAAGTAAAACTGTGATATCGTTAATAATAAAAGAGTAGATTGCAAAAATTTTACTAAAGAAATTCACTGAGAAATACCTAGTGTTCTAATAATCACTTATTCTTTTTAAGATTATAAATAAATGATTAATAAATATTTAAGGATTATAATACAGCGTCAGCATATTTATTTATATTTGGTTTTTAAAGATTATCAAAAACAGAGTTTAGGGATCATTGAATGTGAAAGATTACTGCAAATTTCAATGAAATGCTGAAGTAAATAGTAAAAAACTATTTTTAAAATACACTAAAATTGCATTTTAGAATATGGTTGTGATTGCCTATATGACCATAAAAATTCTACCGTAATAGAAATGCCATCTTCATAAGTCTGACGCAAATCATTACATGATAATTATTTCTTACATGCCATAAAAGTTTCTTTTTATGAATGGCATTTTACGCTTTTTAAACTTCTTATCCTGGTTTGTAGTTTTGAAAATTTTTAAAAATTGCGTTGGCGATTACTTTGGCTACAAAAAAGCATTTTTTCTTTTGAATTTTACTTAATCTTTGCTTCTTTTTATTTCACATATCTAATACATTTTACTTTAATCAAATAAAGCTTACATCATTGAATTAGAACAACTACTTTCAATTTATTCATTTGCTTATTTATTTTTATAAATGTAAAAAACTAGTACCACGAAAAAATTTCATTAATTTTGTACTTTGTTTCAGTGCTCTAGTACTCACTCACTTGCTTATTTACTGACTCTTATAAATGCCATTTAACGTCGGCTGTTTTTATAGAAAAACCAAAATTGCATTTTATGAATTATATATTTGTTACCTTTCAAAGGTATACGGTAGAATATATGATGTGTTATAAAAAATTAAAGACCATGGTCTGCAGACAAAGAAAATATATTTGGGTGTAAAATAGAAATGAGAGAGTCTCAAAGTGCAAAACGAAGAAGAAAAAGAAATATAGTCAACCAGTTAAAGCAGGCAGATAGCAATTGAAACACAGCAGGAGAGTGCCAAGTTTAGATTTTCATTTCTTGGAAATGCAATGTAGCAAACAGCCTCTATTTTTTTGCAATGAGAAAGAGTAAAAGAGCAAAGCATATCTTTATTTTGATGCTTAAGAGTTCAACTACACTATGGCCTTTTAAGTTGATAACGAAGAAAATGATGGAAGGTTGCAAAAAATAAAGTAATAAACAAGCATGTATCTTTTTTTATTTTTGGAATTTTTTAAAAACAAAATTTCACAGAAAATGTCCCCCTTGAGAGCTTTTAGGGAGGTAACAAAAAAGTTCAAGTGCACATATTTCGTTGAAAATGTCATTTGAACAAAATTACAGTAATCTTATTCCTTTTAAAAAACAAGTTGCGTGTCGTTTTTCACAAATTTCCATTGTTAATCGCCTTTTAAAGTTAATGGTTTAAAGTCATAAATAAATAAATATTTTATTTAGTTGGTTAAAAACCTCTTTCATCCCCTCTTTTGTTTCAGAAACAAATTTGATAAAAACACAACTTTTGTGTTCTCATTTTTCATGAAATGAAAAGAGAAAGTTGGTTGACATATTTGTAGCCAGCAAGCACAGGCGAGTCTCAAATTGCATCAGGCTTAAATTATTCAAAAGTCCAAAAGTACGAAAAAAACAAATCTAATGTCCCAAAAATGATGAAAGACCAACAATCTTTTGTCGGTTTTAAACATTCAAAATCACTGATCAAAAAGCGTTTAAAACTTACTAAATACAAGCTTAATAATAATTGTTGAGTTTCAGCTGAAATTGTTTGTGATGCCATTGCTGTTAAGGCTGCAGCCATCGTAATACGTGTAGCTGATAGAAAATAAAAATACACAAATGAAGTTTTGAGGTAGTGTAAAAAAGTTTTTCAAAAAATTCTGTTTTGGCAGCTTTAATAAAATAATTCTGAAAAAGTGTATTTAAAAATACAAATATATATATGTATAAAAGGATTCTGTTTCACGTAGTCTCCGCCTATATTTCCAACATGCAAAAAATGTATGAAAGTTAAAAATATAAATAAATGCAAGAAAAAGGGAACGAGAATGAACGCTGCTGCTGCTGCTATTTTAACAAATAACTTTTTTCTTTCAGACTTCTGAAAGCAGTAGCACTAAAAAACGAGGTCAGAAGAAGAAAAAGGCTTGAGTAAAAAAGTTATTTGAAGGAGGCCAGCCAAAAAAAGGAGGCTACATCGGGCATCAAAGAAGAAGAAGCAGAAGGCGAAGAAGAAGAAGTTTTGAAAGAAAGCTTTTTAAACGCAAAAGAAAATAATAAATAAAACATTATTACACGGAACAAAATTTATTATAATTGCATCCAAAAAAGACCACCGTTTTTAAGTTTTGTTACGTTTAAACTTTTGAAGAAAGAAAGCGAAAGAAAAAGTTATGTTTTGAACGCTGTCGAAATTATTATTGGATTGAATTCGAGATTTTAAAAAAGTGTCGTCGTCACAAAAAAAGGGGGGAACATGGATGTGAGAAATATGAAAGAGATGGAGATGAGCAAATAATAATAATGATAGTTTTTTGTTGGAAAAAAAGATTGGAGAAGGAGATAAAATGGGAGAATGGAAAGAAAAGGTTGATCATTGCTGCTACGCAAAAACGCACTTTTAAAACTTTTTGGAATTCATGAACTTTTGCTCTCCAAAAAATTAATTTTCTAGAACTTTGATTCAAGTTTTTGAAAGATAAAAGAAAGAATGAAATCAATTTGATTTCATTTTGTTTAAAAGCGGGTAACAAAAATATTCAATCATCTTATTTGCGAAAATTACTGTAAAGTCTAGAGTTACCGTAAAGCGCGAAACAAAAGCAGAGCTGATTTTTCGATAGAAAATTTTTAACATGTGTTTCTTCTAACAAATTTTGTGTTACATATAGTAATACGTTTTGTATCCACTGCAACTTCCGATGGCATATTTAGAAAGGATTAAACCCTCTCAGACCGAAATCTCCCGGAAGTAATTTTGTATTATATTTTGGAAGCGTACAAAAAATGAATGGAATCAAAAATGAAGAGAGAATCTAATTTTTGAACTTATCACATAATTGAAGAACAAGAAACACGGTAATATTGCACAAAAAAATGATAGGAGAGAAGTAGCAGGCAAAATAATCGCACAAATTTTTGTGCCACTGCTGTCAACAGTCAGCTTCACTCTCTTGCTGTTCGTCGTTTAAAAACAATTGTATATAGTTTGACACCATTTCTTCTTCTTCTTTCACCTCTCTCTCTTTCTTTTTTCTTTTCCTTTTATGTTTTTATTTCAAATTTGTGTTTTTGGACCTCCCCTCTTTAAAAACGTGCATTTTTTTGTTAAATACAAGCAAGCAAGAAAAAAAAGTGAACGATGATGGTTTTTTTTCCATCCGTGGAAACAAAAAAGTCCATCTTTTTTTCTCGCTTCCTCCTCTTTTCAGAGTGCATCTTTCATCACTTTAAAAGTTCTCTCTTTTTTTGTTAAAAACACGTGTGTGCAAAAATTTTGCTGTCAACAAAAATATATTTAACGTTTCAAAGAGTCCAAATGTTCAAGTTGAAACAACAGATCAATGAATAACAAAAAAAAGTAAAACACGATTCGTTGAAACAGAGAGAAAATGGTTGAGAAGAAAATGAAGAAGAAGAAGGACCCGAGATCAGTCCCTTTCCTCATGGCGGGAGAGCAAAAGATTGTGTTATATTCAGTCTTTCAAAAACATATTTAGAAGGGTTGAAAAATGCATATATGTGTTTGTAAAAGTGAAACGTAATTTCTTACACACGTAAGTACGCAAGAGTGTTAAATGATAGGCAAAAAAAGTTCAATCAAACTTACCTGATTTCTTTGATCTTTGGTATATCAAAAAACAAAGGAAGAAAAAAGTAGTAGTTTATAGCAGACTACTGTAGCACACTATATTAGACTACTTTAGATAGAACATTATTATTAAACAAAAAATGTTTTTAATAAATCTCAAAGGAAAAATAATTGTGAAACGCTTTTCCGTCAGAACTAAAAAAGGGAAAGATAAAGCAAAACACACAGAAACCAATGGAATCAAAAACAAAGAAGCATTTGAACTTTAAAATCGCGTCTCAGAAATGTCATTGAAAAATCAAAGAGTTCAAAAAAGGGAGAGTCCAAAAGAAAGGGTTCAATATATATGACTAAGAAATTAAAATCTCTATAATTCAATTCGTCATTCACACAGGCCTATCCCACCCAAATTTGTTGTTTCTAAAAAATATTTAAGTTTATTAAGAAATTTATATATACTAACTAAAAAAGAGGATTGTTCAACATTTTTTCTCTCCTCCCTCTTTTTTTTCAACTAACAAGTGATTAGTCAATATACGGTAATAATGTATGATCAAACTTCTCTCTATTCTTTTTCCGCTCTTCATCTCTTCTTTTTTCTCCCAAAAAAAGTAACGCAAAAATTTTATTTGCACGAATTGAACACTTGGACTCCAAGAAAGAAATATAAATAAAGTAGTTTTTCAGTTCAAAGGTTGATTAAATTAATTAAATTTTATTTCAAAGAAAAACATCAAAAAAATATTACGTACTTAATGACACAACAAAATTATTAAACCTAGTTTTTTAAAAATTTAAAAATAAAAAATATTTTTGCATTCTCTCTTTTTAAAGCTTGAAAAATTAAATTATAATTTTAAAAAACATACAAAAATCTATGCAAAGATCGCCCAAAAATTTTTTTTGTTTTTGTTGTTTTCGTTACGCGTTTTATATTACATAATGCACTTTTAACTAACCAAATAAGTAAGTAAGTAAATCTTGAACATGGACAACAGCAAACAGAGGAAAAAAGAGTGAAGTGCATGTAAGTATATTTATATATAAAGATACGTCAAAAAAAAGTATATAAAATGCTAGAGTCTTTTTTTGCTGTTGTTGAACGCAAGAGAGTTAAAAGTCCGCCTTGCACCCATTTTTTTAAAAGGACACGGAGAGAGAAAACACGAAAAACAAGGAGGCAAAGGAAAGAAGAGAGAAAGAAAAGGCAGAAACATTAAAACACGATAAAACTTGCAACCCACCAAGAAAAAACGTTGGAAAAAAAGCAAGGTAAATTATTTTTCTGCTGAACGATTGCTCGATTAGCCGTTGCTGAAATAAAGGTGCACCAATGAAATCACCGCCTTTTTCAAAAACAAAAAATGAACTTTTGACTTTTGATGATTTTTGTTGGTTTTTCTCTCATTCTTTTCTCTTTCAATATTTCTCATCATCTTCTTCTTCTTAAATGAAAATAGATGGAAAAAATGCTTAAAAATTTGGTCACAAAATGATCCCTCATTTTTGATTGAGAATCAACAAAAAAACTTAAACATGCAAGTTTCAAGGTTCTTTTTTGAATTCGAAGCATTACTCACAGTATATCAAAAATTTTAAAAAAATGGGCTACAAAAAAGTTCACTTTGTTCTTTTAAATGGCCTAAAAAATTTACAATAAACAATTGTAATTCCTCTTTTTTTTGTCGTTCAACAAAAGTGCAGCTGCAATATTTTATTTTTTACTTCCTGTTACTTCGACATACACTTACACAAATACACACGTTCCACACATTTTCTATAAATAAACAATTCATTATATTTTTTTATTTTTAATCTTTAACAACATCCTCGTTATTGAACTTTTAAAACAGCAGCAGCAGCCTATTCAATTTTCTTTTCCTCTTCTCTCTATTTTTTCTGAAAACAAAAACAAAAAAATTTTAAATGTGTTTTTATCATTTTTGTTACCCTCCATTTGAAAGCGAGAAAAACAAGATGAAAATAAAAAACGAAAGTACAAAATTACGGTATTCTCAAAAGAAGGCTAACGTGTGTTTTAATTTCCTAGCCAAAAAAGGACAGGCGTATTTTAGCAAAAGAAAAAAGAGGTAAACACCTGGACTCTTTAATTATATTTTTTAAATAAATTTTAAATGCACACGTTATTTTTATTTCTTTATTTGTCTCTCGTACATTCTGTGTTCTTTATTCCTTCTTTTCTTTTCCCCCGTACATGAGTCAATTTACATTTATAAAAGCTCAAAAGTACAGAGTTAGTTAGCTTGCTTCTTCTTCTTCATTTTTTTGCAACAATTTTGTGTTTCTTCGAAGAACAGAAGAAAGAAGACGACTGAAAAAAACGATGTCATACAAAGACCAAAAAAGTTCAAAATATATAAATAGAGAAATATAATAGATTAATAATTAACAAAAAGAGTGGTGAATAATGGCTTACAGTATTTTCTTTTTTATCATGAAAGGGATTCAGCGTTTTTTTTGAAACAAAAAGAAATACGCTGCATATTGTTGAACGCAAAAGGGGTGCCCAAGAAAAAATATTTCAAATCGTGTTACAGTATACCTACTAGCAAATGCTTCAGAAAATCAACATAAACCCTTTAAAAGGAAAGACTCATTTAAACTAAAACTGAATCAACAAGATATGTAATATTTGTAAAATAGTCCGATCGCATTAATGAATTTGGGATATTATTTCAAAATTAAATTTTTTAAATAAACTTTCACTTTAAATTTTTAATTTAATCTGGAAAAATTAAATTGGTTATTTATTTCAAAAAGCATCTATGGAAAAATATGATTCGATTATTATAGTTATATAATTTTTTAAATTTCAAATTCTAATTGACATAAAAGAGAAGTGTGTGCTGTCAATACCGAATAGGTTTTGCTTTCATTAGAAGTAATGCAATGCTTCAATAAAAAATGACTACAATCTCATGGGCCCAAATCGTCTGTTAAACCAGTTCCAGCAAATTTTGTCCCGTTGCATTCATTTTGTTGTAATAACTGTACTTTTTAATTTTGTAGATGAAACTGTGTTACAGCAACTGGTGAACAATTTCAGGCAAGTAATACATCTGTTGCAATAATTAAAAATGAAAACGGTAATCAAATTGTTAAAATTTCATGAACATCGTAATGATAAAACTTTCTGGTTTAACCTTTATAAAAGACTGATTAATAAATATTTGTTATTTTTGTGCTGTCTTTAAAAATTTTGTTTGTAGCTTGCAAAAAATGATATTTAAAAATAAAGCCTTTATTTTTATCCTATTTAATTTGGCACAAGCGTTCAAATATTAACAAAAAAAATAATATTTAAAAAAGACGAATAATAAAAAAAATACAAATTATTTTTTTGAATACAACGTATACATTTTACCAGAAAGATTAATTTAAAGAATAAAAGAGATTAGTTACAATTAGCCCGTATATTTAAAGCACATTTTATATAAACATTTTCACAGATCTGTATTGCACTCAAAAAATAATCTTTAAAAAGTTTTTTTAAAAAAATAAGCAACAACTACAGTATATCATTGTTATTTCATTATATTGAGAAGCTCGTTTAATAATTTAGGAAAAGGAGAAAAATGAATAAACATTGTTAGTTTAAAAAAGTTGTTGAAACTCAATTTTGTGCACAATGAAAATGTCAAAATGTGGTGTACTATTTTTTAAAAGCTTAAAAGTGTACATGAGAAAATTGAGAGAAATATAATGGAAAAAGACAGTTGAATAAAAAGTAGTTTTATTTAATTACAAGATTCAAAAGTTAGAAACACCCGATTTTTATACATATTACCCGTTATTATTCTTCTACATTCTATTCATTTTCGCGGTAGATGTCTCTTTAATGGAGGTGGTGGTGGAAGAAAATTGGAGCCATCGACATTTGATATTTCACAGGGTGGTCCAATAAGGCTCAATAGAACAGGAAGCAATGCTAAAATAGAAGAATAAATTATTATTGTTTAATAATAATAAAAAAAAGATAACTTACCAAGGCCATTAAAAAGTCCAATAAAAATAAGTGCCGTCATAACAACAAAGAAATATTTTACAACAAAATCAAATTCAGAAAATCCAAGCATAATAATTCCTAATAAAGTTGAGAATGCTCCTGAAACAATGGGTAAATTTTCATTTCAATAAACAGTGGTTTATATACGACATACCATGAATAACAGGAACAAAGACGCGATCAATACAAGCAGACATTCTTTCATCGCGAGTACCAAGTGATGTTAAAAAGGCCAAAACAACATGAGCAGTGAATTCAACGCCAATTCCAACGGCAGTAATAAGTGAAACAGCAGAGACTGGATTCAATTTAATTCCAAACCAGCCCAAGAAACCGGCCAATTCAACGGTCATCATTATCAAAATAATTGTGATACATCCAGCGGCCCATGGATTAAAGAGAATAATTGAAATAACACAAAACACAGCAAATGTAACAAGAGAGATTGCAATAACAAGATGTTGATTTAAATCCAAATATTGTTCCCAAAATGTAAATGCGATACCAGATGGATAATTATCAAGGCCAAGATCAGTGTAGCGATCACATATTTCTCGAATTTCTTCAATCATTTCAACAATTCCAACAGTTTCTTTTAAGCCTGTAAGATAGAAGGGAATGGAACTGTATACGGGCTGCGGAGCTGGTGGTATATAATGACGATATCGATTATCTGGTGGTCCTTGACGCAATTTGTGCAATTTTGGATAAAAGTTTGCTTGAGATACTGTATAAAACATTGATTCGTACTCATGCCATGCATACAAATAATTATAAAATCCTTCTTCATTGATTGTTCCACTTTCATCAATAAGTTTTACACCTTTTGTTAACTAAAAAAATTGTTATATTTATAACATTATTAATAGAATTATAAACATACCCTTGAACAATCATAATGTTCCCCATAACTACACACCATTGAAACAGCAATTCGAAGTTCATTTGAAGTATTTTTGTGACTATCGAAATTTGCAAGAATTCCTTGTTTTTGTGCATCATTAAGCTTTTGTTGAAGACCTTGAAGCCAATCTTGGAAGAGACCAAGCCAGTACCTTTCAGATGGTTCACCAGTTTCAAGCTTAACAATAAATTTCGATTCACCAATATCTCTTCTCAAATTTTTGACCAAATGTTGTTTATGTGCAAAATCAAGATTATCACCACGAAGAATTACAGACATCGGATAAAATGAAAAATATTTGTCACGAGCTTTAAGGAAGGCAGCTGGGGCGGTGTGTTCAGGCAAGACATCGCTTAAATCAAGACCCATCGTTGAATGCTTCAAACCAAGAAGACCGACACCAAAAAGTGATAGTGATAATCCAATAATAATCCATTTAGCCCACGGTGAAAGAACAAATGGAATATAGTAATTTCGAAGGAATGAATGTAATCGACCGTATACAAGTCCTTCATCTTCAAAATCTTCTTCTTCACGAGTCGTTGAAAGGAGGCCATGATAAGAAGCTTGTTTATCCAAAATAACTCCATAGATAGGTTCTTTTTGGAATTTTGGAAGATAATCTTCATCATCTTCAGCAGTAAAGCAACAGAAAAGATCTCTTCGATTTGCATGCTTTCTTCTCAAATCAATAGCAATCAAGGCAGGATAAATTGTCAAAATTGAAATAAGATTGAATGTAAGAAGGATGGTTGTTTGAATGCAGAAAGCTCTCAAAGCTGGAATAGGTAAAAGAGCGCCTAAATTAATTAAAATATAAATAGTCATAATATTCATTTGATAAAAAATAAAATAAAAACTTACCAGCAAGGAACGAAAAAATGTTATTGAGTGAAGTCATCAAAATCGACATTCCCGTTTCTTTCATCAATAAGCCTAGTTCAGAAAGCTTTGGATTGGACGCAACTAATGGATAATTATGAAGAAGTAAAAATACAGAATCAACTCCAACGCCCAATGTCAAAAAGGGTACAATTTGTGTGGTAGCTGCATTGAATTCAATTCCGAACCAAGTTGCTAGCCCAAGACCAGAAATTGATGCAAATGTAACACATAAAACACCAGCAATTGCAAGGCCAGCTGTTGAATTGACTCCAAGTACTAAGAAGCTATCACAATGCATTTGAGAATAAACGGCATAAATCAACTAAAAATTAAATTGATTACTTCATAATAATTCAAGTCTAAAAGGTTTACCATAAGAATGTAACCAAATAGAATAACCGTATAATTAAAATCACAAAATTCAGCAAGCATATCAGAGATGGAAGTAGAAGCAAGTGGATGAACAACACGCTTTTCCGTGACAGAGCCATCAGATTCAACATGGAAATTAAGTTCATGATTATAGATGCTTTGAGTAAATCGACGTTGCCATTCAGCAACAATATCATCAGCCATATTAGGAGACCATTCTGATGAAGCATTATAGGAATAAGTTTCATTACCATTTTTAAGATTCATAACTTTTTGTGATCCCCGAAGACGTTTATAGATATCGGTTGGAGATGAGACAAGTAGAACAGATTGTAATGCTTCAGCTTCAATTGAACCATCATCCGTTTCACGAACACCACCAAGAATCATATCTTTAGGCCAATTCAATACACTTCGAGCAAATCCTTGGCACCCTGATTTCATAACCTTGCCATAATCGGGAAATTGTGGCATATTTGCTTTTCCAAAAAGTACGGTAGCTTCATCCATATGCTTTTCAATCCATTTAAGAAAAGATTTACGGTATTTTTTGCATTCCTTATCTAAAAATGTTTTATTTTAGAATTTAGATAGATTGAAATAAGAAACAAAAAGGGGAATAGTAATAGACAGAATTAAAAAAAACTTCAGTTGGTCAGCCAAATGAAGCTTTCTTATTAATGATACAGTTATAACAAACACAAAAACGAACCACTAAGAAGTCCGCTCTCAACTTCAGTATCATTCAGAGCGTCTAAAAATAACACAAACATAAACAAATGCACAACAAGAAGAATGAATTATTAAAAGGAAACAAACCTCCTAAGGAATCTGTTGAATTATCTGATGAATCTTTACTATCACCACCAACTCCAAACAGTGCACTAAGAAAATCAAAATCACCGCCTTTCTTCTTTTCTTCTTCTTCAGCATCCAAAACATCATCCAAAGATTTTCCACTTGTTGCCAAATGTTTCTTGAAGAGATTCATTGAAGGACATGCTGCAAAATAACCATTTTTACAGAAACTTTTAAAAAGCTTTTTTTTTGATGGCTTTCTTCCATCAAAAAAAATTGCTGTTTTTGATGAATAAATAAATAACGTACCCAAAAAAAAATTTGGAGCCAATTTTGGGCATGTTGGATCAAGTGGATCAATACATGGACGATCCAAATAGCCAGCACCTATTCCAGTCTAAAATATCATTAAGATGAATATGGATTAGGCCCAAAAACGTTGTACAAACCCGAAGGAAAAAATCTTTAACAGTTCCAATATCAAAGATATCAGAGATAACCTTAATAACTTCTTCAGGATTAACATTGCCCCATGTAGTATTTTGTGGAATATCAACAAAAAGTGATGCATAAGATTGAATGGCAGAGGTGTCAATAGGTGGATTTGGGCCAACTGGTTTTGATCCGTCATAAAAGCAATCAATTGGAGTAATCCAGATACAAGGAATTAATCGTTCAAGCATTGGCTTCATTGAATATGCAATTGAATCATTGGTAATATCGAGTCCACCAGGTTTAAAGCAAATATCAGAAAGTGTCCAATTACTGTAACAATTATATTATAGAAATTCATTAATGACAAAGACAAAAACATACGTTCCATAGCGTTCAACTTGAATGTCAACAAGTTGTTGCAAAAGTTGTACATGCTTTTTAAGTCCAGCTGTTGTTAATAAATTTTCATCAGGGCTATTTGCAGTTTGAATAATAACTTGAAATCCTTGATTTGCATTTTCATCTTGTGGCCGTTGCTTTAGTAATGGATCATCATCTTCTCGTATCAGATATTTATCTTTTTCAATTGTCCAAGTTTCATTTCTGTATCTTTGTTGCACTCTATCAAAATAATGAAGTTCTTCATCAAGTCTTCCTCCTTCTAAAAAAGGTCATCACTATACGAATGCTTCTAAAATAGTAGCAGTAACAAACCTGATACCCACAATTTAACAATATCCGTTTCAATTCTCACATACTGTAATCCATAACAACAAAATGCAAATAATACCATTATTGTTAAAATTACAGCTATTGAATGTCTCTGTATCATACAGCCGAGATTATACAAAACATTTTGAATAAAACTTCTTGAATAAAGTGCAATCTTATTTCCAGTGGCATTTCCACGTTTAATTTGTTGCAGGGAAAGATCTGCATCACACCATGTTGGTCGCTGCTCAAAATCTGCTTTCCATTTGGCAGAAAAATGTGAAGAATTTGAACGTCCAATAAGAAATCTTTCTAATCTCTAAAAAGGAAGTGGTTAAGTCAAAAGGTTATGCCAAATCTGAATACCTCAACGATATCTCTAACAATTTTAACCCCATTTTTAATATTGTGGTAAAGCATTTTTTAAACACAAAATCGTTTTTACTTTTTTCAAAAAATGATAAAATGCCAAAGTAATCTTGAGCTTAAGCTTTCAGAATCCAAAACATATTTGGAAAATAAAAGCAACTTTCGAAAAATATTGTTGTTGTTGTCTGTGGTCAATAGATTTCAAAATGTTGGGATGAATCCCCCCTCCACATCCTCTTGGCTATTTACATGTTTATTTACGCTTCAAAGAAAACAAGTGTGAATAGACTTTTCACAAAAAGGAGAGAAGAGGCCTTTGGGGTTAACAAGTTGAATGCAGGCAATTTCAAAATGATGTTTTTTGTTTTGTGCCTGCTTCTTCTTTTGCTTTCTTTCTAGTAGCAGCAATATTTTTTGTGTTCAATTCGAAAAAAGAATTAAAACCAAAAAGCCTTTGCGAAATATATTTTTCGTTGCTTGCTTACACGTAAATACGTGAAAATTGCTTTTCCCGAATATGACAGAAAAAAGAAGGAAAGCGTTTAAAGTTCTTTAAAGAACCGACTACTTCCGACTTAGACGAAAAACCGCAATTTCTTTTTGAAATATGTTTCTAGACTCTATGCTTGTTGGAAGTAGCAATATAAATATAGCAAGAAAAAAGAACTTACATTTCTAAGCACTAAAGGCTCTGGTTGAACATTATCAAAATAATCATAATCAAATGCTTCATTATTACCAAACGATATGAGATCTGAACGCGACCTATTTGCTTCTCTTCCTTTTCCCGGCTTCTCTATAAGTGTTATCATTTCTTTCTTTCTGTGCTTCTTCTTCTCTGATGTTAGGATGATCTACAAAAAACATAGACATAATTAAAAAGCGGGAATAAAATATGCAAATATTATCAAAAAAAATAACACGCTAGACAAAATCGATCGAGAAAAATGAATGAAATTTAATAAAAAAAAAAGTATGTAAAAATGCATGTCCGTCTAATCCAAAACTAGGCATAGAAATTGCTTTTGTTAAATGCAAAGCAAGCAAGCAGCAGCAGCTCTTTTTATTCTATTGTCAAAAACCCACAAAACTAACACAAAAAAATTCATAATTTCTCTCCTCACACAAAAACACATATTTTCATCGAAGAAAATATATAACAAAAAAAGAAGATATAATAATGGGGACACATAAAAATAACACAAAACAAACTTGAAAAAGAAAAAGTTGTTGTTAAAAAACAAAAAAAGTTTAATAATTTTGAAAAAAAAGAAGATGCAATAAAAAAAGAAGCAGCAAATTTATATATATCAATCTTTTTGCGGTTTTAAGAAAGGAAGCAGCTGGCAAAAAAGCCAAGCCGGATTAGCAGCAATCAACAACACGACGAGAAAGAGCAAAAGGTGAAAAGAGAAGAGAGAAACAACAAACAATTTTACAGAGTTACATAATACTTTTATTTTTTTACAATAAAAAATAAAGGTAGTAAGAAAGAAGACAAAGTCCGAGTAAAAAATTATGAAAAAAGTGAAATGTGAAATTAAAGAATTCCACGTGGTAAAAATATAAACAAAAAAATTAGTGTAAAAAAAGAAAGAGTTAATTTGCAAAACGACGAGCGAGAGAGAGATGAAAGATGTGAGAGAGTGGTGGTTAATAATAACACACAGAAGAAGTTGTTATCTTTGCAGCAGCAAAAGCAAGTTGAAACTTGACTAACCTTCGTCATGAAAGTACTTGAAAATTTTTGAAGCGAATATCTGAGCGGTTACACATAGTTTAAAACTATATAAAAAAAATAACAGCAAAAAATTGCGCATATATTTTTTTTCTCGAACATTTTCAAGTGAGTTCAAAATAGAAGAAGAGAGTGAAAAGCGAGAAACAGTAGTAGTAGTATCGATGAAAGGAAGAGATAAAAAAATGTTGACAAAAAGAAGTAGAAATGGACTCTCTCTCGCTTGCTTCGTTTTTTTTAAATTTTACTGGAATTTTTGAAGAGGGAGAGAGGGAAAGAAGAGAGACAATAATGACCAGTCAAAAAAGTGCCATTGCGCGTTTGATAAAAGTTTTAGCCTTGAAAGTGAGTGCCAGAATTTCTTTTCAATTTTAGAAACATAAAAACTTATTTTTCCAAAAACGGAAATTGACAGAAGAATGACTAAAAACTAAAACGGAAAACGGCTTAAAAATATAACCATTTTTTACTGTTTTTTTAAACCCTCAGGGAAAGACCGAGAAAAAAATGGGAAAAAAATAGTAACATAAAAATAGGCAAGAAAAAATGAAATAGACAGAAAAAAAAATAGAATAGATAGTAGTATACAGAAGTGGTTAGTTGTTAAAATGCTATGTGGGACATTGGAATTTATTTGATAAATGTATTCCACTAAAAAAAGAGCTAGACACAATAAAAAAACAACGAGGAAATAAAGGGATAGAAAAAATTGGGTACTAATAGAATTGAAAAAAAGAAGCTGGCGACCAGAAAACAGTAAACACAGAAGAGAAGAAGAAGCTATTGCCCGGCATATATTTACGAAATATTGAAAGCCCGCTTTTTTTGGTAGTGAATATTTTATGTAAAAACGACAACGGCAACGACGACATCAATGGCACACAAAAAATAGCAGCTAGGGACAGTCTTGGAAAAGCATTAGACAGGAAAAAATAAAGAAGAGAGAAAAAAGAAAATACGCGCGAATAAACAAGCCAGCAAAAGAACTGCTTGAAAGAAGGACCCACAGGCAATGACAAACATCCCATCCATGCCCATTCAAGTGGATTTGAGCTTTGCTTTCAAGTGCATGTTTAGATGAAAGAGCAGCTTACACACACATATATGTATGTGCCAAAGCCAAAGCCAAAACGAATTTCCTTTGGCTTGAAAGCAGAAGTCATTTTTAAAAGGGGGTGACATACACAAAAGATGTTATTTCGTTTCGAGGGGGAACTGGACGAATGACGTTTTTTGAGCGAAATTCAAATATATTTACGGCAAACTTCTTTTTGTTTCGTTTTTTTCTGTGCCGGCGCCATTATTCAGAGAGTAACCTTTTTGAAGTCAAAGTCAGAAAAGAAAAAAAAGCAGAAAAACATGCTTCTATATTTTTAAACAAAAAACAATGCATTTTTGAAACACAAACTTAAAAAAATCTAAAATGTCATATGCCAAAAAAGAGGGAAACCGTAAACATATTTAATCTCGGAAAAACGGAGGAAGAAAGAAAAGAAAGACGTTCATCATAAATGAAAAAAGCGGCAACCAATTCATTTCAGAAACAAATGTGTTCAATGATATTTAAACAACAACATAAAAAACCTCTAAAAACTAGGGGGAAAAGCATATAAACAAAAAAAGAAGCAGAAAAGCAAAAATATAAATCCCAGAAAAGCTTTTGCCTAAAAAATCAAGTCTTTAAACGCCATATGGTTTTAGTCTTTTTTTCTTCTTCGTTTCTTTTTAGATTTTAAGCCATACTTGACAAACGAATTATCGTCAAAAAATCGTCCTCAAATAAATTTAAAAAAAAAGAAAGAATAGAGGGAAGTCCAGTATTTTTTCTATCTTTGCGCATTCATTCATTGGGACTTCAAAGTACCAAAACGCCGAAATATAAAAATTAAATCCTTTTTGGCGCCAGCTACCATAAAAAACATAAAAGAGAAAAAAAGTAGTTAGTATCGAAGTATTGAAGGACAGTGTTTCTATTGCTCTTGTTACACACTGAATGAATGAAAAAGAATTACAAATACCGTGAAAATAATGACAGAAGCAGTTAAAACAGGGGATTGAAAAATTTAATTTTAAGCTTAAAAAAAGTTAAATTTGCGTCAAAAGGCATCAAAGTAAGCATTAAAATTTAATGAATGAGTAACAAAACGTGAAAAAAAATTCCTCATAGAACTTTCTATAATTTTTTTTTAAAACAGACAGAAAAGTAATCTTTAAAGTAATCAAACGGAAAGAAGCCGCTGCAAAATACTTCCTTTTTACAAAAAAAAGATCTAAGAAAAATCACAAATTTTAGGCGAAAATTTTGACCGTGCAAAAAAAGAAAGATGTCTTACAAAATTTGAAATAAAAAAATTTGAACTCAGAAATGTGTCTGTCTCATTAAACTGATTCCAACAAAAATTGAAAGAGAGCCAATGGTTGAAAAAAATGAAATAAAAAAACAAGATTGTTTCAAGGTTAATTCTTCGACGCGGCGGAAGAGTTAAAGGAGGAAAGCAAAAATTAAAATAAAAAAAACACGATTCGAAAAAAACGTGTGTGGACATTCTCTATTGTAAAATAAATATAAATCAATGAAAATAACACTATTTCCGTCAAAAAATAGAAAATCAATGTTTTTATTAAAATAAATATTCGTTTTTATATCGGAGGCACTTAAGGGTTAAAATCATCGAACTCAAAGTACTCTCTTTTTTTGTGTTATGCGGCAAAACTCTTTTTTTTGACATTTGGTTAAAAATTATTATGTGGATTGAAGAGGGGGAAAAGAAGGAGAAGGAAAAGAATATGACATCGAATCAACTTTCATGTCAATGAACATTCTTCATTTTCTTCTTTATTTTTTTTTGATGGAAGAAAGCCAGCAGCGGTGGCAATAACTCCTCTAACTATGCGGTGGCAGCAGCAGACGTTTGCAGTCGCAACAAATAGCAGCAACAGCAACAATGTGAGAAAAATGATGCGCGCAAAAACGTGAAAAACAGAAAGGGGATATCTAAAATCCAGAAAAAAAGCAGGGCACGAAAAATAAAGGAATACATTCAGTGCAACAAAAAAGAAAGATGTATTGGTCACTTTTCTCTCCTTCTCCATCTTTTTCTTGACGTCTTTTTTACACAACCGAAACCACATTCATTAATCATGTTTAACGCCTTTTCCGTCTTTTTTTCTCCCAAAAACATTCCATCACTTTTTTTTTGCTGGCTGCTGCAACTAAAACCTACTGAAACAACAACAGCTCATTTGTTACCTACTTCGATCTCCTCCTCTAAAATATATAGCAACAAATTTGAAAGTAAAAAGTAGTTTATGAAAAAATGGAGGTAAAACCACGAATGTCAACAGTTTTTAAAGGATTTTTTCAAGTGAAAAGTAAATTTATGACGTAAACTTGTAAAAATATATTTGGAAATTTTAAAAATTGAAAATGAGTCATAACAATTAAAATTTAGATTTAATACAACATTTTCCCTTGATTCATACATTCATATTATAAGTGTCATTATTACCACCCTGTAAAAACTCATCGGAAATAAATTTATGTTTTACGGTAGCCCCAAAATAGAAAACAATGGAAAAACTGTGGAACAAGAACCACGAGGAACAAATAAAAAACAACGCAGCACAATGTGAAAGGGAATCCGCAGCTACCGGAAGAAAAACAATACTCAAGTAAATATTTTTCTCTGAAAAAAAAATAATATTTTTGTTGGCAAAATTCCATCTGAATAAACATTCGCTGTCTTTCAATGGATGAAAGAGGATGCAATTTAAATTATAATTGTGGTCCATTTAAAAAATGAATTATTTCAAGATCAGACACATTTAAAAATTCTTCTGGCAGCTTTTTAAGTGATCGAGAGAGAAAGAAATATCCCCTCTCTTTTTTTAAAACGGTTGTCTCACAAAAAAAAACTGTCAAAACGAATTATTCGATTTTTTTTTTCATGGAACGCTGATACAACAACTACAATTTGCATTTAACGCGCTTCAATGAATCCATCTCATCATCGACATAAAGAAATGAAAGGGAAAAAAAGTTGTGTATTCATCATCATCGAGACAACAGAAAAAAATAAGTTTGCCGAAATCTAATCCTATCAAAGAAAGAAGTCGCGCGGCAAAAAAGTGAACAAAAAAATAAGGGGGGATGCTTGAAAAAAAAAGTTAAAAAGAAATAACGGATTTGAAATTTGATAACTTTTTTATTTATCCAACATAAAAATACATTTGCAAACTTCTTTTAAGAAAACTTTAAGGAATTTAAGAGAGAACTTTGAACGATTAAAAACAAAGAGTTAAAAAACAAATTTTTGCAAAAATGGCACCATTCTTATTTCGGGTTGTGCCAAGACAAACATACGTAATTGGAGATGGACTTTGAAAGTATAGCTTTTTTACGTTTGTTTTTCGAAGTGGACAAAAAAGAGACAAAAAAATCTGGAATCAATTTTTTATGCAGCAAGAATGTGGTCCAACTCTATCTATCCCACTCCATTCACTATGGAAATGCGCTTCACAAAAAAAGGTGTATCAAATTTCAAATTTCATTTTTTTCTTCCATTGAATTTTAGAAAAAAAAGCCCACGTGCACAGCGCATCGACTGTTGATTTTTAACAAAACGCCAAAAACGAAAAAAGTGAAAATTTTAACTCATTTTGTTTTGGCTCAAATTAATTTTTTTTAAGTTAAATAAAATTTATATTTTTCCTGGGGTAAAAAGGGATGAAAAATCTGACAAAAACATGTATAATTCATAAAAAACAAGTGTTTGTACCGGTTTTAGCAGGCGTTGAAAAAGATTCTATTTTTTAAAAGCCTTAAGCTCGGTGATTTACCATTACTTTTTCTAAGGTAATATTACTAAAATGTTCACCACTATCAACTCTACAAAAGTGTGAGACAGATTTTTAAATTGTCTATTCAATTCAAAAATTTCTCAGTTTTTGTGAAAAGTACGGTAAAGTAGTACTGCGACATCATGTTTTTATATTATATTGCTCACATATTACTCAAAATAGCTCTTAATCAACTAGTTAAGACCCAATTTATGGATTACAGATGATAAAAATACTATTCAACTTAATATATGTGCTGCTAAAGCATCCAACTGCATCAATACCTCCACCATCAGTATATATGGGAAAATCGACAAAATTCACCAAATGGTGTTATCTGAAACGTTGAAATGAATTAAATATGATGCAAATAGATAAAAGTAAGTGCTTAAAATATAATATAAGCTAATAAAGCTCTTTTAGATCGTTATCTGGTTATCAACAAAGTTACATATATATATTGTGGTTATTAACTATTATCATAGATGTGCATATATGAAAAACGACAACGTATAAGCGGTAATAATGTTGGATAATGTACATATGATGAAGACCCAACTCTTAAGGGCATCCTAGAAGCAAATATTTGCTATCTTTAAGTAAACTTTATGAGATACACGAATTACAGTATATATGCAACGTTGTTGATAACCAGATACCGATCTAAAAGACCTTAATTTGTTAAAGTTATATATAAAATACTTACTTTTACTGTTGTTACACCATTGTTAATCCAATTTAGCTTTTCAGGTAATAACAATTGATGAATTTTGCTGTTTTTTCCATATATACTCATATTGGGGATATTGATGAAGTTGTGTGCTTTGATAGTGCAGATATTGACTTGAATAGTATTTGTTTTAAATGTAACACATATATTTGACTATAAACAGTTGATTAGAAGCTATTTTGATTAGCATTATAGGAATATATTGAAATTAAAGCATGCTGTAGTACTACTTTACCGTACTTTTCACAAAAACTGAGAAATTTTTGAATTGAATAGACAATTTAAAAATCTGTCTCACACTTTTGTAGAGTTGATAGTGGTGAACATTTTAGTAATATTACCTTAGAAAAAGTAATGGTAAATCACCGAGCTTAAGGCTTTTAAAAAATAGAATCTTTTTCAACGCCTGCTAAAACCGGTACAAACACTTGTTTTTTATGAATTATACATGTTTTTGTCAGATTTTTCATCCCTTTTTACCCCAGGAAAAATATAAATTTTATTTAACTTAAAAAAAATTAATTTGAGCCAAAACAAAATGAGTTAAAATTTTCACTTTTTTCGTTTTTGGCGTTTTGTTAAAAATCAACAAGCAAAGGGATTTCGTTGCGCTGTGCACGTGGATAAAAAAGAAAGCGCAATAACAATGCTTGAACGCATGGGTGTGAAAAGATTTCTAAAATCCTTCATACTTTTCTTTTCACTTTTATATAGTTTATGCCCAGAAAAAAAACAATAAGGAAGGGCTAAGCACGGTCGAAGGAAGTGTAAAAAAATGTGTGCTTCGTCGTTTAAACTCCAAAACTCATTTAAATGACGGTCGATGAGTCGTCAAAGGATGAAACATAGCAGACAAGAGACAGGGCCAAGAAAAGCCAACTAATTGGCTATAAAAAAACCTTCCAAAACTAATTATTTCTTCTGCCAATGGCGCTTTGTAAAACAAAATGTGCTGCTTTTCTGATAATAATTTTTTTAAAACAAAAAAAAGCAAAATGACTCAAGCTTTTTAGTGTTTAAAATGAAAAGCAATTGTTTTACAAAGTTTCTCTGAAAAGCAGCAATTTTTTTAACAAAAAAACCGTAGAAAAACGAACGCTTGCAAAAAAACCAAAACAGTTGCCGCAATGACACCTTTTATTTGAATGATTCAAAAATAGCCATTCCGCAACACCTTTTTTTTCAAAAATAGTAATAATAAATCATAGTATTACACCGCGGACAACAACAACAGTAGTTTATTTCTTAATTTTTTGTGCTCTTTGTTAGTTGTTGTTGAAGAGGAGAGAAAACATGCGTAAGAGAGAGAAAATGAAAATGTTATTGGGGGAGGAAATAGACCGAATTTTTTTTGAATTGAATTGAATTGTTACAAAAGCGACGAAATTGAAACATCCGTCGATGAATAAGCACGAGCGAAAAAAATGGAGAAAAAGAAAACGTTTTTTATATATGAATCACCATCACCTCTTCATTTATTGATATTAGTAAAAGGCCAAAATGGCAAGATTAAAATTTTATTGTTTATCAATCGAGTCATGCTTAAAAGAAGAAAAGCAGAAAAATGTTATGACGTGATCGAAGATTGTATGGGAGAAGAAAAGAGAAACACTATCGTTGTTTAAAAACTTGGCAATGTTCAAAATTGGTAATATCTATTGTTTTTAATATTACCGTAATACAAGTTCATAGCTTGGTAAAACATATTGTGGTTAAAACCATCGCTGTCTTAAGCTTACATTTTCTCACAAATACGTCATTTAGGCCACCCTAAAATTTTTGAAAATTCTATCAAAAAACAATAAAAAAAACTGTCATGCGCGATTGTAAAGAAGTGCAATGACAACAAATAAAAAAAGAGGAAAAAATAGGTGGGTTGTTGCTTATCAAAAAAATAAAATAAATCACGCGATAATCTTGTTACTTTCTTCCTTAGATTTTTGCTCATGCTGCTTACAGTTTTAAGACAGAGATTATTTCAAATAATAGTATTTATTTATATGCAGGTAGCAAATTATAAACTTCCGTCAATAAAAAGATTAAACAAATATCCCTGCTTCGGCAGCAACGACAAGAAACAAAGAACAGAAACTAAAAGCTTCTGTTTTGTCAAAGATGATATTGTTTATTTTTATGCTTTTGCGTTTACACTTTTAATCTTTCATGTTTTTAATGTTTTCAAGCTTTAATGTTTTATAAAACATTTGAAACATATATGCTTTTATCTCTCTCTCGCTGTTGCAGCTTAATGATGATACTGTTTGTTTGTTACAAAGGATTGTTTAAAAATAAACTTACAAAAATATTTCCGGTTTTTATTGTTTTACTGCAACAGCAGAAAAAAGAAGAGTGAACTTCCTCTCTGATGGTGATAGTTATAAAAAAGACGGAGTATCACTTTACGCGTAATCCAGTTTCTTCGTCTCGTTTGGACTTCCACTTTAAAATTTTTCAACACAAAAACTGGCGAGAACAAAAAATCAAAAAAAATACAATTTTATATTTTTAGATGGTCAAAGAAAAGTTATGATTCAAAATATTATATTTTTCTTCGGCGATTTTTGTTACAGAGCTTTTCGTTTTCATTTCACACTAAAAATAATATTAGCTTTTGAATCACGCGATTTATATTTTTTCAAAAATTGTTTTTTACAAATGTTTCATTGTTTCATACACAAATGAAAAATCACAGTTCTTTTTTTCATCCATAAAAAATTTTTAATTTAAAAATGGACTTTTGCTTTCATAATAAAATTCAAATTCTGATATAGAATCTTGTTTTTGTGGATATTAAATTAATAATTTTTGCAAATACAAACAAACTTTTCATTTTCAATGCATATAATATTTATTATTAATAATTCAAATGACTAAAAATTAGAGAACTAAAAGTTGTACAATTAAAAGAAACTGATATAAACGAAAGAGTGTATAAAAATAGATGACCCAGTAAAGCTTCACCGACTTTATATTTACAGAAAAACAGAAGCCCGTTTTAGGCCAGTCACAGATTTTGTCGGTTTGTGACCCGAAAATAAAAACAAAATATAATTATTTCAAGTCAGATTATGAGAAAATTAATGATGATTTAAAAAATGTAAAATGGGATTTGGAAGAATGGAAAAACTCTGATGATGTGGACAAAATCTACAGTAATTTCACCGAGAAACTGCTTTCAATTGTTCACGCTCATACTCCAAAAACATCTCCAAATTCATCAAAAGCAAAATATCCAGCTCACATCAAAAAGTTGGAAGAAATGCGAAATCGTCTACGTTTAGAAACTTCAACCGAAAGATCAAAACGTCGATATATTCGAGCTTCGATTAAATACACCACTTATTTAAAGAATTTTGAAAAATATAAAGAAAATTTGATGTTAAAATCACGTCATGCCAAACAACTCTTCAATCATATATCAAAGCGCATCAAAGATTTCAATCAAGTTTCAGTGCTTGAAAAAAATGGTAAACTTGCGACCACAAATGATGCAAGAGTGGAAATGATGGCAGATGAATTTCAAAAAAATTTCAACACAAAAGAACATGTTCTTTCTGATGAAGCTGATTCAATTCCACATCAAAACCAAGAAAAAATGAATCTGCATTCAATTCATCCCTTTATGGTATTAAAAGAACTAAAAAATGTCAAAGCATCGGCTGCATCCGTTGCTGATGGATTACCAGGTATAATTTTAAAAAACTGTGCTGCAAATGTTGCAATTCCATTAGCAACTCTTTTCGAAATTTTTTTGGTCAAGGGAAAGGTGCCCGCCGTTTTTCGTCAAAGCTATGTTATTCCTTTGTCGAAAAAAGCACCGTATTCCGATCCAGAAAATTATCGTCCAATTTCAATGACCAGCCAAGTGTGCCGCATAAACGAAAGAATCATCGCCAAACAACTGCTTGATCACTGTTTGAAAAATGATATTACTCCGCAATGTCAGTATGGATTCCGACCACAACGCTCAACAACACTTCAAATTGCTCTTTGCCGAGAATCATGGTTTCAAGCAATCGAAAGAAATGAATGCGTGGATGTTATCTATTTGGATTTTTCAAAAGCCTTTGATTCTGTTCCACACAATTTGCTGCTTCAAAAACTTCAAAAAATCGGTGTTGATGATCTTCTGCTCAAATGGATTACAGATTTTTTGAACAATAGAACATATTCTGTAACTATTGGTGATTCAAAATCAAGTGAAAGAAATGTGCCATCTGGTGTGCCACAGGGTACTGTACTTGGACCCTTATTATTTTCAATATACATTTCTGATCTTCCTGCCTGCATTAATGATGAAAATATTCGCTTGGATTTATTTGCTGATGATTCAAAGTTAAGTTTCCGCTTTGATCATAAAAATTTTGATCCCCAACCATTACTGGATGCTCTCCAAAGAATCCAAGAATGGTGTTTGAAATGGGGTTTAAATTTGGCGCCAGCAAAATCATTTGTATTCCATCTCGGAAAAAATAATCCACAATTTGAATATAATATCAATGATTGTCCTCTCAATTCTCAAACTGAAGTGCGTGATCTTGGTATTATTATATCAAATGATCTTTCCATGGATGCACATATAAATAAAATTGTAGCTGCAGCAAAACAAAAGTCGTATTTATTATTCAAAATTTTGAACACAAATGATCCAAATATTCTAATCAAAGCATACACTTCATACGTTCGTCCAATTTTGGAATCAAGCTCAACTTTGTTCTCTCCAAAAGAAGCTGGATTAATTGATTTAATTGAATGTGAAATTCAACAGAATGATAGCTCCTGATGCATAGAATGTCTCCACCAAATTTCAGAATTTTTGGATAAGCCATTTCCAAAATTCAGCCACTCAAAGTTGTCAAAAATGGCAGTTTTTTTCGATTTTTATCAATTTTTGCCATTTTTTGACCAGTTTTTTATTCACTCCTTCGTTACTGTTTGTAAATTAAGTCGTGTTGCGCGGTTTTTTTTAAAGCGTGTATTATTTAATATTTATAAAATTATTATAATATTTTTAGATTACACTATTCTATCAATCAAAGTTGTAACTCTACTACAGGATGGCTGTTAATGATAACTGGGATGGTTCTTTGTTTGGTCATTTTGGAGAAATGAATCTTGTTGAAGCATTTCATCCTACATTGGATTTAGCTATTAAATCATATGAACCACAGATGTTTTCTTTGACTATGCCTATCATTGAATACATGATCAAGAATCCATCATCTCCACGTGTTTATGAAAAACTCGTCAAAAGTTGTAAATGGTTTTTTGTAAAGAATCCAATTTTGGTTTTGAAGAAGGCTAATTTTAATTCTCGTCGTTTTTTACGAGGTGATGCTCACACTATTTTGGCACAAACTGGATTAAAATTATGGTTTACCAAGAAGTTATACATTGATGTATCTTATGATAAAAATACAATACTTGAAATTATTCCAAGAATTTATCAATGTGATCTTGACTTTCTTCAACTTCGTGATGCTGATCTTTCACTTGATGAACTTGAATTATTTTCTTCTGGAATCCAAGATGTAAGGCTTCACCGTTGTACTATTCGTGATAGAGATGGAAAAAATGCTCTTTTGGAAGATATTGTTAAGTTTTTTGCTGGTGCTGATAATGTTTATATGTAAGTGTTTTTGTCTTATTTGATATATGTGAATGCGCAATTTGTTTAGGGAATATAAAACTCGCGTTGCTGAATTTGTTGTGTGTGATGATTAAGATATACTTGTTACTGCAATAAAAAGCATTGGATCACTTGATGTTTCTGAAATTCCATCTTTATTTGATATTGAAAAATTCTATGAAATTTTATCAGTGAGTTTTTTAATGTTTACTACAAATCATTTGATCTTAGTTTACGACAATTTTTTTGTTTCAGGCAAGTCGAAATCGCACCTTGCTTTCATTTTCATTGTATAACGGGCGTCCAAGTTTTACAAATGTTATTAATCGAATTATTAGTACCAAAAAATTTGAATTTGTTCCACCTGTTATTCGTGTTTCTGGAGATGATGGAACTTTTTATCAGATGAGAGAAGTTCATTGCTTTTGAGAAATTAAATTATAGTTGTTTGTGATGTTATTTATAGTGAAACCAAGATGTAATCTTTTTTATTGGCGTGTTGTTTATTGTGAAACCAAGATGTAATTTTTTTTGTTAATAATCTTTTTTATTGTTTGTTTTTTCCTTTTTGTTGTAGTGGCAAATTGTACTGTTTTATGAAGAATAAATTTCTTGAAGTCGATTTATGGTTTTAATGATGAGAGGTTTTTATGATTGGTGGATTTTTGTTTTGTAATTTGAAGGGGCATCCGAGTTTTCTATTGTGTTATATTGACAGAGTTTATTTTTTAAAAAAAAAAGCCATACAAAAAAGAAAGTGATAATATAATGAAAAAAAATGTTAAAAAAGTATACATCTGAGTAATCTATTACAATAAAAAGTTTGAATAAAGCATACGTCTGAGTTATCAATTAAAGAGAGATGGTTCGAAGAAATCATCACCTTCAGGATGTTCAAAGGTGTTAATATGTTTCAATCCAAACGTATTTGTAAGTTGGAAAGTTTTGAAGTAACCTAGTACATTTCTATTTTGTTCAACAGAGTAATTTTTCAATACAGGAAGCTGAAAAATGGAAATTATTATTGTTAAGCAATTATCTAACTTACTTCCAAATATTCACTTGTATGAATTCTGTAAGTTACAGTACCTTCAACATCAAGTGGAAGAGCCTCGAAAAGATTTGCCATTCGATTATCATTCCAATCCCAGTAATTATTTGCTTCATAGTATGTTGCTACATTAAAATCAACATTAATGGTTTTCAAATTTGGGAAATTGATTGAAAGAAAGGTAACAAATTGTTTGACTTCCTTTAAATATTTTCTTTTTTTGAGAAAAGTTGAGTTGATTTGAAGATGTTGGATTTTATGGAAATGAGTACTGTTATGTTACTTTTTTACAGATATATATTATCGAAATTTCACCTTTTAAGATCCAACTCTTTCTTGTTGTAGAGATACAAGTCTGGGTAATCAATTGTAAGGGTATCACATGGAATTGAAAATAATTTAAGTGCATGAAAATACCAAAGCGTTTTTAGTTGTAATACGGTAGTTTTAATATTAAAAGTAATTACACGACATAAATGATTTAGACCATCCATTTGAATGTGAACACCATTTTTGACATTTGGAATATTGATGCATCCCTTTAATACATCTTTTAATTCTGGTCAGGTAAGATGAAGTTCAATTCCATCCTATTCTGAAATTTATTAACACTTAGTTGACAACATTTACAGTAGAGTTTACCTCGATCAATAGATTGCATCATTGGAATCAATTGTGATGTGAAGCATGTCAATTCCAAGAATTTAATGGTTGAAGCATTAGCAACCGATATTGGTTTAAAGAGTAGCATATGCTTGTTAAAAGTGATTATCTAAAATGAAGAAAAATGAATAAGTAATTACAATACATATTAAGCTTACCTGTGTATCAACATCTGAGTTATCTGATTGGGGTTTTTTAACATGCTTCAGTTTCGACTAAAATTAAATATATAAATCACCAAGATTATTCTTAAAAAAAAGAAATTACTGTGATGCCATATCTATTAATATCAGAAATTTTAGATTTTTTACAAATATCCAAAACAAGGTAAAATGGTTCTTTTCCTGCCAACATAAACTTTTCAATGATGAGAGGATTTTCCTCTTCGAGAATTTCATCTAAAACTTCTCGAAGTATATCACGATTAAGTCGAAGCATTATTAAGCTGAAAGTTTTTTATGATTCTATACGTTCAAATTAAGATTTTTACATTAATGTAAAACAATATTAGAAGATTTGTAAAGTTGAAAGTCCATGATGATTATTAAAAATGGTAGAATAGGGAAGTTAAAAGAGATATGTGATATAAAAGAAGAAAAATTATGAAAAGAAGTAAAAAGGAGCATAATGGGCAGCAGAAAGAAGAAGAAAATGTTTTATTCTTATTTTCAAAGGAGATAAGAAAATGTTTGTATGGCCACGGTCTTCTTTGCTTTGTATTATGTGAGTTACTGTAATTGAAAATTGTTAAAAGAAAAAAGAAGAAAAAAATGTGGAAGAAAGATAAAAAATGCATAAAAAAGTTGAAAAAAAAGTCATCCTTTCTGCATTTTCGAGTTTGCATTTCTTTAATTTCAGTATTTATTTTGTTTGCGCGTAAAAATGTTGTTTAAAATAGCAGTAAAAAATATTGTTAGAATTATTTTTGGTTAAGTGTTTTGATTTAAAAAAAAATAGTCATCGATCGCCAAATGTATGTCTAAAGTTTAGACTTTTGTTTCTTTAAACAATTGTATTTAATATTTTTATTTAGTTGTAACAGAACAATTTGTTAAAAAAGAAACAGACAAATTGAAAATCATTGATTTTTTTAATAATATTGAAAAGTATACATCTGAGTAATCTATTACAATATAAAGCTGTAAAAAAGGTATACATCTGAGTAATTTAGAGGTTATTGTTGTTGAAAGAGAGATGGTTCAAAAAAATCAGCAGCAGTTGGACGACGAAAAGTATTAATTAATTTCAAGCCAAAAAAAACACATGCGGTAGATAAAAAAAGGAGAATCATACAAAAATTTGAAGGAATAAAAAAGTGTTTTATTCTTCTTTTTTATGGAATTTATTACTTCGACCTAGGTCTAAGTAATAAATTCCGGTCTACACTGCGCTTTACCAGGTGGATTACTGTAATAAAAATTCGCGTAAAAAATAAGAGAGGGGAAAATTATATGATGAAAAATGCAAAAATACAAAATAGTTGAACAAAGAGTGTGTTTTTCTGCTTTACAAAAAAAGTCATCCTTTCTCCATTTTCGCGGTGAGACTCTTTATTTGATTATTTCGTGTTTGATTTTATTTTTTGCGCGCGAAAAAATTATTACAATAATGAATTTGTTGGTTTATGTAGCTAAATTGTTAATGTGTTAGAGATTTGATCTACCTATCACAGGTTCGACTTTCGGTTCGTGTTGTTGCTTTTGGCAAAAAAAACATTAGTTGTTGTCAAATGAAAAACAAGCTACATGCTAGTTATTGAGGTCTTTAATATATTTGTAACTATCTTCGTGCCGTGTTTTGAGTGGTTCTAAAGTTTCGAATATCTTACAAGCAAATGTGTAATTAAGTTATTGATTTTTTAGATTGATTTTATCCATTGTGTTAAAACTTATAAGAATTAACAGAAGTATTGATGAATTCATACGAAATTGTATTTCGATGGCCTGAAGGTTCTGTTGAACGTCAAGCTTGGGCGTTGCCATTCAATATTATCAGATATATTGCTGATAATCCAACAACCCCAGAAGTTTATGAAAAGTTGATCAAGACATGCAAATATTCTTCGGCAAGAATAGTATTCTTGTTGCCAAAAAGATGGTCAATGATTATTTATGTGATAATGATCAATGTGATACTGTTAATGGATGTGCCAGATGTATTCGTGTTGATTTTAATAAACTCAGATCTGTAATTTGGATGACAGGAGAAATGGTTATTCGATCTGATTGAACTGCTGCTGGTATATTTGAACCTCTTGTTAATGGTATGCCTCAGATGTCAAAAATGTTGCAAATGAAATGTTTGTAATCAACCATTCATGAACTTGAACTTCATAGTGATACTATTACTATTGAAGAACTCAAGTATGTTGCTTCTTCTGCTGCAGTTGTTAGATTGCATCGTCCTGGGGTGGTCGATGAAAATGATGAACCAGTACAACTTGATCAAATTGTATCAGTATTTCCAAGAATTGAAGAATTTTATTTGTAAGTTCTTTTTGTTGCTTGATTGATTAATTTTTTAATTTCATATATTTGTAGGACTTGTAAAGTTGAAAATGCTGCAATTGTTGATTAATGGACACCCCAGATGTTATCAAAGCTTACAAATCTTGGAAAATTAAGAAGATTCTGTCTTCCTAATATGTTTTGTGTTATGGATTTAACAGATCTTGGAAAATTCATTGAAAGGGTTTGCTTTATATATAAAATGTTTGAGAATAAATGTTTATTTGATTTTTGACACCATTGGATGGACGAATCATTGTTGAATTTTATCAACCAAGTCTTGATTATTGTCGAAAATTGGATGAAGTTGCCGATTCTTTGCTTGCCAGAAATTTTCATAACTTTTATCTATATTATCGCGGTATGGATATTCCCCGGGCTGTAAGAATAAGTGTATCTAGTCGTCGTCGCCGTAATTAAATCCTCTTTTTGTTATTAAAACTAGATGTTTATTATTTTTTACTTGAATAATCAAATGTTTTTCATTTTTTTGTTTTGATCGTTGTTTGTTAATAAAAATTTGTATTGCCAACGTTTTAAGATTTTTATTTTGGAATGGATTTGCAAGGGGTTTGCTTTGATTGATCAAAAACCTTTTTTTATAAATAGTTAAGAGTTTATCTTTGAAGAAATTGTTATACGGGTGGTGATTATATTTTTCAGTGTTTGTAATTGGTGTAATAAATTTAAATTAAAATATTATGATTCTATTTGTGCCTGATGTCAAAGAAATGAGTGAACGATACAAATTTTAGGGGGAAATTTTGACCTTATTTTTTGTAGTAAAGGTCGTAAGTGTCTTTTTAATGTTCATCTTTTTGAATAGTGGAAGAATGTGTTCTCTGTTAAATTAGAAAGTAATGTGGGTATTCTTTACCAGAAGTCGGCCGCGGTCTTTTGAAACATTTTTCATCATTACAGATCTTACAGCGAATGCTTGCGTAGCAGTTGATTCTAGGTATTTGTTCTACAGTGCTGATATTTAGAGGTAAAAAATGAAAGTAAATTTTATTGTTCATTTTTACTTTTTTAACGATGATACTTTTAATTTATCGTTTTTTATTGTCGATAATTTTGTAAATGTTTTCCAGCTTTTTGTTCTCTTTAAATTTTTAGTTATTTTTAGATCTGTTTATATTAGCCATCTAAGAAGTGTACCTTTTTTTGCAATGGATGGTATTGTTTAATTGAGAGTATGTGTTTTTCGTTTATAATTGAAAGAGTTTAATAGAATTTTAGGAAGGTACATTCCCTTGTTTCTATGATGAAGCATCTGGTCGAAAGCATAAGTTGAAAAGAAAAGAAGGTGCCTTCCGTGTTACAAAAATGGTGTTGGCGTATTTATTGGAACTTTAATGGCTGATGGTCTCGTGAATATTCAAGAAGGATCCATCTTACCTGAAGCTCGTTATAAAGTTCTTGCTGGTCAATGGTTTACCTTCTTTTCTTGGGATATCATTTGTGATTTGGCAGATGACGCTGAAAATTCTCAATCAATTGAATCAGATGTAAAAAGTTATCCTGGATTTACCACTGCTAAGGGTAATCGTATTTCTCCTTATCCTCAACGACCTTTACTTCAAAGAAGTGCAGCACGACGGTCTACAGCTGTTATAGTTGGTGATGGACCTGTAAGATCTACTAGTGGATATTTTCTTACATATGCTACACGGCAACGCATGCTAACAAGAAATATTGATTCAGGAAACTCAGATGTGGTTGGCGGTGTTATACAATGCCAACAATGTTTAATATCTGTTGAAATAAATGCACCTCATCATTGGGAGCATTGACGACGTGCTTCAAGTGAGCCAGCTGGAATACAACGTGATGTCAAAGAAAGTTGTTTTTGGAATAGATCTGTTGCTTCGAAGGCTTGTATTGATAAGGTTCATCTTATGGCACTTTTCTTGCAATATCATCATGATAAGAAGTATTTAGCTGGTCTTTTTGATGGTTTTATTCTTAGTGGACATCGTCTCGAAGGAATTCATGATGGCACTTTTGTAGAAGTTATTATGCATATGAAGTAATTATAGTTTGTTTGTTTTTTTAAAAAAGTAAATTCCAAGTTGTAATTATATATTTGTATTTCTGTTTTCAAATATTGTTTAAGTAAATTCCAAGATGTAATAACAATAAATATTTAATGGCTTTATGATCGTATATGGCGTACATTTGGGTTGTTGAAAAGTGCAAAAATTTATTTTTCGATGCTACCGTATATTTGATGATTAAAAATTATAGTTTTTTGTTATAATTACTTACCTTAAAATCTAAATAAAATTTTTAATGTTAGATGTCTTTTGTACTTTTTAGCATCTAATAAATTTCTAAAAACATGTGTTGCATTTTTTTGAAAGAATAGTATACTGTTGTAGATTAGCGTTCTGATTGAATGACAAAGTTCAGATGCGTCGTTGTGTGTTGTAGTTTGTGTTGAAAGATTGAAGAGGTTAAAAATCTTTTTTCTGTTCTTGTTTTTGCTGCTAGTTGAAGTTCCAGATCGGTTTTTTACTGAATTAAAAACTATTGTAGTATATGCGCGCTTTTTTTATTCTAGTTGTTAAATTACTTTAGTTTTTGAAATAAAATTACTTTTAAATTTTAGTAAAGTTAATTTCGAACATTTAAAAGTAACCACAGGTGTATTATTATTAAAAGATGGATTCTTGCAATATTTTTTTCTCTGAAGATAACATGGTTCAGCAGAACTTTTCACTGCCGGAACCTATTATGAAATTAACTCCTAAAGTTTATAAGATTCTTATTAAACTTGCAAATATTTCTTTGCCAAAAATCCAATCCTTGTTGTCTCGTCGATACGTGGAAATGTATTATGTGATGATGAAAGCTGTAGAACAACCAGATGTAATTGTTATGGACTTCCTCATTGTCAAGATGAGGCTCATACTATTGGATGCCAAAGATGTATTACTTTTGGGAATCAAAAATGTATTAAAAAAGTTTGGTTAAGTCGAAAGACTTTTTCTGGTGATTTGAAAATGGTTGATATTATGAATTTTGATGTTTATAGTATTGATTTTGGTCAAGTTCATATAACTAATGGTGGAATGGAATTGGAAAATGTTAAATTTTTATGAAGAAAGCAAAGAAAGTCGTTTTATCTGGTGCTAGGATATATGGTGGCCAATTTCATGCTTTACTGGATGATCTTTTTCGTGTTCTCCCATATGTTACAGAATTGAAATTGTGAGTTTTGCTTTCTGATTTTTTAAATTTTTGTATTATGCATTTATAGAAGTCATCGAGGCACACATATTGGAGATGATGATTTCAATAATGTTATTAGAATTCTAATAAGTGGCCAAATGAAATACTTGGAAATTGTTGAAATTAATCAAGAAGTTGATATCAAAGATTTATGGACAGTTGTTGTTAACGTTAGTTTTTGGTATTACTGAATTTTAGTTGCAATTAATTTTTAGAAGGATGATAAATGTTGCATAAAATTGATCTTTGACAACAATCTTCGTTGGGAAGAAGATGAATATATTAAAAAAATGAATGAATTTGTTAAAGATTTTATTGATGCTGGTGTTGAAAATGTTATGGTTGAATGCCCAAATTTAAAGAAAGATTTGAAGAATATGATGGAATGGAATCAATAGGTTCTTAGTTTTTATTTATTAGTATCAGACGTATTTCTTTTTAAAATAATTTTTGTTGTATTATATGTATCATCAGATGTATTATTCTTTTTTTTTCTTCGTTTAATTGATAATGGAATGTTAAAGTTTTTATTATAAATTTTGTTTTTTTGTACTGTAGCTTTAGACAAGTCAGCTGATTGTTCTTTGGGATTTGTTAGTATGAAGTTCTTGACACGACAATGGAGAAAGGATGACTTTTTTTTCCTTTCCTATTTTTGTCTAATGTTCCTTTTTATAGAACTTATTTTCTGCACTAGTGTTTTTTTTTAAAGAAATAACAGCCGTGTAACTCGATATGTGCTTTAAACCTCGTCCTTGTTGAACGTTCCCATCGTGGTAAAATTGGGTTGCATATTGTAGTATTTGATTTTGTAAACATTTTTTACTAGGTTTTTTTTGTTTACTTGGGATTTTTGGTATTATCATAAAAATTTGTGTATTTGATTTCTGTAGTACCAAAGATGAATTATTCATTTTTAAAAATTATCTATTTTTTAGGCTCGATTTTTGGATATCACTTATAATATTGATGCGATTAAACTTCTTGAAGATAATGCCGATATCGTCATTGATTCGATATCGGCATTATTTGAATTTATCAGAAGTGGAGTTCCTGGTCTGCTTTTCCGCATGCCTCAGAAGTTAAAGACAATGAAAACCGTCGCAGAAATTTTCAACCAAGGCGTTACAAAGGAATTTGATCATCTGTAAGTTTTGGTAATACTGCAACTACTAAAATATATTAATTTTTTAGTAATCCTTTTTCCTTGAAGAATATTAATTTTTCAACAAATCTTCTTTATGGTGAAAATTTCGATTTTGAAAATGCCATCAATGAAGTTGCTGATCTTCAAGCTTCTGCTGATGGAACAAATGTTGATGTATCTGAAGATCAAAGACGTAACAATACAGTGGCTGATGGAGAACATCAAAATTTTGGAATACTCAGAAGCAATGTCAAAAGCTTTCTCCAAGATCGTATGGATGAAATGAAGAAAATGGAATCGTTGCTTGATAAGATGAAGGAAGGTCATAACGAAATTCCAGGCATCACAACTCCATACTTCTATATTGGACATGCTTTCACGATGTCAAGTGTTCATTTGGGTACCTTTTTTATACTTTACTTTCCATTTTTCAATCTAGTCTTTTTTTAGAAGATTTTTTCTTGCCAAGTGTCAATTACCTTTTGAAAGAAAGTGCACCAAAGGTTGGTTAAAATTTGTTTATGGATTACTGTAGCTGTGTAACTAATGTCTGAATATTTTAGTACTGGTTGTTAATTGAACCATCTGATATGTTATATTATATGATATTTTGAGGACAACTAAAAGGAGATACAAATGCCCCATGCGAATTTTGCACAAGTATAATGTCATTGTAAGCTTTATATTGTTTATTAAATAAATTGCTGTATTGTATAAATGTATGTTTGTAGACGACAGACCTTCTTGATGAATATGGCATTTTTTATGATGTTGTGGTTCAGCATGAAGACGAAATGATCATCACATACGCTCGTGGTGCTCATGCTGTTATCAATGGCGGCCGCAATCTTGCTGTAGCCATGAATTGGTGTTATTCAGATGTATTAGCTGAAAGTATGTTTTTGTGTTACCATAATTGTTTTGTTAAAATTTTATTTTCTAGCCAAAAATATTCCAAGATGCACGTGTCCTTTAAATGAAGGTTTTCGATGGATGAATGATTATTTAAGAGGCACAGAAGTTGGCATGGTATTACAATACAGATTGAATAATATCCCTCCGTATGTTCAACAACGTAATGATCTTGCTAGTCGGCAGATTGCCGATTATTTTAAATATCATGCAAGAAATGGACAAACTGCAATTGAACCTGTTGATTTTAGTGTTACTGGAAGAATTGCATTAAATGAAGATGGTGGAATTGATCAAGTTGAAGATGGATCTGTTCGAATGGAAGCTTCTATAGAAGATGAACAATTTGAATCTGTTGATCCAGAACGTTCAGAATTAACTAAAGAAGAAAGCACAATAGAAACTGAAAACGTTGCAGATGATGTTCTAATTGAAGATGTTCTTAAAGTTTTCTCTGATGTCGACAAAGAAAATATTGAAGAATCTGGTGAATCTGCATTGGAGTTTTTCAAATCTTTTGTACATTCCTGTGAAGATACAGAATCTTCAAATGTTTCTTCCACTTTGGATTCTGGTTTTGAACCTTCAACGAAAACTCCAGTTGTCTCAGATGTTGAATCACATATTCGTTCTTCTTCTGCCATTCCATCGTCTTCTACAGTAACTTGGTGAATTTAGCACAGCATTTAACGAAGTCCAACTCAAGTTGCTGCATCTTCGACTTCAACTTCTGTTGTTGTTGCCTTACCAAGTTCAATACTGGTTTCATCGATTCCAAGAACTGTTATCACCTCATCTGGTCATGCTTTCTCTGTTCCATCAAATCGAGGACCGTCTTTTGTTTTACCATCTTCATCACGTCCATCAAGTTTTACACCATTTCGATTTGTTTGACCGGTAATGACTTTTGAAAATTCATCAAGTACAATTCTTGTTCTTCAACCTTTTAGCGTGAATCTTCCTGGTCAGCATTCTTTACCACAATCCCAACTACGACCACAACAAGTTCATTCTGATAATCCAAGAAGTATTGATCAAATTCTTAATTTTCTCGCAACTGGTGGTAAACGATCGGCTGTTCCATCTCAAAATGAACCTCCAAGAAAAAAGACAATGACAATTCCTATTCAAAATTTTCCTCCAAAAGTATTTGATGAATATGAATATCAAGATCTTGAGCGTAAAAGAAGAGAAAGAGTCGAACGAAGAAATCGAGCTCCATGGAGTCGTAAGCCAAAACCAGCAACCAAACCTATTGAAAGAAATCAAAGACGTTATAAACCTACTAACAGAAATGCGAAGAATATGGATCGATTAATTCAACAAATGGAAGAATTATCTCTTAGTTTCCATGATGAAGAACGTGAAGAAATTCAAAAGAGAATTGATAGAACTCGAAGGACTATTCTTCGAAATGATCTTGATCATATTCTCATCGTTGCATGTGAAAATTTCGATAAGAAATTATTGGAATTTCATTATCAGCATGGAATGAAACCTTATGATATTTTAAAGATGTATGTTAGTGCTGTAAACGGAAGAGCACATATCAGACTTTGGAATTTATTTCGTCATCAATTATTTAATGATAAACTTTACGATCGTGGTTTTAGACTGTATGATGATCTCAAAGATGTATTATTAAATCATTGGAAAGGATTATTCCAGATTCAAGAAGGTGATCGGGCACCTGCTGATGATGTTCCAGTTTTTGTTCCAAAAGTTTACGATGAAAATGGCGACGAAATTGTTGACTCTGGTGATGAAGATATTTATGGCGATGAATGAATTTTTTTTATAGAACTCAAAGATGTTTTTTTATTTTGTTTGTCAGAGTTTTTGTATTTTTAAATTTATAAATGTGTTTGAAATTATTAAAATATGTGTTTTGAAATATGTTTTACAGTATCATTGCTACAGTTCTTGAAACGATTTATTGAGCATCATTTTTAGTTTGTTTTTTTAACATAATACGTTTTGTTTTAATTCTTTTTCTGAGATGTTTCTAATAACTGTTGTTGATATTTTTCTCCGTTTGAATCGTTATTATATTCGTTTCTATGTCGAGTTGCTGTACTTAAAATTTTTATACTGCCTTTAATGTTAATCATTCTTTTAGTCTTAAAATTGGATTTAACAGCTGCAAACTTTGTTATAAATGGAAAGCGTAAACAACGATTTTTACATTTTACTGGTACCTGTTGTGGATCAAATGTTATTCCAGCTCCACCTTATTTTCCAACACGGGAAGAATTTCTTGAATCTTGTAAAACTCAGATGTTTTCACTTCCAATACCGGTCATTGAATATATGATCAAGAATCCTTCCTCACCAGCAGTATATGAAAAACTCATCAAAAGTTGTAAAAGGTTTTTTGTTGAGAATCCAATTTTGCTTCTTAAAAGCGTAACCATTGATCGACAAAATAGATGGAAAGTATGTGATACTGAATTTTGTAAGATTTGCAATGCTGAACGTAAGCAATATGGTATTGAACATCAACATTTTATTACTCAAAATGAGCAAAATAAATTTTGGCCATCGCATCGTCTTTATATTGAAGATTACCTTTCTGGTGTTTTTATTTCTCCAGTAATACAAAGATTTTATCGGTATAATGTTCAAGTGCTTGAGATTTTTGCATATGATTTGACATATGAAGAATTGTCATACCTTTCAAAGGGTGTAAAAGTTTGCACTATTAATCGTTGTATTATTCGTGATATTAGTGGTCAAAATATTCCATTGGAAGCTGGTATGAAACTTTTTGCTGGTGCTGAAAAGCTAACTTGGTATGTGTAAAAAATATATAATTCTAAGATTAATGTAATTTGAATGTCTTAGGAAGTATTCATAGCTTTCTCCGCAAAATTTTTGTGAAGATTATGAAAGACTTGTTGATGCTTGTGGTGCTATGAAAGCTGTTGAAATTAATGGTGTGCCTGGTAACTTCGAAACTCTAAGATTTTATGATTGCCTAGAAGTAAGTTTATTTGAATGAGAGGTTACAGCATGGAAAATAATTTTTTGTTTATAGGCTCACAAAAGTCGCTCAATAATTTCAATTTATGGCCCAGATGTTGATGATGATATTTTCAAAACTATTGTGGCAAGAACTGAATTTGATTTTGTTCCACCTATCATTAGAAAATTTAATACTCAACCATCTCATGAAGCGTTTGAAAAATATCAAAGATCCATTTTATCCACTTCAAATTAATTTGTATCATCAGATGTTTTCTTTTTGTCTTGTTTTGTTTCTACTTTGTTTTTAATTGTACTATCAGATGTTTACAGTTTTTTTTTCTCAATAAAGAAATGATTTAAGAAAAATATTGTTAGATTTCCTTCTATAAAACAGTCATTGTCCGTATGTCGATGGTCTCATTATTCTCAAGCTGCACTCAATGCCGCACCTTGCGCGCACAACACAATTCTTTTTTTGCATGTTTTTTTTTGTTTTTGCTGCTATTTTTATGGAACAAACAATGATTAGATTATTCTTTTTTGTGTTATTTTAAAAAAATATAATAAAAATAAATAGAAAAGGCGATGTATCTGCTCGCAGATTTTTTTACATCATTTCGCTTTGTTGTGAGAATAGCAACACAAAAATTTTTAAAAATTAGAGCTACAAGCAAAAAGCCATATTAATTCAAAAATGAGGTGATTAAACTGGGTAATGATTAATTAAACAATAACAGTAATCTTTACGATATACAGTAGCATTTGTAACCGCCCCGGAGGGGCGGGTTACCCCTAGTATTGGAAAAAATAGGTGGGTTGTCGCTTATCAAAAAAATAAAATAAATCACGCGATAATCTTGTTACTTTCTTCCTTAGATTTTTGCTCATGCTGCTTACAGTTTTAAGACAGAGATTATTTCAAATAATAGTATTTATTTATATGCAGGTAGCAAATTATAAACTTCCGTCAATAAAAAGATTAAACAAATATCCCTGCTTCGGCAGCAACGACAAGAAACAAAGAACAGAAACTAAAAGCTTCTGTTTTGTCAAAGATGATATTGTTTATTTTTATGCTTTTGCGTTTACACTTTTAATCTTTCATGTTTTTAATGTTTTCAAGCTTTAATGTTTTATAAAACATTTGAAACATATATGCTTTTATCTCTCTCTCGCTGTTGCAGCTTAATGATGATACTGTTTGTTTGTTACAAAGGATTGTTTAAAAATAAACTTACAAAAATATTTCCGGTTTTTATTGTTTTACTGCAACAGCAGAAAAAAGAAGAGTGAACTTCCTCTCTGATGGTGATAGTTATAAAAAAGACGGAGTATCACTTTACGCGTAATCCAGTTTCTTCGTCTCGTTTGGACTTCCACTTTAAAATTTTTCAACACAAAAACTGGCGAGAACAAAAAATCAAAAAAAATACAATTTTATATTTTTAGATGGTCAAAGAAAAGTTATGATTCAAAATATTATATTTTTCTTCGGCGATTTTTGTTACAGAGCTTTTCGTTTTCATTTCACACTAAAAATAATATTAGCTTTTGAATCACGCGATTTATATTTTTTCAAAAATTGTTTTTTACAAATGTTTCATTGTTTCATACACAAATGAAAAATCACAGTTCTTTTTTTCATCCATAAAAAATTTTTAATTTAAAAATGGACTTTTGCTTTCATAATAAAATTCAAATTCTGATATAGAATCTTGTTTTTGTGGATATTAAATTAATAATTTTTGCAAATACAAACAAACTTTTCATTTTCAATGCATATAATATTTATTATTAATAATTCAAATGACTAAAAATTAGAGAACTAAAAGTTGTACAATTAAAAGAAACTGATATAAACGAAAGAGTGTATAAAAATAGATGACCCAGTAAAGCTTCACCGACTTTATATTTACAGAAAAACAGAAGCCCGTTTTAGGCCAGTCACAGATTTTGTCGGTTTGTGACCCGAAAATAAAAACAAATATTTTTTTTAATTTTTTAAAAAATAACCCGATAGAAAAATTCAATATATTAAAATAAAGAGACTATTTAGGTGAAGCATCTGTGGATGGATTACTATTTTGTCCTGTGGCACCTTTCCAAAATTTTTGTACAAGTCTTGAAGGTGAAAGTTTTCGAGATGGAAGAGGTGAGCTGAAAAAAGTGATTTTAGGATAAATTTTTGTTTTAATTGTTTTTAAATGTATTTACCATTTTGGTGAAGATTCTGGCATCCAATTAGAAGAAGCATCTTCACTTTTTTGTGGTGGTGGAGGTCGTTGAGGGATGGCCTGTGCGGCACTTCCAATCGATTGTCGTGCAAGGGGACTTATGGTAATTCCAGATGAGTTTCGACGTCCTGTTGTACCAGTTGGTGGTGACATTGCTACTACAGTAGTCGTTGTTGCTGTTGCTGCTGCGGTTGGCTGATGATGATGATGTTGATGGGAATGAGAATGAGCAGATGTGTTACTTGCAGCACTACCAGTAATAGAAGAGAAAGCAGATGAAGCTGAAGATGGTGAAAATCTTTGAACAATTGTATTTTTTAGCTCTTGAAAAGCTGAATGCTTTGTTGGAGAAAATGGTTTTTCTTCTTCATTTTTCGTACCAGAAACAATTGGTGCAGAGTGGGGCACATTACTTTCATCATCGTGCTTAACGGCAATTCTTGCTTGTGGGACCCGAATAGGGGGTAGTTCATGAATTGTTGAACCAGCAGATGGAATTCCAAAATCTGACATTCTCTTATGTGCATAAATGTTGGCATTCTTTGATGGCACTCTCATTTGAACATTTGGAAGTCCCAAGACTTTGTTGCTACTACTTGGATTACTACTTTGAGATTCTTTTGCTGTTGTTGCTGCAGTAGGTGTTGGATGAGAAGCTGGAGGATGATTGGGAACTGGTGACAAAATACCGTCTTGATTTGACACTGATCGTGGTATTACTGTAATTTGTTTCTGAGACGAAGTGCCCGGAATGATATCATTAGCACCATGCTTTCCGCTTAATCGCCGAAATAGTGATGAGGCTTTCCGTGGCTTCTTTTCAAGTTGTAAACGACGTTGTGGCTTTTTTGGCTTCTTTCTTAACAACTTTCCTGGTAAGCTGCGGGCTCCGCCTGATTTTATTGAAGTGGAACTGAGAGGGGTAACATGAAGAGATATTTCGTTTCCACAAGAAAGTAGGCGGTGCATCAGCTCAGGGTGGGAGATATTGTTGACAGGCTGACCTCGAACATGGGTTACTAAATCATTTTCACGTAGCCCTGCTTCATATGCAGTTGAATTTTCTCGAACTTTTTCTACCATATGCTCAATTGTATAATATTCAGAATTTTCAGATAGATATACTCGAACTGATCGAATTGTAAATCCATATCCTGCTTTACCACGTCTAAAAGATGGAATTATTAATAAAATAAACATATTTTTAAATGTTAGTCTTACTTGATAATTAATGGAAGTTTACTTGTTCCAGGTGTTGAAAGTGTATTTGGACTTGGAATCGGCGAAAGCGAGCCTTTTGTGGTACGAGATTGTCCACTGTCACCTGGTACAAGAGTAGAAGGATTGTTTGATGAATCAAATGATGAAGCAGATGAAACGGAATTTCCACCAGGTGATAACTGTCCTGAACCATACGAATGATAATATGTTGTACCACCACCGCCACTACTTGCAGCTGTAGTTGTTGCAGCAGGACTTGGATGTGCAGATGAAGAAGCAGACGAAGCTCCACCGCTTGATGATGGAATTGATACACGTAAATTATCACTTCGAATTGGAGTTGTTCTTGTAGGTTTTGTTGTTGGAATAGCCGAAGCTGAGACAGATGAAGCATTTGATTCACGTTTTCGATAATAGCCAGTTGAAGATTCTGTTGAAATTTGTGGAAGATGTGTATCACTTAAACTTCCATCCAAAGCAGAACCAGCCCGTGAATTGGATTCAGAAATTTGGCCAAATGCATTGCTGCCCTTCTCTTGGACAGGTGAAAGTTCACACATTGATGGGGGAGCAATATTGCAATCATCTGAACCAGAAATTGAGCTAACTCGACCACCAAGTCGCATATTTGTTGGTGAAATTCTTGTAGTATTTGTGGAATGTTGTTCACTTGGTGATGAAATAGCGAAACGTGGGAGAGGAGAAAGATTAGCAGGATGTCGTCGAATAATTGTTGGAATACTACCTTCATTGTAATGAAAGCTTGATGCATCCATTGATGAATCCGTTGATGAACAACCTGTATTAAAGCAGCCAGTATTATTAGTACCACTGGAAGACGTTGATAAATTTGTGTGACGTTGTGATGAAAATCTTCGACGTAACAAAACAGCCGTAGAAGAAGGATAATCGCCTTCTAAACTTTTTGCTCCAACACTTCCACTTGAAGGAGGTAGTTTATTTCCATCAAAATAATATTGACTGTCTGTTGAATCAGAAAGCCTTGCAAGCTTGGAAATTGAACCTGGAACAGAGAAAGCAGAATGACTTCCACTTCCCGTTCCAGTTGTCGATGGAGTACCAACTCCGCCATCAGATTCTGATTGACTTCCATGCGATGGTAAATTTCCATATTTTCGTACAAAATCTGGTGGAAGTCCAGATGCCATTGGTGGAGGATGTGGTGTTGACGGAGAAGAAACAGCAGCTCCTGCAGCTTGTGCAGCAGCATTTAAGGCTGCCAAATTTGCTGGCGAAATTTCAACTCCAACAATTGAATGCCGTGGAGATGCTGTTGAAAATGACCAAAACATTGGAACTGATTCATCATCCCCAGAATCAGCATCATGGTTATATCGATCTGTACGAGAATCAAAATAACTTGTATCTTCATCATTCTCAAGTTGGGGAACAAATTCTGCTTTTTGACGTAAAAGTGAATCAAAATCCAGCGAGTTAAAGAATGGATGTGCGGTAACTTCTGCTGCGCCGCCAACATTTCCAAGACGATCAAGTGGATTCTTTTCTAATAATTGTCGAATTAAATTTTCTGCATCTGGATCCAGTGCTTCTTCGTCTTCTGGATATTCAACTTCTTCTGAAAAGTTTTAGTAAAGTAATAAATGTTATCAAATTTTATTTACCATTGATAATATTAGAAAATAATGCTTCTGGCGAATCACCCATAAATGGCACAATTCCAATTAAAAATTCATAAACAATAATTCCCAAAGCCCAAAAATCAACTGGTTTACCATAGCCTTGTCTCAAGATCACCTGTAAATTAAAACGTATTATTGTAATTCTTGTTTTTATGTATACCTCTGGAGCAATGTATTCTGGAGTTCCACATAGTTGGTTATCTTTAAATTGTTGTGTATCATCTAAATATCCTTCAGACACGAGTGTTGTTCGATTCATTAATCCAATTTTCGATAATCCAAAATCAGTTAACTTAATATGACCCAAAGCAGTAATTAATAAACTAAAATTTGTTATTTTAATGAGTTGTACCTCGTGATTTGATACTTACTTATCAGGTTTTAAATCACGATGTACAATTCCACAAGAATGTAAATATTCAATTGCCAAAACTGTTTCAGCCACATACTGCCTTGTAAGTTCAAGTGGTAAAGTTCCAGCAGATTTAAGAAGTGAAGCACAGTCTCCACCTTCAACGTATTCCATCAACATACAAAGATGCTGCTTTGTTTCAAAGCTTCCATAAAAACCTGAAAGAATTTTGTTTATTACAACAGAACGTCGGCCGCGTTCTTCTATAAATTTTGCTTATAATTGTTTATTTTTAGTAAGAGATACTACTTAAGTTGTTGTGGATGATCCGAGTTTTACAATAAAGTAAGTAGACCAGTAACAAATCCTAAAAATAAAACACTGTAATTTGCATGTACTATTTCGCCGGATCTCGCTTTTAAGCGGCCATAACTGTTTTAAATGGCTAAATCCGGACTTAACCAATACTAATTTTATCATTCCCTCAACTTTATCTTTATAACGATATTAAGCATAGACGCTCTGAACTTATATATAACAACGCACTAACACTCTCTATTTAAATGAAGGATTCAAAATAAATTGGCTTCCGTTCATGTATGTTTATTGTATACTGTGATAAAAGTAATTTTATCATATATTTTAGTTACCATATTTTATTGAAACTTTGAAGCTACCTACTTTTGAAATTGGTATAAAGATTCCTAAAATTCAAAAAAATTTTCACATTGACGATTGGGGAATTTGGGTTGATTTCGGTATTCATTATGAAGACTGTAGTAGACTCGTGCTTGAAAGAAAATCTAATTTAATGATTTCTGTACGTAAAAATCAGTTTTAAAATAACAGCAAAAAAAGTTAAAGTTATTTGGGTCACATGTTTTTTCACTATCGAAAAAAGTCATCCTTCCTCCAATTTTCGTGGCGAGAGTTTTTATCGTCCAATATGTTATTTTTTAATGTCCGTTTTCTTCTGCAAATGTTCTTTGGCTGGTATGTTTGGTATCATTGGATCGAGTTTAAAAATGTAATAAATTTTGTTTTAAAAAATAATATAAATTAATGCATTTTTTATGGAAGGAATTTGAAGGAAAAAAATGTTGATTTTTTACTCTCAAAAAAAGACATCAATCCTCATTTTTTCGTGGTGAGAGTTTTTCGTTGCTATTTGTTCTATAAAAAATTGTCTTACCGATTTTTAACTTTCAAACTATATATTTTTAGTGAGGCAAACACATATGTTTGGACCAAAAACTATTTAACACAAATTTAATTTTTCAAAAAAAAACAGATAAAGAAAAAATACAAGACAAATATTACTATAAAAGATTATATTTTATTCCACGATTTTATTCATCCGTTTTTCTTGCATTTGCACCGGTGGCTCATCGGTGACGATTACATGTCTGAGCTTAATAATTTCTTCTTCTGATGACACATCAAGATCCTAATATCTATTTGGTGAGCGTCTTCCCCAACCACGATGTTTACTATTTTTACGAATATATTCTTTTCTTCACATTCTAATCCCACGGCATCATAAAAATCTTTACAGCAGTCACATTCATAACCTCTCTGGATGATTTACGTCCTGGATACTTTCGTGCTTCTTCTAAATGTTTCAGAGCAAATGTCTTTCAACCACCAGAAAGTCAATCAACGGAAATTCCATAATACTTTATTTCTACTACTACAGTAGAACACTTACGAACTGGTGAATCCATAAGTATTGTAGACCGCGGACGACACCCCGACATAAAATTTGAGTTGTATTTTTGTGTTTAAAATACATCTTTGATAAACAAAGGATATATTTTCGTCCATAAATGACTATGATAATGCCTTTTCATCATCATTTACACTACAGAATTTCTTTCGAAAGCAAACTCAGCAGCTTTAAAAAATGACAGTTTTTCATGGTGATTGAATTGCTCATTTGAACCTTTTATAGATTTACTATTATTTATTTTCTTTTTTTTATACACCTTTGTAATACAGAAAAAATTTGGAAAAAAAATTTAACAAAAACCTTTGCCCCAAGTATACTTCTTCACGTTAACCCACAAATCCAGTGCCACGTCATTTTCCCTGCGACATTTCTTTGACACTCTATTATCCTTTGTTTAAAACGAGAGAAGAAAAGTCTAGAACGCTCTTGGCGACACGATACCCAAAAAAACTGTTAGCATAGGAACATTAAAACATTTCATTTTTTGTGGCTCTATCGGTTTATTCTAAACTTTTAGAGTTTTATTTTTTAAATTATTATATAAATTATATAATTGATAATATTTTGTTTATTTAAATATTAATAAAATTTAATGGTTAAAAAGAAGACCTTCAAGTAAGTCCCTTTATTGTACAATCTAGACTGCGGCCTAACCCATAGCATAATCTTTTAGGGTCCAAAAGCCGATTTCGGCTTTCTTTTCTGAAGTACAAAGAAGTATAAAAGATGATAATGATGATGTTGTCATTGTTGATAATGATAAGTATGTGCTTAAACTTTTTTATAATAAATCTAATCACCTTTTATTCTAGTACTCCATCTTCATCTACTCCAACTACTTCTCCTACTTCATCTTCTTCTCGTAAAAGAAAAAGTATTGCAGACGATGTCGATGATGAAGTAATATTTATCAGTACAAAAAGGTTTGTATATTATATATAAGATAGCGGATCATATTAGGAATAAATACATATCGCTTTTAGCTCACTTTCTGATACATCAAAAAAATCGACTCATTCATCTCCTACAACATCACAAATAACTGGATATGAAAGATTGTATAGGCGAGGATTACAATGTATTTTTCCAAAATTTAATGAATATATTTTAGTACCACAACATCATTTGTACCACCTCCACCGACAACCTCTCCTGGTGTCAATGATGTAGTACAAACAAAAAAGAAATCCCAGAATTCTGATACACCAACTACTACGTCATCTCCTTCAAATCGTTTACCAAAAGCTTCTACAGGATACTCAGGTCGTTCTCTTTTGTGGTCTTCTAACAAAAATTTCTGGCAGTATGCAAAACTTGAAGAAATGATTGATAATGGTTGGATGATTATACCGATAACTAATGGATGTGCTTTTCGAGCTACTGCATTACAACTTTATGGATCTGAAGATGAACATCTTCAAATTCGTAATGCAACAGCTGATCATATCTACAAAGAACATTACAAATATTCGAATGCAATTCTCTTGAATAAAATGACTGTAGAAGATTATATACAAGATGTTCGTAATCCAGATATAAAAGCAGATAGTACTGCAATTCGAGCAATGACAGAAGTATTAAACTGCAGATTAGTATTATGTGACTATGGAAAAGGTAATCATTAGTTTTGTATAATAATGTATTATTAACATTTTTCTTTTTCTTTTTAGTTGCAAAATCCATCAATAATAGAATACGCTTAAATGTTGTACTTCTTGCATCTTCTGGAAATGGCAGTTATGATCTCCTTGTACCTGCACCCGTTGTCTTTGATGATGAAGATGATGATGAACCTGTATTTAAAGATATATCAGATGTTTCAGGTAAATGTTTTCTTTTTCCTATAACACCTAAATGAAAGAATCCTTTTAGATGAACTACCTTCCACGTCACATTCCTTGCAAGCATCTTTTGTCAATAATGATAAAAAGAAAGAACGTGCAAGTTCAAATGCAACACCACCTTCTAGTGATTATGTATATCGAAAAAAGCGAAAAATCACTAAGTAAGTTCTTTAACGCTTTTTTTGCTATACATTGCAGTACTTTCAGTGCATCACAAACAGCAAAATTAACGTCATCTCCCTCAAGGCCAATGACACGTACAGCAAGTGCAAGGACCGGGAAGGGATCATATACTGCTGCAGCATTTAGTAATCCTCTTCGGCCAATTAGTCAATCAAAAGCTGAAAAAGTATACACAGAAAGTACTCTTCAATGGATGGACCACCATGATTTCTGGAAAATGGCAAAACTGGAAGACATGTTTGGCAATGGCTGGACGACTGTCAAAGTTGAAAAAGGATGCATTTTTCGGGCTTTATCCATTTATCTTTATGGAGATGCTGAAAAACATATGGAACTAAGGGAAACAACCGCAACTCATATTCATCAAAATAGAGAAATCTATACAGCAGTAATTCAGTGGAGTGGTATGAAGCTCAATGAATACACAAACAACATTAAAAAGTTTGATGGTCAAGCAGATAAGTACACCATGGAAATACTTGCAGAAGTTTTGAAAATTAAGATTGTTGTATACAACTACAATAATGGTAATTACGATTACTGAAGATGTTTCAGTAATAAGCTTGTTTTTTCAGCTCCAATGGAATTCAACAGTTCCAATGTTTCCAAAATTTTGTTTTTTGCTCATTGTGGTGATAACCAATATGATCTCCTTGTTCCTATTCCTGTTATTTTTCAAGAAGAACTTAAAAGAAATGAAGCTATCCTTTTGGAACACAGTACAGATTTCACAGGTAACCGTTGCTTTAAAGTTAACCGTGCCAGAGAATAGAAAGTAGCTTTAAATTTATAGAAGTAACAAAAACTCCACCAGCACTTGCAACTGAACTTTCACCTTGGGATGGACAAGAATCAGCTGAACCATCTTCCTCAACTCCATTACCATCTGCAACAACAAAACAGCTTTATGCTGAAATTGGTAATATTATTCCTGCAAAAAGAAGTACCTTAAAAACAACAACTTCATGGTCTTCCGCATCTGGATCAGTACTACCACAAAAATTTGTGCGTCGTGGTGATTTATATTCAACTGCTGATACTATTCCTACTGTTTTGGCAAAAGGATACAAAATCAAAGAGTTTGATGTAGCTATCTCAAGCTTTTATCAATCTATTATGCACCAATTATCTGATACAAACCCTTTGTTAGCTGAACATGTACTTCGGAAGGAAGCCGTTTCATATATTGAACACCATCCAGAATTATTTAAACCATTTATTGAAGGAGAAGATAAAAAATCGTTTGAAGAATACATAAAGCATTACAAATTCAGCAAAAAATATGCAGATAAATATCACATAAAAGCTCTGGCGTGCTTTTTGAATATCAAGATAATAGTTTTTAAACAAAATCTTCGTAAGTTTATCATTACAGTATTGATCGACGTAATCAACGCAATATTTAGGTGCTGCAGTTTACATGCCTGAAATTGCAAATTCTACTCCTCTTCAAACTATTACTTTGGCATATGTTTCTCGTTTTCGCTATGGATCACTTTATCGTTCAAATAATGCTTCCTCAAGTGACACTGATGAAACTGATTCACCGCATAGTGGTATGTCACTCTATATTATATAAATTATGAAAATAAAAATCTTTCAGGTATTGCTCAGCCTGTTTCAGATACTGTTTCAGCGTCCAAATCATTGAATAGCACAGAAGTTGATAAAGATATCCAAGATGTAAAACTCAAATCATCGGCACCTTATGTTACCGACACCACATCAACTCGTGTAACGTCTTCTTCACCTGAACCATTAACAGCGTCATTATCTTCATCAATGCCACCACCAATGCTTGCTCCAAACAATGATCTTCAACTTCCTTCTCCAACGCTGGCTGAAATTTATCCGTCTGCACATTCAGACCTGGATAAAATGCTACAAACAATTCAACATGATGTGCATTTTGTCTACGGTCTATTTCTGATGAAGCTTGATGAAACTTTCGACCATTGTTTTTATATTGGAGAATCTAATTCACCAGAAGATCGTTTGATACATCATCGTCAAACGCCTGACGACAACACCGAAAAATATGCATACTTTTTAAAATATGGAAGATCCAGAATACGTATGGTGATTTTGCACAAATCAACAATGGGTGTATGTATGGTTTTGGAAAAATTGCTTATTCAATATGCATCTGCTCTCAAGCTTACATTAACAAATAGAGCACAAGGATATCCTCTTGAAATTGGTTGTAATGTACTATCTGCATTACGGTATTTATTTGATACAGCAGTTGTAAGAAATGAAGGAATTGATGCTGATCGTGCAAAAATGACAGCCCGTCGGCTTGCACAGCATAACCTTCGAAATACCAAAGCTTATTTGAATAAAACTATTGAAAATAAACTTGCAGTAAGAGTTTTCATAATAGTAGCATAATAACTATTCCAAAAATTTAGGCAATTGAATCTCTGGGATTAGCTGGACCTTCAATTTCAAATTTTCCATTACCTGTGTCATCAAATAACAAAGAAGTAATAAATTTGCCAGCACTTCAGATGGATGTAGATGTTATTGCATCTAATATTGCAAAACTGAGATCCCCTTATGATTTATCTGGTGGAGCAGTAGAAATTGCTGATGAATCAACTAAACTTGATCCCAATACTTTAGCTGGAACTTTTGCAACAATGACAGAAGAGCATTTGTTCGATCTAATACACGATGAAGTAAGTGCTACGGTTTTTGCAGCAAGATGTGGTTTAATAGCAAATTCATCAAAATGCGATCGTTGCATTCGTGATCGTAAACTTTATACTATAAACAATCAGAGACAATGGGTACGTTTATTCTCGAGTTATTGCATACTAATTGTTTCATTTCAGTGGGTTTGTAAACCGAACAGACGATCAACTGAAGGTTTCCATAATGGTATTCCTGTATTCGAAAATACAATTTTGAAACAAACATATTTACCAGGTGATTTTGTATTCAAAGCAATTTTTTATGTTGCTCATTGCTATACAAAAGAGCAAATTGCATCAAGGTTTCCTAAAGACTTCTATTACCTTAATGCATTGGAAGCCTTTGCAACTTCAATCCGTGCTACTCTTCTCAAAGATCTTTTGAAACTTTGTTCAAGCAAGGATATTGATGATGATGATCTTGAAGATCTCTTTCGATCAAATCATACTGTTGATCATTTTGGACTTTTGTTGTCGTGGATAAAAAACCAGATGTATTAACTGAACAACCTCAGATGTATTAACTGAACAACCTCAGATGTATCAACTCAACAACCTCAGATGTATCAACTCAACAACCTCAGATGTATTACATGGAATAGCTAAGTATTGTATTTTATAACATTTTTTGAAAAACTCAGTATTGTATTTTGCTTGTTAGTTTGTTGTTGTATTTTTTAATAATAATTAAAAAACTTGTTTTCCATCTATTACAAAAAGGAAAGAAACAGATAAATATGACATTCATTCTTTAACCAGACTTGACGTGTTTAAAGGATGAATAGGGGTCATGCGAAACTTGACAAAATGTGACCGTAATAAGTGGATGGGTTTTTCTGACATTTAGCACCATTGTTTACTTTTTCTTTTTTATGAAAATTAAATCAAAATTTTTTAAAGACAATAATTTTCCACCATTTTGTTTTCAATTTAAAAGTAATTTCGTGAATCAATAAGACGGGTAGCAATAATTTGATTTGTTTAGGGTGCGCAGAGTAAAAAACAAATTTTCGATTTTGGGATAAAAACAAATACATTTTGATGGCTCCTGATCTTTGTGATTCAATCGCACTTTATGTTATCGCTAAACAAAAAAGTTATGACCAACAAAGATCTAAAAAATATTTTGCAAATAAAAGATTTTGTCTTTGCTTTTCTAAACTTGCACAAAACGATAAACAGTGTTAAAAAGGTTGAAAAAAATTATTTCTTTTTTATTAATTTTTTTTCAACTCTGCGTCTCCTAGGTGTGTTTTCTTGTATTTTTTATTTTTCTAATTTTTTTTAAAAATAAAAGTTTAAGCATACCTACTGAAAACGGGTTGTCAATGAAAGTTAAAATGTCTCTTTCAGCATAGACCTGATCCACTTGATTTCGAAGTAAAAGTGTCTGCTTCTTCATCTTCTTTAATGCAAACCTTTGACGAGTCTTTTTATGCCGAACTAAATATACTGCTCCATAGGCGCCATTTGAAATTAATCGAATTGTATCAAAATCTTCTTCTTTTGGTGCTTGAGATGTTAAAGAGCTTAGCACAGATTCCATAGTATTTTGAGGTTCAGATTCTGTTTCCTTTTCTGAGATTTCACTGCTTAAACCAGATTCCCTTCGATTTGATGAAGGCTTTTGACGCATTTTTACAACCGGAGTAATTTCTTTTTCTATTGTTGGCTTCTCTTCTTCAGGGGAAAGTACCGGTTCATCAGTTAATAGATTTTTATTCAACCCCAGTTTATTTACAATGTATTGGGGTAGATCTGGCACTCGGGCAGTGCCACTACCAAGTTGATATCGAACTGCTCCTTCTGCTTCTTCCAACAGTTGATAAAATTCTGATGGATCAAATTCTAAGCATTCAAGTAGTCGAGCAGCTCGTGATACGATCATTAAAAGTTGTTTTACCAGCCTTCCCAAATACTTGCATGAATCTGGGCCACATTTGGTCTGTGCTTCATTAAGCGTTTCTTCCAGCCTGTTTGACATATCACAAAAATATGCACATGTAAGTAGATCATCGCGAGATTTTTGAAGACAATCAGCAGCAACTTCACAAATTTGATGATGTAAAAATCGAGTTGCACCATCAGCCAAAAGAATTAAAAGTTGTGGATCTGCTTGCATCAGAGTTTCTGTGACAGCAACGGCAGCAGAATTACATGCAAAACTTGAACGACTTCCAGATCCACCAGCATTGGTTGAACCACTTGAATGATAAACAGCTGAAGATTGGCATGAAAAGACTTGAGAAGATAAAGGTGAATGTGGTGCTAAAGTTGTTGCACCAGGGGTTGTAAGATTGCAAGAAGATAAATTACAATTTCCACTACTATTAAATGATGATCGAAATACAACACCTGATTGATTAATTGTTGCAGATTCAGTTGCCAACGGGCTTATTGGACGAGGTAGCGGGCTCGTTGGACGTGGGGATGTGCGACCTCGATGATGTTTAATTTTTTGCTTTGGTGGTTTTGAAGGTGGATTGGGTGAAGTTGGTCGAGGACTGGTTGGACGGATATCCAATGGAAGTGCAGTTGTAAAACCAGATAGTGGTGAATTATCGAGTAGAAATTGTTGAAGTCGATATTCCATTTGTGATTTAGCTTTTGGAAATCTTTCTTTATAAACGGATGCCATAACTTGTACTTCATGAGGACCTTCAGGAGCATTAAATCGAGCAGGGCTTCTAAAATTTAAATTGTGTTTAGGGAGGAATGGAGTTGTATGTAAAAACTAACGTTAAACTACGAGAACGAGGTCGATTATAGATTACAGTATCATCGTAAGCACTGTAGCTATCATTAGAATCAAAGCGAGGATTCATTCGAAGATCATTTAAAAATTCTGCTAAATGTTCCTGTGATGAATATTGACTCTAAAATTAAAATTTGATTAGTTCTATTTATTTTTAAAAGAATTAAACAAACCGAAAAAGCTGAATTACTTCCAGGCGTTACATATCCACTTGAGGAAGGCAATGAAGCAACAGACCATCTTCGATTCTCGTTATGTGATGGTGCAGCAAGTGAAGATCCAGCTCTCATAGCAACTTGTGGAGGATGTCTCAATCGAGTTTGATTTGATGTTGATGAAATGGATGCACGTGTTCGATGCTTTTGATGATGACTTGAGCTAGATGAAGTTCCAGCTAAAAGAGAATTTGGAGATGGTGAAGATGAAGCCCCCAAGAAAGCATCAGATCTTCGAGCACATCGATTCCTTGGTGATAATGAAAATTGATCTTTCTTTGGTTTTGACATCAATGGACTTCCATTAAGTAACACAGATCTTCTGGAGCCACCACCAACAACACTCATTCGTGATACAGGTGATGGGGAAAGAGAAATGGTAGAAGTATAAATTTGCGGATCAGAATGTCCCAAAGCCGAGCCACGCATTCTCAACATAGAGCATGAATTTCGATGTGTTGAATCAATGGATGCTTGATGCCCAAATGAATCGGTTAATGGCCGAAGCATATTATTTCCACTTGAATGTGTTACAGCAGAAGGTCGACGACGCATTTTTCGCATTCGATTTAAATGATGTTCATGTAATAGAGATCGGGAAGCCGGTCGACCTTCTCCACCACTTCCACTTAAATGTGGTTCAACGGCATCAGAATGTGAGCGTTGTATTGTACGTGATGGAGCTAAATGTGATCCGGAGCCACCTGAAGATAAATGACCGTCAAAGCTGTCTTGATGTTGAAGGGCAAGTGGAGAGCCACGATGTCGTCGTAATGATTCACGTTGAGAACGGCAACGAATAGATCCTGCAAAAAATAAGGAGTAATATTATTTTAACTGTTTTTAAGAGATCTGCAAAAAATGGGGTTTCTATAAAGTTTTGATAAAATATAAATATTTTAAAGGATGAATAGAGAGACGAAAGAAAGATTGCCTCAGGTTACAAACTTCCGTGTTCATACAAAAAACAACACTAGATTTTGACCTCCTTTTATAACTGTTGTTTTTGTTCAAAAAATGGTGACACATTATCAAAACACGTCAAATTGTAAAATTATCCAACTTTGCAAAAAAAGAGAAAATTGAAGCTAATTGACACCCTTTTTCTAAAACTATCTTCCACAAAAGTGCAAGATAGTTTTTTAAAATAAATTCCTTAAAAAACAAAAATTCCATTTTTTAGATAAGAGAAGAAAACGGTAAAATCTGGCTATAAAAAAAGGTTGAAGAATCTGATGCATCCAAAAATAAACTTTCACTTAAAAAACCGAAAAAAAGAAAAAGTTGAGTTAAAAGCGTCTCTAAAAAGGGGGATGAGAAAATATAAAAAACATAGCAGAAAGCTGTTTTTCATGGATGCGTGTTGCAAAAAATAAAAACGGATAAAAGAGGAAAAAAGAAGGAATTAAAGTTTCATAAGGTGGCTTTGCAGCAGAAAAAAAATAAAGAAGGTTTTTTTGTTGTCATCGGTTTCACGCTCCTTATAAATAAGTGGAGGCGATGAAAAAAAACATAACTTTATGACGAAGAAGATGTCACATTTTGAACAGAAGCGTTGATGGGAAGAAAAGTAAAAGAGGTGCAATTTAATGAAAAATGATTGCCTTTTTTTAACCCTTATCACTTTCGTCACCAAAAATAAAAAGACCAAAAGAAATAACTTGGAATCTTTGAGAACATGACCAAAAAAAGCAACGAAAGAATTCTTTTTTTTCTATCTATCGGTGGTGGTGGGAGGATTGCTTTGCTGCTGCTGGTTAATTTAAGATTACTTACATCCACGCTATCTTTTCGCTTTCTTCTTTTATTTTCTCGTCTTGCTTTTTTTAAAGCCTCCCAAAAAAGCCAAGTTTGAACGAAAATAAAATTTATATAACTTCCTTAAGGCCAAAAAAGGGCTATTTTTGTTTGGTACATACATTTTTGCCGAAGAAAGAAAAAAAACATGACATCAAAAACTTTCTTCTTAAGTCGTCCACTATTTTTTCTTATTTTGACAAATGTTTTGGGGTTGTTAAACTTGAGGGCATAAAAGAAAAGTTATAAGACAATACTTTTTTTTAAAAGGAAATTCTTTAAAACTGCTATAATGCATTCCTCAAAGGAATCGAATACATAGTTTTGAATAGTTTTGGAAGCAACAAAAAGTAAGAAAAAGTTGTTGTATTCCCTTGATTAACAACACAATGCGTGGATATATAAATGCCAGATATATAAATGAATGAATAGAAATGTGGGGAAAACGAAAGAAAGTAATGAATGAATGAATGCCACCAGGTACAAAATTTAAAATCCAAAAAAGTTCTTTAATGCCAGCCTTCTACTTTTTTTTTTCATGCATCCTGTGTCACATTTATTCCACACTTATATTTTTAGTGGGCGTAAAATTCATGGGAAATTTGACAAACAATGAAAACAAAATCCAATTTGTTTTTTTTGTGTTTTTTTGAAAGCCATTTTAAATGCAACAAAAAATGGCTTCTCAATTTTCAAAAAAGTACAAATATATAAATTGGCGGGTGAAAAAAATATGTGTGCGGAAAAAGGTTCAAACTTTTTTTATGGCAGATAAAAAGAAATGCCGGGGCTCTTCCTTTGTAGAAAAATGTACAGCATATTTTTTTATTTGACAATTTTTCATTCAAAAATTTATTTTAAAATAAAAGAACTAACAAGCAGCAGCGCAAAAATAAATGGCAAAAATATATATGTATATTCCAATGTTTTGGAAGACGGAAGAAGAAAAGAAGAAAAACATAAGCTCTGACCTATTGGACAAACGCCATTGCCGTGCTTAAAAACTTGCCGCATTTTTTGCTTTTTATTTCCAGCGGCGGTTTGCATCGCTTTCTTTCTTCTTCTTCATCTCTCTTTCTTCTCTCCTTTATAAAAAAAGCTAATTTTGCAGCAGTTTTGAGTAGCCACTACTACAATGAATAAAAGAAGAAAATAGCCTTCAACTTTGTTGCAAAAAAAAGATGCAAACTGGCATTATTTTCCTATGAAAATTCCTTTTTTTCTACTGTTTCAAACATGGAATGAGCAAGTTTCAATTTTGTTCGGTCACAAATTTTAAAGCTTAGAAGACGAAAAACAGAGAGAATGAATAGAAGAAGAAGAAAAAAATGAAGAGAGGCAATTAGCTCCTGACGACAATTACATCAGAGGAAAAGAAAACGACGACTTTGGAGCTCTCATTTTTGCCATCTCGGTCGCTTGAAACCTTTATTTAAAGAGTGAAAAATGTTTTTGAACCAACTCTCTCTAAAATTCATTCATCCAAATATAAGTCACAGAAGCGAAAAATAAAAAAGAGTTTGTTTTAAAAAAAGAAAAAGAAATTTGAAAGTTATCAATTATTTTTTTGAGTAAATTAAATGTTATGCAACCAAAGAAATCTAAAAATGGGTAACCTTTAGAAAGGGGTGTTATTTGGGGGCTGCTTTTTTTGAATTCAAAAACGCTTTGAGTTTTCTTAGAAGGCACAAAACAATATTATTATTATTGTAATCAAAAATTTTTGTAAGTATAAATTAACTGTCTTTCTTTCTTTTTTCTAAAAATACAAAACAAAACTAAGAGGACTATGAAATGAAATGTTGTATGTACAATTTGAAACTCTCTATATTAAAAAAAAACTAAAGTGTGATTCACGACGTTTTTGGAAAGCAATGAAAGAAAAATACAAATGAATGTATATGTATAAAATAAATCACAACACAATAAAAAATAATAAAAAGTACTAAAAGGTGTTAGAAAAGAGAGAAAAAGAAACCTTTTAAATGTCAAAGGACGCTAAAAAAGTATATAAGTATGCCAAAAAAGATGCAAGTTACTACAGACTAAAAAGAAGAAAAAAAAAGTGGCACAAATATTACGTCAAAAATATGAATTGAAAAGAAAGCCTTTCTCGTGATTGCGCGAGTTTCTAGCATACTTTTTTTTGTTGAAAAGAAAAAAAAATAAAAGTGTGAAAAAAAGGGATTCACTCTTTATTTTTCTCACATTTCAAAAGCGATAAAAGAGAAGAGAGTATACACTTACCATTTTTGCTGCTGTTAAAGGATGGCATTATTTATATTTCTTCTTAACTTAAAAAAGGGGATAAATGAAATCTCTCAGCATTAACTATTATTATTATTTTATTAACAGTTGAAATATATGCTTTCATTTCTTCAAAAAAGCATTTGAAAGACCTTTTTTGCCTTCATCAAAAATATCGATGCTGCTGCTTTACCCTATGCAAAAACAAAAAAAGAAGACTAAATGGTTTTGATGAGCCACATTTTCGATGCTCAAAAAGAAGGGTGAAAAAAAACAATGTCTCGAAAATATTCAGTATCGGTCTTTTTTTTGTTGCTGGTGCTTCTTTAAAATGCTCAAAAACCATGAAAAAATTGGAAGGAAAATGAGAGAGATTAGTCACACTTGGAAGTAGTAGCAGTCACTTTAAAGACAGACTTTCTCATTAAAGGAAATGTGAAGTTCATTACAAGAAAAAAGAAGCTTTTTAAATCCAAGAAGGAAATTAATAAAATACTATTGATTATTGTTACGTACCTGATGGTGATCCACCTAAATGTCTTGTTGGAGATGAACAATGAATTGGTGGAGTTGCCAAAGGGGAGCTTGATTCACTGGGTCTTGATGTTCGAGATGCTCGTGATCCTTGTCGATATAAACCAGTTGCACCATGGGATGACCAGACACCACTTCCTGGACGACTACCTGAATTAGGAATTTCTGAATCACTGTCAGAAGCGACAGTAGCCGTTCGAAGAAATGTTGAAGTGTTTGCACTTTGGGATCTAACAGGTCTTGATAGCACTGGAGACAGCAAAACTGTTGGGGAAATACTGTCAGCGGGAGTTGACTAAAAATAAACAAAATTATAAAAAATAAATTAAATTTTATTTAAAATTTTATTAGTGTTATTAAATTATTTGCTGTACTGCTCAATAGGGGGTTCAGATTTTTGTTCTTTCATACCTGTGTCCTCAAAAACTCTTCTTGACATAACCGTAGTAATTGTCGATCCATACTGTATCTATTTATATACAAATTATTCTATTTTTTAAAAAAGGAACCAAAATTTTAGGATTATCACTAATCATTATTTCTTTTCTTTTTAATTAATAAGAAAAAAGAAGAAGGCGGCAGCCAATATGTTGGTGTTCTTGTTAAAAATGAGCTTTTCCAAAAAACAAACACACTAAAAATGCCATACAAAACGAGAGGGTGAAGGGGAAAGATGCTTTGAAAGGGGAGAAAGCAATGAATGTTCTGCGCAATGTTCAAGCATTTTTTTTCACGCTCATACACCCGCCGCAAAGCTCTTTTTTATGCCTTTTTCTTTCTTATTCCTCCTCCTCCCAAATGCCTTGGGCCAAAGGGGGATATGTTTTTTTTCATGTTTGTTTGGACTTAAGCAAAGCTTATATGTATATTGTATAACCCCAATATATCTATATGTGTTTCCATTTTTACAGCTTTAAAAACATCAAAAAAAGAAGAAAGAAATAACATTGTAAAAAATGCTGTGCCAATTTTTGTGAACCCTTTGCGTGTAAAAGACATTTTTTATTTTTGCAGGAAGGAAGAAGAAAAGTTGGTTGGATGGTGCCATGGGACAATCGTGATTTAAGAAAATAAAAACAATGCCTCTTTTTTTTGTTGTTTTTTATTTTGACATTTTTATAGTCAATGCTATTTGGATATATTTTAGAACTTTTTTAAAAAAATTTTAAAGAAATATTATGGTACAATATTTTAAACACGATAACTTGTTATTGTTAATATTACAAAAAAACTTCATAAAAACTTATGGTAAGCTTTAAATATTTTTAAGACTTTTTGAATAAATTTTTATGATACCTTTTTTGCAGATCTTACCTGTGCAGAATGAGGACGTGGAACAAAAAGGAATTCCGATGGTGGAGTAGCGCTATCTTCACTATAGCAATAACTTGTAGATCGATCCCTTTGTTTATTATTAATACTATTATTATTTCCTAAATATGAAGGTGAAAGAAGATTTTGATATGATGTTGCAAGGGATATCGTAATTGAGCTATTATCACTTAGTGTTGAAGTCTGTGAACATCTTCTTGGAGGTGGTGAAGATTGTCTCTCACATTCATCTCTTTCACATTTGGGTACGGTAAGAAAATTAGAATTTTCAATGTGAAATGAGAATTCATTAAATGTTGGAATAATATCCCCGCCAGCAGCTGGAGTAGGGCATTCTGATTCGGCAATAATTAATGGAGGAGATGGTGGATCAAGTGATATTTGAATAACTGCCAGTTTATCAGCAAAACGTCGCATTCGATGCGACATTGTCTGTTTGTTTGTTATTGTCAAAGCTAAAGACAAAAATAGAGGAAAAAAGAATTAAAATTAAAATAGAAAAGAGAGATTCAAATTACGCTTAAATTTTATGTATCGAATGTGGTGGAAACAGAAGTGGGAAAGGAGAAAAATAAACTTCAACAAAATACAAATTTAAATATCCAAAATACATTGATGGACATTGGAGTTTTTGGAAGAAGAGAAAAAAATTGTCTTTAATTAAAAAGTAAAAAAGACCAAAAAGTATTTTTTTAACTTTAATAATTTTCTATGAGAAAAAAGAGATATAGTAGGGCTTCTATGGGAAAAAGGGAATATGTTTTGCACAAAAATTCAACTTAAAAATCCAAATTCTTATTATTGAAAGTATAATTTCTTTCATAGAAAAAAGCATCAAAAAGCTACTAAATTTTTATGTTTTTTAGTTTCCGGCTTTTCAGAAATTATTAAACACAAAATTTAATAGAACGGACATTGGGTAACATAGATATACTTGGAAAATGTTAAAATGTAGTAGTACACCATATCTATCATATAAGCTAGATAGGAATCTGCTAATCTCAAAGCTTTTTGATAAAAAATCCAAAAAAGAATGTTTCAATTTTTCTAAATTTAAAATTGCATTTTAAACTGAAATAACGCAACTACTAAAAAAACAGCAACACCAAAATAGAATGAAAAACTCTTAGCATTCAAAAGTTTTCTTTTTTCTGAAGAAATTATCTTTGTGACTAGTTAAGAAAAAAAATATATAAGCAAAGTCTAAAAAAAGAAATGGATACTTTATCTATCTCAGAAGCGAGCATGCGGAAAAGTTAGAATATTTAAAATGATGGCAACAACTATCTTTTCCTTTCTTTTTTTTCTCATTCAGCTTCTGAGATTATACCATCATCTTCATCTAAAAATATTCATAAACGCTTTCTCGTTTAAAAGTTTAACAAAAAAAATAAAAGTTGAACACCAAAAAGTTTTTGAAGAGTATTTACTAAAGAAGAATGTGGTTCGTCTTTTTTGGGCTTAAACATTTATAAATAAAAAAAACTTAATTTAATCTATTTTATGTAACAAAAAACGAAGAGTTGGAAGGGGGAGAGAAAAGTGACAGGGCATTTAAGGGGCAGGGGATAGATAGAAAATGAAGAACAAGAAGAATGCCATTAGTTAGACATTAGTTGTTTTATTCCTTTTCCATACTAACTTTTAAAAGGGCGTAGGTTGATTAAAAAACGTATTTCTCTCCAAAAAAATTGAAAGAGATATTTTACTTTTTTGACTTTTGAGAAATAGAAATGAAGTATATTCATTTTTATCAGGAGAATTTTTATTAAAAGTAATATTAAAAGGTAGCCAAATAAATCTTTGTGCAAAAGGAAAAGATTGTTAAGCTTTCATTTAACTTTCTTAAGTAAGCAGCAGCATCAAAAAACAGATGGTTGCTGGTGGCGTCAATGAAAAATGATGATGAAGAAAAAAAACAAAAGAAATTTTAAGAAAAAGAAGAACGACGTGATTCATGTTTGAAAAAAATATGATACTACTATTGCTCTAACAAAAACAAGCAATGCCAAAAAGGTAAGTAAGTCTCGTTGGGTCGACGTCTTCATCAACGAAAAAGAGAGAAGACAACAACACCTTTCTTCCTTTTTAGTTTGGCTTCTTTATTTTTTATTTTTTTTTAAATTTCAGAAAAAAATATAATTTCTTAGCTTGCCTTAGCAACAACAGCTAAAAGAGAGATAGAGTTTTAACTAAATTTAAATATGACATAAAAGAAGGGATTTAAGATATCCCAAAATATTTCAAAAAAACTTCAAAAAAAAGCTAAGAATCCAAATAGCATTGACGTAATTGAAGCTAGTCAAGATTAACTTTTTTTCTTTTCTTTTTTTAGTTTTGCAAAACAAATACACACAAAAAACAGTATTGCAAAGAACCCCTTGAGCAGTATTATTACAATATTTCTTTTATTCTAATTTAATTTCTTTTTTTATTTAATAAAAGGTCAAAACTTACCAGTAATGACGAACAATATCCTGTTAATCCAGCGCTGCTAAATGGAGATTCATAATTTTCCAGTTCCTTTAACATTAAAGGTGTTGGAACATTACGCCTTGCACCAATTGATGAAATATTTGATGGTGAAAGCCTTGTTGGAGGTGATAGTGCATTATTGGAAACATCCAATCGAAGGGGATTATTATTGTTTGGTGGATCAGATGGTGATGACGGCATTATTAATTATTATTGTTAATATTGTTGTTTAATGGGAAGAAAATGCAGCAAACTTTGATAAAATACAGTAGGGGCAAAAAACAATGACTGAATGATGCTTTTAAGCAACAAGGAAGCAATTCATTTTTGCTTTCTTCTTCCAACAAAAAAACGGCACAAAAGAGCTGTTTTGAAAAAGAAAGTTTTGGATAAAACCCGGCTTTCTGGAGTTGGCAAATATAAGTCTGCCGTCGCCTGAAAAAAGGAAAAATGGTTTAAATAAAGTGTTTGAAATAATTTTATCAAAGGCGACAAACACGTGAAATAAATGTAACAGGGCATTGTCTTCAAGATAAAAGTAAAAGAAAGCAGAAAAGAAGAAGAAATGGAGCATTCTGTAGAGAACGGCTTCCTGAAAAACTTTGTCACAAAAGCAAAAAGCGTCGTACGTCAAAAATGCCATCAGTCGCAACCCCTAAGGCGGTTAAAAAGAAATAAGACGGAAATGAGCATCAAAAAAGGGCCAAGTCTCTGAAAACAAACAACCACAAAAACTTCTTTCTTTCTTCTTATCTTTGTTTTCAACTCGTCATACAAAATTGATTCGTTAAACCAAATAGGGCCTGCCCGTTATATATACATGTACCAAAAAGCTCATCAATATTCTTTAAAACAAATATTAATAAAAAGAAAGTAGCAGTAATGAAACCGTCAAATATCAAAAAAGGGAGATTCACACGGAAAGATAAATATTATTTCACTTTTTTTTCTCTCACAAATTTTGTTAGTCAATTTTACGTTAAATTTTACACTAAAGCAAAGTAGGAAAAAAAGAGAGAAAGAGATGATGTGGACATCCAAAAGAAAAAAAAAGTTGAGTGACCATTTGACGAGACGGCAAAATTCGAATATGCAACCTAAGACAACAATCAAAACGGGGATGAAAAACTTTAATTCGTCAGGCCACACGCAGAAATCAAATTTTACACAAAAATAAATATAATATTTTAAAAATGAACGGACAAACAAGACAAAATTCGTCAGGAACAAAAAAGAAAAGCAAGCATCATCATCATTGCAGTACCAGGAACAAAAAAAGAAAAATTTGAAAGAAACTTGAAAAGAAAAACGGCAGAAGAAATATTAACATTCGAAAACGGAAATTGAAAAAAAGCCAATCATTACAAACGTGAAATTTATTTTGATAAATTTGAAAAATGAAAACCAAAAACTTTTTGACAAAAACAAATAATAGCAGAATTGGGCAAAAGGGAGAAAAACAGGTTTGATGGCTCATAAACAACAGATTCGGGGTGTACGATTACAAGAGTAATAATTTATGTTTTCTCTGATCACAAAAAAGCAGTGTAATGTTTTTGTGCAAAAAAGGGAGGTACATTTGGCAAGGTTTTTTTACTGTTATAGGTAAAAGTGCAAACTACAGTATACCATTTGTTTCAACATTAGAACTTGTACAAACTTTGTTATCAAAAAACGTTCTTAAACAAAATAGAATCTTTAACATGAAATGAGAAATAGAATTTATAAAAAGACAAAAAATGTTTACATTTGAAATGTGGCATTTTTAGGCTCAGTGAATATGGCATTTATACCCAATTTTTGCCAAGAGGAAATGGGCTCATCATTCGTTTTTTTATTGAATAGAATGCCACTTTTTATAATTTAAAAAGAATAACATAAGCAACATTTTCTAGTCTTCTTAATAAAATATTGATTGAAGAAGATTCTCCTACAATTTTAAAAACTGAAAAAAGAAGATCACATAAGGTTACTACCAAAATAGGGGGAGAGAAAAAAGACAAGTATTATCGGAAAAAACACAGGACGAAATAAGGTATAAAAAAAAGACTAAAAACACCTCACATCGATAACTTTTATTTTGCAGAAAGAACAAAAATAATACAGAGAAAGAACTGTGTGAAATGAAAGAGGATAGCTTAGTCAGCAGCATTTAAATGAAGAAAAATAACAAGGTAACAACGTTGGAAAAAGAACTGCTAACATTTTTCAAAGATTAACGGTGAACGAAAGAAAAGAAAAAAAAACGTGTCAATGATTTTTTTCTTTAAAATCTCATCATTTTTCCCTAGTTAATGAAAACTAATAAAAAGTTATTAGCGGATATAAATAAGAAGATAGAAAGCAAATAAATAAATAACGACGAGGTCTAGAAACCTCTTTTATTTCAAATATATAATCAAATTCCCCCAAAATAATTATCTTATTATTTATTTTCAAAATAAAACACGCCTAAAATATCGGAAAAAAACTAAACAAAAAGAAACTGAAGGATAATTAACAGCCTTCAACCATGCAGCTAAACAAAACATACTACCAAAAAGATGATTATTTACTAAATTTATTTCATTTAAAAATTGAGAAGATCTTGATTCACTCGAATAATATAACATTAAAATAAATTCCTAATAAACAGCAAGCCTTATTCTTTCTTTGCAACAGCTTTAGGTCCCGAAAGGCGATTCTTTGATGAAGCATAAAATCCAGTTAATTTATCAACACCATGTGCAAATCGACGATATCCAACTGCAGCGTACTGAGATACGGTAACTCCAAGATAATATCCTTGTTTGGATAATTGATAAGCAATAAATGATACATCTCTGAGAACATGATAGAGTAGAATCTAAAAACAAAAAAAACTATATTACAAAAAAAAAACAAGTTCAAAATCCTTAAAACAAACAAAAACTTTCAGCAAAGAAAAAGTTAACTTACAAGTAATTTTGTAATAGGATTTGAACGAACAAGTTGTCCTGTTTGTGATGGAAGTGAAGAGACTGATTCCACCCATGAATCTCTTTCCCATACTCCAATACCACGTCGATCAGCAACTTTTTCACTTGTTAATAATCTTGTAATTAAACGGGAATATGCAGAATTATGTTGAAGAGCTTTTAAATGAACTGGATTTTCTGGTGCAAATACTCGAGCGTAACCTCTTCGAACAAGATCAACGTTAAGATTGACACGGCCCAATGCACTCTAAAATAAAATCAAATTAAAATAGAATATAATAAATATGTATTTACTTTTTTGTAAGTTATATCAGCATCACAAGCATCTGAATTACCTTCAGTTGGTTTAACTACCGTAAACGTGACAGGTTTATTTTCCAATCGCAAATCTTTTTGAATATATGAAAGCCCTGCTTTTGAGATATCTAGACCAGCAAGACGAAGGTTTAACAAGCCGACCTACAAAATCATTTTAAAAATGTCAAATTTGGTTTTAAGTTTCAACGACAAGAAAAAAACTACAAACCGGTTTCTTTGATTTTGTAGACCAAATAGTAGGCAATCTGATAATAGGTCGATGTTCAATTCTAATATATCCAGTAGGTGTAACTTCTCTAACAGTTCCTTTCAATTCAAGTTCTTTACGAATAAAATCTTTGGGAATTTTGCTAACATGTTCGAATTTGGCAAACTATAAAGAGAAATTGAATAATTATTATTTACGAAACTTGACTGTAGAAGGGACAAACCAATCTAGAATTTCGAATAAATAATACAGCACCAAGTACTCCAACTCCAACAATAGTTCCCTAAAGACAAAGTTTTAAAATTAGAAAAGATTTAAATAAAATTAAAACTTACTCGAACAATAAAAGCAGAATATTTATCGATGGGATCAACGATCCTAACTTGAGTCGTATTTGGTAAATCACCAGCTGGAGCAGCCATTGTACTAAAATATTCAGTTTTCTTTATATTCTTTTCTTTTGACGTTTAAAATTTGATCATGACTTTGTTGAAGAAATATATCAAAAAGAATCACGCAAAAAAAGAAATAGTTCAAGTTTGTACACAAGCAAAAAATAGTTAGAATAAATCGTGTCAAGAATTTCTAACACTGAATTTTTTCTTGTGTTCAACAGTGGCAGTTTTTTCTAACTCTTTTTTCTGCAACAACCGCAAATAAAAAAATTGCAAATGTCTTTTGTCATCAACATCATTGTCAAGTTGATCAAGTATAAGAGAGTTCATCTTCCTTTCTTCTTTTTTCTTGCGATCAATAATTGCTGAATGGATGACACATGCTTAACGAAGAGAAAAACGGATATTATTATGCAAGATATCCAAAATGTGTGTTTTAGACTAAGAAAGTCTCTGTTTTCCTCTTGCATTTCAATAATTTATTAGACTTCTGCCTCAATTGCTTTCTGTTAAAATTGGTTTTAATTATACAATCCACTTGTATTTTCTATTAATTTGAAGCAATGACTAACAAGTTACGTTCAAAATACAAACCAAAAAATATTTTAATTAAAAAGAATTTAAGTTATTTCAAAACCTCCAAAAACCACCCACTTGAAATTTTAAACGTGTTTAAATAATAAAAATCTTGTGTTTGTTTTTTTCCAGAAAAATATTTATGCAAGCGTCGAGATTCACATCAAATGACGACATTTTTAACTAGCAAAATTACTAATTTTAGAAATGCATTTTATGAAATTTTTTGCAATATTTGTACATTTGTCCTTTTTCTAATTGCTACAATAACCGTAATCTCTTTATTCAGGAAAATATCAGAGGTGGTAAGTTTTTAACAAATTTGTGGGAATTTACATTGCTTTTACATTTTATTACATTTTACTTCAGAAAATTAAAATAGCGCATTTTAAAACTTAATACTACAGTATACATAGCATTAAATGATGGCAAAAATTTTACGTCAGTAACTCCTTCATAAACATAAACAAATGATATACGGCATTTGCAGTTCAACTCGTAAATGCGTGTAATTACATCTGCAAAAACATACAGTAATTTTTGAAAATAAGAAAGTCTTTTAATTTATAAAAAAAGTATTGTTCTGATTACAAGTGAGAAAACAATAAGTAATAAAGTTTAAAAAGGAATAGAAAGCATAATAATTAAAATAAAAACTTCTGGTTCAGACATTTTAGTCCAATAAACTGATCTCATTAGATTTCTCAATTTTCTTCTATTTTCCCACAATGTCACATGATTTTTGCAAGAAATCCATTTAAAACTTACAAAATTTATGTTCTTTTGTTTGTAGTAGTAAAAAAAACAGTGCTTGGGAAAAATGATAAATTAGGGGATAGACGAGAGGGGTGTGTGACAAAGTAACTTCATGTTCACAAATATCCCCCCTTCTCCTCAATATAAATCCCAAAGGAGTAATTTTAAAATTTTCAGTTTCTGTTTTTTGTTTTCCTTGAAAATTTTGAAGCTGTCACAACTTCTTCTTTTTTTCTTTTTTCACATCAGAAAAAAAAGTATTTAGCTTTTTGATTGGAGGATTCAATTCAAGAAAATGGATGAAAGTTTACGTGTTTTTACAACAAATGAACGAATTTTTATTGGTTCTGTATATCTTGGATTAGGTTGTATCATTTTGCCCTTGCATTTGATAATTTTGGTTGTAAGTTTATGACTGTAATCACTGTAAAGCAATTACTAAAATTTTAGTTATTTCTGAAACATGAAGATTATCGAAAACAAGTTGCTTACCGAATAATGTTTTCAATAGGGATTGCAGATTGCCTTCAACAAATTTCTCATATCTATGCTGGCTTGATCACTTTGACTGGTAACAACTTTAATTTTTCTCTTGAAAAGGTAACATTTATTAATCCCATATCTTTCTAACAAAAAAATCTTTTAGTTTATGGGTGGATTAGGGAATGCAGCATGGCTTGCAATGATTCCACAAACTCTAGTTCTTGCTTTAAATCGTTACAATGTTTTTCGAAAACAAAATGCAGGAAATTATTTCGGCATTTTTCAAGTAAGTTTTCTATCCTTATTTGCAATGTTACAATACTTTGTGGAAAATCGTGGAAAATTGTGAAAAATTTAACACGATTTTCCACGGTTTTCTACGATTTTCCACAGAGTTTTCAAAGATTCTTTCATTTTTTATCATTTTTCGGAGTTTTTGGTATTGTTGGGGTTAAAAAAACCGTGTAAAATCGTAAAAAACCGTAGAAAATCGTGAAAAATTTAACACGATTTTCTACGGTTTTCCACGTTTTTTTACGATTTTACACAAATTTTTTAAAATTTTTCCATTTTTGTTTGTCATTTTTTGGAATCTGAGTGTTGTTGAGATGCGGTCAAAGGAGTTCAAAATTGATATAGATCTGTTCCCCAGGTCCATAATATGGATATTATGTATACTTTCTAAACCTTTCATGTAAATTGCTCTTCTAGAAGTCTTTTAATTAAAAAAATCACAGAAAAATCTGATGAGCATTTTGTCACTCATTATAAAACATTAATTTTTAGTTTTTGTTATTTTGTTGTTGGATTTTTGGTGCAGCGTTTTTTGTTACATACATGTCATCCAATACCGGGATACTGTACGATATGTATAACTTTTATTGGTCTTATGATGGCGGACCATGGAGTGAGAGTGTTAGCTTAATCGAATACTATTCTTCTGTTCCATTATTAATTTTGGCATTCATTGTTTATATTGGAGTAGTACTAAATATCACTTCAATGGTAAGTAATTTTCAGCACTCAGCCTGTTGTAAAATGTGTTTAACAAGTTTTCATAATTCCATTACCACAAAACTATTTTTTCAGCGTTCAAGTTTTTCAATGAACAAAAGTAAAATTCAAATGAATGAGATAAAGCTTTTACTTCAATCATTTGTAATATTTTTGTATGCAGTAATTTTAATTTGTTGTTGGCATTATTATTACCTTTTTCTACCAGACTCTCCATGGACTTCAGTAATCATAAATATATTTTGGATTTTATTTGGTTCAATTAATCCTGTTTTATATTTAACAATGAATAAGTATGTTTTATGTTTTTGCAGTATACTTTAATACGTTCTTATTTTTAGACATATACGTTTACGATTTTTGCAATTCTTACATTTATGCCAACCAGATAATAACGTAAGAATAATTACTGGCTCAAAAACTTCTGCGGTTTCAAATCTCACACATACAAGGACATTCCCATAGACATGATTTTTTATTGTTGTATTTTAAACTTGTTAAAAATTTTTAAAATAAATATCTTTCGAAATAAAGAAAAAAATACAGGAAAAATAAAATTATAAAATTTTTAACATTCGTAATAAGGGAAGAAAAGATTGCTGTTTCGCCTTGGTTACAACTAAAATAAATATAATAATAAAATTACCAGACATGTTTAAATTACTTCCTTATTAAAAAATGAAGTATTATTCAACTTTCATTAATTAAGTTGAAAAAATTTTGTTGAACGATTTTGAGATTACAGCACTCGTGCAATGACCAAAATTTATAACGGCAATGCGCCAGTGTGTAATCCAATAAATGAATTTTAGATGAGGGCATTTATGCCATGGATAAAAATAAATCCAAAACAAGTCTTGATCTAGGGCAAGACAGCTAAAGACGCTGTGATTTTCTATACTATTTTTGGACTACATTTTTGGATAATGCATGGCAGAGTGCCACAAAAAATGCCATTCATTTAATTAAATGGCATTTTTTGTTATAGAGATTATGTTGTTGCAAACAATAGAAAAAATTGCATAATTTATTTATTTAATAAAATATTTTTGGTGATAAACAATTGCTTTATTATAAAGTTATCCCGATGTGATTTTTTATACAACGAAATCCACAGTCTTTTTTTGATGCTTATGTATTGCAGATTTTAAAAGATGTTTTTGTATATGCGGGATCAGCCTTTGCTTCGCGCTGAATCCTTGTTCACAAAAATTACAATGAAAATGTTGCCGCTTTTTCAGCTTACAAAATGGCCTTCCACATTCACTTTCTGATTGTTGTTGTTGTCCATCTCCTCCATTAACTGAATTGTGATGCTTGTTGAAAGTTGTGTAATGAATTTTTTTATTTGGCTTCAAATTTATCTTTGGTGTTGTTCGTTGAGATTCTTCTGGTTTTTTGTTGGTGGATGGCCTAAAATTTTATAAATTGAATATTTAAGCTTTTAGGGTTTCTGTAGAAACCATCATTTGGAAAAAAAACATTTTTGTGTTTTTAAAAAATATGTTTCAAAAATCCAAGCAACGACCAAAAAAACGAAAAGTGAATTTTTACGTTGCCAAAGTAACAGAGTCAAAGAGCTTTTATTGTTTTTTTTTTCTATTGTTAAAGCAAGTTATATTTATCTCTTTTTAGAGATATGGGAGGGTACTGTAGCTGAGGTCACATAAAAATGTATCAGTAATCGTTTCAACAGAAACTGAATAGAAATTCAACGTAAGATTAATCTATCGTTCACAAGTTTCTTTAATGATCTTTTCAAATCCATGTTTTTCTTATACTGTAACTTTAAAGTTCAAATTAGTTTCTTCCTTAAAAACGTTTCTCCCTTAAACTCAAGCTTTCAAAAAAAAGCCAAAGAAACTAAAAAAGTAAATAAGCTCCAAAAAAGAGGGTCCACTGAAAAAAACATTAGTCGCTTAAGAATAATTTTTTGTGCCAATTTTTGTTTCTTGTTGTTGTGAAAACAAAAGATTTTTTATGCAATTTCATTTTTCACTGACACATTTTTTGGGTGAAAAATAGAGAAAGCAATGGCATTGGAAGGTTCTTTCTTTTTTCTTTGAATTGCTTCTTTATGTCGCTAAAAGTTATTTAGCACAAAAAAAGCAGCAGTAAAAAATATATTTTAAAATAAAAACACAGAAGCTTCGAACCCAAAAAAGCTGTCGTCGTTTTAGTGATGTTGGGGTGTGCTCCCGAAATTGAATACACTTGCATAATTTTCGTTTCGTTTCATGGATGAAAAAAGGAAGAAGAAAAAAGAAAAGGAATGCTTACTTTTGAGTTTCAAATTCAAGAGTGCCATTTTTAAAAATATTGTTGAAAGATGAAGATTTTTGAAGATTTTGTGTAAAATCAATAATTGACTGATAGAACATGCTATTAGTTGTCGAAAAATCAAGGGATTGGAAAGGTTGAGGTTGTAAGTCGAGTTGTTTCTTCTTTTTGGGGGAGGATATGCCACTGATGGATGATTGACTTGTTGAAGGAGATAAAAGTGAATCAATTGAGAAGGGAAGTCTTTCTGGCTTTCCAACACTTGAATACTTTTCATCTAATTTTTGTAATTTTGGGAAACCATTGTTTGAGCTCGTGGTTGCCTTCTTATCAACGATGGTAGTGTTTTGTTTTGACCATAATTTGGCACATATTCGATCAAGTTTCTTCGGGGGTGATGGCATTACTGTCGTTGTTGTTACTGTTGCTGATGTTGCCATCGCTAAAAATATTTAAACACTTTTTAACTTTTTCCAGAAAAACTAAATAAATAAAGAAATAAGAAGAAGAAGCAGCAATAAGTCGCTAATTTGCTTTCATCAAGTAAAAACACAAAGAAGCAAAAAAATTTGAAAAGACAAAAAAATATATATAAGAGAAGGAGGCCAAAACCTTCTTCTTCTTCTGATGAGTTTGCAATTGGGAGAGGGCGAAGCCATCGCCGTTGTCCTTCGGCAAAAAGAAAGAAAAAAGAAAGAATAAATATGCGCGCATTACGACGACAAGAAACGGAAGACATCCCAGTAGAAGTAGTAGTCAACTAACGTGGCTCCAAAAAATCCAATGAAAAGTAAATGAAGTGAAAGAAAAAGAAAAAAGACTTTCCTTCTTCTTCTTCCCATTTCTTGAGATGTTTTGGAATCTTTAAAAAACATAAATTTATAAAAGAAACGAGCAAAACGAAAGCAATAAGGTTAGAATCTTTTTCAGATGAATCATAAACATATGGTTATTGTAGATAATGGTTTTTTCAGGAGAATGCGATAGATTGATTCTAATTTCAATCAGGAGCTTCGGTTAGAAAACGTGGAAGCTATGGATTTAAAAGAGTAAAAAGATTTAGTGCTTTCATAAAAACGATAATCAGCATTCTTGAATACTGTAATAACGATGATACAACAAAAACTGATTAAAATAGTTTTCGAAAAACACAGATTTAAGTTTCTGATCATTTTTTCATCACAGCAATAAAACAATTTTGGTATCAATGCAAGAAAAAGATCCTTTCCAATGATAAAAGCCAAAAAAAGGTAATTCAACTCAAACTATTACAGTCCGCATCATCACAAACAGTAGTTTAAATTCAAAATCGAAGATGAAATTCATAAACTTAAAAAATTGCAAAAATGAATGACAATGATTTCGAAAATGTCTTCCTAAATTTTTAACATTCTTTTATCCACTTTAGAAAAAAGGACCTTCATCCACCACCTCTTTTTTTAGTTTAGTTTCATCTATTTTAGCTTCCTCTTTAATAGCTCTAGTAACTGCAGTAAAAAAAGCTGAAGGTTTCCTCTTTTGTTTGCCGGAGGCAAAGCTCGTCCTCTTCTTCTTTTTCATTTGTCGTTCATCTATATTTTTTTCGGCAAGGCAACCGCCAAAACTACCACCGAAAAAAACCTTAAACATTTTTTAACAACCAAAAAAAGCATAAGCATTTATTCTTTTTTTTCAATGAATCCTAGCAAAAAAGATTTACAAACAAAAACGAAGAAAAAATGTCATCATGAATTTTTATAAAATAATATCAAAAAGTCACAAAAAGAGAGAAAAAGGCAACAATAAAAATAAAAACAAATTGTATAAAAGAAGAAATTGTGAAAAAAAAAACAATTTAAAAAAGAATAATAACATCAAAAAAAATATTTTTGAAGGAAGAAGACATCTGGCAATAATAGGAATATTGAAACAAATGTCAAAAAAGATAATCGATTTATAAATTGATGAAACTTGGAAGTGAAGTATTGAAGCTGCTTGAATGTTCTTTACCATTTGAAGAAAGGGCATCTTTGAAAAGATTTAAAATATCATCTGTTTCTTCTTTGGTGAATGTTCGATTTTTGAAAACTGGCAAGAGATGTTGTGAGAAGGTTGCAGAAATTCGAAAATTTTCTTCATGGAGTTCACGAAATTCATATTCATGCTAAAATAATAACGATATTTAAATTTTTAAAAACAAAGTGACTGTATTAGTAACTGATACATAAAGCAAACTAGCAAGAAAAAACTTACATTACGAAAATACATCATAAAATCAGGGCACGTTTCAATAGATTTTAGCAAATATCCAGTTCTTAGAGCAAAATAATAAGCATCAAATAATTTCTTTTGTTTGATAACTTTCTTACACATTAAATGCGATTTTCCAGCTGTATTAATTACTCTGAAAAATATATTAAGAGACTGTAAGTAGATAAATTGCAAACCTTGCAGGAGTCATTTGAGAAATTTCATCAATTTTCCATAAACTTTGAATCTTTTCCATGATATCAGCATTAAGTTCTTCATAACTTTTGTAAGCAAAGAATGGCTTCATTATTTCTGTAGTTGTTTCAATTTTTGTCTTTTTGTCAGAAGTGAAAGATGCTGGACGAAATATTTGAATTTTCGTTTTATCAGATGAACGACAAATTGGACAACCATTTCGTTTCTAAAAAATTGATATGTAATTATGTTTTCAATAACAAAAGAAAACTCACTTTAAACCAATTATCGACGCATGTTTCATGAAATAAATGTCCGCATTGTAATAACCGTGATGCAACAATTGTTTGAGGCTTGCTGCATAAAATACAAATTCCAGGTAAAGTTTCCATTTTGAGTATTGATGGTATTGAAGCAATAAAATGTTTGTAAATGAATTGAATTTAAAAAAAGTTTATCTCAATCTTTTTCACTGCAATCAATTATTCTTTAAAAATTTTATCACTTTTAGTTTTTTGTTCGAATTTTAAAGGTCATCTTTTGTTAACTATTTTTCTGAGCTTTTTATCTTGTCACTAAAAGCACAAAAGCTTTCAATTTTCTTATAGAAATGTCCTTGCTGTTTCATTTTTTTTCTTCTCTTCTCTTTTTTCAATCGGCATTTCATAAAGTTTTTTGCACAACTTTTTCTGTCCAAAAAAGTTTGACATTTCAAATATCAAAGAGTTGTTAGTTTCTATTTTTTTTATTTTCACACTTGAAATTCTTTTGAAATTTTTTTTGCTTTAAATGTGTTTACACTAATAAATAGTTTTTTGTATTTCTATCAATATTTAGTTGCCTCGTTTTGGGATCATTGCTGTACCTGTAAAACTGCAGGCAGATACTACTGCCCAAAGTTGAAAAATAAAGATACTGAAAATGTTGAAATTAACATTCATTTTAAAACATCTGGTGCGGATTGCCTTGCATAACTATAGGATCAAGTACCCAGTTTATCTTGTACCAAAAAGCGATGGTTAAAAGAGATAAAGAACTAGGATGTTTATAATAATTTTGGTGCAGAAAAATGCAAAAAAAGAAAGAATAACTCTTGCCTATTTTATATTTATCGGAATATTATTCCTGTGGGTTGTCATTCTTTTATTTTCTGAAACTCATTTTTTTAAACTTAAAATTGATAAAAATTTATCTTTTTCGGGATACTTTAAACTGTCATCGCTATGTCAATTGGCTTCTCTTAAAGAAAATGCCAAAAATTTTTTCTTTGTGTTATCTTTTTTCCTAAAACTTTGGTGGTATAAAACACACTTTTTGCTTTAATTGCACTGCTGATTTTATTGATTCTTCAGCATAACATTTTAGAAGTAATTTGGTAAATAATTTGTGTGCAGTACATACATACCACTTTTATTCTACCTTTATTTTTTTAATTTTTAAAATCCTCCAAATCTTTTCTTTTTTTGTCATGCGTTTCTTCCACTGTTTTATTTCTTATTTTCCGACTACTCGTAATATTGATTTTGTTTTCAGAAATGCCAAATGCAATAGGGATTGATCTTGGCACGTCAACATCCTGTGTTGGAATATTTCAAAATGGTAAAGTAAATATTATTAAAAATGATTACGGTAAGCTTTTTTCACAAAAAGCTGAATAAAAATCGACAAAATTGTTTTAGGTAATTATACAGTGCCTTCATATGTTTCGTTTACTGATAAAGAGCGTATTGTTGGTGATAGAGCAAAAAGTCAAATTTCATCAAATCCTTTCAATACAATTTTTCATGCAAATCGTTTAATTGGAAAGAAAGTATTTGATAAATCTGTACAACAAAATATACGTCGATGGCCATATAATATTATTTCTGCGAAAGATGGGCATCCAAAAATTCTTCTTCGACATAATGGAGAAACAAAAGATTTCACTCCAGAAAAAATTTTAAGTCTAATATTGAAATACCTCAAGAAACAAGCTGAAAATCATTCTGGTGATTTGGTTGAAGAGGCTGTTATCAGTGTTCCGGCATCTTTCAATTATTTACAACGGCAAGCCATTAGAGATGCTGCAAAGCTTGCTGGTTTAAATGTCTTACAAATTCTTTCTTCAACAAATGCAGCGGCACTTACTTATGCCTTTGATAAGAGGGATAAAGAAGAAAAGAATGTCATGATATTTGATTTGGGTGGTGGAAGCTTGGGGATTTCAATTTTAACAATTGGTGAAAATTGTGCTGTTGAATCCGTCGTTGGAAGTGATAATGTTGGTGGAGAGGACTTCGATTACAATTTGGTCAATCATTTTGTTGGCGAATTTAAGCATGACAAAAATCTTGTTTTCAATTCTCGTGCACTCTGTCGCATAAAAAATGCCTGTGAAAATGCGAAATGTGCCCTTTCAAGCTCAAACAAAGCTGACATCAAATTTCATATACCTTCAGTTCTTAAAACTGACAGTAGTATTTTAATTGGTAAAACTTTAAATGGTATTGATTTATCCAAGTCAATTACTCGTGAACGCTTTGAAGAACTTTGTGCTGATCAATTTTGTAAAATAATGGATTCAGTGGAGAAGGCACTTCAAGATGCCAAAATGGGCAAAGATGAAATTGATGAAATTATTCTTGTCGGTGGCTCAACTCGTATACCAAAAATCCAAATGTTACTGTCAGATTTCTTTGGCTGCAAAAAATTGAATAATAGTCTTGATCCTGATGAAGCTATTGCTTGTGGAGCTGCCATACAAGCTGCAATCCTTTCCAATGATAAAAGTCAAAATATTGAAAATTTAACTTTACTCGATGTTACTCCATTTTCATTTGGTATTGAAGTTGCTGGAAATGTTTACAATCGAATTCTTAAAAGAAATTCAAGACTGCCATCAAAATCATGTCAAACATTTACGACTTATTATGAAAATCAATCAGAAATGCTTATTAAAGTAAAATTTATCGCTTTCTATAAAAATGCTAATATTCTAATGTTATAGATTTTTGAAGGTGAACATGCGTCTACAAAAGATAATTTAATGCTTTCAAAATTCAAATTCTATGACATTCCACCAGCTCCACAAGGTGTACCTCAAATTGAAGTTACTCTTAATATTGATATTAACAATCATCTTACTGTAACAATTAAAGATAAATTAACTGGTTTAAAGAAAATAGTGAATATTGACAGATGCAAAAACTATTCATTTGATGATGATAAAGAACCTAATGAAATATTATTACCTGCTAAACAAAGATTTTTAAATTATTGTTTCAAAGTTAAACAATGTCTTGAAGATGTAAATATAGTAAGTTTTAAAATTTCACACACAGACAACTTTTATGTGTTTCCTATTTTAGAGTAAAAAAGGAATGATAAGTGTTGAAGAATATAAGAAAATTGATGGCAAATGTGGAGAAGCTCTTGCTTTTGCTTACAGAGATCAAACTTCAGCTGATAAAGAATATGAAAGCCGTCGCCAAGAAATTCAGTTTATTTGGAATCTGATTATTACTCAACTTTATAAATCTATTGGCTTTACTGGCACAAAATTATGCAAACAAATAAAATAGTGTTGTTTTTGTTTTACTAAATTATCGCATTACAGTATATGAATTATTGTTTGAAATATATTTAATAATAAAGTTTATGTTGAGCTTAATTTTCTATGATTTATTTTAAAACTTTTTTCAAACAAAAAAATTCTTGTCAATTTTGATTGATCGTTTTCTTTGTGTCATTTTTAAAAATAATATTTCAAAGCTTGTGATTGTTCCCAAATAACATTTGTTCACTGGCATAAAGAAATGAAAACGTTGTTAACTTTATGTTTTTTATTATTTTATTTTAATTTGGGCTGTTTTGAAGAGGAGGAAGAAGAAGAACTTGCAAGTAATATTGAATTTCGACGATATAATCATAAATATCTTAATTATACCGTTCTTGGTAAGTTTTTCTTAAACTATGATGACAATTGTGTAATTAAAAAAACCAATTTTTAAGTTTGTGATACTGCTATCAGAGATGATAAAGAGGAGACAAATAGGCTACGCTTAAATTCAGCTGATAAGGGAAAAGTATTTAAAGTATTTGTTGAACGGCATCAATGGAATATTCCATGTATAATAAATATTCCATCTCGAGTATTTGTGTATTTATTCATTAAATTCCATAAACCTTCAATCGTAACATTAACAAGCGGAAATGGTGGTGATTTTTCACACACGGGTCAAACAATTATACCAAGTATTTATTTTCATTGTAAAACATTCAAAAAATATTCAAATTTTTTAGAGTTAAATGAAGCAACAATTTATGGCCCAGTTTATGTACCCTGTGAAAAAACTGTTCTTGTTTTTCGTTCTCGTGGCTTTGATGAATCTCTTGCATTTTCATTTTCGTATCCAACAAAAGAATTTATTCACACACATCCAGATCCTTTATCGTGCAATAAAGAATATCAAAACCCACAACTAAGACGTGCAATCGGATATGCAAATGCACCATGGTTATCAAATGATGAATTTAATCTTCATGCAATGAAGAATAAGCTTAAAGATGAATGGCTTGAACATCGAAAAACTGCTTTTGATCCTTTATAAATTATTATATAAGTTACAAATGTTAAATAACGTTGTTTAAAGAAAATTAAATGCATTATTTGGTGGAAATCTTAAAAGTGTATGATACATAAATGGATTAAGAGTAGCTGGAAAACCATTTGGGGGATATTGGAGCTGAGGAAAAAGTGATGTTCCAGTTAGAGTTGAAGATGCAGCAGTAGTTGGAGGTAATCCAAGGAAATTTGGCTTTGTTTCATATGTTGGAGATCTTTGTTGACGTTGTTGTTGTTGCAGTTGCTTCTTGGAAGGTGGTGGAGTTGAACCTTCTGATGAAGTATCTGCAGATTCAGATGATCGCTTCGGTGTTGATGTGGCTACTGTAGTTGAAGGAGAAGATTGCTTGGGAGATGGATTATTTGATGGCACTTTGAGATCTTCTGAAATAAAATATTTTTAAGTTACAAATCTCTCAAATACTTTAATTGTTAATTGTCGATTTTTTATAAGTCAAAAAATCAAAACACCTGTTTTAATGCTTCATTAAGTCTTTAAGTGTCACCCTTTTACTCATTTTTAAAACCCCAATATTTTGCTAGCATTTCTCATTTTTTAAACGATTAATCCTTTAGTGTGCCAAGTCAATCCTTAATCTCAGCGCGCTGCCGCCTCTCTTTTTCTGTCAAGAACATAAATTTTCAATTATTTATTGCGTAAAAACTGAAAGAAATTCAATTTTCTTTTTTTCTCCGAGATTACTGTAATCCCTCTTGCTCACAAAATATATACGCTTAAGAAAGTGTGAATCTTTACTGACCAATGAGCCGTTTTAGAAAATTAAAAGTAACAGAAAAAAAGAAGAAAAGATGTGTAACAAAATACTGTTGTTTTTACAACAATAATAATAAACGTGTCATAAACGGTCAATTGACCAGTAGCGCCGCTCGAGCAAGCAAGCACGAAATGACAGTAATTTGATCCGGTCAAAAGAAAAGCAAGCTTTTTCATTGTTCGCGCATTTTCGCCTCCCTGCCGTGTTTTGTCATTGTAGTGAACTAATAAAATCAAGTTTAAACACGTTAAACAACTTTTGTTTCCCTTTCTCCTTTTTTCACACCTGTGTTCTTTCTCCCTTTTTTGCGATTGTTTCGGTCCTCTTTCTCCTTTACTCATCTTCTCTTTCTCACTCGCTCTCTTTTTGCTAGCATTGCCTTCGCTTATTTATCTTATACCTGGATGTTGTTAGTCAATTAATTCATTTTCTCGATTATTAAAAGGCTTCTTACTTAAAATTTTTGAATGTTTGCAAAAGAAGAAAAGCATCGCGGAAATATAATTTGACACGCAAATTTGTGTACATTAACCAATTTTTTTAGTTCACTAACAAAAGAAAGAATACAATAATGAAAAAAAGCCGCTGTCAACAGATGGCAAAAAAAATAAAACATAGTTATTGCTTTAGTAAAAGGCAGCTTTAACCGACAAAAGATAAAATTACTTTTCTTATTTTGACCGATCTCCCCTAAAGCGATAGAAAAAAGCAAGTTCAAAACACGACATCTTTTTAAAAAGAAACTTTCTTTTTTTTCGTTTTTGTATAAAAAAGTGGTCAGCAAGAATCAAATTACTACTACTGTTAGAGACTGTTAGAACTAACTTTTGTGAAAAGTTGAACAAAAACAAGTAAGTGATTCTTAAAAGCCTAACTACTTTTTTTCGAAAAAATAAAATACAATGAAGTTTTTTGGACTTGAACGGTTAAGGTTTCATTTTTTTTCTATAATAGTACATTTTCAAGTTGCTTTTAAATGTGCTAAATATGGGACTAAAGAATTTGCAAGAAAGTATAGTACAAGGTTTTGGGGACTGTAGCAGCTAAGCGAAGCAAAGTAACACTTAAACTAATATTGCAGCAAAGTTATTTTAAATAAAATTTTAAGCTTTTCACATTGACTACCAAAGAATTGTTCTGTTTTTTTTCAAAATGATAAATCTACAATATTTCAAAAGAATCAAAACTACACCTGCATCATTTGAATCATCAGGTGAAGCAGCTCGTTTTCTGATTGTGCTGAGTAAATGATGTGCTGAAAATTGTTTTCGTTTAAACTTTATAACTATTAACACTATACCATTATCTCCTAATAGCATTTCAATTTCTTTTGCTTCTTTTTCTTCTTGTGATTGTTGTCGTCGAAGTGCAACTTGTGCAGCCATAACTCTTTGCCTTTCAGCAATTAGCGTACATTTTGCGCACATGCAATCTTTCCATTGACAAAATCTTTTATGTCCTGTAAAAATATGCTAATTATGGCAACAGTAAAGTACTACAAACCTTTTAAAGCAGAAACTTCACCGTGATTCCGGCAACGAGCACATTTTGGAGTTCTTTGATTTCTTTCTTGTCTCATTCGAAGAATGTGTTCTATATCAGCTGCATTCAGCTTACCTCCAGATTCTGGCTTTGAAAAATCTGAGGCACTCATTTTTTGATTTTCCTGTAAAACTTTTCTTTGATAAAAAGTTACATTAAATAATTAAAAAATACAAAATCAAAATCAAAACCGAGGTATCTACGAATAATATCGTAAAAGTGTCAAGTTTAACACGATGAAACAAATAAGCTTTTCAGTAGAAAAGCAAAATATGGTAAAGCAAAAATGGAGAGAGAGAAGGTTGACTCCGCCTGCCTTTTTTAGAAAACTTGAGAGGATCGAGATTGAATGAATGAATGAAGTGCACATTAAAAAAGGGGAGAAGCAGTGAGAGAAAAGAAGGTAATGACTGTAAAAATAAGAAGGAAATTGTGTACAAGTCTTTCAAAGGAAAAAGTTGTACTGTAAAATGATTGAAAAAAGAGAACTGTTTATTTTGTATAAATTACAGTTATTAAAAACGGGATACGATATTTTTTAATAAAAGTATAGTATTTTTATTTTATTTATTAAACATAAAACAGTGTAAGATATTTTTATAGTTATAAATTTTGATATGAGTAACTAAAAATAACTATTTGAACGAGTGTAAAAATAAGACTAAAAGTTTTCAATTTGATGTTATAAGTATTAAAGAATAGCACAAAAAGCTTAACTTTAATTTTCAAAACCAAAATTTACAATAGTTTTTTTGCATAAATCATAATAAATAATTATGTTTATTATTTATTACAGGTCCACCTTGATTCAAAAAACTACAAAGTTTGACACCATGAAAATCCCATGGAAAATATGTGTTTTCTTTTGTCTTTCTCTCTTTATTAGGTCATTTGATCATTACATATAATGCTCATCCCCTTTTCTTTCTCCGTTTTTTTCACACTTATTTCCGATTCAAAGATTCAAAGGTTAATCAAGTAGATTTACCGAATATTTTCCCAAACATTTGTTTAATTTTTTTTGTGTATGAAACAATGGATCTGTTTGTTTTATCTAAGATGAAATAGAATCCAAAAAAAAGAAAAGTTTCATACTTTTTCTTTGCCGAAAAAAGAGTCACATCTTATTTTTTTTACTTGATTCAAGTGGCATCTTATCTCATGAAAGAAAATATATATGACATAATTTACACATTTGTATTTTTTGATTAAATTTATATACGGTATTATTCACTTATGTGTTTGCTGTGTTTTTCAATTATAGAACATCAAAATTTTCAAGTGTTATTACTTTTAAATATTTATCCTTTCCTTTTTTAGTCGAAATAGATGCATTTGATGTATACTTGTTAAAAATAATGTGTCGGATGCTTTTCCGCTTTCTTTTTAATAGCTTTGAAAATATAAAAGCAATGAAAAAACTTTTATTCAGATTTTTTTCTGTACAAATTTGAAAAACAACGGGGCCATCAACGATGATAAAAAAAAAGGTTGAAAGAGAAGTGAAAGAATTTGAAAGAAATGGAAAGACTGATGAAAAAACAAGGAAAGTTTGACAAGAAAAAAGAAAGAGATGATGATGATGAAAGCAAAATGGAAAAAAGTGACACTTGAAAATAAAAAGAATCAAAAATAAATACATATATATCTATAAACTTAAAAGTGATATGGCCAAAAAAATGTGACTTTTTTGAGCGTCAAAAATGAAAGAATCGAATATGAAAGAAGAAATAACAAAAAAAAACAGGAAAGAAAAACAAATGTACAAATTTCGGTTTAATAATAATCATAAAAAAAAGAAGATAGAAGAAGATTACGGTATTTTTTATGGTGAACGTCTTTTAATACCACCTCCGCCATTATTACCACCTTCGATTTCTTCTTCCTTTTCGTCAATTAGTTCACTGATTCGGGCTCGTATCTGAAAAAAAGAGATGTTTAAGATGTACTGTAATTAAAAAAACTGATTTGATTCCTATGTGCTGATTGGTTAATCATTGAATCGATTAATAACGACATATTTTGTTATCAATTTTTGATCGCTTTTTATGGTTTTTTTTACATTGCATTCTTGATGCTTACTGTATGGGTGAGTATGGAAAAAACAAAAACGCCCTTAAAAAGAGTGCTCAAGGTTATTGGTTGAAAAAAAGAAGTATTGCCGAACTAGGTGTTCATTGTTTTAAAAAAGAGAATAAAAAAACAAAAAATGTTTAATAAGATTGTTGACAAAAAAGTTTTAAATCGAAGGCATAAAAACTTAAAATTTGAAGCTTTTTAAGCAACAGTATTCAAAAAAATTCAAAATTTTGAAAGCAGTATAATACTGCCAGTATTATTTGTTTAATTATTAATTTAAAAATGGTTGCTGTAACTTATAGAGTGATAACCATGTAAGATCATCAGTACATACCTTTTTTAAACAAATAGCTATCTTTGTTGTCAAAAACCTTTAAAAAAGAGCAAGGCATTGAAACAAAAATAACTAAAATTTTCACATGATTGCAACCAGAAACGAACTTAATTAATTGATTAACCTTCACTCTTATTTTTGTTAAACTTTGTTTTTCTAAAAAAACAGAAACTTACTCCACGACGTTCTTTTGCAGCAAATTTTTTTAATCTAACAACCACAAGCCTTGCAAATAGCATATCTTCATCATTCGCCCATTCCTTTGAAAAAAATTCTTCCAAACATTCTTTATCCAGTTTTCGCAGAGTTTGTTGATGTTGTTGCTGTTCATTCATGGATGATTCAGATAAAGATCTGGGACTAGATGCAAGAAAATCCGATGAAGATGAATTTTGTTTTTTGTTGATTTGTGGTTTGACTTTTAATCCTCCCCCTCTTCTAACGAGGTATGGAGGGTTTCGAGTTCGAGAATTGCCACGAGTGGGTGATGAACTGTTTGATTGTCTGAAAGCATTTAGCAATTTTTGATCTAAAAGTTTTTGATGTTCTGATGAAACTGCTGCAACTGCCGCAACATTATTGATTGCTTCCAGCTTCATTAAAAGTCCTGCAGCCGTATGATTATTAAAAGAATTAAGTGATGAAAGTAAAGCATGGGAATGTGAAGATGAAGTTTCAGTGGTTGGAGTTTCAGTGGAATCTGGACGGTCAGAGGGCTGTGAAGATGAAAGTCTGTTCGTGGCATGATCACCATCTTCACTTGTTGAAGCTACAGCAGAATCAGGAGAAAATTCGCCTGATAAATTTTTTACTAAAAACATACTTTGACTTTTTTAAATGAAAAACAAAAAAAAACATACTGTCGCTCATATGTTGATGATGATGAGTATTAAATGAACCACCTGAGACAGCCATAATATTTTCAAGTAAAGTATTCGCGCTCAAATTTGCCGCGTAGTTTGTAAAGTCCATCAATTCACCTAAAAAAATATATTAAAAGTTATTTTAGAAAAAAAGGGAATGTAAGAGTTCATAAATCAAAAAGAAGGTAAGAGAGAAAAAAACATACCTCCATGTTCACCAGTAGCAGCTGATTCTTCATCATTTTGAAAGTTTGAAGTTGAAGATGAGAATGAATGTCCAATAAAGCTACTAGATATTGATCCGGGTTTATTATCTTTTAGGTAAGGATCAAGCCAACTCAGTTTTTCAAAATATGGCCATTTTGGTATTACACCGGATCGTAAAGCCGATTTAAGCTCTTTCCGATAACGATCTCTCATTTGTAGCCATCTCTTTTTTGCAAATTCTCCTTTAATAATTAAAGTAATTCCATATCAGTTCAAAAAAATATAAGGCATACCTGAAACACTATCATCTATTCTAGCAGCAATAGATTCCCAAATTAAATTTCTTTCACCATTATCTGTACAAACTCGATGCTGCTGATCATAAAGTTCAGGGTGAGCTCGAACTTCTTGTATCAGAAGTTCATTAAAAGTCATCGGCCTATTTCGACCTGATGTTGCTGCAGAAGCGTCCTCTTGATGTTGATGTGGTGAAGCATTGAGTGGATCATCATCCATCTATAAAGAACATCAAATGAGCTTATTTGACAAATCACAAAAGTCTTTTATCAAGATACAAAAACTAGGGTGCAAATCTCGAATAGAAAAAGAAAGGGAAAATATTCTGCTCCAAAGAAGCCATATAAAAAGACGAGTAAAACAACCTTCTTTTTGTCTTTCATCTTATTTTTTTTCTTGTGCTCCGACACGTTTTTAGTTAAAACCCCACAGAAAAAAAAGATGTATATTTTCACAAACGATAAAAACATGGAATCAAGAAAATCTCGAAAAAATGGAAAGGGATGTCCTGTCGTAACCGGTTCCTGATAGCCTTCGGCAGAGCTTCTTTATTGACAATGACCTTGCATCCAACTTTAAAGGAAAAAGAAAAGAAAAAAGGGATTATAAACGTGTAGGAGGATATAAAGGTTTACTTGGAAAAAAAGGATGTGGGTAAGAAAAAAGTTGGAAGAGATAAAGCTTATCCTGAAACGTTTCTATCATAACTTTTTTGATAACCTTTGATTTTTTATGAATTAATCAAGTTCTATAAAAAACCGTTTTTAACAAAAAAAACACATAGATAGATAATAAATGAATGATTCAACGCGTGACTGTGAACACAAACATTCCGGAGAGGTTAAAAAAAGGGAACCCATCTTTTCAGCAAATTTAAGTTTTAAAAATGACGCCCCAATAATCACGTGAAACAAATTTTATTGGCCCATTGATCTCAAGAAACGTTGCCTAAGGGTCGTTAGAAAAAAAACAGAAAAAACATTTCAAATCAGTTTTTTTTCTTATACACCTGTTTTTTGGAGTATTTGTTAAAAAAGATTTCACTTTTAGTTATCACAAGCTTTGTTTTAAAACAACCATCGCCGTAATTGAGGTCGATAGTTTATTTCATCTGAAGCCATCACGTTCCGTTTATGACGAATTTTTTAAAAGCTGCTTGTAAAAAAGTTTTCTTTTCTTCTTCTTCCAAAGATCCTTACAAAATCAAAGAATAAGAAAAGTTTTAAAGATGATCCGGTTCTTCATGTTTTTGTCATTTTTCATTCGCTTTTTTCACGGTTAAAAAGAAGAATTGGCGACATCGTCTTCACGCTAAAATTTTGTCCGGTTTTTTTGCTTCCCTTTTTTTTCGTTAACTTGTTGGCGTTACGACAAGCTTGCTTCGTTTCTGTTGCCGGTTTGCCTCAGGCATTTTCTCTTTCTTTTTTTTGCTGATGAAAACAGAGACGGAAAAAAAGCTGTTGCTTACTTGCTTGCTGATTCTTCTATTTCGTCTCGGATGCATCACCCCCTGTCTCCCATCTCTATCCTCCCAATCAAAATCAAAAAAGACAGTTCGAATAAAAAGAAGCACGAAAAGAATAGGAAGATCAAGGTCCGTTGATGAGCGTGTAATGGCGTGAAATGAAAAAATTTAAAAAGACATTGAAAAAAAACGTTGTGTTTTTTTTTGCGGTTTGCAAAAAAAAGTGATCACTACTTTCCGGTTTCTTTCGATATATTTTTGGGACCACATTTAATATTATTTCAGTGATGATTATGATTTTGCTTAATTAGTTCTTGTTGTTTTTCTGTGATAATTTCAATAATAAAGGTGCAACTCTACGTTTGTTTTATTTCAGTGCATTTAAACGTATGTACAGGTAGATAGTAAAAAAACGTTTCTTTAATGACTCATATCAGTGAACTTTTTTCATATATTTTAAACGATTATTTCTTAATTTGGACACTAAAAAATAATTCTGAACATAAATCATCGATAATGATGATAAAAATAGGGGTTTATAGAAGCACTACTAGAAACATGTCAAATTCTTTTATTAATCTTTATATAAATGATAAAATGCAATAAAAAAGTGTTTCTTGGAAAATGACAAAAGGAAAACACGGAACTATTTTAAGAAGGAAAGTTGTAGTACTGTATTAATGATTTATGATTTCTTAAACTTTGATTTTTCTACAAAATTAAAACTGAATTTTGATACACAAAATACTTTGCAAAATAAAGTTTAAAATGAAAACAATAATTACCGTATGACTATTAATGTGAAAAATTAGAAGTTTTAAATCTGAAGCTATATAAAAACACTATTGTTAGTATAGGAAACTGAATTCTTTGTTTATTAAAGAATTTGATCAATATCACAGAATTTAAAGAGCCTTGAAAACATCAAAAAGTGATAGCAAACAAAAAATAAGAGACGCATCGGCGCCCTTGAAAATGATAAAAGTATTTTAACTGTTATTTATCATCATTTTCAATGCTTTGTTTCAGTAATTATTATTAATTAACTTGCAACAAAAAGATGTGTCCCTTAAATGTACGTACTCAAAATTCTATTATTGTAACCAAACAAGCAATTAAAACTTTTTTTGTCATGTTTGAAAACAGTCACAAAAAAAGTTTCCATTTTCATTTGTTTTTTTCATTTGCGTGCCAAAATTGATGAGTATTATTGTTTGCTATTTGTCATCTAATCCCTCTCTTCTTTTTTCGAAACCATAAAAGTTATGAGTTTGTTGTTATTTGATGCTTCCGTAAATATCTATCTTCTCTCGATATTGTGGCCTCAAAAATGGCAGTCTCGCAATCTAAAAAAAGTAATAAACGTTTTTACGGTCATGTTTGTCGCCATCAATTAGCAAAACTATGAGGACGCAAATATTCGAGACTTTTGTCAACAAACAAAAATGAGTTATAACTTTTTTGAAGACACGAAAAAGAAACACTTGTGTAAACTTTTTCTTCCGTTTCATTACTTTGAATAATTAGCGTTAAAATAATTTTTTTTGGCGGGAAAGTAAGGATACGTTATTCTTTTTCTTTTGAGTAAATACAATATTTTTCCATCAACTGTCAGTTGGATAAATGACACATAATTTTTGTAAATTTTTATAATCAATTTATGATAATAGTTTTTGCTATTGTCATTATTCAAGATTGTTACAAAATGAAATGAATTGAAACAAATGTGTTAATAAAAAAATGTAAACGGACATCTGGATTTGTCACACTTGTTGTTGCTTCGTAAGATCTTCTTCTTCATTGCCAGTCGACAGCGTCACTTATATTCCGGCTGGCAGCTGGAGGAAAAGAAGACGCGTGTCTTCGATCAACTTCTTCTTCTTCGATAAATGGCTTCTTCATTCATTGCCTTTTCTTTTTTTAATCCAATAAAAATTAAGTGTAAAAACTCTGTTCCAAATAAAGGATTATAAAAATAAAAAAGTGCCCAATTGACCGATCCTTCTTCCATGGTTTTTAAAATCTTTTAAATTTTATGACTTTGTGTTTCTTTTTACAGTTTTTTAGTTTTTATATCCAATTTTTGAAAAAGCTTTTTTGTAATCTTCCAAAAATGAATTTTGCACAAACAAATTTTCGATTCACAAAATCTGGTCCGTAAAAACTGATTTCGAAATCTGTCATGTAATTAAAGACGAAAAAAGAACTGTGACAAATTACACACATTAATTTATTTCACGCAATCAAATGGTAATAAAATGTGGTCACCCTAAAATTTAATGAATGAAAATTTGACAAAGAAGGTTAAAGAGGCGCATTAAAAAGTGAATAAAAAAATATCTATCGTCTTATGGAAGCATTGGAAAAACAATAGTAGTTTAATTCGGAGAAAATTAGGCTTATTGAGTTTCATTCATTAAGTGATTTGTAAAATTAATGGCATTTTTAGTGACCACAGGCATCTACCGTATATGTCTGACACAATGGGGTTAATAAAAATTGAAAAAAAATAAACCAAAAGTTTTCTTGAAATATAGTAAAAATGTTTTAAAGACAAGATAATCTATAAAAGCTTTCTTTAGTAAAAATTTTTAATAAAAAAATTGATAACATAACAAATATTTTTGCCGATAACTATGATCTTTATTTTGGCATAGAAAATGCATAAAAAGAAGGAAAAAGATTAAAAGTAAAATTAAAAACATCATGATGTTTGTCGCTTCTATATATTATATAATTTTGTTGTAGCTTTTTTTAACGTGTTTCAAAGTCCTTTTGATCAAACTTCGTATTACCGTAAACTTTTAAAGGAAAACACAATACAAGTGCCCAAAATAAAAATGTTGCGTATATTTGCTTCCAAGAAGCCCTATAATTTTATTAGACTTTAAACTTTACTAAGAGCTTCAGTATTAAAAGACCAAGTTCTTATTTTACTGCAAATTACATATGTAAGATATATTTATTTACTCCCAAACAAAGCATAATAATATTATACTTCGTAAATGTGACATTTTTTTCATTTTTCTGCTTATTTACAACGTATTATAAAAAGCTGTTTTTATAAAAATTATTCAAAGAAATTGTTTTATTAATAAAATTTTAGTAAATAATTTTATGTCGTCTACAATTTTGGTCTTTACTTGTGGGTATTTTTTTATTCAGTTATTTTTCTCCCCCTCATTTTATTTAAGGTTAAAATTTAAATTTGGGGGGAATACTTGGAAGGATTTGGCGTAATCAGAAAAAGTAACTGATAGAGATTTACGTGTTTACGTGTTAACTATTTCTTTTTATTTTCAGAGTATTTGGATTATATAGAAAGATCCCCCAAAAACTGTTGTAATAATCTTTTTCGTATAAATCCTTGGTCAAACAGAACCCCCACTTGAAAGTTTACCCAACAACATGTGTTTTTTTCAGTAAGATTGCCGCCACCCATATTAAGTAGTTTTTGTAAAAGGAATTTTGTTTGTTTTTCTTGTTGCTTTTTTTATGTATGTTATTCTTGTATTGGCACATTAAAACCTATTTCCGCTTTTCCTTTTTTCTTGTACCGCCTGTTGTATCTGTCGTCGTCTGTCAACAAAAACAACTTACTTGCTTTCTTTCGTTTGTCTTCTTGATTTTTTGACTTCTGCAGACAGTAGCGTCAAATCTGGGTGAGAAGTATTATATTTATGTTCGAGAACGGCACATGGCTGATCCGGTTTTTTTTAATGCGCGTGCCGCCAACTCCTTCTACTTTTTTCTTGTTTTCAAAGAAGTTTCGCCGAAAAAAATACTAAACTAATACTAAAAATCTGCTCTAAAGTTTCTTATATTTTTTTCTTTAAGTGGTTGCCTTTCCTTTTTTTAATGCCTTTCGAGGACGAATATAAAAAACTGTTTCACAAATATTTCGCGCTTTTTAAGAAAGAAGAAAAACGCTTTGAAATTTGCCGCAATAAAAAAAGTAGTAATTTGGGATTTAAGGAAGTTCAATGAAAATCTGGTTTTTTAAGGACTCAAAAAATTTAAATGAAAAAAAGTATTGTTTTTTAAGGGCAAAAAAATTGCAGGAGAAGAAGGAAGTATGCAATGAGCCTAATCGGAAGCGGCAGGCTTTTTTAAAATTATTCAAAAAAAGAAAGGGATTGCCCGGGTCGCGCACTTGTAATCCGCTTTCTTGCTTTGCGCTTCTTCTTTTTTGGAAGCTTTATTGCGTAATTTTTTGAAAGTGAACCCCCGACTCAGCAGGATATTTTGGTTATTTGCTTTTTTAGTTAAAACAAGTAGTATGCTTCATTGCTTTTTCTCTCTCTTTATGTTGTTCTCAAAAAACAAGCTTCTATCTTTCCTTTAAATCACATTTTGCTTGTTTCAAAAAACAGAGACTCTTTCAAAATATTCAAATTTGAAATCCTCCTTTTCTTTTTGTTGTTGTTTTTGGACAAAAACAAAAACAAAGTTTAAGCTTTTGTTCTTTGGAGATTGTTGTTGCCTTTGTTGCTCTTCAAAAATGACAACATGGACAAGGGATAAGCTGAAAGCTAATGGAAACCGCAAAGAAGAAGTTTTGGCCTTGAGTCGGGATTCTGTGATGATGATGAAGAGGGAAGTCAGTGATTTGACTCGTGCCAGCCATAGAATTTCAAGGCCATTCCATAAGAAAGAAAGTGAGGGAGTAAAAGCAGTATTTTTGACAGTTTTTCTTGAAAAATAAAAAAGATGGAAGAGAAGACAAATCGAATGACACCAAAATGGGGTGAATAAACAACCACAAAAATACATACATACATTTCATTCAATCATCTATCAATCCATCTATCGTTAAAATTCACTTCCAACATTGTTTATTTCTTTTCCCCATTTTTTTTGCCTTATTTGGAATCTGTCTGAATCGAAAAAAAGGTCAAATAAATTCAAAAATGATAGTTGGGCAAAATTGCTTTCCGTTCTTTTTTTTGCATTTTTAAGTCTTTGAAGAAAAAAATTACTGCTGGTAGCGGCTAGATGTCTTTATTTTTTGGGATAGGAAAAAAATGATTGGAGTTGGCTAATCCTTACTAGATTTGTTTTATTAAAACGCCGAAAAGGGATTTTTTTGGAAGAAGCATAATTAAAGAGTGATATGGATTGGATCGAATTTCAATTTATATTATCTTGATCGTTTTTTTTTGTGTTGAATAAGGTCAACATGTTCTGAAATTTCAATCAAAAAGTTTGCTTTGTCGTTTTTGAATGAAAGAACAATATCAGCTTTTGCGAATCATTTATCACTAGAATTAAATTCAACCATATTTTAGGCGCCAAATAAATCTTACCTTTTTTTACCTCCAGCTGATTTTTATTTTGAAGAAAAAACTATATTAAATCAAAGTTGAAAGCGAAAGTTTTCTTTATCCGCTTTAATCCCCTGCAGGAAATTCATTCTTTTTGCAGAAAAAAAGACTTCAAAAAATAAAGTTACTCCATCAAAAATCTATCCTCGTTCCCCCTCCAGGAGGTGATATCCCTCTTCTTTTTTACTGATTCCGCCAAAAATTAAACTCCAAAAAAGACCCGCGCCATTTAAAAAAGTGATTGACTGACTGATTTCGGCTTTTATTGTGTCAATAAAGAAAAATTTTTAAATCAAACAAGAGGATTTTCGAATTGAATTGTTTATATTTAATTTTTTTGAAAAAAAAACGAATTTTTGATTTGAAACAAAACTTGACACTTTCACGCGACTTTTGTCTTTCTTTTTTCGCTCTTGCTCGTCTTTTTTTGCGGTAAAGAAAGTCAATGAAGGAAAAGGGCAAAATGGAGAGAATTCCAACTGTGAAAAAATTATCACAAAAGCGGCGGCAAAAATATAAAAAATCATAGCCAGTATTTTATAAACGATAAAATTTGCATAATCTTCTTTCTCGAGAATTGACTCTTCTATCATCTCTTGCTCTTTCTTTTGACTGCCGAAAATATTTCTTTGCTCTTCTTTTTTCATCTTATTGTTTTGTCCTCACAGTTAGAAGTCTCTCTCTTTGCCTTTTCCATTCATATTAGTTCCTTGATTTCGAGCTTTAAAGTCCTCAAAAAAAGAAACAAAAAAAGATTCGCCGCTTCTTTTGGCTGCTACTTTAAAAACAAATCAAAAGTATAAATTCTCGCGAGAAAAAGATTGATGAATTTTTATATTTTTGTATAAAAGATACATTGAAACCCCACTTTTTTGAGGGCTCTCTGTTTGTGTTTTTTTTGTTGAACTGAATCAAGCAAAGGCGGCCGTCTTCGCCTGAAACAATTGACTCCGACAAGCGGAAATTATTCGATTTGATTTAGTGTTTTTCTTTTGTGATTGTTATTATTGCTGGAAATAATTTATTATAATTTAATAATTTGGTATTTTATTAAAGCGATTGGGTTTTTAAAAATCAACAATGAATTCTTAGTGATCAGTTGTTAATAGAAGTACAACTACCGTTTGTAAAGGTATTAGCAACTTTTAGTTTTTTGTAATTTTTGTTTAAACTAAACACAGGAATACTGGAGACTGAAAAAACGTTGATTAACATGTTTCCAAGTTTTTTAAATTTTACAAAACTGATCAAGAAAAGTATTTATTCATTTCATAATTTTTTTTGAAAACGCCTTTGTTCGATGAACAACAACTCAATGAATACGTCTTTCAACAATTCTTTACTCAAGTTGCTATTTTACAATCACAACTACAAAAATGTCGTTTTTTGCTCTTTATTGCTCTAAAATACCCCATTTCTAAAACAGATTTTATCAGCAATTTTTTGACTTACAGTAACCCGTGCATGAAATTGTTCGTTTTTTGTGACTAATCAAATTATTCTTTTTGCTGATTTTAGAGCTGATGGAAACTCCACCTCCTGATTGATTTGATTGAATAACGTACGCACGCTTGGCACGCTTCTGTTTCTCCACCCTTTCATTCTTTTTTCCATGTTTTCTTTTTTAGGCTTTTTTAATAACGAAAGAAAAAAAGGAGGCAATTCTTCTGAAAAGAATAAGCAGCAGCCGAGCTCCGCCTTCTTCTGCTACAGTTTTTTTTCTTTCGCGCGCCCTTTCTTTTTTTCTGTCTTCGTTTTTTCTGCGAATCCAAAAACCAGTCGTCCTCGGCACGTGCCAAATTGAGCAGTTGCGCCATTTCGCGTTTTTCTTCCATCATTTGAACTTTTGTATCAAAAAATTAAAAACTTTATTAATTAGTTCCTTTTCCGTTTAGATTATCAGCAGCAGTCATGGCTCCATCATCTCGCACATATCAATCTGATCGGCATACCCTTGGAAAAATTATTAAAAGTCATTCTATGAAATCTCCGGATCAAGTAAATCGTCGAAATGAACGTGAAAGAAAGCGTGTTCAGAATTTGAATAATCTTTATCATACCCTTGCTGCCAAATTATCCCTGTATTCACCAGCAAAGAATAAGAAATTCAGTAAAAAAGAGACCCTTCGAACTGCAATTGAATACATCAAATATTTGGAAAAAGTTCTTGAAAATGATGAAGAATTTGATGAACATTTTCTTCTTGATCATGAGGCTATTTCTTCACCCATGGATGCCAATACTTCTTCATCAGCTTCATCAACACATTCATTGGAAAATTCATTTTGTTACACTCAAACATCATATGGAGAAGTAATAAAAACTGAACCATCATCGCCAAATCAAATAATATTATCGTCACATAATATTAATCATGGAACATATGATAGTAGCACAAATTCATCCCCAAATTATCCATGCCAAAATTCATATCCCTCAATTCATCAACCCCATCATCAACAACAACAACACCAACACCATCAAACATATTATTCTCAAGTGCAATCATGGAAGGGTTCACCAATATATCACCCCCAATCTGGAAATTATTACATGGCAACAACAATGTAAGCAGTTCCATCTCTTCCATTAGCACCATTTCACTTAGAACAACAACAACAATGGCACATAAAAAATATCGGGTTTATCTTTTTTTTATATACTGTAAAATATCTCAAACATGTATCAAATTTTCTTTTCTTTTAAATTGCCTTAAACATAAAATTCAGATTTTAGTGGTTAGTTGTACCATCACTCACTTTCTCGTTTTACTTTTATTGGCAGCACAAAAAATATGCCAATAAAAATAAAAACAAACATTAGTGATTTTACAATTAACCAAAATTATCCATCTTTTTTATACATATTTAAATTTTTAATTGTCTCTTTTTTCCCTTTTCTTTGTCTTTATTTAATTCCATAATCAATAAAGGATTTTATTATATTTAATATTTAAAACGGATTTTTTTGATTGAATAAATGTCATATATGTATATTGTATTATATTGATGAATTTGCTTTTTTTCTTGCTTGGGATATCGATGAGAATAAGGATTGGAGATTTTTCGTACTTGAATGATACTTGACGCTTTTCTTTCTCGGATCAAATCAGAGGAGAAGAGTAGGAATTGCTTAATCCAATTATTTTATAAGGCAAAATTCTCATCGAAAAAAAAGTGAAAAAAAGAAGAGAATTGTCAAGAGGGTGCTACTTACATGCCCAAAAAGAATACAAGTCATGCTGTGATGAAACATTTTCATCTGTGTTTTTTATGAGTCATAAATGTTTTTAGGATTTTTGATTGAATTTTTTATAAGCTTTTATTTTTGAAAAAAACGTTTTGTTTTTAAACATTGCTTTTTGCCCATTTTTTGTGTTAATTCATTCTCTCCTGACCCATAGTACAAAAGTAGCATTTTTTCATCAGCGCGTTAATCTGTAAGATGTGGCTCGGGTCCGTTCGAGCAAAAAAGAGAGGGATAGAGAGAGAGACGCGTGCCGTGCATGAATTAGGTATTTTTGAAAATTGCTTCTTTCTTGCTTCCATTTTTTTCAAATGTCCAACTCCCAAAAAAATAGGATGGAGGAAAAAGAAAAGACCCTTGGGACGAAACCTATTTCAATCCACAGAAACTGGTCCTAATACAAAAGCAACAGCCCCAACAACGACCTCATAACCCGATTCTATTCTGTTCAAACCAAATAAAAAGCAGGCCATTCTTTTTTTGAATCACTGAAAGAAACTAATAAAAAAGTCGTTTTTTATTTAAAATAAAAATTATGCCAAAAATAAGAAAAAAATAGAATCTTTTGTGTTAAATTTTTATTTTATGTTGACTTTTTTAATTGACTTTAAGAAGAAGAGATTGGCTCTTGTATCAATTGAGTGGTAAAATAAAGAACTAAAAAATATGGAAGTATAATTACCTTGAAAGCATTTATTCTCGATTGCGTATTTGATTGCAGCAGAAATTTGATCCGATCTCTTATTATTGGAGCGAGCTTCCCCAAACAATATTGTTCCAATCTTTCTTCGAGACAAGCATCGTTTTTAGCATAGTTGTTTCTGATTGAAAAAAAGTGCATGACCGTGCTTGAACCCCAAGAAACTCGATCTTGTTTCTCGCTTCACTCTCATTTCACTTAATGCACGCAGTGTTTTTCATTATAAAAAGCTTTCACCATCATCACCAACAACAACGTCGACGGAGACGGGAGAAAAAATCGCTTCCAATCAAACCAGCTTTTCCTTGTTTCCCTCCAAAGAGAAGGAAAAAAGCGGGTCATTTCCGATTTCCGGAAAAACGCTAGCCAAAAAAAAGAGCTCTTCATCAATAAGTAAATTTTTTGCCCTCCTAAAACTGTCTCCATGGAAATAAATATTCTATCAGACAAAGACGGAACACAAGAAGAAGGTTGGAAGAAAAAAAATTACTTTATTTTTTTAAAGCATTGAGCGTGTAATTACCAAGTCATATTATTTTTGAGGACAACAATCAACCTTAAAAAAGAAGAAGGAAAACTATAACGGTTTTAAAGAAATCATTTCCTTTTTTCGAAAAATAAAAGTCATAAAAAATCAGCCTTATAAAAAAAGAGAAAGGAGAATCAAACACAAAAAAAACTTTTGTCAGTAAGTCCTTTGACCTTCCGTCTGTCATCCTTGTTGTAAATCTAATTCATTACTTTCTTTTCAACTTTCTTCTTCCTTTTTTGAGGACTTACCGTTTTCATTTGAGATGATTTTAAAAGTTTGTAAAAAAATAGGGATTCCTTCTTCCTTTTGTATTCGCATGCGCGAACAATTAGTTGATTTTTTGCCGATACAAAAAATAGGTGATCAAAATGAATGAAAGACACAAGTTTTTTTGTTGGGCCACCTGTAAACGTATTGTTTGCCGCTTTTTAAGTCAAGATGAGGTCACTGATTGCGGGCGGCATAAATGTAAGACATTTCTTTTTGTTGTAATCACCAACAGGGGGGGTTTCATATTCTTTCTTCTCTTTTGCCCTTCTCAGCGGGAAAAACATACAGATTATCGCCTTTTTGCTTTTTAAAGAAGGTCTAACACTTTTTTCCTCCTTTTTTAAACATGTGTTTTTTAAGGATAAAAGAATTTGAGCAGAAACAAAAGATAAAAGGAAAAAAGTTAAAGAAGCGTTAGAATGGAGACTAATTGATGGAGTTGGCGAGATTAATGAAAGGATAGGCTACAGTATACCTGTGAAAACTGGTTTTCTTAAAACATGGCATTTTTGACTTTGATCTTTCCATCTCAGACAAGCTTGAAGAAATATAAAAAAAGAAAACCTATTATTTGGCAAAAAAATAGAAAACAATAAACAAAACCCTATACTTTTTTTCTGAATGCTTTTTTCCATCATCCATCTTTTTTCTCATTTTCCTGACTTTCTTCATCCTTAAATTGAACCCAAATATTAGTACTTTTTTTTACTGTAAATCAACGAAGCATTTTCAATTTTTTTTATTCAAGGATTAGTCTATCTTCTATTTCTCGTTGTTGACGATGCCAAAAGTGCTTGTTATCCATTTTTTATGCGCGAAAAAAATGCACTTTTAATGTTATATTTAGTTTTTTTTGCTCGATCAACTTCTTTTTCAACACAATGGCAGCAAACAAAATAACACGAAAGAAAGCAAGCACGCACGCATTCAATTCAATCCTTTTCATTCAATGGCATAAAAAAGAACTCGTCTATTTTTTTCAAAATCAAACAAAAACAATGCATTCAAAAAAAACAAAACAAAAGTGATGAATAGAAGTGAGAATGAATGCTGCCAGATTTAGCTCATCTCCGAGATTTTCACGGATTCTTTTTTTTCTACTGAATACCATCTTTTCGTAACATTTGCTAATTGTTCCCTTTAAAACAATACATTTATTGTATGTATTTAGAAAATCCCAGACTATAAAAGACGGGATTGACTTTTTCTTTGAATGAATGAAAAGCAATTTTTTTTACTTTTGTTTTCTCATTAATCCTGAAAAATTAAGCTCATCTCATAATAATGAACTTTTAAATGGTGACTTCTATCTCGGAGGGCATAGAAAAAGATTATCCATTAAAAGCAGTGAAACTATTGTTGTTAGAAATACAGTAGTAATTTGCATATTTATGCAATTACTTTACAATGTTTACCTTTTTGGGTCTTGACATGTTTGCGGTAAACAATAAAATTAAAAAATGAAATAAATAAACGAATAAATTTTTAATTTGTTATTTTTCTGCAATTTTTTATGATCCTCGTAAACGCGTGCCAAAATCAATTTTATTGCCTTTCCCTTCTCTCTTTTTTTATTGAATAACAATCGTTTTAAATACAGTTTTTTGATTATATCTTTTGCTCTCCTCCTTTCTTCAAAAAATGAAGACCGGATGCTTTGCCTCCCTAAAATTATCTTCGTAATAGGGTTATTTTTTTGATTGCAGAAAAATTGTTTTTTTCTTTACTCATTGGTTGTCGACCTGGTCTCGTATTGTCTTTACCGAAACGATCAAGGAAGAAGAAAAAAGATGAACTCTTTTTGCAACAGTAACCTGATGATTGCGTAAGAGAAAAAAAGGAAAGGTTTAACGCCAAAGCAGCTGCTGCAGTTCTAAGCTTAGTCCTTTAAATATGTCTTTAAATCAAACAAAAAAAAGGAAAAAAAATGTGTTTACTGCAATTTAAAAAAACAGAAAAAATGCAACAAATAATTTCATTATCCTTTGAGATTTTAATAAGATTGGCTAAAATCTATCCAATTTAGTATTAACATTTTCCAATTTAATTCATAAAAAACTAATGCTTTAAAAATGTATGTTTGAAATTACAGTAATATCCAGCATCATTTTATTTGAGTTTACAGTGAAATGGCGAGGATTACTGTATTTTAAAATGTTTTTCTGCTTCACAAAAATGCCATCAAATTTTTATCCACAACTTTGTCTTCTATTATTTATGGACAAAGAATAGAACAAGAATAATAGCTTGTAAAATGCCAATTTATATTGAATAAACTGTCGATCAAAATTCAATTTATCTTTTTTTTCTTCCTTTCTTCGATATTCAATTCTTCAACGATGACCTTTAATTCTTCACATTTTTTTGTGTTGCAAAAAAATAAATTCAATGAATGAATAAAAAAAACAAATTATGCGCGAAATATATCGTTTCCGGACAACCGTAATAGAAGTACTTTGTCATAACAAAAAAAAAGAGAATGGAAAAAAGTTTGTCATTTTTTAATAGTATACTTGATCATCATCATCACCAACAACAAGAGAAGAGACCCCCAACTGTGAGATCATCAAATGTGCCAATTTATGGAAATTTTTAAAGGCAATAAAATTACTCTTGCTTCTTTCTTTCTTGGGTAGTTATAGTTAGTAGTAGTAAGTACTTGACACTTTATATTCAAAATGAGGAGAGGAAGAAGATGACATGGAATAATAAAAAAAGTAAGTGCGCGCAATTGATGCGTGAAAACGCTCTCTCCTGAACCTGAATTGATGCTACTGAATTAATATGAAAAAAGTTGTCAAGTGTCATCCTCAATCAACGGCATCATCATCATCATCTTCTTCGTTTTTCGATTGATTGGAACACGTGCGCATCATTTTATATGCCACTTTTATTTGTAAAAGGATACTCAAGTGGTTTTAGAAGTAATATTGAGGACACAGTAGAATACTCTCAATTGCCAAGTTTTGCTAATTCCTTCCTCCTTCTATTGTTTTCTCAATTTTTTCAATGCAATGTAATGAATGATCAATTACTGGCAGAAGGAAAGGAAAAACAAGAAGACAGTAAAACTTGGGTCATTACTTTTTTTCTTTTATTGAAAAAAAGCAGAGAGAAAAGAGAAAAGCAATTTTTTCATTGTAAAAATTTATAAATAATATATAACAACAAGAACCAAAACAATGCTGCATTAATCACAATAATAGCAGAGCAATAATTCCAGCATATCCCGCATTCATGCTCAATTGTTTCTAATTTCAATCTCGAAGAAAAACATTAAAAAAAGCTTTTTTACGATCGTTGTTGAAACAATTGCGCAATGGCGGGCGATAATCCAATCTATTTTCAGACTCCCCTTCGAAAAAATGTTGTTTGCGTTTGTAAACTTGCAACTATTTGCAACAACACAGATATACAAAAGAAAAGAGCAAAAAAGGGCAACAAAATCTTCTAATAATAATCTTAAAGTTATATATCTCTTGAAAAAGTCGTCGAGAGTATTTAAAGTATCACCGAACTTAAATCCTATATACATTCGCTCGAAACCTGGGATTAGTTAATTAAAGAAGCAAGCAAGGAAGCAAGAAAAGTGTCATGTTCCAAAAGTGTTAATCCGATTAACAGGATTTCAGGAGATAAAAAATGTGGATATAAATGGATATATAAAAAAGTAAATAATAATACAGTAACAAATAGAAGAAACATAATTGCATTTTTTTGAAAAAGTTGAAGACGGTAAAAAAAGTGTTTTAAAATGTGCCAAGTTCTTAACACGAAATCATAGCATCTCGCTCCAAATCAATCGATTTTAATGCAGATCCTTTTTTGCTTTCTTCAAAAACATTTTTTCTTCTTCATTGATAACTTTTTTTGTTATTTGCTCTTCCAGCAATTTTGCTATAGAATTCTCTACAACTATTATAAATTTATTATACAAGTACTATTACATTAACAATATGAATCAAAATTCTGACAAAATTCGTGATCAAATCGAAGTAAGTTATTTCTTTTACTATTTTTACAATAATACAACCGCATCTATTTTAGTATTACTTTGGTGACATTAATCTTAACAAAAATGGATATTTAAAGCAACTTGTTCGAGATGGTCATGAATGTATGTTTCCGGAATCTATTTGGGGGATTTTCCTCAACGCAAGCTGTTTTAGGGGTTGCCATTGATGTTGTTAAACAATTCAAGCGACTTAAAAGAATGATAAATGATGCTATTGATATAGCTGAAGCTGTTCGTAACTCTGAACTTATAGAAGTTTCTGATGATTGTATGAAGATACGCCGTCGATGTGATAAACCACTTCCACCTCGAGATGAACTTATATCTGATCTTAAAAAGCGTTCTGTAGCTGTTGTAAGTTACTTTATATATATGTTATTATTCTTGTGTAATATACATGGTTTTTTAGATTGGTTTTCCAGCAGATGTTTCTGTAGATGAAGCACAAAGCTTTCTTAAAAAATTTGGACGTGTTTCAAGTGTTGTTATGTGCCGTGAAAAGGAAAATCATAACTTTCATGGAAAAGTTCTTGCTACTTTTGATGAAGAAAAGGATGCTCGTAAATTTTTGGATAATCCTGTTCAATTTGTTTATCGTGGTAAAGAACTTCGACGAATTATGCAACTTGATTTTGAAGAAGAAATGAAAGCCTTCCTTGAAAGTGAAGAACAAAATATGAAGAAATGTGGGGGTTCTGTCTCTAACCTTGGGGTTTGTGTTCAATGTTAATTTGTTTTTCTTTCTTTTTTACCTCTTTTTTTGTTTTTTGATAATTTTAAATTTTGTATCGTTTCATTTTTGTAAACTTTTTTGTGTTGTTTTTATAATCTTACACTTAATTAAGTGTTTAATAAATTTTGTTGTTTGTTTATTATAGAAGATTTTTTTACATGAAATTTAACTTTTTCGAATTTAGAAATGGGATACTGTATTTAGTTGAAGGAATGTGGATAAGATAGATGCGAGAAACATGGATGTTTGCTGCAATTGACGGAGAATTGGATAAATCAAAGCCAATCTTTTTCTGTTGTAAAAGAAGAACGATTGAATGTTGGCCTTAGAAATTAACACAATTATTGTTTTTTAGAAAATAAAAGCAACATTTTTCTTCTTCTGTCGGCAGCAGCATTGTTGCTTTTTCTTTTTTTGTGACTTGATTCTTTTTCTCTGTCTCTAATTGCAACAATATGAAAGAGAATCGACAACGATAATTGAGAAGAAGAACGACGACGACCACCGGAGCGATGATGAGGACAATCAGTCAATGCCGAAATAAAGAGAGAAAAGCCGCCGAAAAGATCTTTTATTTGTGAAACATTGACTTTTGTAAAAAAACAAAAGAAATCATTTAAAAACAATAAAATGCAATTTTTGAGTGTTTTTGTTATACTTTGATTTTTTTAGTATTTTTTGGAATAACGATTGCCTCGGATTTTCAAGAATCGTGAATTAAGAAAGGAAAGAACGGAAAATATGATTAAACTGAATTTAAAAAGCTACAGTAACCTCAATATTGTCTTCAAAATCATGAAAAGCTTCAACGTTGGAATCAGTTGTTGATGGCAAAAGCAAAGCTTTCTGTATATATCAATGTAAACAATTTAAATTAACATACAGCAAGTAAATGACAGCCTCAATAATATTGTATCAATAAGAACTAAAATTAAATATCATTTGCGATGTGGTAGCATTAAAAACACAAGCTTGACTTGTTATACTGTATTTGTATGTCAAAAATGAATTGCAATTTTTTGTTTTCAAAAAAAGCGAAAAACAATTGCATAGGATTTTTAAGAATCTTGAGTTTGAATAATCAAAGAAAGAAGTGTCGGGAAGCTTTTTATTCTTGAAATAAAGAAGCACCAAATCACAGCAGGAAATGCAAGGATATTCAGTCAAGTGTTATCGGCACTTAAACAAGGAAGGAAAAAAGTGAGAATAAAGAGGATTAGCACAGTCTATTATGGTGATAGAAATCTACAAGGAAATAACTTAAGATGGAAGAGATGCAACTGTTTTTCAAGTGTTACAAAAAAATGCATCAATCGTCATAGATATTTTTTTGGATACTGTATATCAAAAAGTGTGACCAAGGCTCTTTTTTAATTTTATTTTGATATTAATATAACATTTTTGCAGATTGCTTTTATATCCTTTTATCGATCTGATCTAAAAATATCAAATAAAAATAGGCTGAAAAGTAAAGATTTATTTCTGTTTTCATTGTGTCGTATTTTTAGAAACAAATTACTTCTTTCTTTACGAATCTTAAAATAGAAACAATGATTTTTAAAAATATTTCTCTATCAATCTAAAACGCTGATCAAAAATTAAAAATGTTGTACGTGTGTATCTTCTTTTCTTTGGAGAATTATTATCATCATATCTGTGACATAAAAATGAATCTGCTGATTTTTGTTTGGGAAAATATATATATCAAGCATTGATTGATTATTCTTTTTCCCAGAAGAGACAACCAAAAATATACGTTGATAGCAATTAAAATAAAAGGTTTTTTTTATTAGAAAATGACGTACAAATAAACTGGTTTAGCTTAATTTTGTGAAAAACAATTACAAATTGCAGGGATCACTATTGTTTTTATTATGTTAATGTAAATATTATTATTTGTTTATTATACGTACAAGGAAGTTGAAAAATGAAAACAAGAGTTCATAATTTATACAACATTTAGGCACTGCCTTTTGCAGGATAAATTGTTGGGGTTTACACAATTAGATCTAGGTAAGAACCTTTAATATTTACCAACAACAGCAAACGATCAAAGCATTTTGAAAATGTGTCATTTCTCATAATTTTAACATTTCAACCGAAATTATTTAATTATTTAATTTTAGTAAGTTTAATATAGTCAGTAATCATGATTCACTACGATATATGGTTGAAGTTTAAATAATTAAAAGCTAAACATTTCGTGCACAATCTTAAAAGAATATTTTTTCTTTCTAACGCGTACGTGTATTGCTAAAAGAAGGCATTTTGGTAATTTAAATACAAATCATTTCAATAAAAAGTTTGCTAAACTTTAATATCATAATCATTAGATGACATCAGCAAAAATATGAAATCGAAATAATAGAGATCAAAAGGAACTGATCTTTTTTGATTTCTTTGGAATTGACGTAAATGAGGCTGTACTCAGAAAAAACACTGTCGTTCAATGACATCATTTATTGATTATATTTAGTTGTTGTTTTTATTTACCTTTAATTTAAAACCGAACAAAAAAAAGATTCTGTGACCAACAAAGTCATCAGTTATGGGTTTTTTTCCATTCTCTATGAAATATCAATTCTGCAAGAAGATCTTTGTAGCACAAAGAGAAAATGGAGAAACCCCCGTGAACAATGATTGATTACTCTTTTTCATTTCTTATTTTCTTTCATAATCAGGGGTCTCACTCCACCCCTTTTGAAGGCTTATTTATAGCAGGATTCAAGCAAAGAAAAATCTCAGTCTGATCAAATAAAGAGCCAAAAGACATTTTACCTTTTTTGCTCCGATAAAAAGATCACTTCAAGACAATCACTTTCTTTCTTTCTTTGGGATTCTTTTTGACTTCATTAAAAAACATGGGATCATATAAAGACCTCGAAGAGGGTAATAATAGTAGCTGTTCATCATCGTCATGCTCCTCATCAGTGTCATCAAATGAAGCATCATCAACAAAGACTCCATCAAAGCTGCAGTTTTATGGAGGGCTTATCCGTCGTCGAGAATGGGCATACTTTCTACCAGCGATAATAGTCTTTTATTCAGTGATAAAAGAAATAAAAATAGGTGAATTTGTTAATCAACGTATGTCAGTTTTAACCAAAGTTTGTTGTAGGTGAACCATTTCTTTACCCCTATCACACACAAGTTCTTAATTATACTGCAAAAACATTAAATGGCGAAGTAAGATTTTAATAAAAAAACAAATGCAATATTGCTTTACCGTTATTTTTAGATTCATCCATACTCAGCTTACATGTATTTGATAGCTATCATTCCGATCTTTCTATTTACGGATATATTTTTGTATAAACCAGTTATGTACCTTGAAATTATCGGACAAATTGTTTATCGATTTACTTTGGTTTTTACAAGAAATATTTTTTCACAACAAGTCGGACAAGCTTTTTATGGAATTGCAAGTGCATCAGAAATTGCATTCTTTTCATATATTTATGGAAAGCTTGAAAAGGATCAATATCAACGGTTAGTTTTTCTTAACACCTTTTGTGAATGCTTTTCAAATTGAAATTTAAAACAGTAATCTAAAGCTGAAAAATTAATTTTAGTCTTACATCATGGACAAGAGCGGGCACGATGGCGGGTCGTACAGGTGGCTATATTGTTGCCCAGTTTCTTATCCTAACTCATACTGGAACTTATGTCCTTCTCAATCAAATCGCATTCGGCTTTTCATGTCTGGCACTCTTCTTTTGCTTTTTAATGCCAAGAGTTAGCTGGAAAAAACTTGTTGATCGAATTCGCGTGGAACAAGATACACAAAAAGCACGGGCCAAATCACATACACCTCTTCCAACTTCATACAAACACTACATTTTATATCGTCTTGGAAAACTTCGATCCGACTTTGTTAAAGTTTATTCAAATGGATTCATTTGCAAATGGTCATTATGGTGGGCAGTTACCACAGCAATGTCCCTACAAGTTTCGCTTTATTCTCAAACACTTTTTGGACAAGCTCAAAAACCCGATGAAACTCCCTTGAATGGATTTGCTGATGCCGGATACACTTTTACTGCTACGGTCGGCATTCTACTATTAAATTCCCTCCCAATTGATTGGAATAAATTTGGAGAAACTGCATTAGTATTAATTTCAACATTGGATGCAATATTTTTATACATTTTCAGCACTTCCACATCTACATATCCAATGTATATTGTTTATATCTTATATCGATCATTTTATCAAGTTATGATTACAATTGCACAGTAAGTTTATATTGCTGAAATGATGTGAACGGATATAATGCTATTATTTTTTAGATGGAATATTGCCAAAAAGATGGTCTGTGATTCATATGGCTTGGTGTTCGGCGTTAATAGCTTCATTGCTTTAATTATGCAATCATTGCTTACTCGAATTGTTAGCGATAAACGTGGACTCGGGATGCAAGTACGAGATGCCTTTCTCGTATATGCCAGTTTACATGCTTTTATTGCAATTATCTTCTTATCCTCTGTTATTTATACTGTAATCTGTTGGTATTGTAAGCGAGACAAAATTGCCCCCACAACAATGTCATCGAAGCGAACATCAACTCGAAAAATTTCGACCCTTAAAGTTAAAAATCCAAAACAAGATGAAAATCTTCAAGGTATTCCTTCATCAGCTACTTTGGTCACTGATATTGCAAGTATCGCTTCAACTGATGTCTTACCCGATTCAAACAAATCCAAACCAAGAGATTATGATATTGCTTCTGAACTTGATTTCAGTTCTAGCTCTGAGGATGAAAGCTCAGATGATGATAAAGTTCCTGGATTACCAACTGACACCCTAGCAGCCAGCTTTTCAGCTTCAATGAGTCGAAAATTATCTAAACCTATGTAACATGTACAGTATCCTTTTTTTGTAATGTAATTTCTCACAAATCTCGGGTATTTCTTTCTTTTTTTGTAGTAATAAATTAATCTTTTATGATTTGACTAAAATCTGAAAATCAGGTTTGTATTCTATTCATTCTTTCTCTTATTTATGCGTATGTGTTTTAATTTGCAATTTGGCGTATAAAGAACTATTTCTTAATACTTTTGTTTTATTTGTCAAACAGAATAGATCAACTTCAAAATAATATAAAAGTATCAGAGAGATGGAATAAGATGGATTAAATTTTAATTAATCAAAAAAAATGTGTGGTGTGTCTAGAAAATTCCATTTAAGTGCAATAAGTAAAAGGTCAAAAATTAATCAAAGACAGAAAAAACTCGTGGAAAAAACTTTACAGTAATAAATAATCAAAGGCTGACACTTAATTGGAAAGTTTTAATGTCTTGTGGGTTGAGTGTAACAGACGTTGAACCTAAAGTAATCAAAAGTAAATTCGAACGAATTTTATTAAAAAGCTTACCACTTCCGCTGACATAATCATTTGCACCAAGATACATTTCTTGAAGAGAATTAACTTTTAAATCTTTGAAAAGTGCACTTAAATTAATGGTAACGGGTTGTGAAAAAGTTGAATCTTCATCTTTGGCATAAATATGTTCTAGTCGAAGTAAGACAGATCCAGGGCTAAGTTGTTTTAGAGTTAGCAGATGAACATTTGATGGAAGGGCTGAAGCAAGTCCAGAATAGCTAACAGCAAATTTATTTGAGTAATCAGAGAATGTAGAAGCAGGTGAAAATGAAACTAATGCATCATGCAAAAGCTCATATGCACCTTCCCGATGTAGCTTATTGATAGATGAAGGATCACTAATATAAACACGATGACGTCCCCGTACAACCAAACCACGGCCATCATTCCCGGGTTCATTTAATGCTTCCGAAACACCGAAACCATCATCATAATAATCTCTTCTGTGTATTAAGAATTCTAATGACGAATCAACAATCGATCCACCAGCACATGATCGATCTGTTAAAACTGCAAGAGCTGCATTTGAATCTTTAATGATTGCACGACTATTCACTGGGAACATATTTGCTGCAATGGGTTCAGAACTTTCAAATGTATAATCTGGTGCAGAATTTCGGACACGTTTAATCATTTGTCGACCATTTGCATCAGTGTAGAAGGTTGTAGCACTTTGAATTCCAGATGCTTCATATCTCGTAATCAGTTCTTTGCCATAATCTTTTCCATTTTTGGATACTTTCGGAAGAGGGCCAACGGTCCATTCGAATTCAACATACGATCGATTAGGTGTTAGTCGAATTATCTGACTAACCCAATCACCAAAAACTTGTCGAGCTTCTAAATTATTTGTTGAAAGAGATGGGTTTGCATTGACCTCTGTAGCGGAATTATCCTGTGGACGGAAAATATATGCACCAGAAGCTCGGCCATTATTGTCATGACCTTCATAATACATGAAATGTTGTTTCAAGGGATATGTTTTACCAGATTTAATATCAGTAATAGATGAAATAAGATTATTACTATCAAAGTTAACAGTAATTAAATCATTTGAAAGTGTTGTTGCTCGATCAGAAAAAACGGATTTTGGGTGAGATTTAACTTCAGTGGTTGCAGAGAATGGCACATTTGCTTCAGAATCTTTAGTTCCAACTTTAACAAAATACGTCGTAAAACTGTTTGCAGGGATATCAGCAACAAATTGAAGTTGATATTGTGAAATTTGTGGATTATTTAATTGATTGCCATTTTTGAAAGTTTCCATAACCCATGCAGATTGAATTGGATTTCCAGTTGAATCTTGAATAGAAACAGTTTGTTGTGCAACTGGGATTCGAATTAGCTGATGTGCTGGCTGACTATTACCATTATATAATAAAACAGTAAATCCACTTCCACTGTTAACAGTAAAATCACAAGCACTTTCATTTAGTTGTCGACAAAATGTCTGTACAGGGAATGATACGGTATTGCCTTTAACACGTTGTGAAATTTGTTGCATTGCAGTTTGCATTAGTCCTTCAACAGCTGTCCAACCCTGAATTAATCGGTATTCATAGTTTTGTGTTACGTGTTCTTTTGATGTGCCAGTTACGGCATCGTGATGTTGTGCCAATGCCGATGCACGTTCAAGTACTTCTTCTGGGGAATTGTATTCATTCAAATCATTGCTGGCTGCGAATGTATTAATTTGTCGAACAGTATTCAAAATATTTGATGATTGCCGAATGAGTCCTTTGAAAGCTGGCTTTGATGTAAAATATCCAGTCCAATATGAATTTGGATCAGAACCATATGGGAAGAAGTCTGTAGTCTTGTTTGTCCAGTTTACCCCAGCTGCAAGGACAGCTTTTGTATAGCAAGCAGGAGTAGAATAAAAGATTCTATAATTTGTCATATATCGAACTAGCTTTATCAAATTATCCAAATTTCTCATATTTTGTTCTGCATTTTCATATTGGAAATCATCTCCCATCATAAAAAGGACATGCCGATGTGGCATTGTTGGAAGCTACAATATGGCAGTTTTATTAAGCTATGAAAGCTTATAAAATTACTCTTTGATTTTCAACATAATCTTTCAAATTATTAATTATAGTTTGGGGATCATAGTTATCGAATTGTGGATCAATGATAATTGGTTTGTCGTGGCAGCGGAGGTCATAACACATTCCAGATGGATGATTGTAATGTGCAAAAAATGCTCCACCAAGAAGATTTCTAGATGCTAAATTCAACTTTTTATAAAAGCAATAATGAATTTAAACGTACGATTTTCATCAGATGTAAACCATTTAAATTCGAGTCGCTTTTGACTTTTACGCATATCGTGTTCAAGATGGTTTTCTCGTGCAAAGAAAACTGATTCATGTCCCATCTAAATTACATAAATTTTGGTAATGATTAAAGAAAAAGAAGACATGCCATTGATAACAAATTTGAATGTTCACGTGAATGGCCAAATGGATCCAGTTGCCTAAAAATAATTGTTTGTTTAACACTTTATAATTGAATTAATCTTTACCATCCAGTTCGAACTTTGCTGCAGCTTGAACCAAACGTTGCATTGAGCCTTCTTAAACCCAAAGTGTATTGATCAATAATATCAATATAATGTGATGCAGCTTCATCAGGTTGAACCCAACCACCTTCAAAAAAAATGTGTTGTTATAAATTTACAAATTTAATTATTTTGTCAGCTCAAAAAGAAAGTCTAAAAATTAATTAACCTCCAACTAATTCCAATTGTCCATTATTTACAAGACTAATTAAATCTTGAATTTCTTCTGGTGATCGATCTTCCAACCAACGAGTCATAAATCCAACTTCCGCGTAACTGAATTTTCTTTCTGAATTTCGTTTTAGAGCATTAACAACCGAATCAATGATATGTTGAACTCCAACATTAATTTGTTCATTATGAAATCCTGTGAAATAGTCATCAGCTGTCTTCAACCAGCCCATATCATCATGAGTATGTGCAACCTAAATGGTATCATAAAAATTGTTTAAATATCACTAGGTTAATATCTTACCAAATGTAAATTGACAACACCAGGATCATTTGAATAATCCGGGCAATTATCCCATGTACATTTATCACTCAAAACACTTCCAACTAAAGCTAAAATAAAAATTAGGCGTTTCATTTTTAACCATCAACGAAAACAACAACCAGAAATGAATGGAAGTAAGTGGTTGCAATTATATTTTTATTAGTTTATCACACACTTTCTTCCATTAATTATCTTTGATTATAATGTAGTCTACCTGTTTTCTTTTAAATGAAGTATTTCTTATCAGTGAAAAGTTTTGATGCTTACATTCTTGCTTCCATCTGCTACCAATGCTTTCCTTTTCAATAAAAACAGATTCATTAAAAAACCGTAAAGTTCAAAATCTACATTGACGACCTTTGTATTGTTTTAAATCTATATTAAATATATTGACGACGAAAACATTGATGTAAAAATATAATCAATGCATGAATATATCCATGCTGTATAATAACCAAGCTGAACTCTACATTTTTACCTAAAAATTAATGCTGGTTAATTAGAAATTACTGTATCTTTTACACAAATGATTTATTAACATGTGAAACTACGCAAACAGCTTTAAAAAAAACTTTACAACTACCTTTAAGCTGCAACCTTTCTCAGAATTTTATATGTATAAGTGCATCAGTAGCCAAACATCGCTGTTTATTTTTTCAAAAACAGAAGGTCATAAAAAACGCCTTTGCGTAGAAAAATAAAAATAATTAGAAATTAGTTGCTAATTTGCGACCCCTTTAACTCTCTTTTCTTTGCCTATTAAACGTGTTTTATTTCTGGCACAACTTTTTATTGGATCTTTTTTCCTTTTGCCTCCAACTCATCCATAAATAAGTGCATTTCTCTTTTCTATGAAAGTTATAAGTGAGATGATGATAATAATGCTATTTTAAATTAAATAAATAAAGATAGAAAATACATTTGACGTTGTTGCTGCATCTTTTTATATGTCAAATTATGTGCTTTCATGCAATATTTATATCCTTCTTCTCATCATCTTCTGCTTCAACAATTTTAATTTTTATACACTTCATTTCTTGTAATTAAGTTCAAAAATACACAAATACTATTTCTTTGTAAAATTGAAAAAGAAAGTTATTCTGTAGTTTTATATAATTTCTTACAGTTTTGTTTGATGGAAGGTAGCAGTGGCAATAAAACTCTTGGTAACTTTTCTTTTTTAAAAAATAAATAATGTGATTTTATTTAGATTATGGAATGTTTATTCCACCCAAATCTGTTCGAGATTTTAAATTCAAGAATAAGTTAATTGCAAATGCAATTACCGTAATCTTGGGTACTATAATGCTGTATGCAATAAAAAATGAAAAGCAATATCAGCTTCGCCGATACCGTACTATCCTATTTATAAATACGGTTATTGATTTAACTTTTGGATTTTTTGGAATTATCTGTTGTGAGGTAAATATATTTTGTATAGCACATTTTGTTGCAATAACACTTTTTTGTAGACAGTATTTATAATAGATGGATATTATTTTGTAATCATTGAAGGAATTATCCGAGATTTACCTCAACCCTGGACTGCAATCCTTTATGCTTCAAATGTTTTTAGCATGTATTTAGTTTTAACGATTGTTCCGGTGCAATATGTTTATCGATTTTTTCTTATTTGCAGGTAAGCAAATCTTTAACTCCATTTTGAACCTTTACTATAATTTTTCTAAAATAATTTTTTGCAGAAATTTCTGTTTTGATACCTATCATTTGGCAGCAGCAGTTTCAGTATCAGTGATTATCTCAGGGTATTATGCATTTTTATGGATAAAACTTTTATGGCCTCGTTCAAACGATTTTCAAAGATTTGAAAAATATTTAAATAATGACAAGCTAATTCAACAAGATGGATCAATTCCACATTTTGCTGCCGGATTTTTTGTAAGTTTTATTTTAAAATACAATTAGCTATCCATTTTGGAAGTAATCTTTAAAAATAATTAATTTTGTTGAACCCAATGATATAGTTCAATATGATTATTACCAATGATACTGTAGCTTTCATGTCTCATTTTTATTGAAGTATTAATAATATATTTTTTAGCCAATATGGAATCTGATTGTTTGTTCATGCATGGGAATTTTAATTGGCGTTTATGCGATAATTGCTTTGACATCAATTTGTATTACCATAAGCCTTCGAAAAACTCAATCAAAAATGACAAAAAAAACTCGAAAAATGCAAAAACAAATTTCTTACGTTTTATTTTTTCAAGCTTTTGTTCCATTTTTGACAATCGCATTTCCGCTGATTTTGAATTTTTTGATGATTGATTCGGGAGTACTTCTAACAATTATGACTTCATGGGCACCAGTTTTGAATCCCCTTGTGACATTGGCAGTTGTAACGCAATACCGTAATTTTGTGCTGCAATGGTTTAAAGGAATGAAAAGGCCGTCTATTAGTGTTGCAACTGCAACGACAGTTGTTAATCGAATAAGTTATTGAAAAATAGAACTGTTATTTTTTATGTAAAACATGTTTATTTATTATTTGCAGTTTATAAATTAATAATGAATGTAATCTGAGAAAATTTTAAATAAATATATTGCTTTCAAACTTTTTCACAAACAATTAAGAGATGTCCAGAACATATAATTCTGAATCACATTGTCACAGAATTTTAAATATAACATTTTTTAAAAGTTTATAAATCCTGTTTAAAAATTCAAGCCGGTAAAGTTTGTACTGAGTACCTTTTCATTTTTTACAATTTAAAGTTTATTGTAAACTCAAGCACTTAATATTTGAAAACGTAATTTAAATTAAAAAAAATATAACGGTGCTTCCTTCTGTAAGCCCTATTCTGTTTTTAAAGCGTTACTAGATCTTTGATGAACATTTTCACACATGCGTCAACAGATATCACTCCAGAACGTTTCCGTCCTTTCATGGTTCATTTATCTGACAACTCTGTGGAAAACTGTGCATCTATTTGATGCAGACTTTTCAGCCCAAGATCCAGGGACTTTCCCCAGGGTAAATTTGTATTCGACAACAGAGTGTGTCGGTTTAGAACCCTGATTACTTTTCCGAGAATCACCGTGTAACGACTTTTTTCAATGTCGCTTTTATTCGAGGCAAGCAAAGCAAAAAAGAACTTTCAATAAATTCCAGCGAGCCGCCAGACAACGAAAGAGGCACACTTTTTGTTCAAAGAAAAAGGAAAGAGAAAGAACGACTGCGGCTGTTTTTTTTGTGAAAATCTTTTTTTTATTTTTTGCTGATGCAAAAGTTTTTGAAATTTTCAATGAAAAAAAGCAATTTTAACGATTTCAAAAGTTCAAATTGGTTATTTATGTTACAGTATAGTTTCGATTCGTCAAAATAGGGAAGATAAAAAATGTTTATAAATTTTCAAACAATTTTTTACCAATGATTGCCTCTCTTTTTGATGATGCTAATCAGCTGGCGTACTTTCTTTTTGCAGATAAATATTCTTTAAGAGCTCTTTTCTAACATTTTTTTAAATGAAAAAATAAATTTAAATTTAGAAATTCTATTTAAAAGCAGTTCATAGATTCATAAACTTAAAAAAATGAAAGTGAAATTAAATAAACAATGTTCGCTGAAGTGTTATCGTAAACTAATACTAATATTATCCTTGTACTGAAAAAAGATTAATTCTTTGAAAGTAATAAAAAAATTTTTAAGAGAGATGTATGTGAGCGATAAAATGATTTTCTTTGTATTAATTATAAAGTGCATTATTACTGTTTTTTCATCTTCAAGTTTTCCTCTTTCTGACGCCAATAGTTTGTAAAGTATTCTTTTTGAGGCGGAGTCCACTATTAATTTAAATATAAATACGAAGTTTACCGTAGCATCTTACAACTATGTTTCTCACATACTTTTGTTCTTTCCCTTTGCAATGTTGACCATTTTTTTTCGTTTTGCAAAAACTAACCTTTAAACTAGTACATATCCAACAAACTAGTACATATCCAACATTTTTTTCATTAATAAAATTACTAAAATGTTCTCACATAGCCCACAAACACTGTTACTAATATTGTGAAAAAACATATTGTTTCCATTTTTGTTAAGTCTTTCCAGGAAAAGACACAAAACTATTTCCAAATATCTGTATTGTGTGAAAAATATTTAATCAAAACATCCCTTTTCAAAACAGAAACAGTTTGAAAGCTTTAAATTATACTAATGTGTCATTGTCAAAAATACAGTAATTATCAATGCTTTAACAGTTACGTATAATTACAGTATCATAATGTACATAACTTTAAAGTTATGCCCGCTTTGATACCGTAATCGGCTTTCATTTGTATCACTCATTGCGTTATTAATTTTTTTAACTTTCAGAAAGTGGTTCAAAAAAATTCAAAATAATGGGATACTGGATGTATTTTTTTGATCATCCACAATGGTATGAACTTTATGAAAAAAATTGTACTCTAAAAACTCAAAGCGAGTGGTTGGCAGAAGGAAAACCGAATGTTTTTATTGGACTTATTTATCTCTTGAGCGGGCTGTTTTTTGAGGTATCATTTACATTTCTCTAAGATGACAGATAAGTACAGCAATTTATGTTGATAAACTTGCTTTTGAAGTAACCTCAGAAAAAAGTAACATTTATTTTAAATTTTTTAGTTAACATATTTGCCATTTATGATTGTAATGCTTAAAAAAGAATTCTTTCAATATTCGGCCTACAAATTTATGTTTATGATGGGTATCTGTGATATATTCATTCTTCCTTGCAATGGAATAATCACCGGAATTCAAGTTATTCGAGGACAACATTTTTGTAATAATCCAAAACTCTATTATTTTACTGGGGCGATTGGATGCTTTGGATTCTACGGTGTTGTAACACTCTGCGTGATTTTAGCATTTGACAGGTTTTTGGAAATGTGTTTTCCGAAAGTTGCACCGTATATCTTTGGTGGTTTTAAAACATATCTGTGGATGTGTGTTCCAGTAGTGTATCAAGGATATTATGGATTTCAGCTTCCCCATGTTTTTAATATAAAGATTTATGCAATGCATCATGATCCTTATCATCTCATACCTGGAATGGAAAATAATCCTACGGTAATAAAACGTTTTTTAACAACTTGTTTAATAAAAGCTGCTGTTTTTAGTTTAATTTTCATGGCTTTCAAACCTTTTTTGCATGGAACAACAGCCTTGTCATTGCATTTTTGACATTCTTTTATGGTGGCTTAATTATTGTTGCCAAAATGAGAACAAAAGTTTATAATAAACCGAAAATTTCGAAAGTCCAAAAACAGGTATACCATCAGAACTTATGCTAATTATAATACTGCTATATTTAGATGACTACACAAGCTTTATGCGTTTGTGGAGAGATGTTCCTTGCTCCAGTGTTACACATTTTTATGTTATTCATTGAATTTCCAGTTATTATCGAAATTATCGCTCATTTTTCCTGGATTTGTTTACATGGTAATTCTTTGCATATGAGCAAATACTGTAATTGATAAATTTTTAGGTGATACACCTGTGATATATTTTATCTTAAATAAATCCCTCAGAAAAGCTGTAATGAAAATGTTTTTACCGTTCATTAAAGTTTTTACTACGGTAGTTCATACTTCCCAAAGAACCCCTGCATTTTCTATCAGTCATTCAAATAATCGAGTTGATCCATATATCACTGCTATTTATAGTACCAATAATAGTGGGCCTCAATAGTTTTTTTGGCAGATACTTATTTCATGTTCATCTAAAGTATGATTCCCTAATCCCTTTTTAAAAAGATAAATAACAATTTTTTTATATTAGGTTGTCATAGAAAACATAATAAAGCATTTAAAACAAAACAATGAAATCTTTAACAACTCAAAAAGAACGAATGAACGAAAACACGATACTTTAAGCCTAAATGCTAGACTCTAAGTTTTGTTTAAAGAAAAAAACAACATAAAAAAAGAGAGAGAGAAAACACTTAAATGTTTTAAAAATGAAGTTTATTATTTTTAATTTTTAACGATATTTACGCCGACGTCCAGCTTTACGAGCTTGTTCATTTCCAGTTAACTTTTCAGAAATCGTAATTGGTGCAGCAGATGTATTGATTGCAATAAAAATTCCACCAAAGCAGCACGGAACATCATGAATTGATAATGGATCACTTGGAGAACAGACTAATAGAGAACAGCAACACGAGTAGTTCCAGTTTGATAGTTGATCTTTTTGTAAAACAATTGAACGAGTACAACGATCAGATGAATCTGGACGGTATGAACTAAAAAAGTGTATATATAGTTATAGAGATAGTAAAGTAATGAAAAGCTTACCATCGATGCTTTTCAGTAACATTTGTAACAGCAGCATTTAAACTGGCATTATATAAACGATGTGTTATCATATGCGGATTTGGTTTTGGACGTTTAAGGCAGTTTGCTGCACAATTTCCCCATTCTGTAACAGATATATCATCATTAACAAAAGTAACCAAGAAAAACATGCATACCTGTTACATCATATATTGTATTATTAATTACTGCATAATACGTTAATACCCAACCAAAATATTGTTTATCAACCCATAAATCACCCTAAAATATATTACTATTTAAAAAAATACAGTAACCAAAGAATATTTACATTTTTAACAGGATGACTTTGATTACATTTAAGACAATATCTTCCGTCATAATTTGATACTCTAATAATTTCATGTGATTCCCCGCATTCACAATGAAGAATAGCACCTTTAGTATTTATCAAATGTCTATATTCATCTAATTGTACTTGTAATGCATAAGTTTGCTGAAAAACACGTAATTAATAATAATAAAAAATACAAAAGGAAATTACCGGCAGCTGTTCCAATTCAATTAAATATTCCTTTTTACGAGCTTCCGTTGAAATTAATTCGTAGGCAGTTTGCAGCAGAATTTGAGCATCCTCGCATCCCACGTTATACTTCTTACTCGGATTTATCACAGCAATATTCTTTTTAAAGTGTATATTAATTTCTTCAATTGTTGCAACTTTCGTTAAACCTAAGACCGAAAAGGCATCAGCATTTGGACAATCATATAACCTCTCAAGGACATCTTCACAATACGACGGAAAAGCCGCATTAGCAGATAAACCAATTTGACAATTAATTGCACCACATTGTTTAATTTCTTCAATAAAATTTCGACTACTTTTGAATACCGTTCCAATTGTTATAACAAAGAAGGATCGAATAAATTGATAAAAATTGAAGATTAAAGTCTTGAATGAATCCGTCAATGCATGGTACGAGAGAAACACAACATTGTAAACCAAATTAATGAAGAATGTAAAAGATTGATATACTGCTGATACAAGCACTGAAGTAGCAACACTAAAAATGGCAGGAATCCAAATTTGATAACCATTTTTACGACGTCGATGACGTTGTGTAGAAATTCGCTGCTGTTTTGCAGTTTTACGCTTTTCAAAAATAACACGAATTTCATTCTCAAGCTTTTTCATTTTTTCATTTGCTTCTTCTTCCGAGACTTTATCATTTTCAAATTGTCGTCGTGCCATTGAACGAATTTGCTCTTTTTCCTCTTCTTCTTGGCGTTGATATTCATTTTCATCAAATTCATCATCCTCTTCATCATCTGATGGACCATTTTCAAGTGATAATTCATTATCTGAAATTTAATGTATGTATTTGCCATTTACCGGAATTTCAGTTATTACTTTTATAATCAGATTGAATAAGAGCCAAATATCGACTTCCAGATCTTTGTGCATTTTTTTCATCAGCTTTCTTTGAACTTGCTTTACCTTTCTTTTTCCGTTTAATTTTTTGAAAATCAGGAACAGCTGTTGGCGTATTTATTGCTGCAGCAGCAGGAGCAATAGGTACTTTTTGTGGTTCTAAAAACATATCATCTTACATATTTGTAAGAGTACTTTTAAAACCTACCAGAAACATATGTAGAATTAGTGTTGTTTATAGGATTCAATCCGACTATTTTAGATGGCTTTGGTGGATCTTCAGGTGTTGCAGGTTGAGTTGAAGGACGTCCAGAATGATTATTATTGCTATTATTTGGTGCTGACTTTTTGATATTGCTTTTTGGATTACCATTATTTTGTTTGGAAGAAATTGGAACAGATGATGTTGCACTTAAACGTTTATGATGTTGCTGATGTTGTGGCTGTTGTTGATGATGGCCATTAACTTGTGCAACAGATGAATAACTACTTTTACCATTTTGATAATGAACAGATTCACTATGTTGCCGAGCAAATGCTTCAACCTTTTGACTACTAGCTTCAATTGCAGCTAAATCAACTTTCTTCCATTTAATTTGTTTTGATGGACGTACATCTGGTGAAATTGTACCACTATCTGAAGCTCTCTCATCCGAAACAGGTGAAGATGTATCATCACTTTTCTACAATAATAACAGTTACATATAGTACTTTTAAAGCAAGAACTTACATTCAAATCATTCAATGTTTGAAAAGGTGGTACTGTAGCAGTTGGCTTTGGTTGAACATAAGTTTGCCCAAAACTTAATGACAATGGAGTTGTATAACGAAAGTTTTCAGGATAGCTTTCAGTTGGTAAAGTATAATTTTGTGAATTTGGAGAAAACTTTGTCCAATCAATACTGTTATGGGACGATGGATTTGTTAAAGGTGTCCAGTCTAATGTTGGTGGTGGTTGACAAACATAATCAGGCCATGGCAAATTTGATGATGCAGATGTTGTTGTAACAGGATTGAATGAAGATTGCTGTTGTTGTAAATTCGATCGTTGAATATTTCGAACATCTAAAATTTTTATTATAAGAAATATATAACCCAAACATATATGTATGTATTACCTTTTGTTGGGCTATATGTAGTAGTTTCATCATCAGCTAAAAGGTTACCAATTAAAAATTTTTCGTCTTCGCGTTCGTCATAATCATATTGATCGTCCATGATTGCTTTTCTTTTTCTTTTGTTGATGGAATAAAAGAAAAAATATATATCCCGTTCTTGATGGATATTTCAATGGACTTGATAGAAGATAAAACACAAAATAATAAAGAAAATGTGTTTACATTTGTGTGGTAAAAATAACGTCAAAATAATTGTATCTTCTCTGCAAAAGTATAATGAGAATGAGAAAATAAATCAACGAATGAATAAATGTTGCAAAAACAAAAAACGTTATTTTACAAAAACAAAATTTCTTTGTATTTTTACCGACATGAAAAAAGGAGAGGTTAAACTTTTTTACGTTGAAAAAAAAGTTTAATTAAACAATGAAAAAAAAGCGAAACACAAACATTTGTATTAATAAAAAACCGAGCTGACTGACAATAATACTATTTACTACCTATCGATGTCATCGATGACAATAATAAAAAGTGTTGTAAAATAAAAAATAGAAAAAAGTAGTTTGTTTTTGGACACCCGTGCACGATACTTGCAACAATAGCAGCAATAACAATAGGAAAGCATTGGTCGCGGTAAGAATCAATAAAAAGCAACAACAGCAAAGCTCTGAAAGAGTAACATTTGATTTGATGCACGTCGATGATGATGATGATTCTCTTTCTTTTTTTGAGTAGACATAAAAAACAAGTGATGTAAAATGGGAAAAAAGAGTTGTTGTGATCCCTCCTACTTTCTTTTGCACATGGGTTTTTTTCATATGTGAAATCAAAACATTGTGAAATGAATATTTTTTTATATCAGCAATGCTTTCTTTTTGTTTAGACACTTTTAACTGATTTATTACAATCAAAAAAAAATACAGAGGTAGTAAAGTGTTAGTTTTTAGATTAAAAAATTTTGATAAGATTTTTATAGAAGAAAAATGAGGTAAAAAAGTTGAAGTTTTGTTTGTGAGTGAATAAAGGTAAGTTAAATAAACACACGAGAATTAAAGGGTATTTGGGTTTTAGGATGAAACGGGATAGTCGATCGAGCTAAAAGCTGGCACGCCTTCTTTTACTTTTATTTATCTGGTCGACTTGGAACTTTGGGGGAGAATGTTATTTGGTTTAGATTCTTTGAAACGGTTTCTTTTTCACCATTTTCTTTATTTTTTCAAAGTAAATTAAAAAAACGGACAAAAAAAACAGAATTGCAACAAAGTTATTTAAGTGAAAACAACATTCGTATGGAAATTGGTGAGAACTCAATTTTTGATACAAAAAATTGGTGAAACAGAAAGAGAGTTTTTATAATTCAAGTTGGAACAAATCAATTTATTCGGAGTGGAAACAATGTTATTGTTGGGGGGCTAATCCATAAAAGTTTGGCAAAAGTAAAGAGTTGAAACGATTTTTTTTGCAATGTTTCTTTGAGATGGAGGAGGAGGAAGGAAGCAATAGAAGAAGCTACCGAACACGCAAAAAGAGAAGAGACATAAACTGTGTATTCTTAAACAAACTCAAGCAAGTGCAAGAAAGAAAGCTCAGGGTACTACTGCTGCTTTCTTCCGTCTCGTTCTATATTTTCCTCTATTTTTCTCATCTTGGGTTTTTTCCTCTACTTTTTTTGAGACGAAAGCATTTTATATATTTTTTTGTTCAAGAACGGCGACGCACTTTACAAACTTTAGCATTAACGCTTCGTTCTTGCTGGACTCCTTTTTTTCTTTCGTTTCCTTTCATTTTTGAGTTATAAACGAACGAAAAAAAACTGAGTGGAGAAAAAGAAGAAGAGAATTTTCAATACTCACGCGTTTTATTTGTTCCGCAAAATAGAATAGAAAAAAGAAGAAAGTGAACAAATAGAAGAAAAATATATAAGTTTGTATCAGAGAAACATCGTTGGGGAAAGGTAAAAGAGGAGAGGGGAACTGCAAAAACGTTTAATACTGAAAAGACAAATTAGCCGCAAAAAAACAGTTGTTCCATGTTTCTTTTTTTACTTGAGGTTGTTTCCGGTTTAAAAAGATTAGCAATAAAAAATCCGTTATTTTCATCTTTGTTTACAAGAAGAAGAAGCCAATGTGGTGCAAAAAAACAGAATGAAAGGAAATTCCCTAGACGGATTTAGAATGTGAAAGAGAAATAAGGAAGAAGAAAAGAGAGGGATGGAAGAAATAGAGTGTTCAATTTAGACGTCTTTGGTTCCTGTGTTCCATTTATAGATAGAAAATGGAAGAGTTTTTAGTTTTTTAAAGATTGTTTTTTAGTGAAAAGAGAGAAGTCCTTTTTATGTCAATCAAAAAAATAGAATAGGAAGAAATTTTTTTGGAGATTGGTTTTGGGGAAGAACGGAATAACTACAGTACCCTAGTTGATAAATGAAAAAAGTAAATACTGTATGATAAAAAAAAGTTTTAAGATGGGACAGTCTATTTTTTCTTTAAAAAACTGAATCCTTGAAATTATTTCATGCAAATATTTTTACGGTCTCTTACATCCAACAATTTCTTTATCTCAAAGCTAGAACTAAATCTTCCGTTTATAAAAAATTTTATGAAACATTTTCAAAAAAAACTTTCCCAGGCTTCTTTTTGAAATTCATTTTTAAACTTTTTTTGTTTTATTTTATTGTGTTTTGATTTAAAAGAAAGATAGGAGTCTGATATTTTTGGAAAAAACAAAAGAAATAATCGACAGTTTCTTGGATTCCTTGTTATGAAATAGCTCACACACATAAATTTTGACAGCTCATCGATGATACAAACAAAAAACGAACTAACTACTATTTTCTTCCATTATTATTTTTTCAATCAGAAAAAAATACACAGAATTTTAAAGAACCGCTATTGTGGAATGAAGAAGCGCGAAACAGAAAAAAAGAAAGACATTGGATCCTTTTTTCTTTGTTCCTTCTTAGAAGATGAAAAAAGAAAAATGTGTTAAAAAATGGTAACCGAACCCCTCTCTTCTATTTTTCAAATCGGCATCTTTCTTTCTTTTTTTCAGATGCAGGTGATGGTGGCTTCAATGTCCTTGTCTCAGAGAAAAAAAAGAATTTGATTTTTTTGAGCGGGAAAAAATGAGGCAGAAAAAACTACTTTGTTCAAAGAAGGACACGAAAGAAATAAACCCATTCTTCAACATGAGAAAAAAAACTGGCAATCATTAAAGATGAGAGAGAATAGGAAGAAATAAGGACATTTATGCAGATGTTGTTCCCCTCTAAAAAAGCACTTCTGCTTTTTGTCCCTAAAAAATTCGCGCAAAAAATGAAAAGATTTGTTTTTATTTCGAAAAGTGACCTTTTTTTCATGGACGAAGAAAATATGAATCAAGTTTTTTTGGGCAAAAGAAGAGGAGAGGAAATTACATGTGTAGCATGAACGTTGTTTGAGGAAAACATTAACAAGGCAAAGCTATTTTTCTGTAATCACTTGTGTTTTCCAGTCAAGTAATAATAATGTTTCAATGTCAACACAAACTGTTTGAAATATTGCTGTAAACATGAAAATTCTGATTTTACCTGCATTAATTTTGGGGTTCTTTGTCTTCGATTTCTTTGTAATGTGGGAACAAAATGTTTTAACATTTTAATAAATGATCATCTTCTTTTTTTATTATAAAAACATAAACGACTTTTTTAAAGCTAAAAAGCTTCGTTAAACAAAAATGTAAAAAATGGATGACTGTTTTTAATTGTTCAAAAAAGCAGCACTACATTGACAAATGATAGTAAACAAAAATAAAAAAAATGTATTTTTTGGTTACTGTACAAAATGATAGTAACAAAAATTTTGCAGTTCTTCATTTTCGTTTACTGTCATTTGTCAACAGAGTGCTGTTTTTTAAGGTTGATGCAAAACAAATATCAAACTCAAGAAATTCTACCTGCGTTAATTAATTGCATTTTCAAATTCAAATTTGTTTATAAACATGATATGTGAATGCCTTCCATATAGTGAAAGGCAATTCGCCTCGCCTGGCAAAAATGCGAATGCGAATTGCTTATGCGAATTGAAAATCTATGCGAAGCGAATTGGCGAATTTTATGCGAATCCGAAATTTAGGCGAAGCGAATTGACAAATTGGATTCGCCGAAGCGAATTAGCGAATTATTCGGCGAATTTTAAAACCTGAACAAAATTTTAAGATCAAATGCTTAAAAAATGTATTTTTATGCTACTGGATCCAACAATTAGTACGATTCAAAGGATCAGATTAAAATGAAGAATGTTTTTCATCAAAAAGCATCTTTAAAACAATGCTTGAAAAAATGCGAACTGAAAATTTATGCGAAGCGAATTGGCGAATTTTACGCGAATTGGAAAATCAGGCGAAGCGAATAGGCGAATCCAATTCGGCGAAGCGAATTGACGAATTATTCGCCGAAGCGAAGCGAATTGCCTTTCACTACTTCCGGCAGAAGTATGTCGGAGAATATTCAACTGAATGTTTCATTTTTACTATCAGCAAACATGATGTAAGAGGCTATTCAAAAATTAGGTTTTCTATGGTACAAAAGAAAGCGGAAATCAAAAGATTATCAAGCAGCTTTAACGGTGTAAGCTCACAACAAAAGAAATCGCCAAGCTGAAGGAATTCATGATTTCTGAACAGCTTTTTATTTTTATACTTCGCTAGCCTATAATAATTTTTGACAAACATAGTTGGTCATTCCAGAAGACTTACTGCAGTGACACCCTTTAGATATAACAATTGTGACAGAACCATAAAATTTGCATATTTTACATTTTCAAAAACAGTGATAATCCAAGATTAAAATTAACCCACAAAAACAAAAAAAATTTAAAAAATGCTATTTTAATTAAAAAACATACAGATACTTTATTTTTATTTAAATACCACAAATCTAACGTTTTCAAAATCTTCAAAACTTTTTGCATCCATTTTTCTGAAAATGTCATCATCTTTTATGCAAAAACTTTTTTTTTATTCCAAAAACATAACTAAAATAAAAAAATTCAAAGAACATATAAAATAATAAAAAAAATATTGGACAACGTTATCATAGAGTTTCAAATGGCACGTTGATTTTTGACTTGAAAAAGTTCATTTTGAATTGCTTGAAGTTTACGTTTAGCATTTCCATCTGGGAACGGTCGGAGATCAAAATATTGAGGCGCCATTTCTAGTAGTCATTCTGGTCGCACGTCTGTTACATTACGTAAAAAATAATCTGAAATATGAACAAGCTCATTGTAAAGTACCCATTCAGGTTTATCAAAGACTGATGATGGGTGTAATAAAGCCAATTGTTGATTTTCTACTGGTACATATACATTAGATTGTCCGCGATATGCAACTTGCATAAAGAATCCAGCAACAATTGCTTTTCAAATATTGACAGAATAATCACTAGAATCAGATGGTGTTGAAACTCGACTAGGCTTAAAACGTTCTAGTAGATTTTTAAGTTGTTTACGAACATCATCAGCATCTTTTAAAGCTCGATAATTGACATAATTGCTATTACACCATGTTTGATCTTCACCATTTTGTTTGAAAAAATTATAAACATTGAGAAGAGTAAGATGATCACCATCTGCATGAGCAAATCGAGATTTTGCTTCATCAGCTGCACGTTCAAATTCTTTTGGACGAACAAAGCATTAAGGAACTAAAAGATAAACGGTAAAAAAAGGGAAAAAGATAAAAGAGAAAAACGTAACTGAAAGCATAGCAGCAATACTTAAAATTTCATTTGAGCACTGTAAATCAGCTGATGCAATAACCATTTTTGCTAATTGTGGATCAAGTGGAAATTCTGCCATCATCGAACCAAGTTCAGTTAAATCTCCATTTTCATCAGTTGCTTGCAAATAATATAATACTTCTAAGGCATGCGCTAATTTTTGTGGTGAAGGAGCATTCATGAAATTAAATTCAGCCACATCCTGGATGCCAAACTTTTTTAATTGAAGAACAACTGTTGCAAGATTTATCCTCAAAACTTCTGGATCTGTTTGATCTTTCAGTTCATTTTCGTAAGCCTTATTTGTGTACAAACGGTAACATTTTCCAGGTTTTGTACGACCTGCACGACCTGCACGTTGTCTTGCTGATGCTTTTGAAATAGGACATACAAGCAAAGATTCAACACCGTTTTCAGGATAGTAATTTTTTTCCTTTGAAAATCCAGGATCAACGACATAAACAATACTATCGATTGTAAGAGACGTTTCGGCAATATTTGTTGAAACAATGCATTTACGAACTGAAATTTTTATATAAAACAAAGTATAATAATTAAAACCATACTAACCATCTGGAGGTGCAGCTTCAAAAACTTTATTTTGTTGGTCAGGTGGCAAACTCGAATACAGTGGTACACATTTAAGGCGGCGAACACACTACAACGTGTTTTCCACACATTTGCTCTTTCCTTTTTGCATGTTGCGCACAAAGTTGAAAAAAATGAACAAATTTTACCATTTTTCTGTATTAATTTATGGCGGTGCATTTAATTAAATGATAATAATTTTTTTATAACATAAAAATTGAGAATCTTAGCTACATAATGATACCAAAATTTAAAATCTACGGAAAAATATATAAAAAAATCTAATACATCCAAAATTACCTTGTTTTACAAATATGTCTCAACTAAAAAATTTCTAAATTTTGAAAAAATTTTTATTTTATTGGTGGATGAGGTTGTTAATAGGGTCTAAAAAATTGAGGCAAAGTTTGAAAAAATATCATCCTTTTGTTTTCTCATAATCTCAAAAAATTCACTTTTCACCTTGTTCAACATCCTCGACATCAATTATCTTCCACATATTCTTCAAATATTACTCGAAATAGCTTTTAATCAGCTCATTATGATCAAATATATGGATTAGAATCAATAGCAACACCAGTCAACTCCTTATCTTCAATATAAAAGCAAGCAAAATCATCAACAACTCCAACATGAGAATATATAGAAAACTCAACAAAACTCATCAAATACTGATATCTGCAATGCTGTAATAGATTAATAATGGTAAAACAACATACATGTAAGTATTAAAACTATTATCTAAACCAATGTAAATGTTTCAGAATCATATATCAATCACCCATTATCATCTACATAAAGTACCGTATACCAGCAATTTGTGTATATATTAAAAGTTATCTAAAACCTCAATATTAGCTTAGATAATAGTTTTAATACTTACATGTATGTTGTTTTACCATTATTAATCTATTACAGCATTGCAGATATCAGTATTTGATGAGTTTTGTTGAGTTTTCTATATATTCTCATGTTGGAGTTGTTGATGATTTTGCTTGCTTTTATATTGAAGATAAGGAGTTGACTGGTGTTGCTATTGATTCTAATCCATATATTTGATCATAATGAGCTGATTAAAAGCTATTTCGAGTAATATTTGAAGAATATGTGGAAGATAATTGATGTCGAGGATGTTGAACAAGGTGAAAAGTGAATTTTTTGAGATTATGAGAAAACAAAAGGATGATATTTTTTCAAACTTTGCCTCAATTTTTTAGACCCTATTAACAACCTCATCCACCAATAAAATAAAAATTTTTTCAAAATTTAGAAATTTTTTAGTTGAGACATATTTGTAAAACAAGGTAATTTTGGATGTATTAGATTTTTTTATATATTTTTCCGTAGATTTTAAATTTTGGTATCATTATGTAGCTAAGATTCTCAATTTTTATGTTATAAAAAAATTATTATCATTTAATTAAATGCACCGCCATAAATTAATACAGAAAAATGGTAAAATTTGTTCATTTTTTTCAACTTTGTGCGCAACATGCAAAAAGGAAAGAGCAAATGTGTGGAAAACACGTTGTAGTGCGAACATTGTTTTCTTTTTTTTTCACTTCACAATTAATTTTTTCAATTGCTTCTTCAATTTCATCTTGACCCGTAAGAAAAACTAATATATCTCCATCATCTTCCATTACATGAATTTGTATAACTGCTTGAACTGCAGCTTCAAGATAATTATTTTCTGCTTCCTTGGTATACTATAATGGGAAATATAGAGTTAATTCAATTAATTCAATACCTAACAAAGACTTACAAAAAATTCAACTTCATGTGTAAAACCGGAAATTTCCATGAGTGGACAGTTATCACAATATTTTTGAAATTGGACAGCATCAAGTGTGGCACTCATAACAGTAATTTTAATATCTTGTCGTTGTTACATTACTTTTTTTAATAGCCCATTCATCAATAATTATAACGGCATATTTATCTAATGTTGGAGAGTTTATAGCTTCACTAAGCAAAATACCATCAGTACAATATTTCAGAATTGTTCTTTCACTAACAAAATCTTCAAAACGAATGGTATAGCCGACTTCTTGTCCTAGCTGAAAGAATTTCTATTTATTTTTTATTCAAAATATTGGAAAAAACTTACCTCGACATTCATTTCATCAGCAACACGTTTAGCAACACTCGTAGCAGCAACTCGTCGAGGTTGTGTACAAGCAACTTGTAAGCGGACATCAGCAGTTGATTTCTGTTTGGCATATTCAGCACACCATTGAGAAATTTAAGTTGTTTTACCAGAACCTGTTTTACGAACTAATGTAATACATTGATTACGATCAAGCATTTCCAAAAATTGTGTTCGATAATTTCATGCAGGTAATTTCTTTCTTTTCTCTAGGATCTCCCAATATCTATTGCTATATGATTTTCCACTGCACATATTAATTGTTGACTGTTGAGGTAACATTTGAACAGAAACTAAAATGGGAAAGTGTTAATAGTGGAGACAAATATCAAAAATAAATAAAGGAGCAGCACGGAACCACGGATATACAAAGAGAAACGAAATTGATAGGCAAACATGAAAAATACGAAAATATCAAAGACAAGTATAGCTGCAAAATGGATATGCAAGGAGAAATGTTACACAGGATTTATAATCAATTAGTGTGTAAATTGTTTATTTTTGTTTTTATAACTGACGATTCATTAGATCATCATTAAATTGTAAATTACTATTAGTATTTGTTTTACACTGTTTCTTACCTTTTTAATAGAGAAAATATTTATAGACTTTTTTCGAACGGCAATTATTTCATAAATGCATAATATTCTATTAATGTTCTTTTTCATGACCTTCTATTTGTTGCTTTTAAGACTTCAAGTTTATAAACAGCTTTATAAAACTTTACGTGCCAGAGATGCATAAAAATATCTTAGTTACCATGGAAACATGCTTTCAAGGCGACGGCTGTCATACGTTTACGTTTTATAGCTTTTGATGCTTTTCTTTTCGTATTTCTTCGGTGTTCATGTTGCTGTTTTACGCAACAACAAAAATACAAAAAGAAAAGTAATAGTAGTAGTTTATAATGTCATTAAATTATGAAAATTTAAATTCTCCGAAATCGGTCAAACTTTCATCTCCCGAATTTTCGAAAGATGCTGAAACAGTTTCAACAAGTAGCAGCAGTAAAGATCAGCTACCAACTTCGAGTAAGTTTAAAAATCATTCAAGTTCAAAGTTAAACGTAACTGTTGCAGAACTTGTCACCAGAAATGATACACATTTTTACAGTCAATTTAATGATGATAAATATTTAAAAGAACAAAAAAATTTGCCATTTGTTTGTGGCAAGGGCGGTGTTGCATTACCGTTAAAGCTTGAATTGGCTGAACTTTTAAAAGATAAAGAAAGGATAAAAGTTATGTGTTTTACATGGAATATTAATAATAGGGTTTGTCTCCTATTTTTCAACAATGGTAAGATTTAATGAGAATTTTTAGTCGATAAGTACCATTCGATCAATAAATGAATTATTCAAGAAAATAGATCCTAGTGAGAGACCAGATGTTTTTGCCGTTGCTTTACAAGAATTACCATCTACGACATTGTAAGTTTTATAAAAAGCATAAATTGGCCCTTTTTATAGCTAAAGAAGATTCATTTAACAAAAATGTAAAAAAGGATGATTGCTTTTAGTTATTCAAAAAAGCAGCACTACATTGACAAATGATAGTAATCTAAAAATAAAAAAATGTATTTTTTCGTTACTATACAAAATGATAGTAATAAAAATTTTTCAGTTCTTCATTTTCATTTACTCTCATTTGTCAACACAGTGCTGATTTTTAAAGCCGATGAGAAACACATTAATGAGAATTGACAAAAAATAATTTTTAAATAGAATTTTTTATAGCTGAAAATATTTTTCCCTTTTTAGTCGATTTCATAATCAAATGGTATACGGAATTGAAGAATCAATTAATGAAACACATCGAGTTTTTTGTTGGGTGAGACAGTGGTCACAAATGTTAATAATTTTTATGAAAAAACATTTATGCTTGTACACTTCTCGTATGTTTTAATTTTACTCAATGTGTTGATGATAGTAAGCTTATTACAGGGCCTGAGTTTCAATTTGTCAGTTCCGGGGGGCTTGGAGTTGCAAAACCATTTCGAACGAAAGGTGCCATTGCAATTTGCTTTAGAATTCTTAAAACTTCTTTTGTCTTCATTTCATCCCATTTTTCACGTAAGTGCTCCGTTTTTGTTGTAGCTTAACCTTTTGTAAAATTTAGATGGAAATTTACGAAATAGAATCTTAGATTTTCGAAAAGCTTCAACAGCTTTTAATTTTCGAGCAACTTTAAGTCCACATTCGAATATCCGAGAAGATCATTCTATTTTTAATGCAGATCATGTGTTTTGGTTTGGTGATTTAAACTTTCGATTAACTCATCGTCTTAATAGTGATCAACTTGGAAGAGAATTTGGCAGTCAATTATTTATTCAAAGAAACACTTTTGAAAAGCTGTTGGAAAAAGATGAGCTACAAAAATGCATTTCAACAAAATTGGCATTTCATGATTTCAAAGAAGGGGTTATCTCGTTTCCACCAACCTATAAATTTGCAGTCGGAACACAATCTTATGCGAAGCATCGAGTACCTTCTTATACGGTATAAAAAGCAAATGTCGTTGAGTAATCAACCATAGTTTTTTAGGACCGAATACTATTTTGGTGTAAACATTCTGATAATATTCGACCAATCCGATATGATTGTGTTTGGCAAATTACAGTATCCGATCATAAAGCTGTTTATGGAATATTTTCTGTTAGAGTTATGGATCCTAATCGATCATTTGATACTAATGTTGCTTCATTAGATATTGTTACGCCGCCAAATCCAATCAAAGAACAAATATTTGTTGATCTTTAAACGGTCAATTTGTGTATATTTAGGTTTACATATGTATCCAAAGCTTATCGCTATTTTGTTTGTACATAAAATAAATTATTTAATAACCAGAGCATGTTGCAACAAGCTGCTGCTATAAATGAATTATGCAAATTTATTTCAAAGTTTAAGCATTCATTTTCTTTTATTCATTCTTCTCCGAAAAAACTTCATTTTTTTATCAAAAAATTTTTTCAAAACGTAAAAAAATCTGCCTGTGTAAATTACTGACATCTTCCACATCAAAAAAGTGTGACCAATTATTTTAAAAAGAATTTGGATTTAATGTGTTACCGAAGAAGAAAGAAGCACCCAACTAATTTAACTTCGAAATGTAATACACCTGAAAATTCTTTGATGAATAAGAACGAACCACCAACATCATCTGTACAGCAACCAACTGGAAGTGGAGGCGAAAATAATAATGTTGCAGCGGCGGGTAAAACGAATGATCCAGTAAGTTTTGTGTTTTGTTTAACGACAGAAAGTTAAATCTGTTCAATTTAAATATTTGACTTTTTTGTCGATTATTTACACATAAATCATTTATAGAGAATACAACCAATTGGAGCATCAAATCGACAGCCATTAGCACCAAGTAGTACACCAACACCAAAAACTCAAACACCAAAAGGTACATCCAAAGAAACTGAAAGAACAATACCGGGAACAGTCGAAGATACAAAATCAAAGGCACAATCAACTCAAAGTCAAATAATTCCTACAGCTGAAGCACCAGTGCCCCAGCCACCACCTCGTACACCACTTAAAGGTGAAAAGAAAAGTGTTGTTGTTCATAAAGGAGGAGGGGTATGTTCTTATTATATTTTGAGGTATTACATTACTTTGGATAACTGTAATTGTTGATCGTACTAATTAGGCAGTTACATGGATTGCTGTAGCTTTGAAAAAAACTTTTTTAAATATTTTAATTTTTGGGTTACTACAGCTTTAAATTGTTATTTCTTGAGGTTATTGTAATTTAAAAGCATTTTTTTGTACACTGTATTATATATGTTTTTTTATTTTTTAGTCACAAAGGAAGAAGCCAATAAGTAAACGACCAGAAGAATCAGAACATTTTGAAGAAGGTGAAGATAAATCAAAGGAAGATATTTCGGTGGATGATACATTGAAAGGAATTGGAACTGAAATGCCACATTTTGAAACCTAATATCATGTGTATGTGTATTTATCAATGTTGTATTCAAATTTATTTTCTTGTGTAACAAATAAAAAACATAACAAAAAACTTGTTTGTCATTAAAAATGGTGTACTTGAAGATAATTACGTTTATTTAAAACCTATTTTTGTTATTGAATAACAATGGGAAAATGTGTATTATTCAAGTGTTGGTCATCTTCTTCGCTGTGGACATTGTTATGTGTTATTCTTATTATTATGAAATACTAGTTTGATTAATTAGGTGTGGGAAAAAAAGTTGATTGAATTATAAATGTCTTTGAAAATGAGTACATAAATGTACTAGTTTGTGAATTTTGCCAAGTTACATATGTAACTTTATTTGAGTAAAGTGGGATTTATTGGGAGTGTCAATTACATTTCTTAAAAGGTGCTTGTGTAAAAAGTAGTATTTTTAAGTAAATCTAACAAAACGACATAAAACATTGAAATAGAGCTCTTTTGTAGTTTTCAGACAAGTAACAACGGTTTTCTTTCTGGTAATCTTCACAACCAAAGCACTGTTAAAGTGTTAGTCATTCTGCTCAACACGTACAAAAAATTTTCATTAACAGAAGTGCCTTATTTAAAATTGAATCCGGCTTATCTCTTCTGATTTGTTACAAAATGCAAATTACTACTTTACTTTCAAAAACCCATCTACACTTTTTTCATTACTTTCCAAATAAGGATTTTTTAAATTTTTTATTTCGCTTTTTTGTTAAAGTTAAAGAAAGAAAAGCTTCCCGCAGATTTTAAACGTTTTAATTTTCTGGATTTTGAAGAAAATGAAACTTGAATTTTATCTTCAGTTATTTCACATTTCTCCCAAAAAAAAGCACGCGCAAATATTCTCGGCAGGAGGCCAAAGTAAACGAACCAAAAAAAACGCGACAGAGGAAGGAACAAAGAGAGGGTGGCATTGCCGGAATTATAATGGAAAGTTTATTTTGTGAGAAGAAGGGTTTCCAAAATTGAAACTTTCTGGGTTGACGATAGCTGGTTTTAACTATGATATATGTATTAGAAACGATCTATGTAATAATGGGATTTCCTTAAAACTCTAGACATCTTAAATGCTAGACATATTTGGGAGCCCTTGTAGTTTTACCTTGAACCTTAATATTTACATACCTTTGGAAAAACCTTCTTTTTTCTGCAACATGGATGCAAAAATATTTGTTTATTTTTATTTTTATTTGTTTTTAAAACAAAACTGAATCCATCTTCTTTTTTCTTTCTTTCCGGTGTAAAATCATCGCCGTCCATTTACTCCATATATATCTTTTTCTCTTTCATCCAAAATAATTTTACTCCGTTCCTCTACTACTACTACTCTATCTTCATCTTCTTCTTCTTTGTTTAAAAGCAAAGAGGGCAGCAGCCAGCTTTTGTCCTTGGCCTCAAAAAGGAGAAAAAAGTAATGAAAAAAAAAATGAAAAATTAAAAAAATTAATCTAAGATTACAAGAGTCGTTTTTGATTTTTTCCCCCTCAAATCGTTTATACTTCTTTCTTTTCTGTAAAGTAAACCACCACTTTTTAATTAAAAAATTTTGTATACAAAAAATATTTTTCAAAAAGAAAACCATACATTTAAACTGCATCATTTTTGAAAGAAGATTTTTGTCGTGTTTCATCTATTTTCACGATCTTCTATTCTTTGATTTGGAACTTTTAATGTTGCAAAAAAGGAGATGATAAAACTTTTTAACGGATCTTTGAAAATACGATTCCTATCATTTTGTTTTTTATTCTTGCATTTTTTGGATTTCTTTTTTTATTACTTTTTTTAGTTTCACATTGTTTTGGTTTTACATCGATTTTGTTTTTGCACATCTTTGTTGCAACTGTATTAGGTTGTCTTCTTCGTTAAACAGGTTCATTATAAATTACTGTATATTTAGGCTCTTTTAATTTACAATAAATTCGATTGTTTGGATTGACGTTCAATAAATAAAAGTTTTGGTCAAGAAAAATGTTTTCTTAAGTGTTATAATCCGTTTTTGATCATTCATTCAACTGAATTCTTTGATCACTTTTCCCTTTCTTCTTCTATCTCGCATGTTGACAAAGTTTCACTTTTGTAGCGCTTAAGAAAATGAATAATCGGAACTCTTTTTATTCTTTTGAGTTTCAAAAAAGAAAAGTTAGGATATCAAAACTTTAAGCTTATTTATTTCTGCACCGAAAAAACTAGCTTCCTGGACTTTCAATCAAATGAAAGAAGAAAACAGGATATACAAAAAGTGCAATACTTCTTTTTCTCTCCCGTTATAGAGAAAAAAGTTTCTGAAAAAAAAGGAATAGATAAAAATTGAAATCTGAGATTATTTTTTGCATACTTCTGTAAAGATATTAAAATACAGTTTTCAGAAGTTTTCAAATGGAATATGTTTTGTGTTTTTTGACAAAGATTTAAAACTTATGTTTGGGTTCGAAATGTTTTGATCAGTTTGATTTCTTTCTTATATCCGTTTCTGGTTGTGTTTTTATTACTGCTTTAAATCTGGATTTTAAAATAGAAGATAAAAGTAGGTTGAAAGTGAAAATATTTGAAAAAAGGAGTTATTTGAGTTCATCCAACATTTTATTGGCGTGATTTCACTTTTTTATCGACATTGGATCTTTCTTATTTTTTTTATTTATCTCCTTTTTAGCTGCTTTTTATATACTATTTTATGATGCTTTTCGCATTTTTTTGATAATTCACGTGGAATTTGACACGTTTTGTTTAAATTTTTAATTGATTTGATGACATATGTAGTTTACTAACTTTACATCACTGTTTAAACGGATATCATTAAATGGTTAAAAAATTTATGCATTTGATACTACATATTGCTCCAACCACTTGTTTAAACTAAATTATTTAGCTTGTTTTTACTGAGCTTTGCCTTCCTTGTAAATGTTTGACTGTTTTTAAATCATCTAAAAATCAGCACTACAATGAAAAAATGATAGTAAACGCACAATTTTAAAAATTTATTTTTTGATTACTGTACAAAATGATAGTAACAAAAGTTTTGCTGTTTTGCATTTTTGTTTACTGTCGTTTGTCAACGAAGTGCTGTTTTTTAAATGTTCACATATTTTTAAACCTTCTTTTTTAATTAATAAACCTTTTTTAAAATCCTCCCTTCTAAGATATCCAACTTGTTTTTCTCCTGCTAAAACCTAATTAACAATAATTTTCATGTTTCATAACATTTTTGCTCAACGTTTCATCTTTCCTTTAAAAATCTGCGTATCTGTATAATTATTATTGCGTTATTTTAGTTTCTGTAAAAGGAGCGACATCCACTTGATTCTTTTTTTCTTATATACTTTTTTCGTCATACATCAAAAAATCAAAGGAGCCTTGGGCAAAAGTGGGACACTTAGGATAAGAAAGATTTCTTTGGTGCTTTTGGCTTGCGGTAACGAGTCTGCTTCGTTGTCGTCGCCTATCTTCTTCTTCTATTTTTTATGTTTTGGACTTGACTTGAAAAGCGTTAGATGGTGACGATGAAAAGTTTTTGAAGATATAATTATTGTTAATAAGAGGAGAATGAACGGACGTGCTTCAAAGAGGAAAAACCGACAAAAAATTTTTCGTATATTACTTTTTTGAAAGTGTTTTTATTATTTTTTGACAAAAGTATGAAAACACAATTTGGTATAAATCTTACGCATAAATACTGAATGGTAATGTTATAGTGCTGTCATTCACAACAAACTTTGTGGCATGCATTATAATTTTACTCAAATTGTTCATTTATCAGTTGATATCACTTTAATAATATTTCAGTTTAGCTAGATATAATCATTAAACCTCTGCCTTTTTTTGAAATTTTTTCCCAATCAGTTAAAACCAAAGTCATATTTTTTCCAATGTTGGTCGGTCATTTATACTCATATATTTTTTGCACCCGTTAAAATCAGATTTTTTGCGGCTGCTACTTTTTTAACCCTCTTTTTTTCGGTGATTTTATTTCAAATCGCTTCATATTTATATTTTTTGTTGTTGTTGTTCCTTAAAAAAGAGAGCGTCAGAAGCAAGAGAAGAAGGGTGAAAGATATTTTGGTCAAAAAATCTCAGTCTTTCTTCTTCTTCTTTTTTTGACTCAAGAATACTTAAGATTCTTTTTTTAGAGGGGGAACAAAAAGAAAGGAGCGCAAATGATGAAAATAACTCCTTGAATATGTGGTCATCATGAATGTTAAAGAAAAAAGAGGCTCTTCTCTCCCTCTTTTTTTTGCTTTTATCTAACTAAATAAGTTCATATAGCTTTTTTTCTCTCGAATGAATCAGAGCTTTCTTGACGATTGTGATTTCGGAGAACAGATTGATTGCAAAAATCATTTTTTGGTGTTTCATTGATTTTTAATGTTTGTTGTTGAAGATTTTGGGATTTATGAATAATATGTGTTTCATACAGTGATAACCAGACGTTACAACTTTGTCAACTGTTAATCACTGGTTTCATATTCTTACTCTATTGCTTACTACGCCTGTAGCTACTGCATATGGCATTAATATTTCTTTCACCATCTTGAGATCTATGCTTTCACGGATTGACCTCATCTACTTTTGTAAGCTATCTCATGGCTCTATAATTCTCTTTTTCTTTTCTTACATATTTCCAAAAATGTGTTCCAAAGAACGTTTATTAAATAAGCTTTAATTATTTGATTATAGAATTTCCTTAAGTATCCTAATTATTGTTTTCCCTTTTTATCGAACATTTAAAAACTCCGTTATGCAATCATCGTCTTTTTTCGGTCAAGTGTATTTCATCTTCTTTCATTCATTTTAACCCTCTCTTTATACTTTTTTTGTCCGTTCTGATTTAATTTTCTCTTTCTTTTCCATTGACTTTTATTCTAAAAAATAAATTCAAAGTAATAGTAAAAAGCCTCAATTTGGCGTTCCCTATATTTTTCTTTCCTTGCAAAAAAAAGTATAAATCAAAGCAAAAAGGCCGAAGTCCTTAGTTTTATTTTGCTTAGTAACGTCTTAAAAGTTCTATGGTATTTGTCTTACATCAGCATCGTTGCTTAAAATGCCAAAGCTTTTTGTCATATGCTGCCTGTTTTTGTTTCAATTTGGTAAAACTTAAAATTTGATTTTTTATGATTAATAAATTTTTTTCAATTAATCATTCTCAACTGTTCTATAATTTGTTAAAATTTCATTTTTGCTTAAAAATGAATCAGTATTTTTTCCATTTTTACCGGAAACAGTTTTTTCTCTTTTCCTGGAAATCATTCAAAGCTTTTGCATCTTTTACCTTTTAACGTTTTTTTTGTTTTTGAATGGTATCATTTTAAGAAAATTTTTGTAGGTTACTGTTTCAGTCCTTTTTAAATATTTTTGAATGAAATACCCAGATACCACTGTTTAGAATAAAACTTATTTGAGGTAGTATTGTTTTCTAACTCAATGATAACTATCTATCAAATTTTACTAATGACCTTTTTAATTTTTTTAAGATTGTATAAAACACTTGGCGACAGGTACTTTAGCTAAAAACCGTTTAAATTTTAAGTTTAAATCACTTTTTTTTAAAATATGTAACCTTTCACTACTTACTTTCAATGATTGAGGGAAAAGGTTTTTGCGCAAAAAAATTAGAATTTAAAGAGGGTGAAAGTAGCCGTCAATGAAAAAAAAGTTTTTTTTTCAGCAACGTGAATAATAATGAAGGAAGTCTAAAATGGAAAACGAAAAAAAGTGAATTGGTTTAAAATCAAGTGGTAGTAGATGAAGTTCGACGTTTTTGTGCGACGACTGTGGCGATCTTCATCAAGTTAAGAAAGCTTAGTGACCGAATAAAGCAGCAGCAGCGGCGTCGAAAAAGAAGAAAGTAAAAGATGAAATACTTGAGGCAAACAAGTTAACGAAATTATGTAGAAATGAGTGAATAAAATCATTAAAAAATTTTTAGAATTTTGTTTTTGTAGTAATAATTGTGTAAGATATGTAAAGTTGTTTTTAGCTGTATTACGATAGGTTGCCATTTCTTGACATGAAATCAAAACTATTCGAATTTTAAGTTTTGAGCCTTGCAGAAAGTTGCATACATAGACATGTGAAAATTTTCTATTAATTTTAATATTGTAAAACGTGGTACACTCCAGAAACTCCGATGCCCTTCTCTCAAACTTTTAACCTTATTGATTCCAATTTTCGTTGTTTTTTATCCTGTCCGAAAAAGCTTTTAAAGATTTATATTCTTCTTTTTTTCTCTTGTGGTGTACCAAATATAAATAATCATTATCCCTCTTCCAACCACCACCAACACTGCAAAAAAAATAAACGAACGGATCTATTCTAGTTTCTGTATCTATCATCATCTCTTCGCGCCCTCATTCTTTCTTCTTTTTCTTCCTTAATACTCTTTTTTTTCTCTTTCCAAGGAGCTGTTTCCGTACTACACAAAATTCATATATATATTTTTTGACAGTTTTCTTCCATGAAAGAGAGGGAAAAAGGAAACTTTTAACAGAAACAGATCAAACTTACTTACTTACTTTTCCTTCTCTTCTTTTAAACCCGATTCACTGATTTTGTGGTGACCATCAGAGAGATCAAAAAAATAATTTGTTTAATTTCATTTAACGGAAAAAATGACTACTAATATATTAATTATGGATAAAAAAAACTATCTCAGAAAAACTAGTTGTTCAAAAAATTAGAGAGGGATTGTTTTTTATTTTAATTCTTTCCTCAAAATAAAGCTTATTTCCTTTCATCACCATCTTCCTTCCTTCTTTACCCTTAGAAAATGTTTTTAATCCCACCCTCCTTTCAAGGAACACCTTCTTCCTTATATGTCCTACCATCTTTCCTCAATCATTATGAACCTTATTTGGATTTATGGAAAGAGTTTAAAGGGGGAGAAGATGAGTCTATCTATCTATATTTGAGCTTTTTTTTGCTCCAAATGGAACGATGAAAAACAAGAATGAGCAAGTTTCGATGCTTGCTTGCTTGTATGCTTTAACAGTCACTAATCTTTTCGTCGTCGATTTTTGCACTCTTTTTTTCTGTGATTTACTCCGTTCAAGCCGATTCCATCTATTTTTTGTTTTTCCGCTATTTTTCTGCTCTTTATAAAATCCTTAGTTTTAACCAAATATTTTCTTTCTGATGTTTCCTTAATATTTGACAAGTTCTTCTTTTGGTAAATGTTGATTCTTCTCTCTTCTTCTCTTCTCAAACTATTAAAAAAATGAATTAACAAAAGTCAAGTTCAAACTCCTGTGATTAAACTCTCATTTTTCCACTTACAATTTTGTTGATGATAAAGAAAAACATTTTCGTGCTTTATTTTCTTCTTTTTGCCATTGTAATGTTTGTTAAAGAGAAAGAGAGAAGAGAGTTTTTAATACTGTCACAAATCATTTTTCATTTTTTGACAATTATGAAAGAAATTTTAAAAAATGGCCTTTCCAAAAAACAGTGATGGATTGCTGTATTATAATTTCTAAAAGCTGTTGTTTTTTTTTAAATTTTTAGAGTTTTGATTTTTAAACAGTTTCATCATTTTGATAAATGTGAACTAAAAATACAGTATGATAAGTGTGATGTCTTACTACTTTTTGTTATTCATTCAGAATTTGAAGTGATCTCAAAAAGTTTTGCTGTTCTTTTAAAGTTGCGTAAACAAAAGCACAAGAAGATAATTATCGTTGAAATATAATTACTTTCTCAAATTACCGTTGCATCTACAGCCATGATCTTCAACTGCAACAATAACAAACATAATTTGGCATCTCTTCTTTTTCACACATTTGATCCAAATATAAACTAGTTTCTTCCCCCATTGTTGTATCTGATTCTTCCATCTCCAAAAACCCTCTCATAAAAAACTCCTTAAATCAATGTTTTTGTTAGATAACCGTTTTTTTCATCGTCTTCTTCTTCTTTTTATTGTCAAAACAAACCGATCTATTTCTTCGTTCTCTACAAATATCGGCAGATTTTTTTGTGTTTGATATTATTTGCGTATAATTTTGTCTACATTTATTTTGGGACCGGAAAGGCCACCATCACAATTTGTTTTTCATGGTTCAGCCCCTCATCTCTGGCAATAATGCCGACGCCGATATCTATCGCTATTTTAGGGGGATGTAAAAATAACTTTCTTTTTCTATCCAATAAACGAGAGAGACTGTCATCGTCCATCAAAAATAAAAAAATAACGTTAGACAGCAGCAGCTTCAAGGTTGCTGCGCATCCCATTCTTTTTTTCTTTTTCATATTTTGGCTTTCCAGGTTTTTCATTCGGGTTCTTGTGGTTCGGTCAGCAATGGTCCTCTTTCTGCGCAAACCTTTCTCTCCTTTTTCTTTCTCTTCACCAGTTAGAAACCTCGGCCAAAGAAAAACGTGCGTTCAAGCACTATGCAAATTTTTCACTCATATAAACAAGGTAAGGCTCCAAATAGGGGACACACACTATACTTACCCAAGGTGGTATGAAACCTGCGCCAAATCGATTTCTCTTTCCTCTCACTTTCCTTTTTTCCTCCATCTGTTTTTACCTTTTTATGACATTTTTCTTTCCATTTTTAGTGACAGCTTCTTCTTCTGGTGTCTTTTGTTTTAAGAAGAAGTCTATATCTAAAATTTGTTCATTGTTTTTTGCTAAATTCCTTCTTTTTCTTCCTGATTTTTTTTTTGTGAAAAAAGGTAAAAAACCAACACTTTCTTTTTTGTGTTTGAATTAGTTTTTTTTTCTTGTTTCAAACACAAAAAAAGTAGAGGAGGATTCATGAATGATCGCTCAAGCATTCAAAAAAGTTTATGGTAAGACAAAAAACTTTTTTTAGGCTTCTGTTTCAGTTGTTGAGAGGGATTTAAATTTGTATGGTGTGTTTGAGTTTTGGCAGGCATGTGCTTACTTGAACTTTGCCACCTTCTTTTGAGAAAAAAAGTTTGTGTTTTCATTCATTTTTTTTGAAGTCAGAGATCTGCTTCCGTGTTTTTGATTGAAATTTTGTGTTACTATAATTTTTGAATGTTTCATATCTCTCATTTAATTTGGCCATATTACATCCGAGTATTATATTATTCCCAGCTTTATCTTCCACTGATTATTTATTACTTTTTCTTCTCAACGAACACCCTTTGGCTATTTGCATCATACTTTTTTTTATATTGCAATTCCCATCGAATTTTTTTTGCTTGCTATTACTCACATCACATATCTTTTTCTTGTTTTCTTTAGAATGAATGAATCCATTCCAAAAAAATGTCTTGATTCATTTGATTATAAAAAATCCAAACATTTATTTATCAAAGAAAAACTTTGCGTCAAAAAAAGTTCTTCTTTTTTGCTGTTAATGTTTTTCTTGGGTCCTCGTTGGATGTTAATGCTGTACATCTATATGTATATTTCTTGAAGAAGCTTCTATTGTCTTTTCATTGCCAGAGGGGGTTTTCCTGCAAAGCAAAGAAGTAAGTCTCAAAAGACAAAAAAATGACTTCATTTTCTTTTGGTAGAGAACATGAGAGAGGGGAACTGGTCGGAGGAGTCTCACGCATTTGTCGTATTCTTTCTCTTTGATGTTGTTGACTGATTTTTTACGACAATTTAGCTTTTTAGAAACATTAAACAAAAAAATGCTTTTTGAGTGGATGATTAGAAGAAGAGAAGAGATGTGTGGTAGGAGACAATAATCAAAAGAGGGAAGAGGTGGACATTGTTTTAATGAAATTTTTAGAGGGAATAGTTAGCTAGTTAGTTAGTTATCCGATTAAACCTTCTTCTCATTTGAATCATTAGGAAAACTGGATTAGTATACATTTTTTTATCATTGATGATTCAATCATTAAAAGTTTACATCATTCCGTTCGTCTTTGAAGGGGGGATACTTCTCTTTGATCGGAAAGAGAAATTTGTAATCGGCTGGAATTATAAGAGATGAGAGGGTGGGCTTGATGTCAATGGAATCTCATGTCAGACATTATCATCTTCATCTTGAGTTGTTGTGTTAACAAATGTCAACATGTCAGAAGTAATAAAGTTATGTAAAGTCTAGTGGAAATTAATTTGAATCTTTTGTATAAAAAATAGTACTGTAGTTGTTAAATGAAATTACATTTCTGTAGTTGTGCTTCCACTAATCGGCTATAAATGTTTTTACACATTTTCTTTCAAATCCTTCATTTTTACTGAAATTTTTGTAAACAATAGTCATCGACTGCTATTACTAACGACTATAAAAAGCTTCTTATACCACTTTTGTTCAAAAAATAATCCCACAAAAATCCTTGTTGTTTATTTTCATTAATTAAATTGATTTGTTTTAGCCCTCTTAAAGACAAACCCATCTCTTCCAAATCTTTTATCCCCATCTTATAACTGTCTAGGGCATATGTTTTTTCCCCTCCTTTCTCCAAAAACAGTTGTGGATCTATTTTTTTGCTTGCTTTACATTGTTTTCAATCCTATTTTTTTTATTGACCTTAAGGCAATATCCTTTCCCTCGATTCGATAAGCATCGTTTTTTTATTATGTATCTGTGCTGCCAACATTCAAATGTCATCATTTTTTTATATGTTTTTGGACTCAATGTACTTTTGCGAGCAAGTTTTGTTTTCATTGAATAACAACCTTCTGTTTTTCTCGAGTCAAAAAATAAGAAGCCATTCTTCGATGCCTTAAAGGTTTGATCCTACCTTTTCCCTTTGACATTTCTTCAATAAGTCGATAATTGCTTAGATTAACATTTCTATTTTGAGTCAAAACTCAAAAATAATTCCAGAAAAGTGTCTTGTTTTTTTGAGAGTATTTTTTTGTTTAAATAATATTTGTTTTTCAAAACAAAAACATTCTTAACAATTTTTGTTTTGCATTTAAACAAGTAATTTTCTTTGCCAAATATTTTAGTCTGTTTCTGCTTCATTGGTGTCTGTTTTAAAACAACAATGATTTTTCTTTTTGCTTTATTTTTTCAAAGTCATATCCAATTTAGTGGAAATATCTCAATAGCAGGCGATTCTGGCAGCCTTATTTAAAGATTTCAGAAACTCGTTTACAGACCTCTCTTTTTTGATATGGCGGTCAACACGCAACTTTCTCGTGGCACGCAATATTTTGACCATTGTTTTTCCCCTAAAATTTTCGTAAATAAAACCCTTCATTTGTTTAATTGCAATTTGCGTGAAATCTGACAAGTTTTTTGTTTCAATAATGATAATCCCATTTTCTTATTTCCTTCGCGCCTGAAATTTCTCTCTTTCTCCCCTTTCTGCATTGGATTTCTCCCCAAATAACACAAAAATAACTTTTAATAATGACTACATTGCAGCAAAATGAAGTTCGAACATAAAATTTTAATAATTCCGAAATAAATCATAATAAAATCTGTCTCCTCTCTCAAAATTTATGAGAGTTGTCTTAATTTTTTTCCCGCCACATTAAAAACCTATTTTTTTTTCATTTATTCATATCCCCCCTTATATTTCCTCCAAAAATGATTTTTTTTCAAATAGAAGCATGTGATTGCGCATTTTTGAGATCGTTATCGATCTCTTCTTCTGTCTCCCCCCTTGCGCCCATTTTCATGCCCCCATCTTTGTTTTTGAGACGATCGAATTTTAAATAAATTTTCTTATTATTTTTTGTGTGTAAAAAACGTATATATCATTTTTGTATTATTAATGATGGCTAATTTAATTCTCTCATTAATGCTTTTCTTTTCGTTTTTCAGATATATTTTCATTGGTTGCCCCTATTTTTTTGATTTAAGTTGGTCACCTTCTGTATCCAAACGGCAGCTACTCCTGAAGAAGAAGGAGAAAAAAGTTTTTTTAAAGGATTCCGGAAAGAGCCTTTGAGCTCATTTCCCTCCCTTCTCGCTTTCCCTCAAATTATTATTATTATTTTTTTAAAATTGAATTACTGTAAGAATGTCTTCATCCCAATACGCAGTAACAGGACATCATTTACATTCTCGTCAACAGTCTGTTAATTCTTCTGCTGGTGGTGGTGGTCTCCTGCTAATACCCGCAAATAATCAAGAGCTAACAATTATGAATGATAGCCCTTTGCCATCCCTGGCTGGAAGTGAATTAACTGAATCTGTAATTAATTTACAAATCTTTGTCCCTGAACTTCAAATTCAGGTTTGTTTATTTTTGAATTTTAACGATTTTGGACTCTTTGCTTTTACAACTTATTGTGGTGCTGAAATTTTCATCAAGAACTTTTATTAATTCAAATCGAATTTCCAATCGAGCCCACTTCCAAAAAAACCCTTTAAAATTCCACTTTTATTTTGCCGGTAATCGGATTGATTACTTTTTAGAACTCCTTCAAAAAAGCTTAACAAAAACTTTTATTAAATAATTCTTATTTTTATTCCGTCGTTCAAACTTTTTAAAGCCTGTTTTAAAATAAGTTTTTTTCTTCTGCAACTACTCATTTTCTGCTGACTCAAAAATAAAATTTACACTTGTAATTTTTCGAGGCAAAGGTTTGGTCAGTCATGGCCGAGTGAATTATCTCTTCGTTGACGACAACGATGACAAAATTTTTCCATTCTTGTATTCCTTTTTATGTCCCCTTTCCCCCCTTTACTTTTACAATTTTTGATTGTTAAACTTAAACTGTGCGAACAACAACAGCCGTCAAAACTTTAGGGTAAACAATCGTTCCATTTTTTTCTTCTTAAAAATGAAAATCTTTGGTGAAAAAGGAGGGAAAAAAGCGCGGAAGCAATAATGCAAAAAAAGGGAAATGCTAATAACGACATTTTTTCTATCACCTTTATGTTTTTTTTCAAAAAAAGCCTTTGCAAATTTGAACAAAGAAGTTTTTTAAATGAGAAAAAAATAAGGTTTGGTCATTTTTACGCCATCGCAAATGGAGCGTTTACAAATATTGGCATCTATTTCTTTAAATGTTTTTTTACCAGAGAAATTTTGAAGATACAAAAATAGTATTGAATGTTGACAAAATTGTGAGTAAGAGATATTTACCTAAAAATTGCATAATGTGATTGTATAACAGGAAGGAACAAACAAAGAAAAAATAAGGGATTTGCATTTGATTTCAAGTTCAACAAGTTTTCGCTTCCGATAATAGTAATGCAACGATTTGCTAGAAGCAAACGCTTTTATTTTATTTAATATATAGTTACTTCTGTCAAAGCTTTGATAGGGATTCAAAATTATCGAGCATGTGCAGTAGCTAGGGTGCCATGTCAATTGCTTTTAATGATACGTTATGTTTGTCTAAAAACTAACCAAAAAAGTAATTTTTTACTAATAAAATGACAGATTACCTAACGTTCATTTTTTACCCATATCAAAAGTGTCAACTCTCCTTCAACTTGACCAGCACTAAAACATTTCATTCAAGTTCAAAGCCAAAAAACCCAACACCTGTTTATTATTTTTCCTTCAAATCCCCATTGTTTTTTTATTACTAAATCCCTTCCAAGTTTTTTTTGTCTTTCAAAAAAGGTACATTAGTTTTTATACACATACATATCCATTTCAATTTTTTTGGGGTGTTCTTGTTTTGAACGAACAATTAATACAATCTTGTTTTTTTCTATTTTAAAAAAGAGGGAAATATTTCTTACAAAAATAAAAATAGTTTCTTTTTTGTGCTTGCAATGACCAATTCTAAATCAGTTTTTTTGTATATATTTTGATATCTCTCTCCCTGCTTTCATCAAAACCATCTCAATTATTTTCATGTTTTTTTTTCAATCTCTCCTTTGATGTCTTATTTGTTTGTATGAGAGAGAGAGGAGTCTTGAGGAAAGAAACTTTTCGTTTTCCGATTGAACTAAAATGACCATATAACTTTGTTTCATCCAAAAAAGAAACCCTTTTTTTATAAATTTTATTTCATTCACCGGGTGTTTGTGTTTCTGCTTTTGTTCCCCCTTCCATTTTTACATTTGACCAAAAGGGACGACGATTGACTGACTACTTTCCTTTCTTTCTTTCCATCTTGCGTACCTTTCTTCTTTCGAAGAAATTTGAAAGAAATATCAAAGAAAAATTAGAAATATCGGTCCAAGCTTTTTTTCCCGCTTCCATCATCCATCTACTACCATCACATCATCGTCACCATCATCATCGTTCCTTCTCCAACTTCTTCGTTGACAAAAAAGCAATCTTGATTCTGACAATCTTTTTTTTCAATTCTTTCTTACATCGTTTTTGATTGAAAAATAATAGAAGAAAGAAATTTGGGAGTTTTAAAAGTCAAATTTTTGCTTAATGCTTTTATATGAAAAAAAGCAATTTTTTTCTAATTTGGCGAAAAAAAGGGATTTAGTTCGTTTTTGGAGGAGACAGAAAAAGAACGGAATGAATGAATAGGATGATGGAGGTTTCAGCATCAGCAGCAACCATGATTAGGTCGAATCAAAAACTTTTTTGTTTGTTTCGAGTTTTTTGCCCCCATCTAAAAGTAGCAGAGTCCATTATCGAATAAATTTTTAACGCATTTTGCTGGGTTTAATTCATCTTTTCCATTTTCAGAAATGTTTGACTGTGCCACTCGATGAAATAGTTTGGGATATAAAGAGAAAGTTATTTGCTGCTTTACCACAGGTTTGTTTTCTTTCTTATTATTATTAGAAATTGTTATTACTATGTTTCTATCTTTTTGACATTCCGTTATTATCAATGATAGTAATCTTAAATTGATTTACTCTCTTTTGATAGTAATTCAATTTTCTAAAAATCCTTATTTTTGTTACTATACTTTTGCAATAAAAGAGCTGAAAAACAGTGTTTTGTCTTTTTTGTCGACCATGTTTTTGCATTAAACTAAGAACTATCAAAAATAGATCTTTTCTTTTTCCTTAAAGCTTTAAAAGATATATTTTTTAAAAATTAAAATAATAATTTTGACAGTCCTGTCACGCTGCTTATAAACTTTGACATCAACAAAGTTCTCTTTTGACAGATTTTTTATTGCATTTTTATGAAGCTTTTAAAGGAAGAAAAATCAAAGGAGAAAAAAAGCAGTTTCCTTTCTTTCAAATTTATTATTATTTCTTTGATCATATAACCCTGCACTTTCCCCTTGTGGGGACCCCTATAATCGATACAAAACCATTTTTTCTCTTTTTTCAGTGTTCTTATTACAAAGCTATCTATTCTACGTACAGTACACATTTGAGAAAGAAGGAAAAATCAAAACGATTGACACTTTCGCTTACACACTTTTTTCTTCTTCTTCCTTTGACCATTAAAAAAAAACGCTTTCGGTTTATCTGGTGTAAGAAATATTCCTTTTGGACTAAACGCTATCGCATTGAATTTCATCCGTGTCAATAAAAGTGGACGTCAAAAAATCACAGTTCTTTTCCGAGAAGAAGTTTTCCTTAATTTTCGTTTTTAAATTTTTTGGATTGGGAAGAATAAAAATTAAGTTTTTTTTTCGAAAATAATGAAGAACCGAGATAATCTTATGCACTCAAAAATCTTTCTCTCCTTCCTACTTTTATGATGGACATTATTATTCTCTTAATTAAGCGCGAAAAATTTTATAACTGTTATTTTTTCGAAATTTGTTTATTAGCTTTTATGACTAAAGAAAAGAGAGAAAAGAAATTCTTTTTGTAAAAAGAATTACAAAATTTATTAGATTTTTTGACATAGTTTCAATGGCCCCAATTCTGAAATAAAGTTCCAAAAAGTTTTTTATATTGTTTTTCGGCTTCAATGTCAAATTTAAGACTATGATAGGTGTATGTGAATGTGATAGTTGCTTTTTGAATACTGGAAATGAAGCTCCTAAAGCAATTACCCTCTTTCAACTTTAAACAACTTAAAAAAAGTGATCCTAAAAGTAATCATCTTTGTTCTGAAGGTCACGAACATTTTCTGGAATCCCCTTTTTTTGAGCAACTTTTACTTTTCTTTTACTCATTTCTAACTAGGACTTTATTTTTTGGCCGTGACCCAAAATTTTATACCATAATTTAAAACACAAATAAATAACTGTCTTTTTTGGCTTCTTTTTTAACACCAGAAGCAAAAATAGATTTATTCTCATTTAGTTTCTTCCTTCTAGGTCAATTGTCATTCCGTTACAAATAATAATAAAGGCCACTTATGTCCTTTTAAAAAACTTTTTCTAAGAAGTTTTATTTTTGATTTATGTTTTTGTGTTTTGTAACTTCTTCGAAAACCTTTGAAGGTTTTTGAACTAAATAATAGATTCCCCTCGAAATTTTAGGCACTTCCACAGTCATTTAATTTTGGTTTATTTCTTCCACCTTGTGACGGTAGAGCTGGAAAATTTTTGTTAGAAGATCGACCAATTCGTGATTATCCATTTCATGATTGTGTTCCATATTTAGAGGTACGTTTAAATGTTAAAAAACACATTGAGATCATCTGAAGGGTTAATGAAAGCTAATTTCATGTTTTTTTAGTTAAAATTTAAAAAACGCGTTTACAAAATGTTAAAATTGGATGAAAAAGCGCTGAAACAAATGCATTCAAAGTCTAATTTAAAGAAATTCATGGATTATGTACAAAACAGAAATGCTGAAAAGGTTGAAAAATGGACTGTCCAAGGCATTGATCCCAATTTCCATGATTCACAAGGAGAAACGCCGCTGACCCTTGCAGCGGGAATTCCAAATAATCGAAATGTTTTAATTGCTTTGGTTGGTGGTGGAGCACATTTGGATTTTCGAAATTCAGAAGGCCAAACTGGAATGCATAAAGCTGCATTTTTATCGATAACAGAAAATGTTAAAACTTTGTTAGAACTTGGTGCATCACCAAATTATCGGGATCCTATCGGTTTAACACCGCTGTATTATTCAATGCTCACAACTGATTCCGCTGATAGTGTTGCAGAAATCTTGTTATCTGAAGCTGCAGAAGTTGGAATTGTAGATATGCATGGGAATCATGAACTGCATCAGGTATGCCTCTTTCTTTGTTGAGAATTGAGAGGGTGGAAGAAAGAAAAGAAGAAAGGTAGTAAGTTAGGATCCTTCTTTTGAAGGATTGTTGAAAGAAAAAAACTTGGTCATGGACTTTCTTCTTTTCAAAAACAATAATTACGAATCAGCGTAAAAATTTTCAAAGTCATTTTTTTCTTTTCGAAATTGGATGAAGATTTTTAGTGTCTACTGAATTTTGAATCATAAAATTCTATTTTAGGCTTGCAAAAACGGTCTCATGAAACACGTTGAACATTTGCTGTATTATGGTGCAGATATAAATGCCCAAAATGTTAATGGTAATACACCTTTGCATGTTTGTGCTGTCAACAATCGTCCAGAATGTGCAAAAGTGTTACTTTTTCGTGGTGCAGATCCAACAATTACAAATAAACAAGGTCAAACGGCTTTACATGTATCACATATTGTTGCACATTTAGCTGTTGCAGAAATTATTCAACAACATAATCCTACACAAGCTGGTACGTTTTGCTTTATTATTATTTTTAGATTTTTTAGGATTTTTTGAACATGAAAAATAATACTGGCACTTTCTGTTGACCTTCAAAGAGAAAATGACATAATTTATGAGTTGTTTTTTGCTTTGCTGAAAAACCAATTCTTCTTGTATGTCAATGAGGCTCCAATGAAATTTAGAATAATAAGGGCAAGGAATGATTTCACATTAAAATTGAATTTTTCAAAAAATTTCTTACAAAAACCGCTGTCTATATTAGTTTTTTTTTATTTGTTGGATTAAAAAAACATGAAGGCGGGCATTATTCTTATTAGTATTATTATTATCCTCTTTATTCTATCACTTCTTCTCTTTCCTTTTTATCCTTTTTCTTCAACAACTTCAGTGTCTGCTTCTTCCTTAATAAGTTTCGCGGAAACGCTTTCCCACACATCCTCATCTTCTCTTTTCCTTTCTTCTTCATCATTCAACAACAAAAACTTCTATCCAATCTATCATCATCATCTCCTCCTCATCAGGCAATAATGAAATGAGTGGATGTATTTTGTAATTCGGCTGCTGTTAGTTGCACACGTTTTTATTCTTATTGCTTTGAATAATAAAAAAGTTTTTCTTAAAGTAATTCGAACAAAAAACCCCTCTCTTTTTTTATTCATTGTTATTATTGGGTTTTTCTTTTTGACGAGATTGATTCTTTCAATCACGTTTACAAAGATTTATTTTAAAAAACTTTGGATTAAACCTTCTTCGTATTTTTGTATCCATTTATCTATCCATCCATCGACAATCGAAATATATCGGAGAATATCTTCTCTAAGTGATTGAAGAAGTGTAATGCTGCCCTTATCAACATCACCCTCTTCTTCTACTTCTTCTTCAATGAGGGTTGAGTTAATTCCCCCTCAATGCGTTGCAGCCTTTAACTCCGCTATTTCGGCGGCGGCTACTGCTAATACCTTTTCTGCGCAAAGTGGTAGTAGCAGTAATGGAAAAGGACAAAAAGCTGCTGCTGCTTGTCCATCATCATGTTGTACTTGTTGTTGTTATAGTACTACTACATCGCTTCTTACAACCCAACAACATAGCAAAAGTCAAAGTAGTATTCCATTTTTCTTGACTCAATCATCTAGCGAAACGTCTTCTACTTCTTCTTCATCGTTTTTTGTTTCAAAAAAACAACAATTTCTTTCTTCTGCTTCTTCTTATGCAACTCTTCAACGACCAAAATCTATATCCACATCCCATATGATGTCAATGTATGCAACACTTGGCCGAAAACCTCCATTACCATTTCATCATTCAAAGCCCCCTCTTCCATTTCCAGTTCAACAAGTGCCAGTATTTATTTATGATTCAAATCCCTACCTTCCACCAAAAGAGTTAAAACCTATTTCAATTATTTCAGTACCATATCGTGGAGCACCAAAATATTCAACTCGTCGCCGTCTAACAAATCCCATCCTTCGTCGACGCTCGCTTAGTCAATCTTCGATATGTTCTGCTCAATCTGAAAGATATCAAACTCCACAAAATCTTCTTCGACAGCAACATTCACATCATCCCCAGATGGGTTTAGCTTCCCCTTCACCATCATGTCTAACAATGTGTCCAAGTAATGCTGGCAGTACTGGAGAATATGGTACGTTGAGACGATATGCACCTGATGCAATACCAACAGCACCTCGTGCTGGATTCGAGTAAGTTATCTTTTTGTATTTGAATTTTTGAAACAACATTCATTTATTTTTAGACCAAATGTGCCGAGAATCCTGGTAATTCCACGAGGACCTAAAGGATTTGGCTTCATACTACGCGGGGCAAAACGTAAACACATTCATCCAACACATATGATATCACAATAATCTTATTTTTAGATGTCGATTCAGAAGTTGAATTTGAACCAACACCTTTATGTCCTGCTTTGCAGTTTTTTGAAGGTGTTGATATGTCTGGAATGGCAATGAAAGCAGGCCTTCGACCAGGAGATTTTTTACTTGAAATTAATGGTGTTGATGTAAGATGTGCAAGTCATGAACAAGTTGTACATCTCATTCATCAATCTGATGACACAATCACCCTTAAAGTTATTACTATAGATAACAGCCCAAATAACGGACATTATGGCCCTGGTATGAATGGAGGAACAATTCAATCACGTCGAAATCATTCCGTCCCTAGAAATATCCTTCCACCAATGCCCCCACAACGCCATCCATCTACGAGCTTAAGCTTTGCTCGAGGTGGTCCTGTTCAACAAGCTATGGGATTTTCAAGTAAGTGTTTTAAATCTCTATTTTCTGGCGGGAATGGTGTAATATTAATTACCACTTTTTTCCTTTAACTCTCTTTTTTGGGTTTTTATACTTTACTATCCCACCCTTTCTTTTCCAGTGGATGATTCATCCTCTTCTTCATCCAACAATAACTATTTCTTGGAATCTACTTTCAATAACAATAATACTACCCAACGATTTTCAACAACTTCTTCTTCTAAATCAATGGAAACATTGAATCCAGATTCTTCTTCCACTTCTTCCTATCCTTCTGCTAATAATATTACTATTAACTCTTCAAACAATGAAATACGTTGTGCTTCAGTGAAATCTCGGCCAACAGCATCTCGCCGAATCTCTGCTGCTGAACTTGAACATTTAATGGTTCGACAGGGCACCAGTACTTCCTCCCAATTTCAACCAATCCCTTATAATAGTAATAATCATGATCAGGTTTGTCATTTCCTTCCCACAAAGCCTTTTTTGTGTTTTTTTTTCTTGATCCTCTTTTTTGTGCTGCAGCAAATTCAATTAAAACAAAAAAATGAAAACTGTTTGCGCTTCTTTTTTAAAACACATGCAAAAAATGAAGATGAAACGATTTTGTTCTACTTTTAAAAAAGACTTTTTCTTTCTTTCTTTAATCTCACTCATGAGTGACCGGTCGTCTTTTCGGTTGCTTCCTTCCCTCAGGGGAAGAGAAAGAGATTTTTTTTATCGAAAATTACAAAAGTGCTTTTTGGTCATAAGCATGCATGCACACATGTTCCAACTGGTTCTTTATCCTACCGCGTTCAAAGCAAAAAAAGGATTTCATTGTTTTTTCTTTCTTTTTTTTCGAGCACTTATGTCAAACAAAAGTTTTTTTGCGCACAAATTTGTCTCTTAAAAAAAGGAATTACTACTGTTTTTAAACAAATTTGATTGACTGACTTATTATCCTCATGAATGTACAAACAACTATTCCAAAAAAGATAGCAACAAAATACAAAAGAAAAACAAAACTGATAATTTTAGGATATCAATGGTCCAAAAAAGTATACATCAGTGGCAGATATGAAAAGAAAGAAGCAACGTGGAATGCCATCACCATCCCTTCAAAGCAACAGCGGTATATCCCCGGGCCAAATGCATGGTCTTCCAAGAACTCCATCATCCGACAACAATCATTATTATGCAACACAACAAATGAAAAGTTTTAGTAATTCAAGTCCAGATTTGCAACAACAGTCATCACATCATGCAAGAAAGCCATCTACTGATTCCCAAATGACAGATTACTCAAGTTCAAAACAACATAGAATTTTACGTCCAAAAACTCCTCCCCCACCTCCTCCACCAATGCCACATCAAAATCTGCATCAACATCAGCAGCAACAACAGCAACATCAAGAAATTTATGGAAGTTCTCGAGAAGTTGAAAGTACTTATGGTCAAGCACCTCCTCCACCACCACCACTTCCAGACAGTTCAATTCCAGCTGTTCGAAATGCTCCCCCTCCACCACCTCCACCACCTCCACCAAATTTTCTTAAATCTTCAACTCCTTTGAAAATTGAAGCCAATAAACCTGCGTCAAAAACAGCTCCAGAGCTTTCAAGCAATGGCACAATTACAGCTGAAGCGTTGACATCTGTTCGATTAAAGCCTGTTCAATCATTTCAAAATGATAACAACAATAACACATCAAAGCCAGCTGCAAATCCAGGGCCAAAAAAGTCCTTGGATTTTGATGCCGATTTAAGAAATGCCTTGGCAAAACGGCGAAGCAAAGTTGGTGTTGAAGAAAATGATCACAGCAGAGCGGGAACAATTGTAAGAGATACAAAGATTACAACTGAAACAACCGTCGTTGGAAGATATGGGGGCTTAAGTTTAAGGGAATCAGTGCGAGAAAATGTCCAAGTTCCTGTTATTGGGGTTACAGGAAAGCAGGCAGCACAACATTCACCACCTAACTTTGCAAATAAAAAAGATTCCGGGTAGGTTTAAAATTAGAGTTTGTTGTAAAATAACATTCTAACAAAATCATTTTAGGTATACATCATCTCGAACATCCCTTGAACCAAGTGAATGTGGAGATGATTCTTCAACAATGATAAATGAATCTTCAAATCCATCATCCAATTCATCAACAACAACAATCCGAATTCCTGATCAACCAACAAGTGATCATCGAGTAACACTTATCAGTCAACAGCTAGAAGATACATATGGCACAACTTTACAACAACAGCAGCAGAGAAAGCAGCAACAACAACTTCATGCAGCTAAAGGGGGCATTAATCACGACAATGTAAGTTAATTCTCTAGCTTTTAACAATAACTTTTCTAAAAATTTGCTTTGATTTTTGCTATACAGAAAAAAGCTTTTGTTTATTATCTCTTCCAAAAACTTCTTTAGAAAACTTAATTTTATTTATTTCTTTTTACTTTTTTCTTATTTTTGTTATTTGCGCAGATTTCAATTTCTTCGACGATTTCGAATTTTTCTAATCAATCTTCATCAATATTACGAAATACCGATACTTCATACGGGGTTACTGTAACAACGGAAACAGAACAACAACTGATTTATAAACATTCACATCCATTTGGTTCTCGTCCCCTATATCTTGAGCCAACAACTCGAACCCCACCTGTTGATTATGAAGATCCAGATAGTGGTACAGGTGATTCAGATCATGATGATCGATCGGCTGCTTCCTCATCTGGTACTGCAACAATTTCATCGACAAATACTGCTGAAAATGATGTAATGAATTTCTGTAAGCGCTTTTCTCTTTCTCTTCTTCTTTCGGCACTTCTTGCTTTTATTCATTTTTTTTTTGCATTTTTGCAAACATCTATTTTTTATGCTTTGGTTTCTAAAACAAATAGTTTCTGCCATGCAATAACATTTGCTTCAAGGTATTAAATTTGTATTTTTAGCATCTACGACCACCACAACCATTAACTTCCGGAGTAAGGAGTTAATACATTGGAGTATTGAAGATGTCATTGAATGGCTTTCCCATCTTGAATTAGATGAATATCAAAATGCCTTTATTAAACGAAATATTCGGGGATCAGATTTAATTAATTTTGATCGCACGAAATATACCCAACTCGGTGTTACACGAATTGCTCATCGTCAATGTATGGAAGAAAGCATACGTACTTTTATTTCCGGTTAAATCTATCTGTATACATAAATATTGTTTTATATGCTCCAACCTTCCCTCCTTCCCTCCCTCCCATGTTATTTTCCCAACAAAAAAAGCAGATACATTCAAATCTTTTTTCTTACAAATTTTTAATTTTAGTTTTTTATTGGTCTTTAAAAAAATATTATAATAGTTTTAAAACAAATGTTTATATAAATGTTTTTTCTTTCTTCGTCTTTGAAATTTTTATATTTTTGTGAAACAAAAAAATATATTTTGTGTGAATTTTTCATTTGTTATTCTTATATTTTTGTTCTTCAACTTTTTAGCATTGAAGAAAAATTGAATATATATTGTATTAAATGTTTAAAAATAAAATTACTGTAACTTGTAAAAAGAATTTAATAAAAGTTATGGAAAAATGGTGTGTTGAAAACATTTGTATTTTACAACAATGATAGTGAAATAAAAACACAGTATTTTTTGAAATAAAATAGATAAATAGAATGACGTTGCTTAACAAGGTTCTATGCCTTGGTATAAAAAGTAAAAAATTTCACAGCATTGATAGTTTTGGAAAAGTTTTGACGTTCTTCAGCCAGTTGAATCCTTAAACATGATGTTTTATTATTGCTGTTATTTGTCGCATCAAAATATTGTAAAAATTCATTGCTTAATCTTTGTTGTGCAATTTGAAAATAGGGGGTTGAAAGGAAAATATCAAGTTCAATTTGAACATTTTTAGATGATTTTGTCTGAAATCACCTAACGATAGTAATAGATTATATCCCGTTAATATCTTACTGTAATAAAGTTAGCCAAACTTTCGGCATTAAAATCAAAATTATTCAATTTAATTTTAAGCGACTGAAACTTTCCAGGTTTACAGTATTTATGCAAATCATCTAGCCAAGAAATATTTATTAAAATATTGCTTTCATATAACTCAATTCTTACAATTTTTGGAGCCATTTTCATAATTTCATTAAATGTTACAAACGATGAGGTTAAAGTTAGATTCCAACAATATAAGCCTCGAATCTTGCATGAAAAAAGCTGGAAGAATTCATTTGTTGATAGGCTTACAAAAGCTAAAGATATTTGTTTTGCTTTGATTATAACTTTTGAAGTCAATGAATCAAAAAAGCTCTTATTGTAGAAAGTATTCACATATTCTATTTTAAATTCTCCATCTACAACAATATAATAACTGCAATTTCGCATAAATGGAGTACGGCCAATTTCCAAATCTTCACAACGCTTCAATGATTTAAGATCAATAAAATTGAAAGCCGCTTTGTTTAAAAATTTAATAAAATATTGTTCTTCTGCACTGAGTGTTGACAGAAAGCGGGATAATAAAACATTATCAATGGTGGGAAGGAATATGCTAGATTCTAAAATGTACTAATGAATAAAAATGGCAAGATGCTTGTGCTGTACCTTTAGGCCTATTAGGGCAATGAACTTTTGCATGTGATTCTAGGAAACAGTCAAAATATTTTTTTATTTTAGAATTATCGGTTGTCATTGTAATTACAAAAAATCGACAACGAAAAAGATAATTTTTAGTTCAACATAAAAATATTAACGCATTATAGGGGTCAGCAGTGAAGGGTAAGATTTTAAATAAAAATTTATTCGAATGACCGAAAACACTTGTAAGATGTTTCCAAGGCATTTCTCTCAACCCCGCAGCATAAATAAAAAAATACATTCAAATTATTTAGCAGCAGCAACAACATTAAAATATTCTAACAATAGTTTCGACAGTTACTTAAAATTCAGTTTAAATGGTCGTTGGGTAAATAACTTTATTGGATTAAAAAAGCATAGATATCTATTGATGCTTTTATTATAAAATAAACACCACTTGATATAAGACAACTGAATGAGTACCCCCTATTTCCCCTATTTTGTATTAAACATTTTAGGCAATTTATCGTTTTATGTTATCGAAGTAATTGTTAAAATCTTCTTAATGTAAAATTTAAGCATTTAAAATTCTTCAATAAAAGTTGATGTTTCTCAGTTAACAAAATTGATAAATGTGGAATTTGATCTTCTTTTGAAATAAATGGATCAAAGCACTGCAAAAACTTTTGAGACAATTTTTCATAAACGTTTTGGAAATCTTCTAATGCAATATAAAGCCGAAGAACAATTTCTACATTTTTAATACATTTTTCCTAAAAAAACTGTAAATTGTATAAAATAAAGAGAATTGCCGTCGAACCTCGTTATTACCTTTACCTCGATCTAACGTTGTCTTTGTGTGGTCCCTTGAAAAACGTAATAACGAGGTTTGACTGTATTTTAATACTTTAATATTAAAACAACAAACCATCATAAAAGTAGCTAAACTTTCAGTATTAAAATCAGTGTCATAAATTGTTGCCGACAGTTTTTTAAACTTATTCCCACTTTTGTATTTAATGAAATCATCTGGCCATGTTTTTCCCATTTCGATATTTGTATTTGTAAATTCAATAATTTCAATATTTGGCGTTCTTTTAAGGATTTCTTCAAACGGCACATATGCCTTAAAAGCAACGCGTCGACATCTCATTATTTTCGTACAGTGCGAAAGCAAACTTAAAAACATATTTGACGAAATTTTGTAGGATGTTGGGGCAACATCAACAATTGATGTCCTTTTTATAAAATTGGGTGGAAGTGAAGATAATGAATATCTGTATCCCAAGAATCCAAAAAATATAACAGGAATGCATTCAGTATGATCCATATACTCAGCGGGAGAACACCAAAATTGTTTCAATGTGGTTGGCTCTATTAGATTAAAAATTTTTGGATACGTACATGCTAGAAGTAATTGATCAAATTCATCTAATATTTTGATAAAACGTTGTATTAAAACATTGTCAATATTTGGAAGGAACAGCGTTGGAGCTAAAGGTTATATCTTAGGGGGCATTATTTTAAACAATTAATACCCTTTAATCTTTCTGAGCAGTAAACACTGTGATGAGCTTTTGAAAAACAGACATAGCATTTACGCTTTAATTCACATTCACTTACATACCCCTGAACGAAAGCAGTCTGATGAGGCATATTTCTTAGAACACGTGTATAATGTATGAGATTTAAAGGAGTCAAACATATTTCGCAACAATTTTTTGATTTTGTAAATACTTTTCGGCATTCATTAGAAACATAAATATCACAATTTTGTGATAAATGGTATAAAGAATTACAGAAAAAACAGGACATATTGGTGGAAAGAAAACATGAAAAATGTACAGCGATTTTTTTGTCAAATAAACAGCCATGGATCAATACATTGATGAGCAGATGTTCATAAACGGCAAGGATGAATGAATGATTGTTGCTTGTGTGTTATAAAGATATTTCTTCTTTAAAAGATTATGGAGAAAATCCAGTTAATTATGATATTTTTAAACAGCTGTTGTTATAGCAATAACTGTTGCAGGTTAAAATCAAATACATTTAAAACTTTGGATGCATAATAAATTTATTAAAACTTTAACAAAAAGATACAATAAAATTTTTATGGATTAATAACAAGCAATAAATTATAATAACTTTTTGGATCGAAGAATTTTTTGGTTTGCCAAGCAATGCCTTTTCCTGAGATTGCAGATGAAAGAATATCTTTTCCAGTGTAATGTGGATCAAGAACTAAATATTCACATTCACCAGTTTTTCGATTATAATCCACTCCCAAAATTGTGTGCGCATATGATCCACCACCGATCATAACAGGTGCTCCATTATGTTCAAAGTGATATGATAAAGCTCTGCCATGCTCATCTAAATCTTTCTGAAAAATAAATTGTGATGAGAAAACGGGTAAAAAATATAAATGTTTGCTTACCCCAGATCCAGATTGTAATGTACGAGCTTCAACCTTTGCTAGGCTTTCTAAAACAAATCCAATTTCGATACTTCCAATCCAGCCTTTTGACCCGATGAATTTGGATGGTTTATCACCAATTTTAACAAGACACTGAAAAAGCATTGTTATATGTATTATTCAAGGCTTAAAATTTAATTAACCTCCTGGATTTCTTTATGTGATGGTGGCATTCGATTTATTCGGCCTTGGAAGCAGAGCCATGACCATATTGTTTGTAAGCTTCGATAAGCACACCCCCAACCTGCATCATCAAAACCGTCACAATAATAATGATAATATGCATAATTTCCTTTAACAATTGAACATAAATCTTTTACTTTATCTGTAAAAATGGGTTACTGTATTACACCAATAGATATCAAACATACGTTGAACTTCGAGATGTGGATTAATCAGAAGTTTGCCAAAATCTAAATCCATCGGTGGCAAGGGTTCAGGTTCAGTATCTTTAGAATCTTTAGAATTTGCAAGATTTTCAATTTCAGAAGTAAAATATGCTTTCCCAGATGAATCCTTTAAACTCATAAATGGTTGATTTTCGTCAAAGAGGGTAGAAGAATACGACGATAATAATTTTGTAAAACTGCCTTCTGGGCCCTGTAAAAATTATATAACTGTATATGCCCGTTAAAACTCTGCAGAAAATTACTTCACGATTGATCAATTCTTTAAGTTGAAACATGGCTTTTTGAAGAGTCTCTGTTTTTTTCTCTGTTGATTCATCTCCAAAATGTTCCATGTCAAGGTTGAAAGGGATTGAAACAAATGGGGTAGAAATAACAGTAGAATTTTCATCAACAGGTTTAATAAAGGCATGCTAAAATGTTGTTCATGAAGCTAGAGTAAAGAATCTCCCGAACATACCGTAGAAGTAAAATGTAGATTTTTAAGCTTCTTGAATAATTCCTCAAAACACATTTCAACTTTTGTAATCCAATCATCATTCCCGTGAATAATTAAGCATTCAGAAAATTTAAAATTACATTTTTTATCAAATTTTAAATATTCTAATGAATCAATGATTGCTGGATTTTGGAGTTTTATCATCTCTGCGTTCCCTTCTTGAAGCATTTCTAGACTAACATTCAGCAATGAGACTTCTGAACTTCCATCGAATGTTGTAAAACCAATTAGCGAAATTCCTTAAATTTATACATGTATGCATTAATTAATGGGTGATACAAGAGTTAAAGATAATAAACCTGCAGGTAATAAACTTTCATATAAAGTTTTTAAATGTTCATGGTCATCGGAGACAAAAATTATATGAGTAACTTGAACAGTGGTGTCTGATTTGGGATATCCAAAATAGAAAGCTTTTGATAAAGGTGAAGCTTTGAGTTTACCAAATTGCTAAATTTATTATAATTGTTAATTAAAGTGTCAATGGAACAAGGTGATTTTACCTGAATTAAACATTTTAAGCTAATATGGATTTCTTTAAATTTATTACTACTCATTTTTAGTATTATATTAATAACAATAGTTCTGATCTAAAAATGGTAAAAATATTTTCTGGCCATCAGCTAAATGTTATGCGTTGGAAGTTTGTGCTCAAAGCGAGCATCATGCCAAAAATGGTTTCATTTTAAGAATTCAAAATCTACAGTAATATTAGGACTTGCTGTTTCATTAATCTGTTTTTAATAATCTGTTTCTGTTTTTGAAAAATGCAGCGATATTTTTATATACGTACATTTTTCGCATCATTATTTTCAAAACTTTCATCTGAATCATTCTTTAAAAATAATGTTTTGCTAGGAAAATGTTAGTAAACTTTCTTTTTTGCTTCCGTATTTCAGTTTCTTTTGTTATCAGTTAACAAAACTAGCCTTTTGTAATGTTCAGATTTTTTTAATCCGGTAAAGTACTATTGCTGCTATTATTTAGCTTGCTTCATCTCCGGATAACAACAATACATATGTAAGTGTAAGTATCAAATAAGGAATAAAAAAAGCAATTTCATAAAGAAATTGCTCGATTGCTCTTTTTTGAGAGAGAGAGAAAGAGGAGATAAAAGGAATATAGATGAATGAATTATTTTTTGTGTACGCAGAATTTACCGCGGGTAACTTTGGATACATTAAAAAATGTCGTCCCCGATGGTCAAGATTTGAGTTTAGTTTTTGGATTTATTGAGAGAGAGATAAAATGCATGGAAGAAATGAAATGAGAAAGTCGATATCCATTCATTCCCTTCAAGGCCTTGATCTTCGAATAACATGAAATGTAACAGTTTCATATTTCTTTTTTTTTTTCACTTGGGTTATTTATTATTATTCACTTTGATCAAGTTTAATAAAAAAATTGAATCTTTTCATGAATGGAATTCTTTGAATTGAAGTGAAATTTGATGCTTCTTTGGAAGCGGCTTAGAAGAAAGAAAATGTTGCAATTTTTACTTATGAAATTCATAATAACCTTAATTTTTTAAATCTTATTAGGAATAGCATTTTAAGCATTTTCGTGACGTGATAGTTACAGTTATGATCCATTTACATGCTTTTACTACATACAAAGCCTTCACCGTTCTTCTCTATTTTTGGACCATAACTCTTTTTTCATGTTTGCTAAATCAAAATAAAAATTTATTTTTCATTAATCCGTTTTTTTCAAAATAGTGTGACATTGTTTTTGTGGGGTGGTTCTGAACAGTAATCCCTCCTTCAATTGAACAGAGAGAGATAAACAATTTTGAGTTGTAAAAACAAGCTTAAAACGTGAAACTTCTATTTTTTAACATAAGAAAAAAAGTGATTCAGGAGGAGAGAGTAAAAAAATCTATGAGTAATAGTATTTGCTGCTGCGCGGGAGTAAAGAGATTAGTTGCAGCAGCAGCCCGATCAAAGCAGAACCCCCTTTTTATTGCTGCTGCTGCGCGAAAAATGGAGGCAGGCTTTTGATTATATTCGCGTGCGACACTTTTTTTATATTCGTGAAAAAAGAGAAACGATAAAAAAAGAAATTGAGCTTGACGACGACAACTTCATAACTTAACTTCTCTTTTTCTTGTTGATGATTGAATTCATTGAATGGGGGATAAAGACCAGTCGTCAGTGGCGATTACTTTCTATCTCGAGGCTCTGTTGTTTAACCATTATTCGTTTTTTTTAAAAGAGAGAAGCTTCCCCGGAAGTTGTCCAGTTCTTTCTTTTTTTAAGTGGACTTATACTTTTTTTTCGGACAACATCTCTTTTATCTTTTTTCTTTATTCGTATATCTATCTCTTCACTCACTTTTTCACGGTTTTAATATATGCTACAACAAGCTTATTATTGTTAGTTTTTTAGAGAAAGCGATTTTATTCGATACATTTGAACAGATCAATGAAATGACGTGACTCATCCATATCCTTTTTTGGTGATCATCAATGACAATGATCATGAAAGCTTTAATCATTCCTTTAATCTTTATAATATTTTTAATCAACTTATCAGTTTGTGATCTCTTAAAATATTGTCAAAATAATGTTTGTCAAAATGGTGGAACTTGTATTCTTATGAGTCGTTAGTTGCTTTTTTATCCCTTTATATCCTCTTACTCCCCAATTTATATTTTTAGCAACTCCAATTTATACAAAATGTAATTCCAAAGAAATATATTTTAATAATAGCTGTTATGAAATTATTCGAGAAGCTTTAAATCGTTCATCTGCTGCTGAGTATTGTAATCGAAGGCTACAGAATCGTCAACCTGGTGGCCTACTATCGATAAGGACACAAGATGATCGAAGATTTGTTGCTGATATGTTACAGAATAATGTTGCCGATAAATCGAAAGCTTGTAAGATCATTGCTAACTTTGGTATTAGAAAACATGCAAATCTTTTTTAGATCTGTCAATCGGATTCTGGACTGGTGGGAGGTCTATCGGGAAAGTTGCTTCTAATCTTTCATGGTATTGGCAAAATACTACAGAACCAATGAATCAACATTTTTGGGGTTATAATGAGCCAAAAACTGATGATGATTTAAATAGTTTAGTTTTTTATTTGTTTTTGCTGTAATCGAGTTTTAAAGACCTTAAAAACTGTAACTTTCCAAAAAAGTTTTTAACACATTTTATACTTTCTTAAACACTTTATTTATTTATTTCTGTTTGCATTTCTTTTATTAAAAAAACATTCTTTTAATGTATGTTTTTTTTCTTCAGATCTTTGTATCAGCCTTGACGCGGATTCCCTCTTTCAATCTTGGAACAGTCGATCATGCTCCGACTTGAACTTTTTTGTTTGTGAAAGAACTGCCTCTGATTTTGGTATGCATCTGTTTTTTTGAGTACATTTTTTAACAATTGCGTTAACTATTTTACAGGGGAACAGAATTGGTTAACCCAATGTAAATGCCCACCATCATATACAGGAAAATATTGTGAAATTCAATCTGCTTTTGAAAATGAAACACAAAAATTCAAAGAAGAATCTGAGAATCTTTCATGTGAAAATGATGCCTTTATATTTTCATGTGGTAGTGGAGGTGTCATTTTGGTTGATTATGCGTTATATGGATATTCAAAGATATCAAAAAGTGAACAATGTGCAAAAAGAAATTCTATCATCGAAAGTAAAGATTCAACATGCATTGATCCAAGCAGTTTACAAACTATGATTCAAAAGTAATAACAACTAATTTGTTAAAAGCTAATTTTGTTTTATAGATGCCAAGGACTTACTTATTGTCAATTTTCATCTGTTCGAGAGTTATTTACACAAAGACCATGTCCAAGAGATATCCCTGTATCTTTGAATACTCGTCTAAGATGCTCCGGTGAAACAAATATCCCAAATAAATGCCCTCTTGGAGCTTTATACATTCAAGGACGTTGTTATAGACCTATTCTAGAACCCATAGCAAGCTCAAGGAAAACATACGACGAAGCACAAGCAGAATGTGGAATTACTGTAAATTTCATTTATAAAAAAAATATTTATCCATGTTTAAAATTTTTAGGGTGGAAATTTAGCGAATCCTCAACGAGAACCAGTATTTTCAATGCTATATTCAGAAATTGAAAAATCTGCAGAAAAATTAAATATTTCACTTTCAAACGAAAGATTTTGGGTTCGAAATGAATCTGATTCCCTTCCATCAACAATGCAATGGAGAGATATGTGTCCATTCTTACAGACGGATACAAATGTTCCACAACCTGGGGCATGCCAATCAAGGCTTCACTGGATTTGTGAATATCCTCCTACAGGAGAATTAACTCAAAGAATTACAGAATCATTAACAACTTCCACATCAACCTCTTCATCCACAACACCCACTTCAACAACCATTACAAGTGCAAAAACTACAGTATCAGGGTTGGTAAATAAATTTTTAATAAAAACTTCTAAAAACAAACAAATAAAAAAACTTGGGGATTTTGAAAAGTTTATTTACCCTTAGGCTAAAACTTCAAAAAAAAAGTAATCAAAAAAGTTTATTACCTAAAAAAATATGAACTGGAAAATGTTTGTTCAAGGAGGCAAGAAAATAAGGATTTAAGCTTCGAAAGCAAAGTAGAAAACAGAGCATCAAAGAAGAAGATGCTCGCGTCAAGCTTATCCGTGAACGGCGTGAGTAAACTTTTTTCTGACTGGTTTTTTTGGAAAACTTTCTTTCTCTCTTTTGACGTGAAAAGAAGAACTTAAAATCTCTGGAATTTTAGAAAAAACGTCATCAGTTTGTTTCAGTGTTTTGAAATAAATTAAGAAATATATTAGAGATGTTCAGGACTTGAACTTCAAGGATATCAAATTATAAGCACTACAATAAATGCAAAAAAACATCGAAGAAATTTGTTTTTGTATCAGACATCCATAAGAATACAGAAGTTCGTAAAAGAATATACAGAAGGATGACACACTTCTTTCTCTTTTGTAAATTGTCGTTTTTTATGTCTAAGTTAATCACGCCCTTCTTTCACTTCCTTCCTTTTCTTCTTTCTTTCTTGGCTTCATTTACTTTCTTTCTTTTTTCTCCCCTAAAAATAAACAACTTTTAACTAAACTATAAAATAAATTGAAAGAAAGGAAGGAAAAAACGTAGAAAAGAAGGTCAGTATACTTCTTTGCATGGATCAACCTAAGTTCAACGCTTTTCTTTCTTTCTTCGTCTTCTTTATTTTTCAATTTTTTTTACCTACATAAACTGTTTTTAGAGCATTCCAAAGCATACGTTGTTTTTCAAGTACTCTCTCTTTTTTTACTGTAAATCAAAGGATATTCTTTGACTTTTTTCCACAACAAAAATGACATTGTCGTCATGTTAAAGTAGAAGAAGCAGAAGCTATTAGATTCGGTTCATTTGTTTTTTATCCGTACCATCATCACCACAACTTTTATTTTTTACTTTTTACCCCCAAAAATTGATTGAAATTCATTCATTTTCTTCTTTTTTCGCGCATGTGTTTTTTCTTGCGCAATAAAAATAAAATTTCTGAGTCATACTTTTTTTCTTAGAAAATCTTTAATGAACATCTTGTGGAATTTAGGGAAGAATGTGACCAAAATTGTATTTTTTACCGCTTTTAATCCACTAAAGATGCAATTTTTGCTTTTGTTTTTTTACAGTTTTCTTTGTTTCATCAAAAAAAACATTTATGTAGCACGAAAAGTTGAACTTGTTTGGCGAATTTCTTTCATTCATTTTTTATTATGTCTATGGTTTTTTTTGTCTTTTTTCCAAATACCTTCCCCCCTCTTCTTCACCAATTTTGCCCCCCAAATGGAAGGGTTGAACATTTGTTGTTTCCTCTCTGTACTTTAAATAACTTTTCTTCATCGATCTTTCTTTTTAATAATGTTGTATTATTGTTTTTTTATATTAAATCATTTGACACATTGGAAGGAAAGATTGTCTTTATTTCTTCATTTTACAGTTTCAAGAAAAAAAGAGCTCATCTGAAAAAAATTAGAGTTAATCTCCTCCATCAAAGTAGTCATACTTTATCCACCACATATTCGGTTGTTTTGCAAATAAGAATTTCATCGAAAAAAAGAAGAAGAAACAAGTTTTATTCCATTTTTGGTTACCGAAAATTTGTAGCAACGAAAATCAGAAGAAGCCATCGCTGTTGTTTTTTTGCGGTTATTTTCTTTTTGAACAGCATTTTCCATGACATTTGGGTGTAAATATTTTATTAAATGGGTAATAATAATTGTTGTAATTTTGTGTAAAACTAGTTTACAACAAGATTTTTGGAATAGGTAAATTAAACATTCTTAAAGGCTTTATTTATTTTGCAAATTTTAGCAGTACAACAATTGATACACTGGAACCGAGTGAAGAATCAGAGCTATTTTGTCCCGAGATAACAACAGCTGAAGGAATTAGATTTCCAAAAACTCCTGCATGTCAAGATGCAGTCGTTAGTTGCTCAGATTCAGAAGAAACTGTTGGTAAGCTTTTTTAATGCTGCATTTCAGTGATCATCACTGAAAAAAAATTTCTTTCCCCAATACAGTATTTTCTTGTCCCACCACCAGTTATTATTTTTCAAAAAAATATTTTAGGACATATTCGTTTTACTTGTAGTTGTGAACATGGAACATGGATGAATAAAGCTGATTTCTCAAATTGCTCCCATAAATGGGTGAATGAATTATCAGATAAAATTTCAAATAATGATAATTCTGTAAATATTGCTGAAACATTATTTGTAAATCTGCAAACAACTGTCGCAGAGAAAAAACTGTTTGGTGGTGATATTACTGGAATTATTGATGCCAGTAATCTTCTTGTTCCCCTTGCACGTTCCCAACTAAATTTAATGTCAGATGTTCTTGGGAAAGTTACATTTGCACAAAACTTTACAAATTTATTGGGCAATTCTGGTGATCAGCTATTAAGTGATTCAGCTACACCTGCCTGGGAGCAGTTACAACCAGCTGAAAAGATAAAAAGGGCATCAGATTTAATGACGGTTATGGAAAAATCAATGGTCTTGATCTCAGAGAATAAAGCAGAATTTCATCAAACCTTCTCAAATTGGGGCTATCGGACTGAAACAAAGATTCAACCGGCAAATGATATGATGTTTTCTCCAATCTCAAGAGTTATGGCAGTTCCTGCAATCCCGGAACCACCAAAAGTTGTTGAATTTAGCGGTTTTCAAAATGCTCCAGTTATGGAGTTGCCTGGGCTTGATTTATTGTGTAAGTTATTATTGAAAATTAAAATAATCTTAAAATACAAGTCCTTAAAAAGGTGACGCTAGTAACCGACTAATTTGCATATTTTAGCCTCGATTTCTGCTGCATCTGCTCCCATGTCTGTTATGTCAGATCAACCGAATTCCAAATCCCGTACTTTCAATTTCCCAACAACAACAGATTCAACAAAATTCGGATATTTTGTTTACAAATCAGTTGGAAATTTGCTCGTCCCAAATTCCACCACAATAATCAACAGTCAACTGATGGGTGCTTTCATTAATAATCCAGAAATAAGTGTTTCCCTTGATCCAAATCAACCTGTAAATTTTACTTTCCCGCATATTCGAAAGTCTGGAGTTGAAAATCCTCGATGTGTTTATTGGGATATAATTGATAAGTAAGTTTTACATATTTAAAGTGATAAAAGATTATGGTGGCGTTATAGGGAATGGAGTCAAAAGGGATGTACTCTTATTGAGACAACAAACGATTTTACAAGATGCAGCTGTACACATTTAACAAGTTTTGCCATTCTCATGGATATCAATGGCAACCTTGATAGATTGGTTGGCGGGAATGCTATTGCCCTGGATTTGATTACAATATTTGGATGTGCATTATCTGTTGTTTGTTTATGCATAACATTTTTGATATTTACTTTATTCCGGTTTGTTCATTTAGACATTTATTTTCCCCAATTAAATGAATTTCCTTTTAGATCTCTATATACAGTAAGACATGCCATTCATCGAAATTTATGCCTTTGCCTGCTAGTTGCAAATTTACTTTTTGTTATTGGAATTGATCGAACAGGAAATGCATCAGCATGTCGAGGAGTTGCCATTGCACTGCATTACTTCTTTTTGGCATCATTTTGTTGGATGCTCTTGGAAGGATATCAGCTGTATATGATGTTAATTCAAGTTTTTGAACCAAATCGTAATCGATTTTATTTGTATTATCTCATTGGCTATGCTTTGCCTGCAGTAATTGTAGCCATATCTGCTGGAATTACATGGCAAAATTATGGTACACCTGGATACTGTTGGATAAATGTTCGAACTTCAACTCTTTGGGCTTTTATCATACCAATAATTGTTATAATAATAGCAAAGTAAGTGTTTTAAATAAATATATTAATCCAATAATAATTGTTCTATTTCAGTATTATTGTTTTGTTAATTGCTCTAAGAGTTGTATTATCTGTAAAATCTCGAGATCGTTCAACTTCTCAAAGAGTCCTTGGTTGGCTTAAAGGTTCTGCAACTTTGCTGTGTCTGCTGGGTATCACATGGATTTTCGGGTTCCTATGCGCCATTCCTGGAACTCATATTGTGTTTGCATATATTTTTGCTATTTTGAATACCCTACAAGTAAGCTTTTTAAATGCATATTAATCCAAATAATAATTGTTTTTTCAGGGTGTCTTTATCTTTGTTCTTCATGTCGTTTTTAATGATAAGGTTCGAACGGTGCTTGCTCGAGCCATGCGACAAAATCTATGTTGCGGAGTTGAAGCTCAAACATCGTCTATGGGTGGATACAGTACCCGCACCGGGCAAACATTCTTTTCAAAACAAAAAATCCTGCATTTCTTTAAGTCCCCTGATCATCAGGGAAGTGAATCTCGATCATCTCGAAATTCCGAATCAACAGAAGAAAAACAAAGCTCACCAAAAATGTATGCAAAATTTAGAAAATCTAATATTACTGATGAAATGATAACAAAAGTTTCACCACCTTCTGAAGTCGATGAACAAGATCTACAAATTCAACAATGGCATTCAAAATCTTTGGAAGAAGAGTTAACGGATCGTCCATCGATTACAGTAACTCCAACAACATTGATAATTTCATCAAATAGCATTAAAGAAAGAAATGCATCCCTTCCATCACCAACGAGAGAAACAGCAGCAGAAGGTGGTTCAGCAGAGTTACTCAAAGTTGATTCTCTTCAAAATCGGCATTCAGCTCCTGTTAAAAGAAAGAAGTTTCCATTGGGATCAACAGAAGAACAGCGAAGTGGAGAATTGCGAGGAACGATAGATTCTGAATCAAAATGCCCAAATATTATTGTTGAAAAACTTTAACTTGTTAAGTAGAGCCATTTTTGGATTACGGTAGAAAAAAGGAAACCAAAGAATTGTTTGTAAATAATTAGGAAAAAAGAAATACACCGGTCAGTAAATAATATACATATATTTATTTTTATAAAAAAGATTGCAATATTTCTTCAGTTAAAATTGTTTATATATTTTGTTTAAAATAAAATTAATGATGAAATTAGTAGAGCTAAAATAGAGAATGTAATTTTTGAAGATGATGAACCATCTTCTGGTTCATCTGGATCAGAAAGATCAGGTTGATCAATAATATATTCCATACAAACAGATGAACATTTTGATGATGTTGGATTTGTGCAATTTGCTTGAATCTTTCTAAAAAACACATATAAATAACGAAAAAAAACAGTGTGAAAAGAATCTCACGTGAAGCAATCAGGATTTGATGAATTTGTTGGAGAATTGAAAATACAGTAGGATAGAAAATTCCATGAAAGTTGTTTTAAAGGTTCTGAATGTGGATTAAGACGAGTACATTCCAAGAAAGAATAGGATGGCTTTGATGAATTTAGAGGTTGAAACGTGATCGCATCTTTTAACTAAAATTATTACCTTTGATAAGAGATAAAACAAAATGAGATATAAGAGTTTAATAAAGTCAAAGCGTTAATAAAAATCTTATTTTTAAAATGATGTGCACTTACTTTTCCATTCATGCATGCATTTCCACTATAAAAAGAGTAATCACAAAATAAAGCAATTGAAGAATCATTAAAATATTTTTCCGTCCATTTAGAAAAGCATGATTCATATGCATTCAAACAAATACTTTCTTCATTTGTCGGTGTAGTTGACTTTGTAATATTATCACTTGTAGAAGTTGCAGTTGTCATTCCTGAATGTCCTGGTGATGGTGTTGTTGAAGTCAATGCAGCTGCTGCAGCAGTTGATGTCGTTGCTTTCATTGTTGTAGTTGTCTTCATTGTTGTTGTTGCTTTTGTTGTTGTCGTTGTTGGTAATGTTGTCGTAATTGATGTTGTAGTAGTCGTTGGTGGAGCTGTAGATGGCTTAATTTCAGATAATGCAGCAGTTGAAAAATTAGTTGCTATAAAAAAAGTATTTATAATACCAGCTAATAAAAAGTTATAAAAAAGGCTTTTACCATCAAAACGTTGCATTACATGTGTTTCATGATTTTTCGTTGCATCAAGAGTTATAGCAGCTTTATCTATTGCAGCTTCTGAATTTGCAATCAAAATGAAAATAACAACTACGAGTTGTCGCAAAAACATTATTATTATTGATGTGGAAATATGTCACCAATGTTAGTCTGTTGTTGATGCATTGCTTTATTTCAATGATTAAATTTCTTGTCGCCATTTTTCTTATAAAATTTGCATATTTTACCTTTTTAGAGCAAAAATAATTCAAGATTTAAATTAGCCAAACAAAAAAAATAAGCAAAAAATAGCAAAAAAAAACTTTAAAAAATACAATTTTTTAAAAACAATGTCATTTATAGTACTTTTTTATTTAATTACCACAAATTTAACATTTTCAGAATCACCAGAATTTTCTGTATCCATTTTTCCAAAAATCTCATCACCTTTTATGCAAAAATCTTTTTTTACTATCCAAAAACAAGCACGCATTCTTTTGACAAAAATCATCTCTTTCCTTTCTTTCAAATTAAAAATGTGAGTGGTCGCCGGGTGTTGTGGCGGACACTTGTAAAGCAGTTTCTTGCTGGCAGGGTTTGGCGGATGAACTGACAAGGGAACCACCAGAGATGATCATTCGCAAATAACCTAAAAATTGTCCCAAGGGGTTTATTTGGGGTCAGAAACACTCTAGAAAAAATATTACGTGCCCTTATGAACAAAAAATAGATATTTTACCTCTTTAAAGTTCGCTTTGTAACACCGCTTTAGCTTGTCTTCCTTTTTTTATCCTTCTTCTTGAAAGGTTCTATGGCTTAGTTGGTAGCGCGTTTGTTTTTGACGCAAAAAAAAGCATGGGTTCGAGTCACAGCGGCGGAAAATCTTTTATTTTTACTTTTTTTTGGTCAAATTTTTTTTAAAATTAATTAAACGTTAAAAAAAATATTTTTGAGGTAAAAAAATAAGAATATAAATGTAAAAATTAATGACAAAATCATTTTGTATTTGTAATATGTTTTTGTGTTGTATTTATTTTCTTAAACTCTTTTTTTTTGGAACATCATTTGCTTTTTCTGTTTAGACTAATAGTGTTATTATAGCATTTATGTAAGTATCAGCACAACACTAAAATTGTTATTTCTGGTTACTATTCCTCCTCATTGAAAGTACATATATATGGTTTATATTTCATCCAAAGCTGTGCTAACCAATTTGTAGCAAAGATGAAATTATATTTGATACAAATCATGTGGTTTTCAAACATCTATTTAATTTTAAAAAAAATTTGACCAAAAAAAAGTAAAAATAAAAGATTTTCCGCCGCTGAGACTCGAACCCATGCTTTTTTTTGCGTCAAAAACAAACGCGCTACCAACTAAGCCATAGAACCTTTCAAGAAGAAGGATAAAAAAAGGAAGACAAGCTAAAGCGGTGTTACAAAGCGAACTTTAAAGAGGTAAAATATCTATTTTTTGTTCATAAGGGCACGTAATATTTTTTCTAGAGTGTTTCTGACCCCAAATAAACCCCTTGGGACAATTTTTAGGTTATTTGCGAATGATCATCTCTGGTGGTTCCCTTGTGAGAGGTGGAGTTCTATTGTTAGTTTCAAGCTGCGGTGATACATTCGTCCGGGTCAAGGATTGCGTCAACAGGGTGTGTGTGAGGGAGCTCGCATTCAGCTGGTTGTTTAAAGAAAGATGTACTGCCCCAGGTTCGAAAGAAAGCAGGGAAAAATCTTCGCGGAATTACAGTGATCGGATAGCGGATGTGAGTAGTTTCCTAACAGTAGCCATCTCAATACGTTGAGACCCAAACCTTTTTGCAAATTTTGTTAAAAGTTTAAAAATTTGCAGTATTTTTTAATGAATGAAAAAACTAACAACAAAAACATTTACAAGTTTTTAATTAAATTAAATGTACGTTTTTACACTTTTCATAAAAGTTCAAAACAGAAAAAAAAGTTGATTTGTTAATGTTGCGTAACGAACACAAAAACTCACTATTGTGCAATATATTGTAACCAACTAAATCTGGTAAAACTATACTAATATTGTGTTAATAAAAATTATTACTGTAATAATAATGTTGCAAAAACAAATGTGCTGGACAAATCTTTCACACACTGAAACTCTAAGCTTTTTATCAGTGGTTTAAAGAAGAAATTAATCTTTGTGGCTCGTGTTCCTTTTCAAACTACAATTAAGAAGGAGGCGTACATGAAAAACAAACAATAAAAATGTTTCTATAAAAGAGAAAAGAAAAGTAGAAAGTTAATCAATTTTGGAACCTTTGACAACAATGTTTTTGTTAGTTTTTTCATGTTTAATTTTTCTGTATTTCTTTTTCCATTTTTATTGGAAACGAAGAAATCTGCCACCAGGTAAGCATAAAACAGATATTGGATATTGTCACTTTACTGTAACAGCATATTTGAATTTAAGGGCCATTACCTTTGCCATTCTTTGGTAATCTTTTATCCCTATATTTTACCGATATGGAAACGATATTCCAAAAATGGAAGAAAGAATACGGAGATCTTCACACTTTGTGGTTTGGTAATGTTCCAGTTGTAACCCTTCATGATGCCCCAACAATAATGGAAACATTTTTAAAAGATGGTGAAACATATGCTGGAAGGCATCATTTTAAATGGGAGGAAATTGTTAGAAATGGAAGAAATGGGATTATCTTTTCAGAAGGCCCAAAATGGAGAGAAAATCGACGATTTGCATTACACGTTTTTCGAAATTTTGGTCTTGGAAAAAATTTAATGCAAGAAAGAGTTTTGGTTGAAGTAAGCAGTTTAATCAGTGAAATCAAGGACGAACTTTCGAATGGCAAAAAAGAAGTTCAAAATGCAATTGATCTGGCAGTTGGAAGTATTATAAATAGTTTAACATTCGGATATCGATATGGAAAGGTTTGTTGCAGATGGATGGTGTGCTTTTAAAAGTAATAACTGCAGGAAAAAGAAAAAGAGTTTGAAGAAGTTAAAAAATTTGCGCAGTTTATGGTTACACAGGCTGGGAAGCCTGTTTATCGGTTGATGGATAATGATCCACTATTCTATAAAAATTTTCCAATCTGTAGTTCATATTACAAATATTATAATGCGGAAATTGAAAAAATGAAACACTTTTTTCTTGATCACATTGAAGAGCATCGAAACTTTATTGATTTTGAAGCTGATGAAGATCCAACAGATTTTGTTGAAGCATTTCTTCGGCATCAGCGTAAACAAAAGGTGGAAGGAAATGCAGAACATTTCTTTGAGTAAGTTTATGCTGACATTCATATACATAAGATATATGATATCCATTTACAGTGATGATCAATTGTATGCAACTGTATTGGATTTATGGATTGCTGGACAAGAGACAACCTCGAATACTCTTGCATGGCTATGCATCTATTTAATTGAATTCCCAGAAGTTCAAGAAAAGATTCATAAAGAGCTAGATGAAATAATTGGAAGTGATCGAATGATAACCCTTGATGATAAAAATAGCTTAAATTATGTGAATGCAGTTGTAGCAGAAACTCAGCGATATTGTAATATGGTTCCAGTAAATGTTTTTAAATTTATCTGCACATCAATATATCAGTATATCAATTTTGCAGATAAATGTTTTTCATCGTGTTACAAAAGATACCCAAATTCATGGCTACCAGATTCCAGTGGATACAGTAATCACCCATCAAGTTACATCTGTTCTAATGGATGAACGATATTTCCCAGAGCCTGAGAAATTCAAACCTGAAAGATTTTTGGATAAAAATGGAAAATTCTTTCAACCACCGGAGTTGATGCCATTTGGGATTGGTAAACGGGCATGTCTTGGGGAAGGCTTGGCTCGACTGGAATTATATTTGTTTGCCGCAAATATGGCAAATCATTTTAAGGTTTGATTTTTTATAGACATTTTTAACGGTAATGTATTGGTTTTTAGCTTGATTATCCTTCCACTACAACCGACTTTGGTAAACGAGTAATTGGCGGTACAATTGTTCCAGCTCCATTTTTATGCAAAGTTCAAAATCGATTTTAGCTTTGTCAAAAAATGTTGATCAAAAAATGTTTTATAAAAAAATTTATAAAAAAATCTTTTGCAGCAACGGAAAAAAGAATATCTGCAAAATTGATATATCAAGCAAAAATACAAATATTTATATCTATCCAGAGAAAATATGTAAATATTTAATTATTAAGTAGCTTTTGTTGCTCAAGGACATTTTTATGACTCTTTGTTGAAGCTGATAATGGACTTAATTCATTTCGAGCTGTATGAGATCCTGAAGGCTGTAATAAAGCATTGACAGATTTTTGTGAACCAAATTTTAATTTTCGATTTATATCTGTTGGAGAATCTGTGAGTTTCTGATCCTAGAAAAGTTACAATAATTTATTTCATTGTAAGGGACGCATTCAACAAACCAAAATATCTTTTGTAACACCACGAATTCCTTTGGGTTTTTCAATGCATTTAACATAAACCGGTCGATACAATATAATATCTTCTTCCTCATCTTCTTGTGTAATAGCGCCTTCACCACCACCTCCTTCTCGAGTTGTACTTGGTTGATTGCCGTCATATACTTGACCGAGTCGAAATTCCGGTGAAATATATTTTCCACCTTCAACATAATCAACACAGAAATCTATAAATAGTTCTTAAGACTACAGATGCGTCTAGAAAGGATTACCATAAGTAATTGAATAAAGTTGGGTTTGAGGAGATCGATAAGGGATTGTTGCAATTGTAATTGGAAATTCCATTTCTAATGATTCATTTTTTCGTTCATCTTCAATTGAAACCTATAAAAAATGAGTTTTAAAATATGAGGTAACTAGTCAGTTAACTGTAATAAAAAAAGTCGAAATTAAAAATGGGTCTGGTTAACGAGACTTTTAGCTTTTTGAAACAAACCTTTAAAATATAATAAATTTGCATAAGCCGACACACTCCAACCATTGTTGGTGGAATTACAGGAATTTTAATTGGATGTTGTTCCAAAGATGAATCAAATTTTGCTGCTGTATTTTCATTCACTGTTGGAGAACGATATTCCAAAGCTGTTGCGGTAACAGTTTTAGTTTCACCAAGAACACCCTTTTCAACGCGATATTCAATTATCTGAAATTTTATTCTATTTTATTACTAAAGTTTTAAGAGGAGTATTACCTGCATTAGTTTGATATTTAAATTAATTGTAAAATCTTGTCGATTCTCGATGTGTGCTTTAATCTTTAAATTTTCTCCACAACAATATGCCGTCCGTTCAAGGGTTACCCTTAAGGCAATTGTACCGCGTTTACACCAACGAAAGCATTGGTTTCTATGATCTTGCGCTATCAAAGCAGATAAATATTTTTCTTCCATGCAATCAATGTGTGGACCAATAAGCGAGAAGTATTTAATACCTTGTGGCGATGAAGCATAGGGGATATCAATGATACATTTGACATAATACCGAATTGTTCCCATCCTGGTTTCCAAGGAACAAGGCATTTGACACTGCGGAAGTTGAAAAGCAAAAGTAAATTGATGCATTCCACGTGGTAATATTTGTGTGGCATCTGGATCATCGTGTTTATCTTAAAATTTAAACGTTTAAACGTTTTACTTCTCAGAAAATTTCGAATTTTTAACTTGTGACAAACTACTGTAAAAGAAGAAACAAACCTTTTCCCCATATAACAATCTTTTCATCTAATAAATATTGATCATCTTTTAAAGTTTTTCGTTCCCCTGATTTCATGACTTTTAGCTGAACATGTGCCTTCCCTCTAAGAAGTACTCGAACACCTCTAATTTTAATATTTTCTGAATTTTCCAACACCACACATCCTGTCAATGGTTCTCCGGCATAGTAAACATCTTTATCCAATCGAATATCAAATGATGTTATGTAATCCATTTAAAAATAAATATAAATATTTAAAAATTAATCAAAACTCTTCTAAAAAATGAAAAATTGTTTTTTGTAAAAAGGAACCATAAAAGGAAAAAGAATTGAATAAAAACCACGTTGTTTTTTTTACATTTTCGAGTATCCATTTTGGCAGAAATAAAAGAAAAAACAGAAAAGAAAAAAATGAAAGAAAAGAAATCCATTTAATTATTGAATTAAGACACAAAAATGGATTTTTACTTGAAAAGAGAAAAAAGCAACTAGAAGATTGAATTTTTATATAACGCATTTTTTTTCAAAATCGAGCAAAATTCAAGGCTTTGTTCAACTCGATTTTTTTAAAATGATCGTATTGACTTGAAACCTTCAGGAATATGTCATATGGACCCAAAAACATGAAAAAAATTGGTTTCAAGTTGCTACCGTATCCCGGACCCGAGATACCGTAACCCAGTTACCGTATACTGGGAAAAATCGAAAATGTCGGATACCCCAAATTTTTATTTTCGGAATCGATTAAGGGACTCGAAATGAGTCTAAAATTGAAATTTCAGCATTTTTGGATATCTACAACTGAAATGGGATCAACTTGAAATTTCAAAAAATTTTCATGTACAGTAAAAAAAATTTAGTTTCTGTGACCCGGAACTTTTGATATTCTTAAAAGATGCACAATTATGTGAGGTTTAAGATGGTATCTGACTCATTTAAAAAAAAGCGGGGGAACACGGTTTTTCCTGCGAAATACTGCTAAAAACAACATCTCCAGGATCATGTGGGAGGCATAACTCACGTTATATGCAAGATATTGACATAATTTGTTTTTTAGGATGAAATACTATGTTATTAGAGCATGCTGGGTGATTTTGGGCATTTTTGGATATCAGCGGGCGATATGGCGTCCATACTAGACTTTAAAAATCAGCAACATGGATATGAAAGGAAAAATGCCTAAAAATGTCGATTTTTCTTAAAGAATATATGCAAATATGCTTCAATAATCTATAGCACATGCAAAAATACCAAAATAATGCATTTAACGTTAAATATGGGTCATTATTGATTTTTGGGGGTCAACTGATTTTTAGCTATTTTTGTGTTATTTTCAACGTATTACAAAATGATGGAAAATGAAAGATGTCAACTTTCTTCGAAGTTTGGGATAAAATACTGCAGGTCTAGAAAGGTTAGGGTCGATTTCAAGCAATTGGTATTGTCATTATCAATGTGGTACTAACATTTGTTGCATATATACAGGGTGTCCCAAAAAAAAGTGCGCCGGCCTTATAATTTTAGAACGGCTTGACCCAAAAACCTAATGGTGTGTGGACTAGTATTGCCCTAGGGTGTGTCAATTTTTACCGTAGTCTCAGGTCTCGCACGTTTTCGCTTCGGGAGATACAGCGGCGCCAAGTTAAAAAAGTGCCATTTTTCGACCCTTTCGTAGATTTGTATCTCCTCCAATCACAGTGCAGCTGGAGACTTGTCCTATTGGGGATAGGTAGACCATATATAGATCTCGTCAATAGGCTACAGTATGACTTCCCCTGACTTTCGCTTCGGGATACACAGCAGTTTTAAAAAACCGTTGCGCAAAAATTTTCATTTTTTAGCAACTTTGAGCAGCTGGTGTAGTCCAGGGAAGGGGTTTTAGGGGGTAATATTTGTTCACAATAAACTTCAGACATATTGTGACGTTCCAGCGTCAAAAACAAAACATGCTTTCCAAACCGCAGCAAAAATGCATGCTCCGTGCATTTTTCCAATGAAAAAATATAAGAAAAAGGCACAATTCAGAATCTCGTATTTCTTCAAGTAAACGTTATTCTTTTTTTTCTTTTTTTTTATTACTAATTACAAGCATCAAAAATGCGACGTTTTGATATCAAGATTGTGTAATAAAAGTACATCATGCGGACATTTTTAGATAAGTTAAAGCTATTTGCGCATCCCTATATAGGGGGCTGCAAATGTTGTTACCACATTTATAATAGCAGTACCTATGGCTTGAAATTGACCTCAGTTGTCCAAAACACCTATTTTTTATCCCAAACTTCGAAGAAAGTTGACATCTTTCATTTTCCATCATTTTGTAATACGTTGAAAATAACACAAAAATAGCTAAAAATCAGTTGACCCCCAAAAATCAATAATGACCCATATTTAACGTTAAATGCATTATTTTGGTATTTTTGCATGTGCTATAGATTATTGAAGCATATTTGCATATATTCTTTAAGAAAAATCGACATTTTTAGGCATTTTTCCTTTCATATCCATGTTGCTGATTTTTAAAGTCTAGTATGGACGCCATATCGCCCGCTGATATCCAAAAATGCCCAAAATCACCCAGCATGCTCTAATAACATAGTATTTCATCCTAAAAAACAAATTATGTCAATATCTTGCATATAACGTGAGTTATGCCTCCCACATGATCCTGGAGATGTTGTTTTTAGCAGTATTTCGCAGGAAAAACCGTGTTCCCCCGCTTTTTTTTAAATGAGTCAGATACCATCTTAAACCTCACATAATTGTGCATCTTTTAAGAATATCAAAAGTTCCGGGTCACAGAAACTAAATTTTTTTTACTGTACATGAAAATTTTTTGAAATTTCAAGTTGATCCCATTTCAGTTGTAGATATCCAAAAATGCTGAAATTTCAATTTTAGACTCATTTCGAGTCCCTTAATCGATTCCGAAAATAAAAATTTGGGGTATCCGACATTTTCGATTTTTCCCAGTATACGGTAACTGGGTTACGGTATCTCGGGTCCGGGATACTGTAGCAACTTGAAACCAATTTTTTTCATGTTTTTGGGTCCATATGACATATTCCTGAAGGTTTCAAGTCAATACGATCATTTTAAAAAAATCGAGTTGAACAAGGGTACTCGATTTTGAGAAAAACAGCGTTATATTGTTAGAAAAGAAAAAGGAAGGAGATAATCCGATTTTTTGTTAGGCCTTTTTTGCATGATTGACGTTGAAATACATACATATCTGGGCAATTAGAGTTTAGGCAATATCAACATTCTGGACATTATAGATATTAAGAAATGAGACTACATCAAGAAAAGTGCCATTAACGGAAGTATTTGTAATGCAGCAAAAGCTGGAAGAAGATAAACGTTCCAAAAATAATGAAGAAAATATTAGATTAAATAAACGTGACTAAAATGACAACAGAAAGATATTTTTGGTTGTTTTCAAATATTGTTTATGTTCATGTTTCTTAGTAGTATGAATAAAGATGCAGAGAATGATTACTGTGTATTTTAATTCTTATTTTACGTTAAGTTATATCAGCTGATCTCTACATTCCATATCAGATGTCTTTTTTATCTGATCTCTCAAAACACACAAACAAAATGAATGAGGAAGTTCTTCTTCCAGAATTACACCGATATCGAAAAAGTCTCATCAACATGCAAAACTTAAAAAGGCCTAAAAATAGAGGGATATCCCAGACAAAGCTTTCTTACCCCTCAAAAGTGTATAATAGTTTATACAAAAAATAATAAAAACCTTTGAAAAAAAGAATATAAAAGCGCAAAAACATTTTTAGGAAGAATGAAAATTGTTTCCACTTGAATGCAATAGAGAGCAGTGTTTTTTTCTTCTTTAGTTTTTAGCAGTAGAAGAAACAAGCAAAAAAGCTGTCGTCGATGCCACCACATTTTCTCCCTTGAGGTGGCAATGAAAAGCTTGTTTGAACATGCTCAATAGGGAATTTTCTTGTGTTTTTTTATGGAAGAAAAAACCAGAAAAAAGCAAAGCAGAAGAAAAAACACTACCATTTATATTTCTTGGTCATTCATTCACTCTTGCAAGCTTGGCTTGCCTTCAAGCTTCTGCTGTCTGCTTAAGTAAAAGCAAAACGGCGGCGACCTTTGGCAAAGCAAAAAAGTTGCATCAAACGGAAAAGCGTTAATCCTTTTCCGGAGAGAATGCTTTAAAGAGGAAAAAGAAATGATATAAACGCCCGATGCTGCCAAAACAAGATGATAGAAGAAAGCGAACCCAAAAAATGACTGACTGACTGATAGCTGTTGTTGATGTCACTTTCTAGGTTTAACTTTTCTGCTGTTTTGTTAGTGTCTTGGGTAAAAGAAAAAGTTTTGGCAAACAAAAAAGATGGAAGTTATGAGATTTTTTCAGAAATTTTAAAAAACAATAATTTGTCTAGCTTAAAACTGAATAAACTGTGTCAAGCAAATGAATAACTAGAAAAAAAGAATTTTTGACAAGGAAACCTTTACTGATTAATTACAATGATAGAATCTCACTTATCATCAAAAAATCTTAAAAATACAGTTTTTTTCAAGAATAAATTGCTTTCATTTTAACACCTGTATCAATGTTAAAAGAATTACGTTTATGGCTACAAAACAAACACTAAAATGTTTAAGCTAATATAAACTTTTGTTCAGAAAAACACTCGAAAGCTTTTTATACTCTATAATTTTTAATGGTCTACAAACTAATAATAATAAACTATTTTTGAAAAGATGGAAGGGGAAAAACAACTTCACGTCATTCACATTTTCTATTTTAGAAAAAATGGGAATCTAAAATAAGAAAAGTATACTGAAGACAGGGGAGCCACTGCTGCTACTTCTCTTGATACAACATAAAAGAAAAGGGTACTTATCGAAAATATAAAAACAAAGCAGATTTAACTTACACTTTTAAAAGGGAAAAGAAAAAGTTTAGTTTATTACTTTTTAAAAGAAAAAGTATAAAATTAGAGATTTGTTGAAGAAAGGGTGAAAAATATTAAAAGCTATGAATTCAATTGAAAACACGCAATAGTTTTTTGAAAACTAATTCATTCACCTCTTTATTTCTTTGAAAAAAAACAAAGAAAAAGAATAAAAATTAAGCTATGTTGCTTTGTTTTGGTGCAGGTTTGTGCCAGAAACACGACAAAAAATTGCGTGAAATTAAATACCAAAAAAAGTGAAAGCCAAAAATTACGATGTGTTTAAAAAAATTGAAAATAAGAGAAAGAAAAAAATGTGTTTTCCAAAGTTTCCAGAAAAAAAAGATGGAGTATTAGCCAGAATTAAAAAAACTTTTTTTGATGAAAGTATTTTTTTGATTACCCTTCATCGCTTTCTGCCTTGCTTCTTTGGCACTTTCCTCTCTTCTATCTGTCTTCACTGAAAAGAAAAACGTTGAGTTCTTTCTTTCTTCCTGTAATTACCGGAAATTTAACCAAAGAAAAGAGTAGAAAGAAAAAAGGGCAGCAGCTTTATTTAGTTTTAAGGTCAAAAATTAAAAGTAAAACAAATTAAAAATAAAAGCAGCTTTGAAAAAAAAATGGAGAAGAGTACTCCAGCAATCTTCTTCCATGAATAAATAATAAATAACAGAAAACTTTTTCCCCCTTTACATGTATTCATTAATAAAGCATGAAAATCTTGTGATTACATAAAAGTGCTTCTTCTTCTCTTCTTATTTGTTTTTTAAATTATTTAAAAAACATGGTGTTCAAAATAAATTTGAAACAAGTAAAAACTAGGTGAAAAAACAACACTCAGTCTTTTGTCAGCTACAGTAATCTTTGTTGAAATCACAACAAGAAAAGACAGTAACGAAGCTTTTTGTTTACAGAATATTATTATATACAGAATCATTACATAAATTGCTAACATCGACGATAAAAAGTCATAAGAAAATGAGTGAAAAAAGAAGGGGGTGAAAAAAAACATTAATATTTATTTAAGTAAATTTTCATTTATTTTTGTGTGACTTTGTTAAAGAGACATTTCTGCCTAAGGCCTTTTCTATCTATAAAATAAGATGTGGGCGTTTTTTAACAAAAAAAGGTTAGAAACAAGATGTTTGTTCCTTTTTTGTCTTCATTTGCCTTTTGTTTTTTTTTCTTGCAAAAATTTATAAAAACTTAAAGGAAAAAAGCTAAAATAAATCTTTGAACTAAAATTCTAGCATTGAACGCTAGAAACAAAATTTTGTTAATCTAAAACAAATAAAATTCAATGAAGCAGAGTTTAACGTTTTAAAAAAAATGCCAAAAAAGAATATCAAAAGTTTTTTTCTGAAATTTAAAATGAAAAAATGAATAGAGGGAGTATTTATTGAAAGAATTAGGCGTCTCTCGTTGCAAAATTCAATGATGCATGCCCCCTTCAAAATATGTGTCTCAAAGTTTTTTGCAGCAGCAAAAAATAAATTTATAAATAAAAATATGTTCTTTACAGCCGAATAAGCTTCTGATTCTGAAGGCTGTTAAAAAGGGAAATGCGCAATATCCGGGGGACAGATTAAATGTAAAAGATTAAGTGATAAAAGATAAGTTAAGACTCGATACAAAAATGTTTAAAAAAACTACAGTACTTTAAGAAGGTATAAAAATGTAGCTATAATAAAGTAAACCAAAAATAGATATTCTAAATAGAAAACTAAAAATGTATTTTTAAAAAGCGTAGGTTTGTAAAAAAAGCTTTTAATGAACGAGTAAAAATAAACTCATGCTGATACCGTATACCTCAATGTAGTCAATCTATTCAGCTCAAATAAATACATACAACCAGTCAACAAGAAGGAAAAACACTATTTTTTGCTCAAAGATTCCGACAAATTTCTTTTAAGAATGTATTTGCATAATAACTTTCTTTAATAAAAACGTTAGTTACCATGACAAAAATCATGTGTATTATTACATCTCTTTCATTTTACCTTCTTTTAGTTTCAAAAGAAGAAAGAATTATCTTTAAAGTTAACTTTTTTTTCTAGCAAAAATAGAATTAACTTTTGTTCACAAATAAAAAGAGCAGTCAAACAATCTTTTTGCTTTTAAGAAAAATTAAATTTAGCAAGTTGCCCTAGCAACTAAGATTTCAAATTCAAAGAAAACAATAGCTACAAAAAAAGATTTGTAATAAATAATTTTCATTCATGTACACAAATTACAACAAAAGGATATAAATGTGAGGAAATACAAGAATGATATACAGAGATATATGAAAAAAGTTAGAACAGTATTAAATTTTCAAAGTATACAGTATAAGTGATCAAAAGAATTCTTGATGAACGGGTGGTAATTGAAGTTCACCAGTATGATTGGAATCTGGAAGAGTTGTTTTATCAAGATCATAGAAATATGGATGATTCATTGAAGCACGAGCAGAAATTCGATCATTTGGATCATAGACAAGCATTTGCTAAACATAATCATTAATAGTGACAATATTATTACTAAGCAGAAACTTACAGCTAATAAATCAAGACCACTTTCATTAAGGCATCTTCCCATTTTTGAATGAAGTTTATTTTCAGCCCATTTAGGAAAGGTTGTTTTGTAATCTGGAAAATTCGTAACACCAGGCCATTCTTGTTCTGTTGGAGTTTTGAGAGTTCGAAAGATTTGAAATAATTGATCAATTTCTGAATCACCAACAAAGAGAGGCTTTCCACGTGCCATTTCAGCAAAGATGCAACCAATTGACCATATATCAACAGGAAGAGAATATCGTTGAGCACCAAGTAAAATTTCCGGTGATCGATACCAAAGTGTAATAACTTCATGAGTGTATGCACGAATAGGTACACCTATTGCACGAGCAAGACCAAAATCAGCAAGTTTAATAATTGGTGGTTCATTATTTTTTACTTCAACAAGTAAATTTTGTGGTTTTAAATCACGATGTATAACACGACGTTGATGACAGAAACACATTCCTTGAAGAATCTAAAACAATATTTATATTAAAAGTAATTGTTAATGTAAGAAATGAATGTGGAATTGCCTAGTTCCTCCAAATATATGAGAAGCGCTAGATACAGCACAGTCTATACGCTACAAGGCTTACCTGAAAGAGAAAATTCTTAACAAGCTTAGGAGGCATCGGTTTTGAGCCATATTCACTTTCCATATACTTCTTTAGATCCATAGACAAAAATTCAAAGATAAGATAGAGTCGACTTTCTTCCATAATAACACATTGAAGATCAACAATATTAGGATGATGAAGTTCTTTTAACATGGAGACTTCTCGGACAGCTGTTGAGGGTATACCTTCTTCATCATTTTCAAGACGTATCTTCTTCATTGCAACAATTTGTCCAGTAAGAAGATTTCGGCCCTTATATACAACACCATAAGTACCTGAAAGAATAAACAGTAAAGATATATGTGTTTGATTGATAATAGAGGAAACAAACCTTCACCAATTTTATCCATTTTACAATAATCATCTAGCTTTGGTTGATCAGCAACAGCAGCAGCCATATTTTGTCAGTTAATTAATAGTAGGCTTTAGCAGTAATAATATTAGTTTTCAATCCTTGAAGAAGAAGGAAGAACTTGGAAAAATTTGGACAATAAAAATTGATGAGGAATGAAAAATTGAAAAGGGAGATTTGGGGAAGAAATGTGCGCGCCAAAAAAGCGAGAGAGAGTAGAAAAAATGCAAAAGATTTTTGAATGAATTTTTTGGCGGCTTTTAAAATTGATCGTTTCGCGTTAAAAGTTGTTAAAAAATTGTGTGAAACAATTTTAATTTTTCTTTTTGGCAGACGCTACTCATTACATCAGATTACTGTTAATCACGAAATTTTATGTATCTTAACGTAAGGATTTGTTGTTTTAATTTTTTATCCTCCTATATTCTTTTGAACGTTGAATGGATTAAAAATAATACCAAAAAAAGACGCTTTTTCATTGCGCGCAAAATTGTATTTTTAAATTTTTTTCCTTATTTTTACCAATACCAGTAATAGCTTTTTGATATTTTAGTGATGGCCGATTTGGAGATCGATGATGATGTTCGAGAAAGATTTGCATATCTTTTTAAGCCGGTTACAGATTTTGCAAAGAACTTTGAAATTGATATTATTGAACTTTTACAAGAATATGATAATCGAACATTGTCGACTGATACCGGGTATGTATTATTTGTTACTGTAGTGATTAAACATTCATCATTTTTTAGTTTTAATTTTGTGAATGCTGCAGCAATGCTACAAGGTACAACTGGAGTATATGGAAGAAGAGTGGATATTTTGCATAAAGCTGTAACAACGTTTAAAGCCGAATTTACAAAAGAACCTATCAATGCAAAAAAGAAGGCACAGAAAGATGGCGATGACCAAGAAGGTTATGGTGGTGAAAGAAATAAAGATGATGACGAAGAAGCTGATGAAAATGGTGATGATGATAAAGAGGTACATGCAGTTGATAAAAATAAAAAATCTCGTTTGAATCGTTCAATGGAAGATGATCGCTCATTTCATTCTTCACGTTCAAGAATTCAATCTCAAGAAGTACCACTTGATCGCCCAACTGGTGTAAAGGTAAATAAACCAGATAGATTGGGGCATCGTCTGATGAAAGCTATATTACATGATAATGGAATGATTGAAAGAGCAGATGATGATGGATTTTGTATTTTTGAAAGATTTCATGTCGCTAAAAATGGTCATTCACCTATTCATATTTCTCGTGAACGTGAATATCAGCTTATGTTTATTATGCCTGGAAGTATGATGCCATTGCTAACATCTGAAAAGCGGCCAGTGGAATTATTAGGAAATTACGGTAAATTTGGTGATGTTGATGATTATCGAATGTGTCGAGATTTGGTTGTACATAATGTAAGGTTTCTCTGTTGTTTTAGTCTTTATAATTATTTGTATCCTTTTTAGTATGCTCTATATTCGAATCCAGGTGGTACATTCTGTTATCCACCAGCAAATAAAGTTGATCCATGTCAAGCTATTAATACGAAAATTCGGGATTTTCTTCAAACTGCTCATAGCCAAAATCTTTTACCAATGAGTTGTGCCGGTGACGTTGAAGCAACACTACAAAATAATTTTCGTATGTCTTTTATTCAGCTACATGTTTTTTAAATAATATTTTTTTAGAAAATGGCCGAGCTTCATTTGATCTTGTAGAAATTTGTCGTCGAGTTAGTGATGGCCAAGCCACAACAGATTTCATTCATCGTCTTTCACATTGTCTTACACTGAATCAAAATGAGCGGCGTAAAACTGAACTACAATCACATATTATTCCAACTTCACAAGAGCCTCCTGTTACCTTGGATGATGATTATGGACCAGATAATGATTTTTCATTTGCTGGAATTAGCTTTAATAGTATTCTTCCAAATGATGAAGTTATTGTTCGTGATTCGCTAGCACCTCCAAGTGGACCTGTAACACGTTCTCGACAAGCTCAGAATTCATCTGCTGAACCTCGACGATCTGCAAGACTTGCTGAACAGAGTGCTGGAGATGCTGGCAATGAACTAGCTGCAAATGATGAATTTGAGCTATTAGATGAATATGCAGAAGAGCAATTTAAATATAAACCATTCATGGCTAAAAAGAGAAAAGTCAATGTACAAGCTGTTATTCGAAGAAGAGAAAATCAAATTGAAAGGGAACTAAAAAGTGAAGGAAAACTATATTTACCATCGCTGCAAAGATTTTTGGATAATTATTTCTGGATTAAAAGTGGAAAGAAAAAAACTAAAAAGCATACTGTAGGTTTTTGCTTTGTGTAATCTTAATTACAGTGAGCTCTCCTTTTTAGTTTGAATTAACGCTAGCTCGTCAACTATGCCGTGAAGCAAATCGTCGAAAAGCAATAAAATCAGAATTACGAAAACAACATATGGAAGGTATTCGACAAAGAAAGCCTATTCGAAGTCAACTTATATTACCTGAAGTTGGAAAACGTGCAAAAAAATCAATGGAAGTTTTACAGCAACAAATTGCTGAAAGTATTCACGATGTGCCTGAAGATAATGATAATGATAATGGTGGTGATTATGATTTCGATAATGATTTTGATGATGTTGATGCTGCTGCTGATGATGGACATGCTACTCCTCCACCATTGGGTGATATAATGCCCGATCATCCAGCTGGAATTGATTTAGATGATATGTCAAAGCTCAGTCTTGGAAGAAAGCGTTCAACAATGGTTAATCAACCTCTTATTTCACAACCGAATAATGTATCATTTGGACATCAAGATCACGATTTTGATATGGGTGATGGTAATTTTGGATCACAACCTGCTGAAGATTATATACCGTATAATGCAAGTATAAGTTCCATAGTACAAATATTTTTGAGTCGAAAATGGAATGTTGCTGTTCAGCGACAACCAGAATGTCAAGAAAGATTAGTTAAATGGGAAAGAAAAATGATACCTGTCTTGGAAGAACTTAAAGATGACTTTTTGGCACATGACTATGGTAAAATTGCTTTGGACAAATTTGATGGTGAAATTGGAAGAAGACTTCTGTTCTCTGAGGTATGTTTGAGGATTACTGTAATTTGGCTGCATAATAATATGGTTATATTTTCAGATTATTGAAGGACGAGTAAAAGATAAATCTCGATTCTTTTTGGCTTTGCTAATGTTAACCAATCGTGGTACGGTAATAATATATCCACCTCCTCTTGATTTGGACAAAGAAAATTCTGAATATGTTAGAATTGATGATAATGTTCCGATGGATTTTGAAATTGAACTTCTTGATGATACTGATTGGCAAGGAAATGAAATGAATGCAACAGGTCTTTTTACGTAACAATACTCTTTTGTGATAATTATACTTTTGTATGTAAAATTGATTATTCTATTGTTTTTCACTCATTTATTTTGTCTTCTTGCTTTAATCCCAGAAAAAATATTTTTTGTTTGAACATTTTTTCATGTTACTTTTGTTAAATCTTTTTTTTATTGTTATTTTTTTCAATTTTTTGAACAATTAAATTTTTTTTTGTTTATTTGTAGTAAACGTTTACCACCTGATAATTTTCATTTTTGTTGATTGAAAATGCTTCATCTTTTTTTGAATGTCATTAACAAGCGAGAAATAATTTTTTGATGTTGAAAGTTTAAAACAGTTGTTTGATTTCCTTTTTTTTCTTTATGCCAGAGGCAAGCAAGCTTACGTGTTGCAAGGAAAGAAAGAAGGCTAAGCGGGGGAGGAAAAAAGGGCATTGAAATTTGCTCTTTCAAGATCGATAACTTTTTTGTTTGACTTGTGATCCGCCTATTTTGTTTTTGACACATCTCTTTTTTGATCCCAAACAATTTCTTTTATTTTCATCACTCGTTTTTAATAAAATCCAAGCAATTATTTCTAAAAGCTTTTGCAAAAATGGGCGATTTCTGGCTATTTGGTAAATTTTTTTTAAATATGAGGGTCATTTTGATAGGATAATAATTTTGCTTTAAAGACGGCCTTGGTGACGACCCGTATGGACTTTTACCATTAAATAATTTATCATCAAAAACTTCTGCAACTACAACAAAATATGTTGACAAAATTGGATCATATCAATGGTATTTAAATGATGATGAACCAACTATTTTGGTACCTCTTTCATTTATGAGGAATATTAAAAAGGTATAATTTATAGATTCCTGGAATGCCAAAGGAATCATTTTATTATCCTGGTGGAAAATTGCGTCAAGATGATGGTGTTGTTATTTATGATGTTAATCATTTAAAGGTAAATTCAACAACAAGAAAACATGTAATTTTGATCAAATATCAAAATGCTTTAAATTTTGATTTTTCGTAATTTGTTAATACTAATTCGAATTTCCTGCAAACGTTAGTCTTCCAACTAACGTTTGCAGGAAACATAAACTAGGGCGTTTGACTTTTACGACCAGTTTATATACAGACTTTACCATCTTAAGAATTTTACAAAACATTTAATAAAATTATTTTGCTTTATCGAATTTTTTAAATGTGTCTTACTGTACTGTTAATGGGCTTTGAAAAATAATTCATTCGTTCTGGAAATAGCTTTTAAAAAAATATTTTTAAACAAGAAAAAATTTTTAAAAGAATTGTTAAATGCATGTTATCTTTTCAGCTTAAAAATGGTTCATTAGATCCTGTAATTTTGGCCGCTCGACATTTATCACAAAAACGAAAGAAGGAAATTAATTTTGATGAATACGATTTTATCACGTAAAGTTTAACAGTTTGAAATTATTTTTAAATAACATACGATCAATTTTAGTGATGCCGTAAATCTTCAAAAATTATTTGCATTTGCACAAGAAGCCGGTGAAGGCTTATTTCGGATAGATTGTGAACGGGTTGGAAAGACTGTTTTACTTTCGAGAATGGAAGCATCAGAGTGAGCAATAGCATACCATAACAAAAGCAATCATTATTAAAGACATTTATTTCAGTTTAATGGAAATTGGTTCTCTCACATATGATCAAAATTTAAAGAATAAAATGACAAAGCCCCGCTCCAAGCATTGCACGGGTCCTTTCTTCCAACTTGTTGCTTATCAATTTGGTCAATTTAGAATCCTTGTCCGATATGAAGTTGATTGTGCTGATTATGCTGCAGGAAAAGCTGAAGCCTTTGCAAAAGAAACTGAAACATTACCAGAACGAAAAAAATTTGCAGAAAATACTGAAATGAATTTTGTTGATTTCGGTGACATCCCAAAAACTGTCCCCACACAACTTTTAACCACATATCCCGCAGGTGCCGGATACCCGTTCTTTACATGGGCACAAATGTTTTTTACTGCTGCTGATCAGGTTTGTGCTATTACTGTAGTGTTAGGATTACTGTAGTATCTTTATAGGAAATTGTTGGATTCTTTACTGGGAATGGTGACTTTAAAAAGCCAACATTTTATTCGCTAACAGATATTTCAAAACTTATGAAGCCTCTTCCCTTGGTTGTGCTAAGCAAAGTTCATGATTGCTTAAATAAAATTCAATTATTCCTTGTCAAAAATGATCCGGATTTTAGATGTGGCTTAATTTGGAAGGGAAAACCACATTTGGAAATTTTTGAAAAGAAACCTGAAGCCGAATCAGCTATCAGCAAAGGTGTTCGAGAATTTTTGGCTTCCCAATGCAAAGATCCCGTTGAAGATGAAGCTCGAGCAGCCGCAGCAGCTCAATAATTAAAATTTTAAAAAGTAAACTAAAAATAATTTATGTAATAATTTCTTTTTCATTTTTCATTGACACAAAATGTGTTTTCTCTTTTTTTTAAATGTCTCAAAAAAAATATTCAATCACAGCTTAAAATTGGCTGATTTTGTTTTAAAATAAAATAAAAAAAAGTTTACACTAAAAACAATGGCAAAATAAAATGCAAGACAACGTTCAATCGGGGCAGCAGCAGGAGCATTCATTCAGGCAGGCAGCTTTTAAACGACAACAATAATGGCGGCGGCGCCTACGCAAATAAAAAAAGTTGAAATATATTGATAGGCAAAACTAAAAGAGAGAGAGATGTTCGCTTTTTTCGCAATGAATGCCTTAGGGTTTGAAACAGAGAAGAAAAAAGAAAACATGCGTCACTTTTTGTCTTCATCAATTTCTTTGTTTTGAATACAAAAAAATAGTAGTGGGCAATAATATACCATAAAAACAATGATCACAAAATTCATTTTTGTTACAAAAAAAAACTTATTATTTTTAATATTAACTGGGAAATCTCAAGGTCATCAATCATTTGAACTTACAATGAAAGTAGTGTTAAATAGTAGTACACCATTATCACAAACATTAATACCACAGCAGGAAAACAAGTTCCATCATTTTCTTTTTAAAAAAATTTGTTTCCTTGCGCAACGCTTGTTTATTTTTTTTGTCAGCATCATTTCAGTTTTGGAATTCTAAAACATAATGTGGAGTTCCTTGTTGCTCTTGGGATTTGGAATTATTCAGGTAAAGAAATTCTACGAATGAAAGGGGTCATCCAGATATGACGTCATACAAAATTCTGGTTTACCCTATTTATATCAAAGACATCATGGAGATTTACCTCTCCCTCCCTTCTGACGTCATACCGGGATGATCACAAAACTTATTTTTTTAATTCGAGCTTTTTAGAGTTGTTTTGCCCAAAATTTAACCTTTCTCTCAACAACTTCTGACTGTGGAGAAACATACGGGTGTTGGTGTTTTCCGCCAAATTGTGTTGATGAAAACTGCAATGGAATTGTTCGATGGCAAAAAATTAAGCCAAAACATTTTTTGATTGAAATGCAGGTAGCTTTTTGACTGTTATACAGTTGCATTTATGCGAACTGTTTAGGCAAAAGATGTATCATCCTTTGAAAATGGCCGATATATGGCTTTTGGATTCAGTGAAGATCGACATATGGTAAGCTTTATTACACAAAGTTTAGTTCTTTTTTTACTGTACAAACTCATAGGGAGATGATACTGTATTGGAATGCATTATTGATTCCAATGGTGAAACTGGTGAAGCTTACATTTCTTTCAATGATGGACCATCAAATTTCCAATTACTTGATTCTTCACAGAAACTTTTAAAAAATAAACAAACTCTTTTAAAAGATGGAAAAATGATTTGCAGTTTTGAATTAGATTTAAATGAAAAAGATAAAGTTAGCAAAGATGAACAACCGATGGTAATTGATTTCCCTTATATTTAACTCTAACAATACCTTTGCAGATTTATGATCTTGAAAGTTCATACTGGATGCTTCTTTTTGCCACTGGTTTAACAAATCCTGATAGTAAGAGCTAGAATGTTTAAGTATTGTATAAAGTATACTGTAATATTTTTTAGCTGGTGAGAAGTTGATTCATAGCACTGACGAAGGTGACGAGCTATATCCATGGTCAACAAAAAAGCGTGTTAGTTTGAAAGAAACAATTATCGTTAAAAATATGGGTCAATCATGAATTTAAATATTATTATTTTTTTTTAAACTGCGGTATTAGTAAAGTTTTAGCAAATTCTTTAATTATTTTGTTGAATGTAGTGTTATAGTTAAAATTTTCTAATGTAATAGACGATGCCAAAATAAAAGGTTCGACAACACTTGTGCATTCATGAGCAGGCAGGAACAATTGATTTGCAATCTCTTAAGAGACAATCTTCAAAAATGTGTCATATTCTATCTATAATTTTTGTTCGTTGGGTAATTCTTTATTTCACTCGTTTGGTTTTCGATGAACGATGGCTATGCTCGATTTAATTGATTTATCCCAAGCAAACCCTCAAATATTTTTTGTACCAATACCGTTAATTAACTATGTTTTTGATAATTCAAAGCTTATTCTGTCACATAAACTAATAAAAAGCTGTAAAACTTTTAAATTGTTACATCTTAAAAAGAATGAATCTCGGCTTAACAAATTATTTATTTGTGAATGGAAATGTGAAATAATTGCTGGGTTATATAAAGTTAAGGCGCCAAAAAATAATTTTCATCGTTATACAATTAATACTGCACTGAAATCTATTAAAATTTTGAATTCGTTGACACTTTTTTCCCGTTATACGTATAATTTTTATTTGGCCACTTTAATGCCAAAACTTGATTTATCTCAAACAAAAGAAATTTCAATCAGCTGTGAAAGTGAATTAAAACAGGACATTATTGAAAAAATTTTACATTCATCTATTTTAAAGCTTGATTTATATTGTGGTTCTTGTAAAGATGTTAACCCAGCATTATTGGCTTTTCAACAATGCCCAGAGATCACATACTTAAGGTATTAGTTTTATTTTTCATATAATAGCACTGTAATATATTATATGTTTAACTATTTGTAGCATATTAATTATTAATCAAGATTCTTCTACATCAGTAATAACAAAAGACATTTTCAAAGAAATGCTAGCGACGAAAAGAGAAAGTAAAATTAAAAAATTAGCTTTTAATTTTATCTCTAGCATTGATATCAATGACTTCATGCATCTAATAAACAATCATTTGGCACCGTTGTCTTGTATTGAATTTTCAACTTCAAAAAATGAAACCTATGAGGTATTAACAAACATCGTTCGAATGGCTAAAAAAATTCATCGTGAACAGTCAGATGTTCAAATTCGAATTTGGGGTGGTGATTTTGGAATTTTATCTACAGTTTTGTAATTTCTTAGAAATGTTGTTATTGTGTAATAAAAATTGATCAATGTCAAAAAACAAGTGTTTCTTATAAATGCAATTATCATAAAATTTATGTTTTTTATTAAAACAAACTTATTGAGCTCCTTTTATTGAATTTTTTAAATTCAAGGAATCTAACTTTTGTAGAAACAAATGAAAAGTGATAAAGTATAATGCTTTTTTTCAAGCATATCAAATCCGGAAATCAAAGCTTTAAACCCTATTTAAAGCAAACAAAAAAGCTTAGTCTCATTCATTTTTTATGTCATGTTAAAAGCTATCTTTTGGTTTTTGACTTTTTGCTTTTTAAGCATTGCTCTTGTTCATGGATTTGAAACAACATCTTCCAATCTTGAAACAGTTTTGGATTTAAAAAATGTTTGTTTGGATTTCAAAAAAGTAGGCAATAACCTTAAATTCTGAAGCTTTTTCAAATTCTTTTTCAGATTTCATCTTCATTTGTTCAATTCCCATCTGATGCCAAGCAATATTTAAAAACACTCAAAGAAAAATCATCTGTAAAGTTTTATTACAGTGAATCGATGGTTTCAAATTGGAATAAAGTTAAAGTATTGCCTGTTCAAGGACTTAATGTTACCGTAATTTTTTACTTTGTTTATAACCGTTTCTAAAAAATAATTTAATTTTAAGGTTTCTGACATTTTTTCATTTCTTCATAATCAAGGCTGTTTTGTTTTTCCTTGGGGTGGTTCTGTTCGTGATTTAGGTAACTCTTAAGCTTCAAAAGATACTGTACCGTATAAAATATGTTTAGTTATGGGTCATTTTATTGTCGATATTGATGCTGAAATTACTTGTGATCCTGGTGTTATTTGGGATGCATGTATTGATAGATTTGGAGCAATAAATTGTAGACGACATCGTCAAGGTGATTTAAAAATGGTTATGGGTAATTTTGGAGAAGTAAAGTAAGTTCTTTGTTTTTCATAACAGTGGCATGGAAAACATTATTAGAGGAAATATGCCAATGGTTGAACCGATTGATCTTGCACATTGGAATGTAACATTTGGAGGTCGTAAATCTGCTTTAGAATATACACCCGATTCTTTGTCATTCTTTCCTGATACTGGCCTTTTGATTGATATCAGCGGGAAAGCATTGAAAGATATTTGTTCTGGAAGAATTCGAATTCCTGCAAGAAAAAAATATTGGACTCAATGGCGTGGCAATAATACCATTGATAAACTTTTACGGTACCTTTTTCAAATATTATTTTCACCTAACAAATTATTTTAGTTATTGGACTCTTCGAAGCAAAGGCTTTAAACCTGCTAATGAAAATATTCGTCGTTTTATTTTTTCTGAATTGCAACAAAATTTTAATGGTGAAGAAGCAAAACGGTTTATGTGTCACAAATTTTTTGATGGAAAACTTGAAAAGAATGGAAAATGTCAAATTTTTAGTGAAGATCATGAAGAAGAACGAAAAGCTAAATTGAATACTTTTTTGAAGACATTAGAAATGGATTTTGGTTCAACAAATGTTAGAACTGAGTTCAAAGAATTATTTGATAAATTGGAAATTGTTTTCAAATATTAATTTTATCTTTTTTAAAGAGACATTAAGATTTATTTAAACATAAAGTGCAGTTTCATTTATCACTGATGGATTTTTGTTCAATTTTTTTAAAAAAAATAAAATTTCAGCACTGATATGACAAAAGATAGTAAACAAAAAATACAAAAAGTAAAATTTTTGTTACTATCACTTATGACAGTAACACAATTAACATTGTTTCCCGTTTTTGGATTACTATCATTTGTCAAAGCAGTGCTGATTTTTTGACTTTTTTCGCATATGAAGGTAAAAAAAAACATATGAAGGTAATGATAAAAACAGCCATGGTTGACTTATTGAAAGATAAATCGAAACTTTATTTCTTATCCATCTCATGTGCTTTCTATCTGACTATTGAAATCGAAATGTTGTTTATTACAGTTTCTTGCTAAAAAACATTTTGTACAAAACAAAACACACGGGAAACATCACTGATCTCTTTTCTTTCGTTGTATTTGTTTGAACAAAGTATAGAAGGAATTGACCGGATTTCTTTAGGGCATAAAGCAGCGTAAACTTTTGTATATGCTTGTCCAACGATTTAATAAACGAAAAAGAAATTGTTCTTTCATGAAACAAAGAACAAAAAAGTACTGAAAAAGCTTGAATAACTTGCTCGGACTAGTTATTACTTCATAAGCGTTGATCCGACCATTACACAGATTAAGGAGAAAGAAAGGAAAAAATATGTAAAGAAAAGTGTTTAAAAGGGGAAAACCTTTGTTCGTCAAATTCATTTATTCTGTTTCATTTCTCAGAACAATGACCTTCGGATAAATTATCACTAATGATTTGGAACGTTTGTTGTCTTTTTATGTTTTGGTTTCTCTTCATCAGCTTATTTTAAAGTTTTTAGAAAAATTATATTTATTGTGTTTGACAGATTTTCAACCTTTAGCCCAGAGCATTTTCATATCTGACTTTTTTGTTTTAAATTTTTCTGTCTTGACTTTTGCTTTTTGTTTGGCACAAAAACAAGACTTCCAGAATTTAATAATTCATAACCCTTTTCAAAAGAGCTGAAAACAAAGACTGAATAATTAAAAAAACAATGTATTTTTTTCCACTTCATGTAAACTATAACTTTTAAATTTTTTTTATAAAACATAGTATTGTCTAAATTGAAAACCTTGTAAATATTATGTTTTAGAACCTTGCACATAAGTTTACTGTAAAAAAGATGCACTCTCTTTTAATTACTTTATTGGTAGGGCTGTTTAAAGTATTTTAAAAAAGGGTGGAGACGATTAAAATACTCAATTTATCACAACGTTTTTGATAAAATTGATTAATCTTTTATCCGCTAAAAAGACTGATAAGGATATCATTACTAATTTCTTGGCAGCAAAAAAACGAATCAATGTATTTTATGATTATGCATTATTTATAAGATGATTAAAGGTATTATTATTTTTTCTTTGTAACGTCTGAGTTTATCTCACGCTATTTTCTAATATTATAACCTTTCTATAAAATATCTTAATATCTTCGACGATGTTTATTGTTGTTTATAATTTTCATAAAAAGATCCAAATGGCGTCAAAAATATTATCAATCATTTTTTTCTTTTCTCAACTTGGGGTCCCTGATTAGTTAGTTCATTTCTGCTACGGTTTATCATTCTTTTCTTTTACATTCTTAACCAATTTGATCTTAACCTTTTTTTCACGTTATAAAAAAAGTACATTACACAAGGTCATTAATTATAAATTTATTGAAACACTGTAACAGTATTAAAAAAATGACATTATCAATTAAACTTTTATTTATCTATCAAAATGCATTTAAGAACTTTGCAGTTGATTGATTAAAAACGGTCTTATTTTTTTATATTGCTAAAAACAAATAAGAAAAAAAATGTCTGCATCATGAAATCATTGATACAGTTTTTTTGATATAAAAAAAACAGACATTTGAGCATTCATTTATTTAGTGTTCTTTGCAAAGTTGCAATTATTATGTGGTAATTAATAACAGCCTTTGTTTTGGTTGAAAGTTTTCTACTGTGATTTATGCACACAAAAAAGCAGCACTGCTTTGACAAAAGATAGTAAACGAAAAATACAAAAAGTGTATGTTTTTGTTACTGTAGAAATGATAGTAATAAAAATTTTGTCATTTTCTGTTTTTTGGTTACTGTTAATCGTCATATTTATGCTGCTTTTTTTATGAAAGAAGTATCTTTTTGTCTCAGATGTTCATTGAGAAAAACGTTCTAAATTACGGTATCAGTATTTAAAAAAATTATTTCGCAATTGAATACGGTTTCTGTGAAAGATTTCAAAAACAAGAAACAGTTTGTTTCAAAAGGTATCAAAGTATCATTTTTTTGTTTTCACATAGGTTCTAGGGTTTATTGCCATTTTTGATTATCTTAACCTTTTCCAAAGACTAAAAAATCAAAAATCTATTTTAAGAAAACATTTGCAAAACTATGATAATAATACAAATTATTTATTTATTTTTTCCTTTGTTTCATTAATGTCTATTATTACTTTATTTTTATATGGCACACATTTAATTTATATATGAATCAGTTTCATTGACGTCTACATAATAAGAAAAGAAGAAGCGTGACTATGAACAACCATCTGCGTCACCTGATTTTCGGACAAATAAAACCAGAAAAATCCTTTTCTTCTATCTTTGTTATTTCTCTTTTTTCACATTTCTGAGAAATAAAAAAGTTTCAATTTTTTACGATAATTTCTATCACGAGTAGTCCACGACCTCCAGCATTGATAATAATGATGTCAATAAACTTTGTTTTATTTCTTAGTTATATCATCTGTGCCAAATAAATAAATGAGTATTGTTTGTTCATAAATAGTTTTAGAACTTGTCTAGACAAAAAGGTTTTTTTGCTTTTACCTTTTTTTGCCTCAAGCTTCTTCCATCGTTCCACTTTTTCCTTACTTTTTTGTCTGCTCTTTTTTGGGGATCTTCGCATGCAAGCTTGCAAGGGCAATGTTAACTTTTTTCCTTGTCATCTTTTTATTTATTTTCATCTATTTTTTAACTACCGCTACTAATATCCGTTTTTTAAAATCGTGTATTTTTAGCAATAAATCCATATCCATTATTATATATCCACATTGATAAAAAAATTTATTGCGTATAACTCTCTTTCTCGATCGGTTTTTAATTATCTCATGAGAAGAAGAAGATTGATAAGTTTGCTTCCTTTTTTAAATATATCTATTTTTGTTTCTGCGTGTTTTTAATTTGTTCTTGGTTTTTATCCTCTTTATTATTTACTAATTACTTATAAAATTAAATATATCTTATTCTTTTAGCCATGGGTGCAGAAGAGCATCGACTGTCTGTGGTATCAGCAAAAATACGAAATGTTAAAAATGTGAATTTTGCTTATCTGCTGCCAATATTTTTATGCATTTATTCAATAGTTAAAGAAATAAAGATAGGGGAACCTTTTATGGTATGTGCCATGATTATTTGGATTATGGGAGATTAATTGAATAATTTTTAGTACAAATACCAGACAGAATACCTCAATTTAACAGCCAGTCAACTTACAAGTGAAGTAAGATTTTGTAATTTCAACGTCGATTATGAGTTTACCATTTTTAGATTTATCCATTTTATCCATATGCTTACATGATAATTCTAATACCAATTTTTCTTCTTACTGATTTATTTTTGTATAAACCTACAATGCTAGCTGAAGTATGTTTTTTGTAATTGTTACACTAATTACCCATTAGCTTTTTAGATTCTTGGTCAAATTGGATTTCGATCATCTCTTGTATTTACTTATGATGTTTTCTCTCAGCAACTTGGGTTAGTGTCTATTCAGGGTTACTGTAGTTATTAATGCTGTTTTTTTACAGCCAAATTGCATATGGTATTGCATCAGCATCAGAAGTGGCATTCTTCTCTTACATCTATGCTAAGCTTGAAAAAGATCAATATCAAAAACTTACATCGTGGACAAGAGCGGGTACAATGGGTGGCAGAGTTTGTGGAAATAAAATTTTATCGAAATTAACCATTTTAATTTTTTAGACGTGTGGATATCTGTTATCACAACTTATTATTCTTGGTGGATTAGGCACTTACCGTACTCTAAATGAAATTGCATTTGTGCTGCCATGTATTGTATTAATTGCATGTATATTTCTTCCTCGTGTCAGCTGGAAAGTTATGGTTGCACGTATGAGTGAATCACGAAGCCGCATTGGTGGAAAATCATCATCAAAAAAGCAACGACCACTTCCAACATCTTATTCCGAATATATTATTTACCGTACACGAAAGCTTAAATCTGATTTCGTTAAAATTTACAGTATTGGATTTATTCGAAAATGGTCATTTTGGTGGTAAGTTCATCGATATTAGATGTTTGAAAATGTTAAGCTATTCGATAAAATGAATTATAGGGCTATGACAACATGTATGTCGCTTCAAGTGGCGCAATATGCTCAAACTTTATGGGGAGAAGTACAAATTGACAAACATTCGCCTTTGAATGGATTTGCAGAAGCTGGATATACTTTTACTGCCACTTTTGCTATTCTTGCTTTAAATGCAGTACCAATTAATTGGGATAAATGGGGTGAATTTGCATTAGTTTTAATTTCAAGCATTGATACAGGAGTTTTATTACTGTATAGTCAAACTGGAAATATTTATGTCATGTATGGGTAAGTTTCTACTTTGAGTTACTGTAATTACTGATGTTGTTTCAGATGTTACATTGCATATCGTTCGCTTTATCAAGTTATGATTACAATTGCACAGTAAGTTTTTGTTAATGATGAGAAATGATTGTAATACTGTTTTTTAGATGGAATATTGCAAAAAAGATGGTCTGTGAATCATATGGCTTGGTGTTTGGTAATAACCTTCAATTACATTTCATAATAATCGGCTTTCAATTATAGGCGCAAATTCATTTATTGCTTTAATAATGCAATCATTAATTATGTTTATTGTTGCTGATAAACGAGGTCTTGCAATGCCTGTTCGAAAACAGTTAGTTTCTTTACTGTAATGATAATACAATGCTGTAATCCATTTTTAGATACGTTGTCTATGCTGGCCTTCATTTCTTAATCGCTATCATCTTTGCCATCTCTGTTGCGTATACTGTATTCACGTACCTTTGTCGAAAAACAAAAATTGTTGATCAATCAAGTCCTGCCAAAACAACGGAAGCTGAAACAGAATCAGATGCAGCAGAAATTATTGAAAGAAGAGCATCTCGAAAATCAACTTCAACTCGAACATCTTCAGTTCCACTTGAACTTCAAGTTAAAACTGTTGAACAAGATGTTGAAGGTCAACATCCTCAATTATCCCGTGAATTTAGTGATGCCGAATTTGATTCTGAATCTGACGATGATATCCTTGTATCTGATGATGAACCACCTACTTTCTCTTCTTCAATTGCTGGAACAATGGCCGCCTCATTCTCTGCTTCAATGAGTAAAATGAAATAATAATAAAAAGAATGGAATAATGTACATTGTTTTGAACGAAGGTTTTTGCTCTTTCTATTATTAACTATTACAGTCAAAACTGAATAACCCAGGGTTTTCTTGTTTTTTAATATTGTTTTTTGTTCAAAGTTTTTGAATTTTAATAGTTTTTCTTTTTTTGTTGTATATATTTTAGATTTTTCCACACAAATAAAAATAAAATGTTTTGTTGTGAATTTACCATTGACTGGAAGGGAGCAAATATGTTAAAAACTTAGTAATATATTGGTTAAAGGGTATCGTACATTGCCCCAATACAATCCCAATTTTGACAAAAGGTTTTCTTAAAAAAATGACAAAAAAAAATATACCGTTAATATAGTATCACATGTTGATTAAAATGATTTCTTGCATCTAACTGACGATCACTTAACATCCATATGTTTAATCTTTTTATCAACTTAAGTAACTGAAATTATCAAAAAATATATAAACAAATGTTTGCAAAAATTAAAGAAATTCGTCAAAAAACGCCATTTGAACAAATTCGTATCTGTTTTGTCTGAAAGTTTTTGTTACAGTAAAAAGTAAAAATTTCATAAAAAGTAAAATGTCTTATATTGATGTGTAGCAAAAACAAATTATACTATTTTCCACATAATATTTAGTTTTAAAATTATCAGTAATATTTCCCCTTTCTGAAACGGGACTTAACATTGTCTTCTTAACACACCAATTTTTGTATCTTTTCTACCTCTTTGATATGGAATTCTTTGCAGCGTTATAAAAATTGCATAACATAAATGTTATTAATTAATATTATTTGAAAATTATATAAGTAAAAACAAATTTTTTAATTAAAAATTACACATAGAGTTGGTGAAATTACTGTAAAAAATATCGCAAAAACAAGACTGCTGATAAACCAAGTTTAAGTTTAATATTTTGTTTTGCGTTGCATGGCATGGCCTTTGAACATTACATGCTTATGACGTACATATTGGTGTTGTTTGTTAATGGAGTATATCGCTTATATATTACAATAACTATTACATGAGTTAAAACACAGCTCATATATACTTTTTATATGATGACTTTATTATAACTTACAAGGGAACCACCAGAGATGATCATTCGCAAATAACCTAAAAATTGTCCCAAGGGGTTTATTTGGGGTCAGAAACACTCTAGAAAAAATATTACGTGCCCTTATGAACAAAAAATAGATATTTTACCTCTTTAAAGTTCGCTTTGTAACACCGCTTTAGCTTGTCTTCCTTTTTTTATCCTTCTTCTTGAAAGGTTCTATGGCTTAGTTGGTAGCGCGTTTGTTTTTGACGCAAAAAAAAGCATGGGTTCGAGTCACAGCGGCGGAAAATCTTTTATTTTTACTTTTTTTTGGTCAAATTTTTTTTAAAATTAATTAAACGTTAAAAAAAATATTTTTGAGGTAAAAAAATAAGAATATAAATGTAAAAATTAATGACAAAATCATTTTGTATTTGTAATATGTTTTTGTGTTGTATTTATTTTCTTAAACTCTTTTTTTTTGGAACATCATTTGCTTTTTCTGTTTAGACTAATAGTGTTATTATAGCATTTATGTAAGTATCAGCACAACACTAAAATTGTTATTTCTGGTTACTATTCCTCCTCATTGAAAGTACATATATATGGTTTATATTTCATCCAAAGCTGTGCTAACCAATTTGTAGCAAAGATGAAATTATATTTGATACAAATCATGTGGTTTTCAAACATCTATTTAATTTTAAAAAAAATTTGACCAAAAAAAAGTAAAAATAAAAGATTTTCCGCCGCTGAGACTCGAACCCATGCTTTTTTTTGCGTCAAAAACAAACGCGCTACCAACTAAGCCATAGAACCTTTCAAGAAGAAGGATAAAAAAAGGAAGACAAGCTAAAGCGGTGTTACAAAGCGAACTTTAAAGAGGTAAAATATCTATTTTTTGTTCATAAGGGCACGTAATATTTTTTCTAGAGTGTTTCTGACCCCAAATAAACCCCTTGGGACAATTTTTAGGTTATTTGCGAATGATCATCTCTGGTGGTTCCCTTGTTAGCCCCATTTTCTAATACAATGACAGCTTTTTGGCGACTCGTATTTTTGGATTGCATAATTGCTAATTAATTCTAAAAAGTTTCATTTAATTAGCAGAAAAAAGGTAGGCGCAAAAAACCCAAATGCCGAAAAAAATGATGTAAAAAAATCGACAGCAAAAAACAGAAAGGCATTGCTCTTTTTTGTGTGTCTCTTCTTTTTCTCTTTTTCGAAACTTTTCGAGAAAAAAACAGGTCTATGCAGCTAAACTGTGTAGCAAAATCTAACACGCAGCCAACAAAGAAAAAAATTGCGCGGGTTAAAAAAATTTGCTAACAATAATATTGTTTTTTATTTGTTAACTTTTTGCCCCTAAATTTTGTTTAATTTTCTCTTGTTTTTTTATTATTTTGCCTTTCATTTTTATATCTGTTTTTCCTTGCATATCAATGGTGCTATTGTTTTTCTTTGATATTTTTATATCATTTTATTTGGCCTATCTTTTCTAAATTTTCCTTTTTGTATATCCATGTCCTCATGCTGGTGCTGCTATAGTTTTTCTTTGATATTTTTATTATATCTTTTTATTGGGCCTTTATCTTTTCTATATTTCCCTTTTTGTATATCCGTGATCTCGTGCTGCTCTTGTACCTGTCTTTGATATTTGTCTCCTCCATTAACATTTTCCCTTATTTTTAGTTTAATTTTTTATTATCTTCTTTAAACATGGTTAACGCAATTGGTATTGATCTCGGTACTACCTACTCGTGTGTAGGAGTCTTCCAAAATGGTAAAGTAGAAATCATTGCTAATGATCAAGGTAAGCTTGCTTTTGTTGGGATATTATTCAGTAACTAACTTTGTTCATTTTGTAGGTAATCGTACCACTCCATCATATGTTGTTTTTACTGATACAGAGCGTATCATTGGTGATGGTGCAAAGAATCAAGTTGCTATGAATCCTCATAACACTGTCTTTGATGCAAAACGTCTTATTGGCCGCAAATTTGATGATGCTGCAGTACAATCTGATATGAAGCATTGGCCTTTCAAAGTTATCTCTGCTGATGGTGGACGTCCTAAAGTTCAAGTTGAATTTAAAGGTGAAACCAAAGAATTTTTCCCTGAAGAAATCTCATCCATGGTTTTGACTAAGATGAAGGAAACTGCAGAAGCTTTTCTTGGACAAGCTGTTAAAGATGCCGTAGTTACCGTTCCTGCTTACTTCAATGATTCTCAACGTCAAGCAACTAAAGATGCTGGAGCCATTGCTGGTCTTAATGTTCTTCGTATTATAAATGAACCTACTGCTGCAGCTATTGCTTATGGTCTTGATAAGAAAGGTACCGGTGAAAGAAATGTTCTCATCTTTGATTTGGGTGGTGGTACCTTCGATGTCTCTATCCTTACAATTGAAGATGGTATCTTTGAAGTCAAATCTACAGCTGGTGATACTCATCTTGGTGGTGAAGATTTCGATAATCGTATGGTCAATCACTTTGTTGCTGAATTCAAGCGCAAGCATAAGAAAGATGTTGCTTCTAATCCTCGTGCTCTTCGTCGTCTCAGAACTGCTTGTGAACGTGCAAAGCGAACTCTCTCATCTGCAACTCAAGCCAGCATTGAAATTGATTCTCTCTTTGAAGGTATTGACTTCTACATCAGCATCACTCGTGCACGCTTCGAAGAACTTTGTGCTGATCTCTTCCGTAATACCATGGATCCTGTAGAAAAAGCTCTTCGTGATGCCAAGATGGATAAAGCTCAAATTCATGATATTGTTCTTGTTGGAGGATCAACTCGTATTCCTAAAGTAAGTTTATTCTATGATAAAGTTGTACAGCTTATTAATTTCTATTTCTTTTTAGGTTCAAAAATTGCTATCTGATTTCTTCTCTGGTAAAGAACTTAACAAAAGCATCAATCCTGATGAAGCTGTTGCTTATGGTGCAGCAGTACAAGCTGCTATTCTTTCTGGTGATAAATCTGAAACTGTTCAAGATTTGCTTCTTCTTGATGTTGCTCCATTATCTCTTGGTATTGAAACTGCTGGTGGTGTTATGGTAAGATATTTTTGATACCCGTGTCTATCTCTATTTAACTTTTATTTCTTTTTTTTTTTTTTTTTTCAAAAGAAATACCACTGTTCCAACCAAGACAAGTCAAACCTTTACAACTTATGCTGATAATCAACCCGGCGGTAGTGGATCTGCTGGTGGTGCTCCTCCATCTGGTGGTGATGAAGATGGAAGTGGTGATGAAGGTGAAGATGATGATGATGAAGAAGCTGCTGCAGAAGATGACGGCGAAGAAGATGATGATGAAGAAGCTGCTGCAGAAGGTGATGATGAAGAAGATGATGATGAAGAAGATGATGATGATAATCAAGGTGGTGGTAATGGTGGTGGTCCAGAAATTCGTTATAAGGTTCCTAAAGGTAAAATAGTCGTTCCACTTAATTAGTATTTTTTTTATTGTATGCTTTTTTTGATATTTTAATAAATTTTATTTATTTATCGTTGCATTTTTCTGTCTCCTGTTTTAATTTAAATTTTTTTTGTGCTGGATATTCATGAAGGTTCCTAGACCATATGAACAGATGAATAACTTAACTAGCTACTGATCTTTCATAAAAATTATTTTTAGTGGAAAATTGCAATTTATATTAATTTTATTTCAGTCTTTGAACTAAAAAACAACGGAATAAAGAAAATAAGTTTGCTAGGGAGTGTGGAAAAATTGAAGTGGATCAACTTTTGGACTGAAATGGATTTGCATACTTTAGTAAAACTCTTTTTAACTGATTTGAAATGATAAAAACGGTTGTAAACACCTCAGTTGGGTTATTTTTCAAAAATTCAGATTATTAAGTCTTTTGGAGGTTTTCAGAAATTATTAAGTAACTCATCCTAATTTTTTTATCCATTTATTTTACATTTTCGATTTCTTGACTAGCCATTTTCTTCTTTCGTATGGTTTTTATTTGCCAATTTTTGTGTAAATATTTGATGTCTGGCATATTTGTGTATATACTAAATCGTGAATGTTCTTTTTTAAAAGCGCATTTGTGAGAAAGTGAAGCATTTCCAGACCAGTTCTAGTTTTCATTTCAAAACTTTTATTGTAAGCTTTCATATTTCTTATTTTTTACTTTTTGTTGTATTTTGTTATGTTTTTTTTGTCCACTTGTCAGCTTTTTCTGGAGTGAATAAATAATTTAAATTAAATTAAAGAATAAAATTTTAAAAATGGTAAGGTGAAGATAGTAGTTTAGTTTTTCTTGATTAAAGACGTGTTAAAGAATTAATATTTTTCATGTTGCAAAAGCATTTTTAATACAGTATCCTTATTTTAACTTCTTTATTTTTTTAAATTTATTTTTTCGAATAATTATTACTTTATTTTCTTTAATTTTTTATCTTTAAGATTTCTTCCTTAAAAAGTTGTCCTTGAAACACCGTTTTTAAAGTATAATTTTGAATTACTACTTTTGTCTTAGATTTTTTATATCAGTGTACTTATTCGATTATTATTGAAATATTTTTTTTAAACTGATATTTCTTATTAAGAAATTCTTAAAACGTATCCTTTTTTGAAAACTTATTTATGCAACAGTTTAAAAATACTTTTTATAGAATTCTGGGCCAAAAAACTGGGATTTTGAAGAAAAAATAAAAATTTATGAAAATCTGCTGACTATAGTCAAACATGCTGACTTTCTGCTGGAATATTGCTGCAGAAATGCTAACTATAGTCACTTCTGCTGAATATCAGCGGAATGCTGCTGCAGAGTATCGGCTGTGTATTAACGTCACTTTAAATGTTTTTGAAGCTTCTCCGAAATCCAGATTTTGGAATCTTGTATAAGTTACTCATAATCCTCTATTTTTTACTCTTTATCATTGTTTATCGATTTCCAGCATAACTTTTCTGCAAAAAATTTTCAAATAACACAAAAATCATATTTTAGAAGTTTTTTGCGGTACCGAAACTTAATTCTAATTTATATTTTGAATTTCTTAACTGGTATCCCTTCTTTACTTCGTCATCCCGTGAAATTGCAATTTCATACATTTTGTTGGATTTTACAGGAATAGTAAAGGTTTGAATTCTTTTTTCTTGATCCAGTGTTAAATATTTCACCAAAAAATTTTGAATGTTGTTTTCATAACCATATTGAATGGTTGTATCACTATCAGGAGAAATTTCTTGCAAAGCTGTTACATTAATGTGACACTGTTTGCTCTTAGATGGAGGATAAATAAAAACACTGTGCGATGTCCATGGCTTTAATGTCACATCTCTCTTAATGCTCCCTTTTTGTTTGCAATATTTTGGAAAAATTACAGTAATCGGAAACTTGAATAATGGACCAAGAGCAGAATTTGATGAATCAATTCCATGAATTTCAGCATAATAAATATTACCAGGTTTTACCAAGCTTGTATTAAGTGTTATAGTAAAAATTCCATTGCAGACTTTATTTGAATGTTTTATAAATTTTTCACCACCAGGAGTTACTTGTAAAATCCATGAAATATGAAAATTGCCCTTTGCGGGATAATTGATGATTACGTCAAAAAACTTTGATACCGGATCACCTTTTTTCTTAATCCATAAAATTCCTTTTTTATCCGCACAATATAATTTTGGAATTTCAATTTTTAAAATATCTTCTTTAAAATTTTTAAAATATTCAAATGCAGAATTAATTTGGATAATACCATTTCCACATCCAAATCTATCACTCCCCTTCAGCAAATATGCGGTGTTTGATAAAGCTAACTTCAAGGCAGATGGAGAATATTTGATTGAATTTGCTTTTAAAGCTGAAAGCAAACATGCTATTGAACCTGCTGCAACTGGAGATGAGCCACTTGTTCCATTACAAACCATTGTGGGAACAGGAAACCATTTTGGAAAGTTACCAACAGCCACACCGTCAGCTGTAAAATCAACGCCACATTGATGTTCTGCAGATGGGCCTTTAGAGGAATATGAAAATAAATGTGGCACATCATCTAGTGCTCCTTCATAAAACCTTGATTTAATTTCAGGAGAGATTATAGCACCAATCACAAACATGTTATCATCAATGTAACCCTTTCTTACTGAAGAAAAAACTGGCCCATCATTCCCTGCCGCAGTTACAATTATAATTCCATGATTGACTACTTCTTTAATAAAATTTGAAATGCCATGTGTTAAACGAAGGGATATGTTTATGATATCCACTTTTAATTCAATACATTTTTTAAACTAAAACTTATTTTTCTTATAAAGTTAAATGCATGTTTTAAAACTTACAACTGCTCTATAACTTTCAACATCAACTACTTTCTTACGATTAGTAAGACAATTAAATGAAACAATTTGTGCACCAGGAGCTAGCCCATTTCTATGTGATTCATTTGGAAAATAAGCAGCGGCGACTTGTGACACAACCGTTCCATGCTCACAACGAACAGAATTCATTTCAAGCTGATTTCCATCTTCATGAATGGATACACAATACGATCGTTTATTAGGTAGAAATCCATATTGATGTTCATCTCGGAAATTTGTTAAAACTTTAACATTTATAAGATCCTTCGAAAATGAAGTGTCAATACATGCACGCCATTTTTTCCCATCAAACCATACAATGCAATCTAATACAGTATCCCTAGAAAGTGATGAACCAAGTGTTTCAACTATGATTCCATCTTTTACGATTTTGTTTGTCACTATTTCGCTATCCTAAATAATTTTTTGTAAAAAAATATGTTACGGTAATTTCAAAATCTCTTTAAAAAAATTTTTGCATATAAAAAAATGAAAAAAATTGTTAAATTTAATTTTTATGAAAATTTCATAAAATCTTTACTTGTAAATTTCTTCTTTCCATTTCAGCACATAAGTCAAAATAAGATTTGATTCCAAGATGCCAATTACCGGAAGGATTTCGCCAATGAGACGGAATCTAAAATGTATCATTTGTCATAAAAATTTATTCTAAACATTTACTTTTAGTTCTCGTCCACTTAAACCAATTATTGTATTATCACCATAAGCTTTTGTAACATGTGAAGTGATAACTTTTCCAGTTCCGGTAAAATCAAAGCAATCAATAATTTTTGGAAGACCCGTACTTGTCTTCTGTAATCCCGGCATGCTAACATCAATTCCACTATCAATGATAGCGATTAAAAGACCTCTTCCATCATATTCCGGATATTTTGTCAGAAATACATCCTAAATTTCTACAATTTTTAACATTTTTAAAAAGTATTATTTACTTGTTGAGTTGCTTTTTTAGGAATGTAATCTTGCAATGGCGGCTTTTCGATAACCATGAGCTGCTTTTTAAGCAATTCATCCTAAATTTAAGTATGATCAATATGCTGTAAACATTATGCTATGTTTTTATAAGAAATAAATCACCTTTGGAGCAGAATTGTGACAATTTTCAGTTAACGAAATTTTATTGCCAACAAGGTGAGATTCTGGTTTCATAATTTCCATCACTACTTCTTCAGAAATCATAATCATTAATGAATCAATTAAAAAACTAAACAGTCAGATAGAAAATTGCAAAATGCGTCGTCTTTATATAGGGAGCTTGATTAGACTAATTTTTGTTGAAAAATTATTTATTACAAGGACCCCTTACATAAAACAGATAATAAAATCTATATTATTCTATTTGTTTTTCACTTATGCCTGGAAAAGTTTGAGTGTATGACATTCACTATGAGAATCTGCCTTAAAATCCAAATTTAATAACATTTTCATCGCCGCTCATGTTGTTCAATTGTCTTTGTCATTTTACTTTTTCTGATTCTGTTTAGTTAGAACGATTTCAAACTTCCTTTGTTAAAAGATTACAGATGCGCATTAATAATCTTTTAACTAAGAAAGTTTGTTAAAAGATTATTAATGCTTTAATATGCTTTTTAAAACACTATTTTCCCAGTAATCTTCATTTTGAAAATCGTATGAGGTTCTATTTTGGCATAAAGCGGTGCAAAATAAACATGTTTTTTGTTAAATTTTTTTTAAAAGCCTTTGTTTTACAATAGCATTTTTAGAGTTATTACTTTGATCATATTTAGAAATAAAAAGACTTTTTATTTTGTCGCTATGCCTCAATTGCTTTTCCAAACTTCTAAATAAATTAACACTAAACATTTTTCAGGTAATATGTCTCTGCGTAACCGCTTCGTTATCGGCGGTTTTGTGGGGTTAATTGGTGTTGCTGGTGGATATGGAATTTTTAATCAAAATGTATGTTATTAAAACTACAAAGAATGGTTAATTTGTATTACATTATAGGACAAAAATAGATATCATATGAATCGAATCCCGTATATAGCGTATTCTCACAATGGTGAAGAACCAAAAAAGTCGTCATTCAAAACATTCATTGATGAACAAACAACAACATTCAAAAAGAAATTAGTTAATAAACAAATTCCTGAACATGTTCCATATGTTTTAATTGGAGGTGGGACAGCTTCATATTATGCTGCTTTAACAATTCGGGCATATGATCCTGATTCAAAAGTTTTAATGATTTCATCAGAAAATGATTCACCATATAATCGTCCACCTTTATCAAAAGGTAATAAGATTTTATGAATTGTCAACCATTCATTTGTTTTTTATTTTAGAATTATGGCTATATGGTACTGAAAATGTGTATAAAACTCTTGAATATATTGGTGTTACTGGCAAGAAAAGAGATATTGGATTTGAATCAGATGGATTTTATTTGAATCCAGGAGCTCTAAGTCAATTTGAACATGGCGGTGTATCGCTTATTCGAAATACTCGTGTTACTGAAATTGATCCAAAAAATAAAGAAGTGACATTAGATTCTGGTAAAAAAGTCAAATATGATAAACTGCTGATTGCTACTGGAGGAAAACCGAAAATTCCATATCCATTTTATTCACCACATTTGCGCGATAAAGTTATGACATATCATAATGTAAGCATTGATCTTACTCTAACTGTACACATTATAATTACACAATTTGTAGGCATCAGATTTTCAAAAGCTTTATCGAATTGCACATGAATCTTCAGCTATCATGATTTATGGCAACAGTGCAGCAGCTTCAGAATTAGCATTTTCAGTTCAAACTAAGCTTGGAAAAGATAAACTAAAAATTATTCAAGTTTTTCCTGAACAATATCCAATGGAAGAAAGTTTACCACCAAATGTTGGAGAATTCGTTAGAAATGCAATAACCGATAAAGGTGTTAAAATTGAATCAAGAACAAAACCAACAGCTGTCAATAAACTTCCAAATGGTCAAGTTGAAGTTATTCTAGAAAAAGATGGTGAAAAGAATAAAGTTATTGTTGACCATATTGTTGTTGCGGGTTTGTTCATTTTGAGTAAATTATTTATTTATAACACAGTGTTAATCTATGATATTTTTAGCTGGTAATGAAGATTCTACAAAACTTGCTGAAAGTGCTGGTATACACATTGATTCTGTATGTTATATGCTTTTGTAATATATTTTATTTACAAAACCTTTTCTTTTTTAGACACTTGGAGGAATAGCTGCTAATTCAAAACTTCAAACTTCACATTCTGATATTTTTGCTGCTGGAGATGTTGTTGCATATGAAGATCCAGTAACTGGGAGAATACGATCACAGCATTGGGAGAATGCACAAATTACTGGTCGTCTTGCTGGTCAAAATATGACTGGTAATGCAAAAAATTTTCATCATTATGCTTCTTATAGTTCCCTTTTTGGACATTCTCTTCATTTATATGGTGTTGGACAAACGGATTCTTCTTTAAAAACTGTATCAGTATTTGCTCCACCTGATAAGGTAACTTTTTGCAACTACTTTTTTAAATAATTACTGTAGCTTTGTTTTAGGAAGAACCAGATCTTGTTCGAGGTGTTGTTTTTTATTTGAAGAATAATAAAATTGTTGGAATTTTGCTGTGTAATATTTTTGGAGTTGGTATTGAAATTGGAAGAAAAATTATTTCGGATGCTCATGAAATCAAGGATTTTGTTGAACTTGCTAAATTATTTGATATTTATCTGCCCCAAGGTGATTTACTTTCTGATGACGAAGAAGAAAAGCATGATGATGCAAACAAAGCAATTGCTGAACGAGAATCAATACCAGCTGATATACCAGTTCCATCAAATTAATACAGATAGATAGGTTTAATATTGTTTAGTAATCTTTTTAATTGCCATATACTTGTTATGTTTGATTAGTTAACAATTGTTTTTATTAATCGAATTTTATAATAATAAAAATATATCAAACTCAACAAAAATATATACCGTCATACAATTTATTGTTTTTCATCTTTTGAATGGCATCGATTTTTGAAAGAACAAGTATTACATTTCTTGCAATGCTGATATTTATCTGGTACACATCGAACACAAAGACCACAATGTTTTACAGCTAATCCATCACGTGAAGGACAATTTTTACATACTGAACAATGACGATTTTCTGCAGTAACATAACGCTTGCATTCTTTACAGTATCTAAAAAAGAAGTACATTCATTTCTGTGAAAGCTGACAAAAAAATTACTTGTAAAGTGGTTGAGGAAGCACAAATTTGCTTCTGTCAAGTGTTGTAAAAAAGCGAACAGGTGATTTCTTTCCATTTTTGAATGTTGGATGATTCTGATAAGGGACCATGTAATCAAGCATTTTAATTTCTGGCATAATTCGATAAAGGTGTTTGTCCAAGAAATACGGCAGTGCAATAATGTAATGCATGGAAGCAGGACTAAAACAATGATTACATTATTACCACATCAAAGCAAATCAAAAAAGTTTACCATTTTCCGGCAATATCTTTTAATGACCAAATCAAAGCTTTAATCAAAGCACCAAATGGTGGATCAACAACAACCACTGGCTTTTTGCAAGTTTTAATAAACTTATCAAAATGTTTACTATTATCCAAGAATTCATTGTTAATCATATTGTATTGAGCAAACTCATTGCTACGGAAAAATGCTTTCTAAAATATCCAAATTAATATCTGATAAAAACTAAAATAAAACATACGAAACGATTATCAATATCCAATAAAAATGCTTTATTTCCTTGATCTTTTGCAAATTTAAAAAATTGTGGAGTTCCAATACAAATATATTCTTCAATTCCAGCAGATTGAGTTGAATCAAATAAAAGTTTTAAAGCATCTGGAGCAAACCAATATTGCTAAAAAAAGTACTGTAAATGTAAATAAAAACCAAAAAACTTACAGCTTGTGAAGCATCATTCTGAATGGCAGGCAAAAATTGAAGTAAATCTGATTTTTCTTTAAATGGTCCTTGAACAGGATGAAAATGTGCTTCATTTTGAAAAACATCAACACACTTTTTGCAAAAATAAAACTTTTGTGGAGATACAGACAAAAATTCTTCAACTCTAAAAAATAAATATTAGTTTTAAAATCAGCGCAAAGTAAAAGCTTACTTATCAGGTAAATAATCCCTATCAGAAGTTTTGAGCTTCAATTCTTTTTTTATCGGTTCAATTTTAGTTTTATTTGGCCAATTACATTTGAATGAGCAAAGCTTAGGAGAGCGATGAAGTGCACAGCCAAACCAGCGAAGTGTCTTTGAAGGATCTTGTGGATCAGCTCGTTTAAAAAGTAAACATTTTCCTGTAAAATAAAGTTTAATATAATTTAAAGAAAGATAAAAGAATACCATGTGCACAAGAAGGAAATTTGATATCAGGATAATAGTCTTTTTCTTCTGATGGCTTAACAACATCAATTCCATTTCTTTCACGTAGCTCATGAGGTTGAACAGGGGATGGGGTAGTTTTAGACTTGGTTATACTTTTCAAAGATTTTTTGGCTTTATTTTTGGGTTTTAATTTAGCCATTATTACTTCGATGCTTGACAAACAAGTTTACAGAAACAGTATCCTACTTTAAAAACTTTTTATCCTGTTTTCATTGCTGTTGGCATTAATAACCAATTTCGCCAAGTATGAAAGATCTTCAAAAATTTCCTTCAAATTCTTTTTTACAAAGTTACACATTCATACAATTCTGAATCTGTGTATCTTTTTCAGCCATGGGTATAAAAGATAATACAAAGCTTTCTGTTGATGCTTCATTCAAAACTCCTCAATCATGTCGTGATTTCTTTAAAACAAAAAGCAGAGCCAGACTTACCAGCGTTGAAGATGTAAGTTTTTAACTGTTTTTTATAATTTTTTACATTAACTTTTTTTATAGGTAAGCTATGTTCGTTATTTAGTATGGAATTGTGATGGTACTTCGCTATTAAGTGGTTCAGATAAATTTGTTTCTACATTTTCTTTTGATAGTTCCTCTAAAGTGGTACGTTTACTACACAAAATATTTTTATCTTTTATTAATTTTGTTTTTTAGAGATTCCGTTCAAATCTAGCTGGGCATGATGATAATGTTGATGGTGTAGCAGCAGCAAAAACAAATCCATCATTATTTGCAAGCTGCTCCGCTGATAAAACAATTAGAACATGGGATATGAGAAGCAGTCGATCGGCCTCAAAAGTTACAACCAGCAATGCAAATTTATATTTATCTTATACTCCAGATGATAATTATATTATTTTTGCTGATAAAGGAGATTCTGTTGGATTACTCGATTTACGAGCTAGTCAAGTGTTAGATAGTGTTGCATTTAAAGAAGAAACCAATGAAATTGTTGTTCATCCAAATGGTAAATATGCTTTCGTTGGAATGTCTGGTGGAAAAGTTGATATTATTAGGTAGTTTTGCTTTTATTACAGTAACTCTATTTAACATTGTCGTATATTTTAGTTTACCAAATTTAACACATGTAAAAACAATCAAAGCTCATCCATATCTTTCATCATGTCAATCGTTATCACTTTCGCCAGATCAAAAATATCTTGCTGTTGGAGCATCAGATGCATGCTGTTCAATTTGGGATTTGGAAGAAATGATTTGTGTTCGAAGTAAGTAAAGAAAATGATCGATTAGTAAAATAAAGAAACACCTTTATAGATTTACAAAGAATGGATTATCCAGTTCGATCAGTTTCATATTCACATTGTGGTAATCTATTAGCTATGGGATCTGAAGATCATTACATTGATGTTGCATGGGCTTCTACAGGAGAAAAGTAAGTTCTATGCCCCTACTTTTAACACTAGTATAAACTTGTTTTTAGATGCCTTGATGTTCCTCTACCAACTGAATGCTATTGTGTCGCATGGCATCCTAGATTTTACTTGCTCGCCTTTGCACATGCTCCTGATCGAGAATCCTCCCGTGATCATCGTGGAAATGTGACTACTGGTGTTAAAGTCTACGGGTATCCAAATTCATGATTTGCTTTTGTATTTGTAAATTTACATTTTTTGAATTATTTTTTCTGTAATAACTTTTCTTTATTCTTGTTTTTTGTTATTTATTTATTGGCTTACTTAAAATAAAAAAGAAGAAAATTACAAATGACATGGATACGGTTGACAGCAAATCTTTTACCAAAAAGAGCAATTCCAAGGTTACGAAATCCACGAAAACAATGCTATCTGAAACCTGATTTAGAACTGGCAAAAAAGTTAGTTTTTTGCAATTTATTACTATTATTAAGAGTGCTGAATTTTTTAGAAAAGAAGAAGAAACAATATCATCAACATTCCGTTCAATTGGAGTATACGATAATGAAAGTGCAAAATTATTTATTGAAAGATTGCTACCTTGTGAAAGAGATTTACTAAATGATATAATTGAACGAAAACGCGAAGAAGAAGAATTAATTCGAGAAACAAAAGGCGTTGAAGAAGTGCATCATGATGATTTGGTAAATCTTTGGTGGGTTAATTGTATCCCATTTTCTGGATATGGATTTTTTGATACTTCTTTAATGATTGTTGTTGGAGAATCTGTTGATCGGTAAGCTTTTATTTTTTGAATGGCTAATCACATGCTAATGTTGCAGTACTATCGGGCTATATGTTGGAATATCGGTTATGGCTGCAGCTGCATTCGGTAATATTGTATCAAATTTATTTGGAATTGGCTTTGTTCATTATGTTGAAAGAGTTTTGCTTCGATATTTTAATTTAAGGTTTGTTTTTTCTCTTTTTATATTTCTACAGTATACCCGTTTTTGTAGAAGTCCAGTGCTTAGTATCAAACAATCCAATAATTGGTCAGTTGGTTTTGTATCAAATTTGGGAAAAGTTTGTGGGCTACTCTGTGGTTGTATATGTGGAATGTTCCCGCTACTTTTTTATGATACTCCAGAACGCGCTGCAACACATCGTTGTATTGAAGCAGAAGAAAATGATGCAGAATTGGTAAATCTTGAGCTGAAAGAACATGATTTTTCTGGAAAAGCTGATCACTTGGATACTGTAGCAAAGACTTTGGATCATGATCTCTTCAAAGAATATGAACAATTTCGAAAGGATTGGCTGCATTTATCTTCTACTGGCACTCTCTTAAATGATGCTCCGGAAGTTATTGAAGGAGATGAGGATGATTGACTTTTTTCTTTTTGTCTCTTTTGATATGTCTTTTTATTTTTGTTGATGAAAGATAAAATCAAATAGCATCGAACATTTCTTTTTACACGTTTTTGGGACACACGTGCGCTCTTTGTTCTCATTTTTACGTAATCCAAAGTTTATTGATTTCTATGTTTCATTTTTGACGTGTTTTTATTTTTATTTACCCGTGTTTTTAAAAGAAAAAAGAAAGAATTGCTTTTTTTAATAATATTTCTTTTTGTATGTATTTAATTATTTGTCCTAGCTTCAATTCACACTTCTTTTACAACCAACCAAAGACACACTTGCTTACTTTTTTCTTCTACTTTCTTTTCACTTTTTTTAAATGTCCGTCTTTAATTTTTTTTAAAAGTAACAAAATATAATTTTTTTAAGTTATAATTAATAACTTACCTTTTTTTAAAGCTTCAGCTATGCCAGCCGTCTTTCTACTATTTTTTGTACAATATTAATTCCCAAAAGACTGCCGTATTTTTATTATTGTTAATTAAATGCAATAAAATGTCACAAGCCCAAAAATGTCTTGTTTGTGGTGATCCAAAAGCTGCAAAACATTATGGAAGCATTTGTTGCAGGTAATTTAAATAAACTAATTTTAGTTAAATTACATCACACAGTTTTTAGTGGTTGTAAAGGATTTTTTCGACGATCAATTCGCGGAAATGCACAATATTTTTGTTGCTTTAATAATGAATGTGAGGTTCAACAAGGTTTCTTTTTTATTTACATTTCACTCCTTAACAGCTGTTTTTAAAATTTTGTTTTAGTTTTTCGAAATTCATGTAAAGCTTGTCGACTAAAAAAATGTTTGGCGGCTGGAATGCATCCGTTGCGTGAGTTTTTATAAAAAGAATTATAAATGTGGTTACTGTGAGTGTTAATGTTTTTGAATAAAAGTGCACTCTTAAGTAACTAAATTGTCATTACTTAGAATTAATTTTGTAGTCTAGACATTTCTTACTTCCCACCTAAAATATATGACAATTTAATGTTTTCAGTTACTGTTTATTATAATTATAAATTAGAAATGTGAGAAAAATGAATTAAAAATTTGTTACTTTAGTTAATTGCAAAGATCTTAAAAAGTCAAAGTTATAAAAAATCTTTTCCAGTCGTACATGATGACAGAAAACTTTATAAAAGGCGAAAAAAGAAAGAACTTTTAAATGCAAAATTAGAAGCCGAAGAAGAAGAACGAGAAAAGCAATGCATTTCTCCGCCATCTCCTCCAACAACCCTTCCACCAACGACATCTGTTGCTTCTACTTCTGTTTCCTCGAGTACGGTAGTTGTTAAACAAGAACAGCAACAAGAATTGTATTCTGATGCATGGTTAGAATTAGCTATAAAAGCTAATAAACAACTGGTATGAACTGTATCGGGAAGTGCAAAAAGTTAATTAAATTTTTTTCAGTGGACACCAAATTACCATGCACTTGGAAAAGCAAAAATTATTCCACATTTTGATGTCAATGATTTTCAATCAGTAACAAATTACTATGTTTTAGTTGAAAAGTTTGTTGGATTACTGTAGTTTTGTAAATTATACGATAGTTTTTAGATTAATTGATAATTTTTATGAGACTGGTTTGAATCACATCATTGACAATTTACAATGCTCATTAGAGCTTGGAGTTGAAGAAGCTTTTGAAAATCCGAGAAAAATGTCACCAAGAACTAAAGTAATTTATTTTTGAAAGTTCAGTTTTCACAGAAAAAACTTTGTTTTAGATTGATTGGGAAGGCCGGAAAATGATTGACATAAATAGTTTGAACCGAGTATACTGTAGACTATTTTTACATTATATTGATTGGGCATCCCATATCCCTGAAATGAATGAATTTTCTGATAATGATTGGGTTTGTGCTTTTTTTAAAATTTTACATTTTATTAAAATCCTCAAAAAATTTTATTGATTCTATGGTATTTTAGAATCAGCTAATTTTTGCTCGTTCAGTTCCATGTTTATGGATGATGATTTGTCAAAGATCTATAATGTATAATACAAAGGGAATCTCTTTAAGTGGTGGAATTTATTTTCCAATGGACGAAAAAGAACAAAATTTAATTAATAATAAGTATGATATTACTGTAGCAATAAATTTAATAAAAAATAATATTTTTTAGTGCAATGCCATTTCTTAAAAAGATTTGTGTTTTATTAATAGAAGAATTTATTCAACCCGCAAAAGCTGTAAATTTAACTCAAGATGAATATGCAATTTTAAGAGTTTTATGCTTCTTTACTGCAGGTAAATAACACTTGTAGAACAAAATGTGTTAAACTTAAATATTTTAGAAACAAAACTAAGTCCTGCAGGAAGAGAAATAGTTCGAAAAGCTCGAAATTTTTACCGTAACACTCTGGTAGAACATCTTCGACAAAAATATCCTTCAAATGAAATATTAATCGCTACACGTGTATCAGAAATTCTATCAATTCTTCCAATTTTAGAGATTGCAAGTCGCTTGGCAAATGATGAATTCTGTTTTATGACTTTATTTAATGTTGCGGAAATGCAGGGAAAACTAACTTATGATCTTTATGTTCGAAAATCACTTTAATAAAAAAACATATATAAAAGATTATCGAGGTGTTGCAATGATAGTAGAAACAGGAAAGACATTAGGCAAACGATGAAGGGTTAAAAGTTCTTTAAAAAGTTTAACAACAACTTTTTTGTATGGCTCTATAATTATTACAATGGCAATAAAATCTACAACGGGATAAGTTAGGGTCAAAGAAAAACAAATTAAAAAAAGCAAAATTCCATTTTCATTTCCAAAAGAAAATAGTGTTGTAATGAACCAAAAAATGCATGGAAGAAATCCTAGAAGAAAGTTCACAAAAAGTTGCGAGACAGTAGATCGAAAGATTAATGTCATTTGTTTATGGGTTCTTTTGGACCATTTGGGTGACGATATTTTGATGTACTTGAAATTTGCATAAATCAACCATGTCCCTGCTAACATCCTTGATCCTGCATATCCACAAAAAATTAACAACGCCGCAATAAAACTTTTACTCCATCTCGGTGCCATTAAAAGTGAAGGTTGTTTTGACAGAAGTTGATCAGCATCTATTAAATTTTTCTTCAAAACTGTTTGAGCTTCAGAATCATTAGGGATAATTTGAAAGGCAATATAAACAATTACGGCCAAAAATATTACATAAATTGTATAAATAAATGCATATATTGGAATACGATAAGACTTAAATTTAGGTTGAAAAAATGTTAAAATTACAAAATATTTTTCAAACAATATCAGCAAAAGTGTTTCCAACATTAAAGACATGACAAAAGCTGTAATTAATAAAAGCAACAGAGATGTTTTTGCAGACATTGGACTTAAAATTCCAATTGGGTAAATAACTTTGAAGGGAAGTAGCGCGATAGGTTTCCATAAAAATAGCAAAATTTCAAGTGAAATTGTTGAACAAATATAAAAAAGTGTTAAATTTCGAAATGATTTCATTTCTTTTGATGTACAATGTAGCACTAGCTTGAAATAGCATATTTCACAGCTTATAGCTGTAATAAACATGAATATACTGAAGAATTTGAAATATAGCAGTATTCTTGGATTCAATAATTCTTGGCTACTGTATTGATAAAATGGTACAGCTGTGATATTCTCCATTTTATTTGTAAATGCTAGATACACAAACAATTTTTATCTGACAATGAAAGGTTATATAATAAAACACCAGAAACAAATTCAGATTTTTTATAAATTCGTTACTTTTTCGTTAGTAATAGTTTAACAATATTAATAATGCGTACCCTTTTTTAGTAATAATTTAGTTAAATAAGTTTGATATTAAATTTTTAAAAAGGTCTATAGAAAATTTAATAATAAAAATGAGTATTTGCAAAAAATGTTAAGCTTTTGTGTTTTTTAAGAGTTCTTCTGATTATTCCCTAAGGGGGGAATACAAGGCATGATTCTTTATGGCTGTTGCTCTCGATGTTGACGCTGCATGAACTTGATGTTCGATTTATTATCTCTCTAGAGAAACCATATTCACATGTTATCAACGTCAGCAAAATGTTAACTCATTTTTTGGCAAAGAAAAGTACAAAATTTTCATCATCTTTCATTTTGTGAAAACATGGTTACTGTACATTTACTCGAAATAAAATAATTTATTAATACTGTTATCATTTTTATGCTTTGCATATACTTTTTAATTATTTTTTAGAGTTTTACAGAAAGTTTAAAACTTAAAACAATTGTGAACAAAATGTTGGAGCCTTTGGTGGAAGGATATTATTCTTTGGACGTTCAATTGTGATAGCAATTTTTGGAGCAGTTACAACAACCTTTTTTGTTGTTGTGGTTGTTGTGACTGCTTCTTCTGTGGTGGTTGGAGCTGGGGAAATGATTGGAGTTTCTTCTTCCAAAATTTCTTCTGTTTCATCCCAGTGTCTAAAATTCTCTGGGAAGCCATCCCATCCAGTAGGGATTGTAGATGCTGATTTTTTAAGGGACTCAACAACTTCATTTTGATATTCTTTAAGATGATATCTGAAAGCATTAATGAAGTAATATGTCTAATTACAGTAATCTCTCTTACTCATATTCATCCATTTCACGCTTTTCTTCGTCTGTTAAACTTCTAACATACAATTGACCGATAAAGATGCGATAATTCTAAAGTAATTTTTACTAATGGAAATAAATCAACTCTCTCACCTGAACCATACAACCATTCAATTTATAAACGACAGTATCTCGGCCAGAGCAGAATGACGGGGAAGTAGGTCGACGAGGCATTGCTTGTTGAAGTCGTGGAAGGACAACACGGCTCCCGTAAATCCAATTAATTGCAGGTGGATGACTAATATAAGCAGTGTGAAGGAAATCAGCCAATTGTTTGTTGTAAGCATCAAGTTCTTGCTCGTATTTTACAAGTTCCGCTTGCTCAGATGGAGTTATTTCACGAATAAAATTGCCATGAGCATAAAGCAAGTTTGCCTAAAATAAATGTTACAAAAATGTTTTAAGATAAAACTTTAAATAATAAAGAAAACAAATTTAATTAAATCTTGTTTTAAAATAAGGGAAGACTTACAGTAACTAAGCATGCAGATTCCGTTCCAACTCTAGGTTTATTGTTAAAAGCATGATATCGAGCTGCTTCAGAGAATACAAAAAGTCCAATTAAAACTGCAATACGCATTATATTTTTTTACAGAAAAAGCTTCCAGAAAGAAGCTCACAAATGAAAAACGAAGGATCGTAAGCAATAAAGAAATGCTTCCTTTTATGCGAAAATTTTTCAACTGTCAAATTTCACGAAAAATAAATTTTCTTTTGTTTGCCGTGTCTTTTTTTCTCCATTATTTCAATAAAAAAAGGATACTTAAAAATTTGTAACTGTTTGAAAATAAGACTCAATTACAGCCTTTTTTTAGGGGAGCTTCAAAAACAATATAAAAAATTTGATGGAAGAAATTCGACCTGTCCGAAGTCAAAACGCTTCATTTTTTCGCGCAAACGCAAAACATACATACATTTGACCCCTGTTGTGTCCATTCCCTGAGGCGGAGATAACAGAGATCCACTTCAAAAGAAAATTTAAAGGTCCTCAAAAAGTAATAAAAGCTGCGTGTAAAATATTTTCAGTGCTGAAATATTTGAAATAATTGTTTTGCGTTTTTTTGTTATTAAAAAAAGAGGGTTGGAGACAATAGAAATGAAAAAAGATCAAATGATACTTTGGAGAGAAGTTTAAAACTGAGTTTGTTTTGTTGTTACTAAAATAGATTTTTTTTAAAAAAGAAAGCATAAGAAGGTTCAATATATTTGTAGATGTTACAATGTATTGGTAATAATAACAACTTAATCTGCAACTATTTTAATAATGAGATCATGCTATAACACCAGCAGCAAATAAAAATGAAATATTCAAATTTTTAAGTAAAACTGCAAAACGTTATGTTTTTACTGATGCAGCCAAGAAAAAGTAAACACAAAAAATGCATCCATTTCAAAGAATAAAAACTCATTTTCGTGCTGATAATCTTTTGATTGCAATTCGTCCAACTTTACAAAAAGGTTTGTTTTTTTGGTATTATTGTTTTAGGGTTCTTTGAAAAACTAAATAGTGCAAACTGCTTATGAATTTATTAAAATTTAGGTTACAAAACTGGTGGTGTATGCTTTGCTCAAATATGTCTTTCTTTGTTTATTGTTTGTATTGGTTTAATTGAAGGCTTTTATGCTGAACGAACAATTAGTGGTTTGTAAATATTATTCATGGCATTACTCTATTCATGTACTTTTAAAGTTTCTAGGTTTGATCTGTTTTCAATATTCAATATTCTTTGGTCTTTTATGGGTTCTTCATTTTTGTGGTTGGAAATATAATTCTCCAAGACTTTTAATTGCACATTCGGTTGCCTGTGCCTTGCTTGCACTAAGTTCACTTACATTTGTTTTATTAATTCTTTTCTCGGATATTTATAATGGTGCAATAATGAATTTTCCATTAATTCGACATCAGATTCAAGTTGCAATTATTGAAGCTTTATCAACTATGCCATTATTTGTTATTTTTGGAGCATCTTCATGGAATCATGCCGAGCGTGGTCGAAATTACAGTAATCAACGACGTCGATATTTATTTGCTATGAAAGCTTTAGGTATGGGATTTATTTCTTGATATTATTGTGCCGTAGAAGTAGAGTTATGGTAGAATGCTGTAGCTTATTACAGTACTTTTGAGAAGATATATATATGACTGTACTTTAAGCATTAGTTAACTTTTACACATAACTATTTTGAGATTTAAAAATTACACAAAATATGTACTAATCTTTGCTGTTTTTTAGAGAGTTACATTCTTCAAAAAGTGCGTAATCGTTAAAAATCATCCTCTTAATTGAAAGAAAAAGAAGATTTTGTTTGATGTTTTGTTTTAATTGTTTGAATTAAGTGTCTTTGAATAAAAAAACTACTTTCACTTTTGATTTTTCTTGTATATTTCTTTGTTTTTCTCAAAAAAATTAAGTGATTGAAAAGAGAGCAAAAAATTACGAGTAGAGTGAAATATCTTCTTCCGTTCCCATCGCTACCGAAGAGGAAGCTATAACGAATATATTTAATGAAGCATTAAAAATGGTGATGCTTACTAACTAACTACCTTGCTAACGTACATTTCATTTTCATACGTGCAAGTAAGTGACCGTCACTCACTTTCTTTCTTTAAAGTGAAAAGCACTTGAGGAAATATCGCCAAAGCTCCGCGCCATCATTACATTTCTAAATGTGGTGGTCAAAAAAAGAATCGGAAAAGAAAAGTGAACTTGCGCAAAAAGGGGGAAGTATGTTTACCAAAAAAGAGGGAGAGAGAAAGTCAGCGTTAAAAAGTGATGGGTCATCATCAAAAATAAAATTTAGCCTTTTTAAAAAAATTACCCATAAAAGTTTTGTTGGTTGCTTTTGCTTACTTCTTTCGTGACATTGAAATTTTGGACTTTTTAAATATTTTTTTTTCAAAGAATAAAAAACATTGAAAAACTTAACCCCTCTTTTCTTTCGTGTTCACCCATTAGCTTTGATTTCACAACTTTGTCATAAAAGGATTATTCCCAAAAAGGGGGATATCGCTTTTCACTTTTCTCGTGTCCTAGCAGTTTCTGATTTTTTTTGTGTAAAAGAACTCCTTTTTTTCTTCTGCGTCAAAAACGGAGGTGTCAAAAATCTCGAAATTTATCTCAAAAAAATATTTTTTTTAAAACTTTTTCTGAACGTTTTCTTTTTTGAAAATAAAATTATTATTATTATTGGAACCTTTTAGTTTTGTATACATAAAAAATGTCAGTTACCTCCAGATTTTGTTTTGCTTCAATTATTATATTTTCATCGTTGGCTTTATTTGCCGTGGCACAATTCAAAGAAGGAATTGGATATATTGGTCCGGCATGTGCTGTTGTTGTTAGTTTATTTAATTTTTGGCATTTTAAAGATTATTTTTGAATTGAGGGAGTTTTAAACGTTTTTGGGCTACAAATTTATAAAATATTTGATAGCTCATTTTCTTTAAATTACTTTTTATCTTTACTACAATTTCTTTTAGGAAGGTAATCTCTACATTCATGGCCTTCTTATGCGTCCTCTAAATTCCTCAGAAATCTCCCAATTTGAAACATATCAAGATGAACTTGAAAAACTCAAGAAAGCTCAGCCAACAAGGTACCTTGCCAAATAATCCTTCCATTTATAAATACTATTTTACAGTGAACCAACAAGTCATCCAGCCATTCCATCATTTTGTAATGATATGAGTGACAGCACAGAAATTATCCTAAAGGGTTGCATTGTTCGAGATAATCGTGTTTTTATTAAAGGAAAACTTGTGAGACCACTTAACAGCCTTGAACGAGATACAATTACAAAGCTTTTGGTTTCTCGCTCACCTTCCTATACTCCACATACACTTCTTTTTGAACGTAAAAAGCGTGAAACTAAAAATGATGTTGAATCAGATTCCGAAGCATCTGCTGCCGATGAAGCTGCTGCTACTACTACAACAACAAAGAAACCAGAAGCTGCTGCAATAAATGATATGCAAAATGATGTCGCAAATTTCTTGGAAAATATTTTAAAAGTTAATTCAACCGTTGCAAAAAGATTTTTACCTGTTGCAAAAATGTCTCCACTTTTGAATGAATTGAGTGAAGGCGCTGTTAATGCTGCAGCAGCAACCACAAATGAAAATAATGAACGTAAGTTTTCCTTTAACAGAATCAGAACTTTGTGAAAAATCAAGATTCCTTTTTCATTACAAAAATATTTTAATTTCTATTTTTCCATAGCTCTTTTTCAAGTGTGATAAAATAAATAATAAAATTAACAAATATTTAACAATTGTTTCTTCTCTTTTTCAGCTCATTTACGTGAAATCCGTACTGCTGCTGATAGTATTATTCCTTTTAATAATAATTTTGATAACTATAACTATAATAATAACAATAATTATCATTTTGGAATCAATAGTCAACAACCGGCGTTTGCATTTGCAGGTGGACAACCACAATTTATTCCAGAACAACCATTTCAACATCAACTTCCCCAGTTGACTCCACTTCCAAATTTTGAACAGCCACCTTTTGTTTCCGCAGAATCCGAACAATCTCAAGCACATTTTCCAAGCTTTCATTCATATCCATCGCCATCAGCATCACAATCTTCAAATTTTGAAAATCCTCCTGCAATGGTTAATAATGAACCTTTAACATCCGCATTTTTAATGAATGGAAATGGACAAGTAAGCTAATATTTAAAATATACTATAATAATACATAATACATTTAAGCCAATTGAAATTCGTGGAAATATTCGTCCAGGTGATAGAATAATGATGAATGGACAACAATATGTAGCTGTAACAATGAATCAAATCAATCCATCACAACTTGGCTCGTTGGGAAATATCTTTGGTTCTTCACAGCCATCAGTTCAACAACCAATTAATACTAATTATGGTATGGTTTTACTGAGTTTTAGATAAACTTACGATAAACTTCTGAATTTGTTTCTATAATGTGTTCGAAAATATTCATCCATTTTTCTCTTATTTTTTCCATTTTTTGAATTAAACAATTTCTAGAAGACCAAATTACAACTTTTAGGAATAATACAAATAAAACTGGGGAAGAGATCAATAACTTTTTTGAACCCGAATGTACCCTATGACCCCAATAACACGCCAAAAATGGCAAAAAAAATGAAAAAGGTCTTGAAAAACCGTGGAAAACCATAGAAAATCGCGAAAAGTCGTAGAAAATTTAGCACGATTTTCCACGACTTTCCGCGATTTTCTACGGTTTTGTACGATTTTCCACGAATTTTTAAAACTGTTTTCCATTTTTTTGTCATTTTTTGGGGCGTTGTTCAGGTTTCATATGGGGCCAAAGAGTACATAGGGGTCCCCCGGTCAATATGTATATCTCCAAAAAGTTTCATGTAATTTGGTCTTTTATCTAAAAATCGTATAATTAATAAGATGGAGAAAAATGGAAAAAACGGGATGAACATTTTCAAACCATTATAAATCTGAGCTTTTTGATCTTTCAATATTTACCTAAAATTTCCATGAATAACAATACCACACTTTTGAAAACCTATATCTTCTTACACAAAATTGTGAAACAAACACAGAAAACCCCTTTGAACTTTTTTAAGCAAGAAACTAATGACGCTTTTAAAACACATCAATTTCAAGCATTCCCCAAACTTTTTTTCGAACTCAATGATCACTTCTCGAAGCTTAAAAAAAGAGAGTTATCTAAGATCTTTGCTTTTCCTACATTCATTTCTTTCTTTTTTTCTGTGCTCCTCTTTCTTCTATTGTGTCACTTTTGTGCTTTCGGATTTCGATCCTATTGTTAAAAAAAGTTTTTTTGGACACAAATTCATCTGTTTATTTTTTCGATGTTGCAAAAGATTACAATATATTGTGTTCTTGTAATAATGTGTTGCTATTGTATTTTATATTTGTAGGAAGTTATGTCGGTGGAGAAAGACAAGCACAAACTATGCCACAAGTGACACAATTTTGGCAACCTAATAACTTTAATCCGTATCAATCTTCTTCACAACCAATAATTTCAACTTCATTTGGACAGCAACAGCCAACCCAGAATTTTGCATCCCAACCTAAAATTCGTTATCATCCCGGAAAAGGCGGAAATAATAATTATGAGAATGTTGAAACTTCTTCAAATACTCCATCCTTGACACAAGCAGATTTAAATGCTGGAATGAATATCATAAATCAAATGCCCCATCAAATTTGTACCGCCCATATCGTCAATCCATTTTGGTTTCTTGAAAAATAATTTATTGCTTTAAAAAAATTAATTTTTATTCTATTGTTTGTTGAAGCTTTTTGGAGAGGAGGTTTTAATTGATTTTAAAAGAGCAGATTACTGTAGACTTTCATAAGCTAGAGTAATCTACAAAAAAGCTACAGTATACAACTTCTCGAAAAGTTGTAAAATAGCATTTTTTCAAACTCCCTCATTTTCTCCAAAAATCTCTTCAACAAAAGTGCAAATTCTTTTGACGATGCCAAGACGTGTACAATTTATTTACCCCAAAATAATAAACTATATTTTTAAATTTTTTCTTCGATCTACTTACGTTTCTTTCCCTCATCTTTTATTTTATATTTATCTGTTATTACTATTGTTAACTTTTTTATGGAATAATAAAAATGATTATTTTTAACTTTTTTCAAACTTGAAAAATAGAAAAGTAAGCAGGTAACAAAAAAAAGTGTGAATTGTTTCAAACTACAGCTACAACAGCAGTAGCTTCACTTCGAATAGGAAGTAGAAAAAAAAGAATGCTTCTGCAAACATTGTTTTTCAACTTCTTTTTTCGTGTTCATCATCTTATGAAAACAAGACAAGACAGAAAAAAAAAAGAGTAGGGAAGAGAAAAGACTGTCTGAGGAGAGATTGAAATAATAATAAAGAAGGGCAAACAGGCATCATCAAAAGCGTGAAGCGAGAAGTAAAGTTAAAATATGCAAGCAGAATGTTTTTTTACAAATCACAAAATACAAGGTTGGGATTTTCTCGAAAGTACATATAAAAAAAATAGGTGGAGTTGAAGAAGGTCGAAAATCTTCTTCTGATGATAGACAGAAGAAAGAATAAGTCTAACTACAAATATTTTTTTTCAAACTAATATATAACATGTTTTTACACTTTTCATTTCTTTCAGGTATAAGTATGTCTACAAGCTTTATTTTTTGAGACTTAAAACAATGCTTACTTAGTTGAAGCTTGAACTTTTTGATTTCATTTTATTTTCATATATATAGACTTCCTTGAACTTTAGCTAAGGTTTACTTTTTTCGTGTACTTGAATTATTTCATAAGTATTATTTTTTATTCATTTTTTATCGGTTACTGTAGCTTACAACATATTTAAATTTTAGTAAAACACAGCAATGACACGTGTACATCCGACTTCTGAGTCGGCTGTAGATGTATCATATGAAGCTAAAAAGGTTGATGTCAACAGCCTACAAGAAGTTGCATTTTCCCCTCCAGTTTTTGATGACGAAGATGAAGATGCCCCAAAGATTATGTATGAACCTAGCTTAGCTGAAAAAATTATTAATCTTCTTTTGTGTCGGTATGTTTTACAGTATGCTTAGCAAATGTTTAATTCTTTTTATTATTACAGTACTGATTTGGCAAAACAAAAACTTGAGCATCGTCCAGTCAGTGTGACTGGTTTGGTAAGTCATCTTTGTTATTAATTTTTAAAATTAAAGTTATTATTACGTAAACTGATGCAATGCTTTTTCTGTTTTGTGTCAAAGTTCGTTTTGCAAAAAATAAGTTTAGTAATGGTTAAATCTTTTAAGCTGAAAAAAGAACAAGCTAGTTCTCACTTTGCTCTTGTCGGAAAAATAACAAACAAAAGTGTTAAAAATGTCAACAAACATGAAAAGCTTTTTTCGATGACATTTTTTTAAACATCTGTTACCCTATTTTTTTAAATAACTTTTTTGATAGACACAAATATACAATAATTACAAAAAGATGCTTTGATCTTATTGCATAATGACAGTAATCTAAAAATTTAATAAATAATATTCAACACAGTTATAATCAAATAAATAAAATTTTCAGTTTCGATATGCAAAACCATTTGATATATTTTTAATGCTTTGTGGGCTGCTTTGTGCAATCTGTGCTGGAATAGCTCAACCAGTTTTAGCTTTAATCTCAGGTATCTCATTCAAAACAATCATCAACTTACAAATATATTTTTAAGGTCGAATTACAAACGTTCTTATTACCAATCCACCGGGTACACCAGAATTTAGACCCAAAGCATACGAGAATGTTTATATTTTTACTGGACTTGGAGTATTTTGTTCGATGGTTAATTTCTTTCAATATTTTTGTTTTCAAACAGTTTGTAATCGAATTATTGCAAAACTTCGATACAAATATGTTGCATCTATTATCCGACAAAATGCTGGGTGGTTTGATAAAAATCATTCTGGTACACTTACAACACGACTTAATGAGTAAGTTATTAGGCTTTCTAAATGTCAAAATTGTCACACTTAAGATTAAACTTGATATATCACAATTCATACCCATTTCAGTAACGTTGAAAGAATTCGAGAAGGAATTGGCGAGAAACTTGGTCTACTTCTTCGTGGTGCTGCCATGTATGTCGCAGCCCTTATCATCAGTTTTATTTATGAATGGCGTTTATCTTTGCTAATGTTAGGTGTTGCCCCCGTTACATGTATGCTTTAAAAACTTTGTGTAAAAAGTTATTCACCTTCATTTTTAGGTGTTGTTATGTCATTTTTATCACAAAAAATGGGTTCTACTACTATCAAAGAATTAGGTGGACTTGGTAAAGCGGGTGCAATCGCAGAAGAATCAGTTCTTGGAGTTCGAACTGTGCAAGCTTTTAATGGTCAAACTGAAATGGTTGATCGATATCGAACTGAATTAAATCGAGGAAAGAAATTTGGTGTTGAGAAAGGATATTGGGCTGGCTTCCTTGGTGGACTTTTCTTCTTTTTCTTATTTGCTTTCTTGGGTGCTGGTATCCTTTATGGGGCATACCTTCTAAAAGTCGGAATCTTTACAAATCCTGGGGATGTTTTTATTTGTGTTATGTCTCAATTACTTGGTGCATATTTCCTTGGACTTATTTCTCCACATCTCATGGTTTTACTAAATGCCCGTGTGGCTGCTGCAGCAATTTATGAAACAATTGATCGACGTCCAAAAATTGATGCCTATTCAAAAACTGGTGAAAGACTTGCAAATCCTGTTGGACTTGTTGAATTCAAGAATGTTCATTTCCGATATCCAACTCGTAAAAATGCTAAAGTTTTAAATGGACTTAATTTATTGATTAAGCCAGGACAAACTGTTGCTTTAGTGGGACATTCAGGATGTGGGAAATCAACTTCTGTTGGTCTCCTAACAAGATTGTATGAACCTGAAGCCGGTTCAGTAACCATTGATGGAGTTGATGTCCGACAACTTAACATTGAACATTTGCGACATGTTGTTGGTATCGTTCAACAGGTAAGATTCTCAACAAATTCGGCCGCTGTATTTTTTAATATTTTATTTTAGGAACCAATTTTATTTAATGATACAATTGCTGAAAACCTTAAAATGGGATATCCTGATTGTACTCGAGAGAGAATGGTTGAAGTATGTAAAATGGCGAATGCACATGATTTTGTTCAGACATTGCCCAAGGGTTATGATACGTTAATTGGTGATGGTGGAGTGCAGCTATCTGGTGGACAAAAACAACGGATTGCAATTGCTCGAACATTAGCTCGTGACCCAAAAGTCCTTCTTCTCGATGAAGCGACTTCGGCTTTGGATGCACAGAGTGAAAGCATTGTACAATCGGCTTTGGATAATGCAGCAAAAGGTCGTTCAACAATTGTTATTGCACATCGACTTTCAACCATTCGAAATGCTGATAAAATTGTTGTATTTGAAAAGGGTGAAATTGCAGAACAAGGCACTCATCATGAGCTTGTAGCCTTAGGGGGAAGATATGCAGATTTGGTCAAAGCTCAACAATTCCTTGTTGAAGATGAGGATGAAGCTGGAGAAGAAGTGGATCTTGAAACAGCATTCCCTGAAAAGAGAATCCCAACCTATGATTTCCCACCAGATGCTAGTATTCTTCCGGCAAAACAATATGATGATATTTCAAGGAAATCAAGCTCAGCTGGGGGATCCGTATATGGTCGAGAAGCATTTATTCGTGGTGCTTCAATCAATGATTCAATTAGTCGTCGACAACATCAAATCCCTCTTTCTTCTGTTGATGCATTTGGTAAAAGTCCTGATGACGTCAACCCACATGTCAATGTTGTTGCAACCATGGAAGATGACAATGCCCACGCAAATTATAATATCATAACTGTTTATAAAAATGCTGTAAGCTAGTTTAAATTCTTTCCACATTTGTCACTACAAACACTATTTCATTTTTAGCATGGACAATATTTAAATCTTACATTGGGATTTTTATGCGCAATGATTCGTGGTCTGGAACTTCCTGGCTTAGCTTTAGCTTTCACATATGTCTTTTCGTCATTTGAATATTTACCAACAGATCCCGGAAGAATGATGAACCGCTGTGTTAGAGCCCTTGGAATCTTTATTGGCATTGGAGTTGGCACCTTTGTTTTTCAAATTTTAAGCGTATGAATTTTAAATCAATAAAATCTCCACAAATAATAGTTTCATTTTTAGAGTGTCTTCTTTGCTTATACTTCTGAAAATGTAATTTTAAATCTTCGAGTAGCTGCCTTCAGAAATATCTTATACCAGGATGCTGGATACTTTGACAACCCAACCCATACTGCTGGAAAACTGTAAGTGCACTATAATATAAAAAATCCAATACAAACTTATGATATTTTTAGTATTACCCGTTTGGCAAGTGATGCCCCCAATGTTAAAGCGGTCGTTGACTCTCGAATGTTACAAGTTATTTATGGATGTACAGCTGTTGTGGTATCAATTATTATTGGATTTATCTATGCTTGGCAAGTCACGCTGCTAGGCAAGTAAAAAAAATAATTTTGATAATAACAATAAATTATCATTTAAGGCATTGCAATGTTGCTTTTACTTGCCACTGGGCAACTTTTCTTGGCCCATGTTGTGATGAAAACAAATATGCGACTCGCGCAGTCAGATGAAGCTGGTCGTATAGCAATCGAGATCATTGAAAATGTTCGAACAATTCAATGTATGTCTTACAGTATCATTAGCAAATTTTTATATATTTTATTATTACAGTACTGACTCGAGAAGACTTTTTTAACGCAAGATATGTTAAAGCCAGCAAAAAACAAAAGCGCACAGAGAATGTCAAATGCTATTATGAATCTTCAAATAATGCTTTAACTCAGTCATTCTTATTTTATATGCTTGCAGTTTGTTATGGTTTAGGTATTCATATTATTAGTGTTCGACAAAAATCTGCATCTGACACTTTCCAGTAAGTCATATGCATTAAACTTGAATCAAGGGTTGAAACAAAAAATAGCATACTGATCTCTGTAAACAGTTTTATGTTTGCTAAATTACTACAGTAACTTTTCGGCTAAATGAAAATCCTTTTTAGAGCTGTTACTGTAATGCTACTTGCAGCTGTTGCGATTATGAATTCTGCATCATATTTTCCAGAATTTGTTAAAGCAAATTCATCTGCAAAACTGCTGTTCGCAATGATATTCCGAAAACCTACAACCGGAGATTCAAGCGTTGGAGAGAAAGCGGAAATTCGTGGAAATATTTTCTTTGAAAATGTCAAATTTACATATCCACAAAAACCAAAGCAACCCGTTATGGTTGACCTCAATTTTACAGCTATTCGTGGACAAACGGTAGCCTTGGTTGGTCCATCTGGTACAGGAAAATCTACCATTATCTCTATGTTAGAAAGATTTTATGATGTCACTGGCGGGCATTTGAGAATTGATGGAAAAGATATTCGACAGATTTCACTTGATCACTTACGTACACAAATGTCCTTGGTTGGGCAAGAACCCCGGTAAGGGATTTTCTTGTTTAAAAAGTCGCACATCAATTAAACATTTTTAATGCTTTCAGATTATTTGCTGGAACTATCAGAGATAACGTTTGCTTTGGTGTTAAAGGCCAGGTTACAGAAGAACAAATTCAAAATGCTTTAACACTAGCAAATGCAAACAGATTTATTTCAAATTTGCCAGCTGGTATCGATACAGAAGTCGGAGAAAAGGGCACACAAATGTCAGGAGGTCAAAAACAACGTATTGCAATTGCTCGAGCATTAGTTAGAGATCCAAAGGTGTGTATTAAGCTGATATCTTTAATGACATTATTAAGCATTGATTTCAGATTTTGTTGTTGGATGAAGCTACATCGGCATTGGATTCAGAATCCGAAAGAGCTGTCCAGGAAGCATTGGATAAAGCAAGAGAAGGTCGAACCTGCATTACGATTGCACATCGTCTAAGTTCAATTCAAAATAGTGATGTGATATTATACATTGAAGATGGAAGAGTGCAAGAATCTGGTTCACATAATGCATTGATGGCCAGAAAAGGAAAATACTTTGAACTTATTAAAAAGCAAGATCTTAATGGATAATACTTTTATTGATACATATCTGATATTATTTTTTTTGTTAAATATGATTTTGTATAAAATATTGTTATACCTTTGAAGAAAAAAAGTGAAAGAAAAATAAACGAAGAATTTAATTTAATTTGGTGGTACTTGACAAAAATTAAAAGGCACACGTATATTGCATCTTTACCCTTTCTGTTTCTCTCTCTTTGTTCTTCGAGAAATTTATTTAAAATAAATTTTAACGCAGAATTCTTTACGCTTCTTTGAAGAAGAAAATGAGAGCAAAGCGGGTCATATTTATACTTGCATGCTGACTTACTCGGGAGTGCCCCTCGGCTTTCCTTTTTAAGAAGGAAGAAGAAATTAAAGAGAGAAAAAGATTTCTTTTGTGTAAATTTAAATTCTCTTTTTGCATATCCCCTTCTCTCTGATTATTTTGATATTTTTTATTGATTTAAATTTAAATATTTGTTTTCAAATATTAAAGCTGATATGGCACAATTTGGAGGACTCAGAAGAACCTATCTTCCTGAAGCATTATCTGCCAGTGGTAATGTTAGTGACGAAGATGGGCATGTAGAAGAAAATGTAAGCCGTGAAAAATTTATTATGATGGCAGAAAAAATTCAAGCGGAGGTTTGTTCATTTTTATAGCTTTTCAAAAGTTTTGAATGTTTACTAAAATACGAACATTCATGCTTGATTAGCACTTTATTTCATTTACAGTACTTTAAAATCCTTAATTAAAATATTTTACATTTTTAGCTTTTAATGGCAGCTGAACGTTTGTTAAGCTTGATTGATACCATTGATGGCCGAAAAGAGCCATCACGAGATGACATTTGCTATTATAATGATCACATTTGGCCTTTACTTCTTGAGGCAGATGATGCTTTACAAACTTTAATTTATTCTGTTCGCGAAGGTATTGATGCGTGTACAATCAGTGAAGAACGACTCAACTTCTTGCTTGAAGTTAACAAGTTTTATGTAAGATTCTTTAATTAATTAATACATAAGCATTTAATCGAATAATTTTTAAGGTTGAAATTCAAAAAATTGCTTCATTTTTGTCCCATGAAGTCAATGATGAAATTGAACAATTATTAGAACTTCGAGAACGTGGTATTCGGGGTATAACCCTTAAATCATCAACTTTAAGTGATTTGCAACAATATTATTCAACATTGAGAATGAAATTGTTAAAAGTTTAGCTTTCATTTGAAAACACGTAAAATCTTGTGTTTGTAAGTTACAGTATTCAAAAATGTTGCCATAAAATAATAATCATAACTCAGTATTTATAATTTTAAATTGCCATATTTGTTTTATTTTTGCTTAATAAAAATTTAATGAAGTGTTTAATACTTTAAAAAACAAAAAATAGAAAAAAACGGTACTGAACAAATTTGTTTTAAAATTCATGCACGATTTTTTTAATTTACCGTAAATACTCTAATTAAAACTACGCGGTTTTTTTCAAACTAACATTTTTCTGGAATTTTAAAAATTAAAATCGTTTTATTGTCGAAAGTTTGGGGCTCTTTATTAAGCTCTACAGTAACAATTTTTTCATGCACTTTAATTAGAGATGCGCTTCAATAAAAAGACGTTAGAGAGTATACGGCATTATAAAATATTTTTTTCATGGAAGACTGAAAAACCAAATTAATATTTTTTGCAAAGTGTTCATTTTTTATACTGTTGTATTACAAAAGTAAAAATTACATTTTCATGAAACAATTCTAATTGCTTATTTTTAGCATTATTAAACAATTAAATATTGTAAGATTTTTCTTATGTTTCTATAATTTTTGCTTATTGTTTTTTTTGCTGAAAAATACTGTAAATGACAGGCAAAAACTTTTTAATTTAAAAATATTTTACCAACATTGCTATGATAAAAACAGTAAAATGCATATTTTTAATTATTCTAAACAAATATCAGCAGATTGTTTACTGATAAATGTGTGACGTCGAAGTTGATTTACAATTTTTTGCCTAAAATCTTTATGCTGAAGCTCTGATGACCATGTTATAAAAAGTTATTTGCAAAAAAGTGTTTCCCTGAAATTTTTTAAAATTTAAAAATTTTTTTATTAAAAGTTTTTAGTGTGAAGATAAACAGGATTAGAGCAACTCGATTTATCATCCTGTTTCTTCGATATGACGTTCCGGCAGGGATCGCGCTGTTGCTGCTGTCATTGAATGTTTGCGAGAAAGTGAAAACAGTTAATTAATGGTTTTTTTTTCAAAATATAAAAAAAAATTGATTAAAGTTTTTTCTATTAAAAAAATAAGTTAATGAAAACATTTTTGAAAAGGAATTTGGTGGTTCCTCAAAAATTTGCAAATTTTTGGATGTTGCTGGTTTTTAAGGAATTTTTGATTTACTAAACGATAATAATAAATAATATTCGAGCAGTGTTTAGTGGTGATTAATAAAATAAGCGTTAATCGGAGTCGATTAAAAACGAAAGGGGGAAAGCGAGTCAGCGCAATTTCACTTTTCCTTCAAATTTTTTTGGGGAAAGAAAGATTGAACCCTAAACGAAACCGGGTCTCTTTTCTTATTCAAGGTTTTTTGAATAAAAATATATACCCCCCAAAAAAGCTGTTAATGATCTCCCCTTCATCCTTCCATTGGTCACATAAATCAACAAAGAATAAAATATTATTGCAAGAAAAATAAAAGCAAGCTACTTCTTTCATCGTCAAAGTAAATTTACTGTAGATAACTAAAAAAAGTAATTCAAAATCTGAACTTTGCAAATTAACACTGAACATCATTAAAAAACAACCAATGTAGACGGCATAAAAAACGGAATGATGCTATCCATCAAGCAAGGCAGCAAAAAAAATAAACATTCTTGATATTGTTGAAATTCCCTTAGGCGGTATTTAAAAATGATCACAGCAGCAGCTACTGCAAAGAGAAAAAGCCGTCCCATTTCCGTCTTTCATCAACAAGAGATTAAAAAAAGGATTTTCTCACCTCTTAATCAAAGATGATAAAAACCGTTTCAATGCGAAAACTTTTTTTGTTATACATTAATCTCTCGCTTTTTTTACTGCTATGTTTTTTTTGCAAAGAGGCCTCTTTCACGCATTTATCTTATTTCTACATGCATTTTTTCTCTTTTCATACAAGAAGCTAACCCACTTATCTTTTTTAAGTAATATCCAAAAAAAATTAGATGCCAGTTATATCCTTTTTTAAACGGAATCCAATCACCTTGATAAAAAAAAAGTGAGTGGAGAAAAAAGAAAAAAAACATTGGTGAAAGAAAGACAACGCCTTTATCGCAGCTTCGCTGTTATTTTTTTATCTCAACTTTTTTTAACATTTGCGCGAAAATTGATTCCCCCAAAAAAAATTTGTTGCTGCAATAATTGATGCGCATTGAACAAACATTTATCCTCTTAGGTGTGATTAATGTATTTTAAGTAGATTATAGATGATAAAGGAAAATATATACATTAGCTAAAAGATGATAAGAAAAAAATGATAATAAATTATTACTTCTTTTTGGATAGCGAAGCGAGACTGATAAAGCAAGAAAATATATCTTTCATTCAAAAAGATTAATGATCATCAAGTTACATTGCTGCAAATAAAATGCTTGAAACGATGCTGTTTTTGGCACTTAAACAGTAATACTGTTGAAGAAATGTACTTTGTTATACCATCAAAAATAAGCACACTTAGAAAGCCAAACCTTCTTGAATTCATGTCCAAAAAATTCATCATACAAAAGTGTGAATTCAAATTTATTTATTTGTTTCAAATAAATCAAATGTAAAATGTTTTTGTAGCACACCATAAACTGTCAAAAGTGTTGTTCCTTTAAAAGATCGCGTTTAAATATCAACTTTGTGACCATCTGTCAAAAACTCATTTATCATTTCCGAAACACCAGAAGTAAAAGTCTTTTTAAAAGTTTTCTGCTGGATGAAAGTTGAAGATAAGAAAAGCGGTAAAATGAAGTTTCTGTGGAGGAAGAATAGAAAGCAAGATAACGAAAATGATAAGCAAATTACCACAAAAAAATTGAGAGAGTAAAAATGGAAAGCTAAATTCAAAAAGTAATTTAAATGTGTTTTTAAAATATAACACAAACTTTTGTTTTGTTACTTTATTTTTAAAAATATTGCATCTTGTATTTTTCTGTACTACAGTATTCTCTTGTCTTTTTTTCATCCTTGAAATGAAACATGATTTGAAAGCGAAATGCAATGAAACAAATGTAAGTGAGAAGAAGATATGAAAAGAAAGCAGAGAAAATCTGCAGCGATCATGGTTTATCGGCGGCAAACGAAAGCAAAAAAAAGTCGAGATTTTTTGCGCGCCGCCTTTGGTATGCCTTAGGCGATTGCAGAAAAAGCTGCTGAAATGACCCGCACCGCCCCTTAAAAATAGAAGCACATATATAAGCAGAATATCTTGTGAGATTATCATCATCCGCTTGCTTTCATTACTTCATTGTTTGGAAAGCGGCTCACACCAGCAAATATAATTGCGGTAGAGACAATGTTTCGTCATATACTTATAGCTTTCGCTTTATTTGGCGCTTGCGTCGCTATTCCCGTTGATAACGGTGTTGAAGGTGAACCCGAAATTGAATGTGGTCCAACTTCAATTACTGTTAACTTTAACACTCGTAATCCTTTTGAAGGACACGTTTACGTTAAAGGGCTTTTCGATCAAGATGGCTGCCGAAGTGATGAAAATGGCCGACAAGTTGCTGGTATTGAACTTCCATTCGATTCATGCAATGTTGCTCGTACTCGTTCTTTGAATCCTCGTGGTGTTTTCGTTACCACCACTGTTGTCATTTCTTTCCATCCTCAATTCGTCACTAAAGTTGATCGTGCTTACCGCGTTCAATGCTTCTACATGGAAGCTGACAAGACTGTCTCCGCTCAAATCGAAGTATCTGATCTTACCACCGCTTTCCAAACTCAAGTTGTTCCTATGCCAATCTGCCGTTATGAAGTAAGTCATACCTTCCCTTTATACATTCTCTTACAAACTTCTGCTTCTTACAGATCCTTGAAGGAGGCCCATCAGGACAACCTATCCAATTTGCCACAATCGGTCAACAAGTCTACCACAGATGGACTTGCGATTCCGAAACCGTTGATACCTTCTGCGCTGTTGTTCACTCTTGCACTGTTGATGATGGAAACGGTGATGTTGTTCAAATCCTTAATGAAGATGGATGTGCCCTCGACAGATTCTTGCTTAACAATCTTGAATACCCAACTGATCTTATGGCTGGTCAAGAAGCTCACGTTTACAAATATGCTGATCGCGCTCAACTCTTCTATCAATGCCAAATCAGCATCACCATCAAAGAACCAAATTCAGGTTTTTTTTGTTAATTATTTCTAATTATTTTACTGAGATTAATCTTTCAGAATGCGCAAGACCAACCTGCACAGAGCCCGCTGGTTTCGGAGCACGTAAACTTGGAGGTGCTGGTGGTGCAGCTGCTGCCGCTCCCGCTGCTGGTGCATCCCCTGCTCCCGCTCAACTTCGTCTTCTTAAGCGTGATGCTGGTTTTGACAATACTCTTGATGTCCGCGCTGAAATCAGCACTCTTGATATCTCTGAAGAAGTATGAATTACCACTTAATTAAAATATCTAACCCCTAAACTTGTAGGACAATTCACTTCCTGAAATTCTCCGTCATCGTAACTCTGCTCCATCAGCTGACAGCTACTCTTCACCAATCCACAGAAGTCGTCAAGCTGAAAATGGTGTATGCATGAGTGTCTTTGGATTCTCAACCTTCCTTGGAATGGCTGGTCTTCTTCTTGCTTCCACCGTTATTGCTATCAGCTATGCTCTTCGCCCACAAACCAAGGCATAAACCATTCACCACCACCATGAGTCATTGTTCTCAAAATCAGTTGTTCTGTGCAATAGATACTCGTTTTCAAAATGAGCATCACCCTAATTTTTATTTGTTTTTAACTTAAGCCATACATTATTATTTTTTATTCTTGTGCCTGAAAACATGTGCAATACTTGTATTTTATATTATATTATTCGGCAGTGATATTTTCTTTTTTCCTTTATAAATATATCTGTTTTTATTTAATTTTTATGATTGTTTAATGTTTTACAGAAAAAAATAATGAAAAAAATTATAAATGAGGTCGCTTCAAAAACTAATCAAAAAACTGAAAAACATTTAAAAATCCGGTTATCTATCTATTCTCCCATATGCAAGGTCTTCATCTTTTCTTTTTCTAGCTTTCCATCAATCAATCACTCAAATCCCGGATCTATTTTCTTGATTTTTAGTTTTGCCGGTTTCATTTTCATAAAATCCCCTTAAGGCAATTATCCTTCAAAAACTTCTTATTTTCACGAAAAAGAAGAAAAATGTGTTTTATCCATTTTTAATTAACGGATTTTGTTTTTTAAATCCGTTCATTTTTTTTCTTACTCTTTTTCATCAGAAATCACAGAAGAAAATCATTGCTTCAATTTCTTTTAAATAAGAAGATTTATCGTCATCTTTAATTACTTTATTACACTAAAGAAAAAACGGTTAAATAAGCGTCACAGTTTTCACTTATATTTTCTTTCATCTCCGGTAAAAGCGCAATCTGTCTTTGTTGTTTTTTTTTCTCTGTGTCCGTCTTCCTTCCAATGTAATATTTTTGAACCCTTCAGGCGATGGCATCAAAAAAACACAGATTTAGAGCAATCTTAAAACAATAATGATAAAAAAATCGTTTTTCTATGAAAATGATAAAAGATAAATCACTTTTTAAACACGGATTAAAAGATGTCAGAGAGATAAGAGAAAAACATCTTCACAATGACGAATACGCAACACATAAAATGTTGTAAATGAATACTGTAAAAAACACTGAAAATTTTAAGATTGCAGTCAAAAGATAATGAGCAACATTTAATTTGTTTACAAAAAATGATGAAATCTGTAGCAGCTTCACAAAAAAAATCTTAACACGATGACTTCAGTTAGAAAAAAAAGTACGAAAACTTTCGTTCTTTTTTTGTCAAAAAAAACGAATTCCAAAAAGTTCAAAAAGTTTTTTTTCTTCAACTTTTTTAGCAGCTTTTTCTCTCATTCATCCTTGAATTTTCAACATGACTGACACCGATGAGGATAAAGAAAGGAATAAAGAAGCTTCTGATATTTTTTATTCAAGGTTACAAAAGAGTACTAAAGCTTTAGCACGTATGTTCCCTTTTTTATTTTTATCCAAATGACCAATAATCTTTTTTTAAGTTCTTCCAATGAAATATCCAAGATATTTTGGTGATGATTTTGAAGGATATCGAAAGAAGTATTGTGGTAAAAGACTTAAAACACATGATTTTGCTACACTTGATCCTCATCAATACCTCAATGATGAAGTTGTCAATAAATATCTGGAATTAATTACAGCTCGATCAAGATATAATAATAATTTACCAAAGGTATACTTTTTTCTTTTTTTTTTCTTTTTTTATTAATGCCCCTTTTTTAGGTATATGATTTTAATAGTTTTTTCTATCATGCTTATCGAAAAAATGGTTACGATGGAATTAGCACTTGGATTAATGACAGTATATTAGAATACGATTATTTATTAATTCCAGTTCATGAAAATTTTCATTGGTTAATGGTTATTGTTGATCTCAGAACTAATGTTATTGGAGCATTTGATTCTCTTAATAATAATAATACAAAGCATTTAGAACATGTACGGTAAGAGGTTTTATTTAAAGAAATAGTCTTTCAAATTTTATTTATACTTTCATTTTTTAGGAAATTTTTAATTACTTATGCTAAACGTCTTGATGCTTATGAAATGCAAGATGTTGAATGGGAAATATTCAATGATAAAGTTTGTTTCTTTCTGTTATTCAATGCATTTATCATCCTTATTGATTTTTAGACAGCTCCTTCTCAAAAGAATGGTTATGATTGTGGTGTATATGCATGCCAATATGCACAATATATTACCAAAGGAAAATTCTTGGATTTTCAACAATCACAAATGAATTATTTTCGAAAACGAATGAAGTATGAATTATTGAAGAAAAAGCTTTTGGATGATTAATTGTGTTCTTAATATCATATAAACTGTGTCTTTCATTTTTAACAAGTTTTAATTGTAAATGAGTTCTGTGTTGTTAAATTAAATTGTGCCAATAGTACCTATAATAGTTATATCAAAGATAAATTATTTTTTTGTTCATTTAATTGCTTTTTTGCTTCGAAGATGTTTTAAATTTCTTGACAGCTGCTGTTTTAAAAATGCTTATAAAAGTCTCACAACGAACTGGACCTCGTTTAAAAAAGTTTAAAGCAGCCGGTCCTTCGAATGAGTTCGCGAGTTGAGTGTTTGCCTATGCCTTTCTAAAATCTATCTTTATCACTGAATATCTTTTGCTATTTATTATTACACAAATTGTTGCTATTTAATTATCTTTATTTTACAGGTTATAATTAATATGTTGCCTGTCCGCTTTTTGAAGGATAATGCTCAACAAGAACGCGGTGAAACCGCTCGTATGTCCTCCTTTGTTGGGGCAATTGCAATTGGTGATCTCGTTAAATCAACACTTGGACCAAAAGGAATGGTAAGTTTAAACAGATTTATCTTCAAAATCTTTACACATATATTGAAATTAGTTCTTTAAAAGCTGCTTTTAAAAATGTTAATAGCACCTGTATGGCTCTTTTAGGATAAAATTCTTGTAAGCGGAGCAGGTGATCATCAAAATGTTCAAGTTACAAATGATGGCGCAACTATTTTAAAATCTATTGGTGTTGATAATCCTGCAGCTAAAATTCTTGTTTGTAAGTATTATTATTGTAAGAATGGGCCACTGTTTCACCGTAAAAAATATTATAGCAATGTCGATGACACAAGATAGTGAAGTTGGAGATGGTACCACATCTGTTACAGTACTAGCATCAGAATTACTAAGAGAAGCTGAAAAACTTATTGATATGCATCTTCATCCACAAACTATTATTTCTGGATACAGAACTGGTTTAGAAATTGCAAAGAAAGCTCTTCGTGATGCTTCAAATGAATCTACGTAAGATCTCTTTCTTTGTCTTTAAAGCTTAGACATTAAACATCCCACAATGTATTTTAGTGATACTTTTAAAGATGATCTCTTACGTATTGCAAGAACAACTCTAAGTTCAAAAATCCTTTCACAACATAAAGAGCATTTCGCAAAGCTTGCTGTTGATGCCGTTCTTCGACTTAAAGGTTCTGGTGATTTAGATGCTGTTCAAATTATTAAAAAATTAGGAGCGTCGATGGAAGATTCCTATCTTGATGAAGGATTTTTACTTGAAAAGAAGCCAGGAATGTATCAACCACAACGTGTTGAAAATGCTAAAATTTTGATTGCCAATACTCCAATGGATACCGATAAAGTTAAAGTTTTTGCAAGCAAAGTTCGTGTTGATTCTGTTGCAAAGGTTGCTGAAATTGAAGCAGCTGAAAAGAAAAAGATGAAAGATAAGGTCAACAAGATTATTGCTCACGATATTAATGTCTTTATTAATCGTCAACTTATTTACAATTATCCTGAACAACTTTTTGCTGATGCTAAAATTATGGCTATTGAACATGCAGATTTTGAAGGAATTGAACGTCTTGCTTTAGTACTTGGTGGTGAAATTGTTTCAACTTTTGATGATCCAGAAGGTGTTAAATTTGGTAAATGTGACCTCATTGAAAAGGTTATCATTGGTGAAGATGAACTTCTTCGATTTAGTGGCGTACAGAAAGGTTAGTCTTGTGCTGCTATAAATGGAAGATTAATCAACTGTGCTTTTAGGAGAAGCTTGTTCGATTGTTCTTCGTGGAGCAACTCAACAAATTCTTGATGAAGCTGAACGATCTCTACATGATGCCCTTTGCGTTCTTACTACACATGCTCGAGATGCTCGAACTGTTCCTGGAGCTGGTGCCTCTGAAGCTTTAATGGCTGCTGCTGTCTTAATGGAAGCTCAAAAAGTTGCTGGAAAAGAATCCATTGCTGTTGAAGCATTTGGTCGTGCTCTTCTTCAACTTCCAACAATTATTTGTGATAATGCTGGCTTAGATAGTGCAGAATTGATCTCACATATTCGTGCTGAACATGCTAAAGGCAATCATAAAATGGGAATTGGTAGGTTCTTGAATCTTTGGTGAACACTATTTAACCAATGAATTTTAGATATTGAAAATGGTAAAATGGCAGATGTTTATGAAATGGAAATTTTGGAGTCATTTATGGTAAAATATTGTATGCTAAACAGTGCTGCTGAAGCTGCCGAACTAATTCTTCGTGTAGATGACATCATTAAATGTGCCCCTCGACAGAGACAACCTGATAATCGGTAAGTTTTGGTTGTATCTCCACAAATAGTATTAAAATCAAACAAATTTTAGTCCATGCTAATAATAATTCACAATAAATGTTTTGCCTCTTTGCTATTTTGAACATCTGAAAGACTCTCATTTTTGCTTGTTTTGTTGCGTTTTTTATTTTGTCTTAAATAAATGCTGTCTTATATTTATAGTTTGCTTGTTCTTCACATTTGTATAATAACATAACAATTTATTGAAATAACATTCAATTAAAACTAAATAATAAAACAAAATGAACAGAAAATAGTAATAATAACTTAACATAAAACATAAACAAATAAAATGATATAATATAATAACCTAATAGACAGAATTAACAATAACAATCCAAGAAAACTTTAACGAGAAAAGACCCTAGAAGAAAGAAAAAAGACGTAAGTAATTATAAAGTATGACTATAAAAGCACTTACCAAATTCAGAGACATCAAAGATATTAAAGCGACGTCGAATATTCTTTGACAAGTAATACTTTTGAACAACTTGAGATAGATATTTACAAGTGCAAGCAAGATTTTTTAAAGCTTCCAAAGGCAAAGATTCAAAAATCATTAGCAACATTTCGTATGGCAATTGTTGGAAAAGATTTTGTTGAGGATGAGATGTTCGTTTAAGCTTGTGATGATTAACAAAGGTTACAAGTTGATTGTTGACACCATTTGTGCAGCGGAGAAGATTTTTCTTCAAGACCAAGAGGAATTCAGCAATTTGTTTCTTTACATCAAGCTTTTTAATACTTTTTATTATTGCAGGTCTTCGAGCAGAACATACAACATCCAACTAAAAAGAAGAAGAGATTAATACAAAAAAGATCTATATCAATGTTATACACTAGTGTTATAACACTCGTCTATCTTCTCACACCTTCTCACATTGAAGATTCTTACATAGCTTGCAGACTGTACAAATGTAAGCAAACTGTAAGAAGGTGTGAGTAAGTAAACAGATTTGGAAAGAGACACCCAAATTTTTACAAAAAAATATAGAGCAAAGATTAAAAATGCAAATGTGTAATATTGATGCAACTTTTATCCTTGTACAAATGACTGCATTATTACATCTTGCTTATTACTTGCATAAAGTCGGTAAAAAAAAGATAATCTCCCTCTAAAAATTAAAAAAAAACATACCTTTGGTTTGGGACTCATCTTGCGGCGCTGTTCAAAAGTGTGGATGGGAAAAAAAGAAAAGAAAAAGAGAGAGCGACATTCGCAAAATAATTTCTCACGCCCACTTGACTGCTGCGGTACTACTGTGTATAAGTTTGCGTGTCGAGAACCGATACGCTTCTTTATCACAAACAATGTTTTTAAAAAAAGATAGTAAACTTTTTTTTAGTAAATTTGAAAAAGTTTATTCAACATGTTAACAATAATAATAATTACACAGTTTATTCAACAATATTTGGCAGTGAAATATGTTTAAAAGTTTTACGATAAAAATGATTCTTAAATTTTTCATTGATATTTCGGCGTTGAATTTGATATCGCTGTTCCCAAATTTCGCAATCAACATTGTAGCATGGAACATTCATGTAATATTTTGGACGAAGATTTACACAATTTTGACACAGTTTTGAACAATCACGAAATGTTCTTTCACATCTAATTGCTGTATTGATTAATTTTTGAAGTGCTTGAGGGTCTTTGATACAATCTTCACACCATAGATCACCTTGTGTCCCACAACCAATACATGTCTTAAGATTTTGTGGGAACCAAAAAACTCGAAGTGGAATTAGTTGAAAAATTCTTGCAAGTGCAGGTAGCAGCTTGCGATTGATATAATATGTGTGATGAATACGAAGTTCAGGAATTTCAATGAAACGATTCAATCGAAAAACACACGAAAATACAGTTGCTTCTTTTTCAGATGGTGGTGGTTCTGCAATAATAAATTCTATTCGATCACCGTGAGTTGGGGTATGAAAAATTGAAATTTGTTCTAGCTGTCTAAAAATATGTATAAATATAAATTATGGTAATAAAGATTTAAAAAAAATTACTCTGCAATTTTCTTTACTGGTAACACAGCACCTTCAGCATATCCACCACGATAGTCACCACTTATAATAAATTCATGTAATGGAATTTTATGAATATTGTTTGCAGTATCCCTCAAAAATTTCATAACACCATCAAAATCACGTTCAAAAATCTTTTTAAGAATAATTTTCATTGTATTAGACACAAATTCACAGCTATCTCGTCGAACGGTTTCAATACCTTTTGCATCAAAAACTCCTTCGACATCTTCTTCAGCTTCATATGACATTCCAACATATCGCTTCTTTGCTAGCAGACAACATGGCATCATTACTTTTTCAAATTTTAGTTTCATTGGATATGGATTTTGTGCGGTTGCATCGTCAGCAATTTTTCGACCAATTCGAAATGCATCAGCTTTTGACATTCCTGGCATTAAAATGAATAATGAATCAGTATCGCCGTAAATAACTTTTGAGCCATAATATTGACCATTCACATCCTCTTCAATCATTTTAATTGCACGTTCGAGTGCTAAAATAGGTGCTATAATGTCAAAACAGATACATCATTCAAACTCACCTTCTCGACCTTTTGAGACTATGGCATCTGCTAGCTCTGCGGCTGGCATTCTTCCACTAAAATTTGCTGCCGTATAACCTATAAATCGATACATAAATATTAACAATGAATAAATACTTTCATACCATATGTAACATTTGCAATTAATTTCAAAGCTAGCTGCCGTGCATTTAACAGTCTTTTTAGCACCTCATCTTTGTATTGTTTCATTGAAGTTTTAACCATTACACGAGTTTCTAACAGCTCTTCCAACATTGATGCAAGTAAACTTTTTCGAACTTCTTTTTTAACAAATATCCCTCCAACTGGGGATACTGTAAGTAGATTCTTTTTTCGAAGTGAATTAACCAATTCAACCGGTGGTGGTTCATATGGTAGAGCACCAAGACGAAAATTTGTTGATCGAGTTTGTAACATATTCTGCCATTCCCCAACTGTTCCAAGGCATGTTGAAAAGCAATAATTATATGCAATACAAACAGATGGATATAGCGATTGAAAATCTAATACTACAACTGGATCATAATAAACACCAGATTTGGGTTCCATATTTAATGGAATTGTTTCAGGTGATGGCATACTGTAAGTGATATTGATTAAAGCTTTTCTTACTTGGCAAAAATACTTACGCGCTTCTTTGTTCAACACTAACAGAAGGAGGACAATATTCATGCATACTAGCAAGTCTGAGCAGCATTGATTCAACACGAAATTGACTCCCACGCGTTAACACTTCGGTAAATTGAATCCCATAAACTAATGCCATTTGACTTGTTCGAATGAAAATATCTAACGCAACCAAAATTTGAACATTTAAACTTGTTTTTCGAAAGAAATGTCGTAACACAACTGCACTAAAAATAGAAATATTTTAAGGATGTTTGACATCAAAAAATGTTTAAAACTTACTTTAAATTAACGTCATTATCAACTAACAGTTTTTCAATATAAAATTGACTCATATCTGCAAATCTTTGGCCTAACAATTCATGAACTACGGCTGATAGTCGATAATGCCTCATAGGTTGCTCTCGTCGAACTATTCTCCAAACATTCAAAAATATTCTTCCACGAATATCGTCCAGTGATTTTCGAATATCGTTATCCCATCTTGGCGCTAGTCTTGATACTTCTTCATTAAAAGATTTAATTTCAAGTATTGCAGCTCTTTGAACAAGATAATTCATTGACAATCTTTGAATATCATAACTAAAAAGTGGATACTGTAATAAAATGTTTTGATTACTGAAGGAGATGGACTCTTTGCTTCTTTTTTTGAAAAAAGGGATTTCAAAATACGCGCGTCGGCGGAAACTTTTCTTCCCTTATTTTCAAAAAAACAAACAAAGAGTCCATCTCCTTTAAACAATTAATTTACCCAACAATAATATCTGGATTATGTTTCCTCAAAACTAATGCCAGCCATCGAAAGATATCTCCTTCACTTCGAACAACTTCAAGAATTGGAAAATCTCTTTTTTTAAAGTTAATTTTATCGATTACACAACCACCAACAACATCAGCATGTTCAAAGCTATTGCAAATATCATTATAAATAACATAAAAGATCCCCAAACATGGGTCCCTTTGTGGATTTGGGATAAACTTCTTTTCGTTTGATTTATCTGATATTTCTTTGACACTTTCTTGATTGCATTCAAATAAAGCTTCAATTGAGAGAACGGTTAAATTTTTTACGGAACAAGCATTCTTAAATCTTTCAGTTGCTTCTTTTTGAGATTTTGATAGTCTTGGTTCGGCGCTTGCGGGCCTTAGCTCTTCATATTTGCAAGAAGGTGGTGGAAGATATTCTTCATCAGGACACCATGTTTCATTTGACATGGGATCAGCATAATAATCTATTGGTGGTGGTTCAAATATTTTCTAAAATTTCAAAAATATTCTAAGAACTTTAGTATTACAGTACAAACCTGATTAGGTTCAAGTAAAACTGGAGGATAATTTGCTTCAACTCTTAAATATTTCTTCCATTTCTTTTCAATTTCTTGCTCGTCCAAATCATCTTCTATTATTATCACTCCATCATCTATTTTTGCAGGAATTTGTGTCATTTCAAGCATCTGTGCATGAATTACCGTTTCATCTTCTTCTTCATCTCCACCACTATCATCCGGGCGTTCTTCATTGGCATTTAAAGCTTCAATTTCTTTTTCTTTTTCAATTGCTTTATCAACATACATACTTAATTCTGAAAAAGGAATGCATACTTTATATCAATAGCAAAACTACAGTAATCAAACCGGCTTTATCAATTGCATCAATAATTGCTTGAGAATCATTAAAATTATTTCGATGATCAGGAAAAATTTGAGTCATATTTGGATCACCAGTACAAAATTCATTTAAAATTTCACGCAATTCTTTTAAACTGTTATCTTCTCTTTCAGTTTTAATTTCTGGAACGCCACATTCTGGTCTCTCTGGACGTAACATCTCTTTATTTCGAATTCGACACCTAGTTTCTTCTTCTTTCCAAAGTGATTCTAATCCAGATATTTGATATTCTGCTAAAAAAATTAAAACTAAATTAAAAAACTGCAGTAATCACTTTTATATTAGTTTTAACGAGCTACAGTATTCTCGTCTTTTTTTAAATACAAGGAAAAACTTACATTTCATTGATGGAGTTTTTTCAACAATGATATCATCCGAAAAGACATCAAATTCGTTAATCATTTGTGAAGATGGTTTGCTGTGACTTCTTAATGCATTTGGAAATGTTGCCAATAAATCATCAGAAATTTTACGGAATCGAATACCCTTCTTTTTAAATCTGAAACTTTTTCTTGTGTTTACATTATATATTTTCAAATTTATTTACCTTACGGTTCCCATTCCAACGATATCATGTGCCATGAAGAATTGTAATAGATACGGTATATGAGCATAATATGGCTGTAACAGAATATCCTTTCCACATTCTTTTTGAAGCGATAAACCAATTCGGTGACATAAAATTTGATCATAAAAAACAACTTTGATAAAATAATCTTTATCAGGATGGAATCCATAAATATCAACAAATTCAAAAGGAATAACATCAGCAAGCAGTGGATAGCCTTGTGTTAATTGAATATCCAATCGTTTTGCACATCGAACAATCACTTTTCCAACTAATGCTTTAAGATCGGGTGAAAATTCAACTCTGGATCGAAGATAAAAGAATGGTAAAAATCCATAAATATTTGCAAGACATTTTTCACCTAAATTTTACATTATTAAGTAAATGAAACAAATACAGTACCATTTTCACAAATTCCAAACATTCGAATTAATGGAACTTTCAATTCTTTTGGGACATTTTTGAATTTTAATCGGGCAAAATCATCAATTAAATCCAAACTTGTTTCACAGTGCACATTTCGAATTCGAAAATCTGTTTCATCTGCTGTGGCCATTACTGTAAGAGTTTTAATATAACAATTTTGAAAAATATTAATTTATCGATAAAAATTACTGTAGGCATAGTTAACCAAATGTATTGTATCTTTGTCAAAGTCAAAATTAAAAAAAAACTTATTTATTTAATTTTATCTTTCAAATATTATATCTGGGATATTAAATTACAATGATTACAAGCACCACAAAACTACAGTAACAAAACGTAAAGTTAATAGACACAAAAAACTACAGTATCAATCATAAAGTTTTGCACATTGAAAATCTATTTAGTTCATCTTCATACTCTCTTAATTGTCTGATAAAACCATCATTTGGTCGACATGCTAAAATATATACTGTATTTTTATATGCCACAAATGACACAAACCAGATCGTGCATTTTTAACTTGTTGAAATGCATCAAAATATGGCTTTTTCTCTGACCACATTACATATGCAATCGCGATTGTACATGAACGTGAAATACCCGCATTACAATGTATTAAAACCTTCAGTAATAGTTCCATAATATAGTATGTGTAAAAACAAAGTAACAAACCTTTCCACCACCAGCAATTGCATTTTTTATAAATTCATTTGTAGCTTTGAAATGTGTCTTAATTCTTGATGATGGTTCATCTAATAATTCTAAATTGTAATAAACAAACTGCTTTTGATACAAGTTTTTAATTCCTGTTGCACAATTTATTATATGTGTAATACCATTTTCTTTTAGCAGCTTCATATCTTGTGCTACATCTTGACTACTAAAAATATATTAGACATTAATTATTACCAAGCACTTAATACAACAAACCTTGTATAAACATCATTTGCAATTAAAGCCACTTCTAAATCAGGCTTTAAATCCACAACAAATCCAAATCGATGTAGTCTTTCAATTCTTTTTTGTCTTCGCTTTGACACTGTTACCTCTGGTTCACTTACTTCAACAACTTGCGAAATATCTTCAGCTTTTTGAAAAGTGCCAGAGTCATCACGATTTTCAATAATTTGTGAACCATCGGGATTGGTTACACTTAAAAATAGAATAAAGGTTTATATATTACGTTAAAATTATAAAGAAAAGGACTTACACTGTATCAACTTTGGACAGCTTATTTTTTGCCGCTTTCAGTCGCTCTAGCAAATCCATTTAAAGTTTTTAAAATTTTTAACTAATGAATTGTATCAAAAGTTTTTATTGAAAATATAATTTATAAGCAAGATTTGAGAACATTTGTTTGTTCGATGAATGTTCGAGTCTTTTTGCCATAAGTTGTTTGGAATTATTCGAACCCAATTTCGAATCACATCGTATCACAACGTTGGATATCGAAAAACTATGTAATATTGTTTTATCTATCGCATTCTGATAATACAGTAACCCTATTACGATTTGTTATTGTGAATAAAAACTTTTATATAACAAGCTTTGGCAAAATGTTTTCAAAAAATCTTTAAAGTAAACGAAATATTTTACTTTATTTTTTTGTGTTAAAAAAGTTCGTAAATTTTTGGTGAATTACTTTTAAAAAATATTAATTTCGTTGTTTTTCAGGTATCAAAAATGGCAGATGATAATCAGCCGTTATCCTCAAAGTCAAGAAGAAAAGCTCATATTACATCATTTGCTGATTTACAAACAGAAATATTATATCGTTCTCGGGTATCTGCTGAAACAAAATATGGTGATGGAGACATTAATAGATCAAAAAATAATATATTGGCTATGACTAAAGCTGAAAAACAAGCAAAAGAAAAGAATTCGCTGGCACGGAAAGAACGGATTCAGAAGGCTGCTGATGCTATTAGAAAAGAAGATGAAGATTATGAACGTCGAAAACAAACAATGGAAGAAAAGGCAAAGCTGTATGAACGGCTAAAATCTGGTGAAAGATTAGTATATGAAGATGGAACAAAGCCAGATTATTTGGTAGATTTTGATCGTCGAGAACGAAGTCCATCACCACCACGGAGAAGTCGTAGTAGAAGCCCCTTGGAAAGAGAAAGAAGTAGAAGCCGTAGTCCACTGAATGAAGAACCTCCACCGCCACCTCGTCCATTAATTGTTCATTATGATCCAAGTGAAGATAAAGGCCGGATATTTGGTGCTGCACATGTTCCATTACCTCAGGATGAAGATGAACGACAAAAGAAGATTGCTGAACTGGAAGCTTTAACGCGGCAAACATTTGAAACTCGACAACGACGAAAAAAGGAAAGATCTGAAGAAGAAAGAGCAAAACGAGATCGCCTTAATTTTACAAGAGAACTCAAAGGCTTGCCACCGTTGGAATCGAGTGATGAAGAGGAAGAAGAACACCCTGGTGCAAATATTGATCTGAATGCTATTCCCATGCCAGCAGATCCAGATGCAGAACGTCGTGCCGAAGAAGAAAGAAAAAAGAAATATGAACGTGAATGGGATCGTGGAAAGATGAGAGATATGCAATGGGTTAAAGAAAGAAGAAGTGAAAGAGAGGATGAATTTGCACCACCGGATTTCTATTATCGTTAAATGTTTTTGTTGATTTTTGTACATACAAATAAACTTTTATTACTTTTTTTATGTTCTAATTTTTATTTAATCGGTTGCTTTACCGTACTTGTACTTACTTGCTTTTGCAAATGCAGCTGTTTCCCATTTTTTATTAATCAAATTTAACCTTTTTTGTTGCAAAAACTTTATTTTTAGAATCGTGCATAATTTAATTTGCCACAAATTTTTACTTTTGCAAAATACTTTTAACCGTAATCATTTTTTTCAGAAACAATGACAGATTTATTACTGGATCCAGCTATTCGAACTTGGGTGTACGTTTTTATCTATTTATTTTTAAATTTAAATTGATTGCTTTGTTTTTTAGATTCATTCCGATTGTCGTGGTTACTTTCTTTGTTGGTATTGTTCGACATTATGTTCATCTTTTACTTGTATCAAAAAAGAAGAATGAATTAGAAAAAGTTCAAGATACTCATTATCTTGCAAAAGCAAGATTATTACGTCAAAATGGTCATATATTATCCCAAAGTAAGAATTACAAGGAATATAATAACATATTTACACGTCTAATTTTAGATGACTTTGCAATGCGCAAGCAATTTTTTGTTGATGAAAAAGATGGCTACCTTCATAGCCGTATTCAAGGCCCGGCAGCAGCAGCAGGACCAAATCCATTGGATCCCGCAATGATGACAGAAATGCTGAAGGGTAACATGCTTAATATGGTCCCAATGTTGGTAATTGGAGGCTGGATCAATTGGACATTCTCTGGATTTGTTACTACTCGTGTTCCATTCCCTCTTACACTTCGATTCAAGCCAATGCTACAAAGAGGTGTAAATTTGGTATAAAATTTTACTTTTGCAAAATACCTTTTTAACCGTAATCATTTTTTCAGAATTCTTTAAATGCAGCCTGGGTTTCATCGGCTTCATGGTATTTCTTGAATGTTTTTGGGTTACGATCAATTTATGCTCTGGTACTTGGTGGTGAAAATGCTGCTGCTACAACAATGGATGAACAAATGATGGGTGTTAATCCTGCCGTACAACAAGATCCCAAACAAGTCTTCAAAGCTGAATGGGAAGCTCTTCAAATCTCTTTTCATAAGTTTAAACTTTAATAACTAATAATTCTTTCAAAAATGAGCTCTTTCGTTGTTGTTTTACTTTTATAGTCATATTTTGTATGTTTCTTTTTGACTGATATTTATGAAAACATTTTTTTTTATAAAATATTTATTTTTTCACTAAAACTTGGAAATACAAGAAATAGTGTTCACAGCATTAGAGGCGTTGAAAAGAAAGAGGGGGACAAATTATAGAAAAAAGACAATAAAATTGTTTTAATAAAAATATTTGTAAAGAAAAAAATGAATAATAAAATATGACTGATACAAAAAAAGACAGAAATTAAATTTTTACGAAAAAAATTTGTTTTTGTAAATTGTTGTTGCAGAATACAGTAATCCTTATACCGAAGCAACTGTAACAGCAAGTAAAAAATTTCCACCTGAAAGATGGAGTAATAAAATACAGAAAAGAAGAAAAAGTATAGGAATAAATTATAAAAATGTTTTGAAAAAGAGAGGGGATAAAGGAAGATAAGCTGCTGCTGCTGATTACAAAAATGGAAATCAACAAATTTTCAAAAAAGAGCGCAAAATGTTTGATATTTTTTAGCTAAAAAATAAAGCAAAGTTAGAAAAGTTCAATCTAAAACTTAAAAAATAATCAAAACGTAACAATAAACAACTTTTTTTAATTAAAAAATGAAACCAAAATTTTGGCAGATCTGTGCTTTTTTGGCTGCTATTCAAAACAAAATTTTCATTTTTTTTTTGAATAATTACCAAGTTTAAATTCTTTAACTAACGCTTCTCTCTTAATTAGCGAAAAATATTTGAAATTGCTTAAAAATTTCAAAACGTTGTTGTTCTTTGAAACCCTTGTTTTCAAGAAAGCTTAAAAAGATTTTGCAAGAAAAGAGCAAAATTTTGTAAAAAAATTCGGAAGAAGCGCAAATGACAAAATTTTTTGTTTTCAAAATATACTTGTAAATTTTCGAAGAAGTTCGGTGCAAAAGTATTTTTAACAAATTTAAATATTTTCATATTTTTGGACGGGTCAATTAAAGAAGAAGAAAAGTATGTATTCTGGCAGCAAATTCGCTATACTATTTTTAAAGAAGTTCTCTCTCTCTCATTCACTCGTGCCTTGATATGTCCAATACCAAAATTAAACATATTCAAGAAAAAAATTACAGTAATCTGTTTTTTTCTTAACAACGACTAATACATTTCCTGGGAAAAAAGTACAAACCTAATTTAAAAGAATTTAAAAAAAAGAAAACAAATACAGTAGTTTGTGTTTTTGTTTATTCAAAGAGAACTTTCTTTCTTGATACTAATTGCAAAAATAAAAAAAATAAGACATAACGAGTAAAAGAGAAAACAATTGAAAATATTTAAAAATATTAAAATAGAAACGAGAGAGAGATACAAATGTAAAAAAATAGAGAAGCAAAAAATAAAACATTTGTTTCAAAAGAAGATGATCGAAATCTTACCTTCCTTTTTCAAGCTTTTTGAGAAGAAAAAAACAAGTCGCATTAAAAAAATAACATTAAAGAAAAACACATAAAATTGGCAGGAAAACAATATAAAATTTTTAAAAGGATAAAAGACAACATTGATGTATAAAACAAACGAATCAATAAGCAGCAAATATAATAATAAAAACAAAAATATTAATTTCCAATAAATTTTGATCATGGGATTGACACTTTGATATTTTAACATTTAATTCCAAATTTTTAGGAAACTAAAAAAGACAATAATATTATATTAAATGCATTTAATAAGATAATAAAACAAACCTGTCCCAAGATCCAGTGCAGACGGCCATACCATCTTCGGTAACACCTAAGCATGAAACTCTATTATCATGTCCAGCAAGTACTCCGGCTCTTTCTTGTCGCATTGAATCCCATACATTACAATTAAAATCATCATAACCAGCAAACAATAATCTTCCAGACTTTGAAAATGCAACAGATGTTATTCCTAAAAACGTAAAAATTAAATTCCAAATTTCAGCGGTTTCAAATTTAAAAACATACCACAAATAATGTTGTCATGTGAATACATAGCAAGTTCTTGATCGGCACGAATATCAAATAATCGGCAAGTAGCATCATCAGAGCCTGTTGCAAAGGCATTACCAGAAGGAAAGAACTGCAAAATAAATATGTAAGGTTAAAGAACTTAAAGAAAGAAAGAATAAAACTTACGGCAACAGCATTGATATCAGATTCATGACCAGGGAATGTTTGTTTGCACATGCCATCCCGAATGTCCCATAATTTTGCAGATGCATCACATGCACCAGAAATAAATGTTCGCATATCAGGTGCTAATGACAGGGACATCACATCTCCCGTATGCCCGGTAAAAGCAGTTACCTGTTGTCCCGTTTCGATGTCCCACAATGCACTAGAAAATGGTACGGTAAATACCATATTAATAACAATAACAAAGCTTACCAAGTCATATCACCACTGGATGTAACAATTTGATTGTCATCAAGAAATCTACAGCATGATAGATAACCTGTATGACCTGGAAGTTCACGAGATACTCGAACATTTCCTTCTCTAGTTTTGAGCGAATAAATACTACAAATATTATCAAGACCTCCACATGCTACAAATGAGCCTGATGGAGCATATGCACATGTCATAACCCATGATGACCGTAATGGAATTGCATGCACCTGTAATAAAAGTATACGGTATTATTATATTTTACTTTAAAAATATTTTTTTGACATATTTTGCTTTCTTTTTTTTCTCTCAATAAATAACGTGATATAAGAACTGTTAAAAATACAGAATCTTTTTGAAATTAAAAATGTATTTTCTTCTATAGAGAATGCCTTGCAAAAAAACTATGAACAAGAAGCTAAGACGGAAATGATGACCCATCTTTTTTCACCATTTTTTAGAGGAATGGTAGTAGTAGTAGTAACAGAAGCATTAGTTTCCTCTATTTGGTGCACCCTCCAGGGGGCCATTTCTTCTGCAAAGACGCTACGAACTCTAATGGTAGTGGTTTTTCAGTGTCAAGTTGGTTACAACGTAAAAAATAGCGAGCTTTAAAAATAGAATGAAAAATGATGAGAAGCCAGAGTTTTTGTCTGCATTCGTAAAGAACGGCGCATTCTTTTTTGTTCAAAAAATTGACAAATCCTAGAAATAGCCTTAGTCGCAATGGACGCCGCCGGCAAGTTGTTGGCTTGGTTGCAGAAGAAGAAAGGGGAGAAATGCTGCTGTTGGATGCATTTTATGGTGTGGCAGTTTTTTTCTTTGAAAAGCGAATGCTTTAAAATATAGAAGAGAGAAAAGATGGCGACAACGAAATGGATAACCAATCGCGCGCTTCCAAATTTGGAAGCATTTGAAAATAAAAAAAGAAATTGAAATAAGCTCAAAGGCAGCTCAAGAGCTGAAAATTTTCTTTTTTTGTGTGTTGAAAAGACCAAGTCGATAAAAACATGAGAGAAAATAAAAGCAGCCTGGATACTACGTATTCAAAATTTCATTGTCAAAAAATCTCTTGTCATTAAATGATGCCATTATTTTGAAAGCTAAATAAAATAGCACAAAAAACAACAATGCCATTCTTTTTCTTGTCTAATTTTCGAGTCGTTGAGAATACATTTTGAAAGCATTTTCTTAACTCCAAAAAAGAAACAATTTCCGCAATGTTTTTTTTACTTTTTTTCTTCTATTCTTTGCTTTTTTCAATCATCACATTTGCACTTTTTTTCTTTTTTTTTAAATTAATAGAAAATCAGCTAAATGAATTTTTTAAATTGCTTTAACTGCATAGAAAAAAACTTTAGAAAACAGGTAACCAAATTACTTTTTTAAATGTAAAGAAAACGTTTCCAGGGCAACTAAAAAGCAGCACCTTTTATGCACATACTTTAGGACTAAAAGTTAACGCTAATTTTCACATAAAAAAAGGTAAAGAAACCCAAATGTGGGAGTAATGGCATTTTGGGTAACATGCAAAGCTTTTAGTCATTTAATCAAAAAAAATATGAAAAAAACTTAATTAAAAAATATTGAGAAAAAAGAAAGCTTGAAAATATAAAATTTGAGAAGAAAAACAATAATATTAAAGATCATTCCTTACCTTATTTGTAGTATATGAATCCCAAACAATAAGTTTACCATCCTGAGATGCAGAAACAAGATTTCTTGAATCAGACGCCCAATGCATTGCATAAATTTTAGCTAAATGACCTCTCAATGTTCTTCGGGTACGCATTTGAATTCTTCCAATTGGTTCTAAATTTGCTGCTACTGATGCTAAGGTTGTGTCATTTGCGGCTTTACGGGCTTCCTAAAAAATAGTTCTTTTCAAATTTATTGATTTATTTAAAGTAGAGAAACATACCCGAATTTGTGCCTTGAGCTGTTCGGCCTCTTGCCGTAGTTGGTCTAATTCGCTCATCTTCGGTTGCCAATAATAAAACTGGACTTTGTTTTATTATTGACAACCAGTACTTTTTGATAAAATATCACAGATCTGAAAAAGAACTAAATGACAGTTTAATTGAAAAATAGTAGCAGAATAAAAAGAAAAGAGACAACAATAAATACATTTCAATTGTAACGGCAAAAAAAATAAAAAAAACGAAACACGAAAAAAAGGGGAGAAAAGGAAACATAGGCGGCAGTAAGTTTTATGTTTTAGTAGAGTTTTGACTGCCAAGCGACGACGACAACGAGAAAAAGAGAACATAGAAAAAAATATACTATACAACAACACTATTTGCGCGTTTCTCTCTTCCTTCAGAAGCAGGAGCTCAAGCCAGTGGCAAGAAAAAAAAGAATATAGTCGTTGGCAATGATGGTGGTAGAAGTTGAGACTGTGGTTGGTAGAATAGTTGTGGAAGAAGAGGCATGAAAGAAAGATAGATAGTATGGCCGACAGAGCGCGACTTGATATATACTATAGAAAGAATGGAGGGAACATTGGAAAAAGCGGTGTAGTCGTGTCCGTTTTTGCCAATGCCAATAAATGAACGAAAAACACACACGCAAGCGCGCATTTAAAGTCATTCGGCTGTGTCTCAAAAAAAGAAAGAGAGGTTCTTCATTTTTTTATTCCCAAAAATGGGGCTTGGAACATGAGCTACAACTACTACTAACATTTGGCTACTTGTTTGAAAAATGTCCGGACCGACGAAATATATAAAAAAAGCAGTAGCAAAATAGAAGAAAGTAGTATAAACGGCGGCCGTGGCAAAGACAAGCCAAAAAGAAATGGCCCAAAAGGAAGGCAATTAAATAACGTCGTTGTCCTACTTTTTGTGTCTCTTACTCTTCTTCCTCTAGTTTATTTTCTTCTTATGCCTCTGGCAGTGGTTAAAAAGGGATGGCAAAGAAGACAGAAAGAAAGAATAGTAGTTGAAGAGTAAGCAAGCGGCAACAGAAAAAGAAGTAGCAGGCATCAGCAAAAGAAAGGAAAGAAATGACGTAGTTCCAGAGGGTAAGCTTGTGGCAAAGCTAGCTGGCGGGCATCAAAAAGAGCAAAAACGGGCCTTTTACGAAATAAAAAAAATTATCGAAAAAAAGTAAAAAATATATAAAAGGAAACAAAAGAAGAGGTGAGTAGATGATGACAAAAAGAAGATGGGTAATCTAAAAAAGGAAATGAGAGAGATTCTATTCCTTTGAGGATAAATATTAAAATATGAAAAGAACAAAAAAAGAGAAAAAAATAGATTACCTAAAGTTTAAGCTTTACTCATTTATTATATAAAAATAAAAATGTACGTATAATAGTAAAATAATCTCAAAAGATGTTTTTACGTCAGCAAAAGAAAGGAAGAAGCAATTGTACATTCAAAAGTAAACATATACTTTAAACAAAAAATACTGAATTCCAAAAACTGATATATTATTATTTTTTGTTAAAAAGCAGCAGCATTAAAATAACGATGACATTTAACAGGTAACAAGTAATACTACTGTACTTGTTTCAAAAAGAAAACGTATTAATTTGTTCTTTGCTGTTACTCATTTTTCTCTAAATTCCCTGTGGAATATGTCTATCTAAATAAATGACCTTTTATAAAATGTATCTATTTTTAAGCAAAATATATTTTTGTATGCAGACATACATTTTTACGATTTTAAACTCTATCCATTTGGGGGGATAAATTTGATCCTTGCTTTCGCTTTCTCCTTTTGGCAAAAACGTACAAAACAAAAATTCTTATTAATTATACTCAAAGGGAATTGGATAGTTTTTTAACAGACATTACAAAACACAGTTATGACGAAAATTTTTGTTTTAAAACAGCAAAAAGCTTCAACAACAAAAAGGAAATGTGAACATCATAATAACAATGAATCAATTGTCTATGATTCAAAAAGATAAGACATACAAAAAGTTTTAAATAAAAAGTGTAGGATCAAACATTAAAATCGATCCGTTTTTTTAAAAAAACGTAAACAAAAACGACGAAAAATCAGCCGATAAAAATCTTTGTTTAATTTCGTTTCAAGAAAAAAAAGTGCGGATTTACTTCTGAAAGGTAAAACTGCGTTTTTAAAAATCCATTTTAGATTCATTTTTCAATCAAATTGAACAAATTACGCTATTAATTTCTTTACATAATAATAAAAAATTAGACAATTGCCTTAAAATTCTTTCTCAAGCACAAAATTATCGATAAAATAACATTTTTGCTGCTGCTTTTCATTGTCAGTTTTTTTGCTTTGCTGATATTAGTCAGAAGAAAACGGCAGCAGCATTATAATGTTTACAAAGCATTAAAAAAATTCATCGATAATAAAAGAAAATAAGGCTGAACGGCGTGAACAAAATTTAACAACAAAAAAGGTCACATACAGAATCTCACTTCTGACGTGTATTTTCGAGTTTCTCAAAAAAGAAATCAGAAGAAGAAAAAAGGAGAAGAAGAATTGAGGACTTCTTGAATCAACAAAAAAAAACAAGAAAAAGAAATTTTTAATACTTTTTTTTATTGTGAGTTTATGACGTACTTTGAAGAACAAGAAGATGAAGAGAAGTGAGGAAGAAAGAATTGATGAAAAACTTTTATTTATTAATAAAGAAAACAGGAAAAAGAAAAAAAGTTATTGGCAGTTTATTGATTGTAAGAAGATAGAAATTTCAAATCAGTTCCATTATCATTTTTGATTATCTTTATTTTAAAAAGTAGTTTTTGAGAAAACGTAGCAAGGATTTTTAAACTTTAGAAAAATGAGGATTTTGTTGCTTTTAAGAAAAATATAAATCTAAAAATAGGAAGTAAAAAATAGATGCTGCTGCCAATGTGGTGCAGAAAAAAACGCTTTGTGTTTGAATCGATTAAAGAAATGGAAGAGAAGGTAAATCACAGCAGTAGCAACAACAGCTGCTAATCATCCACAAGATGATCATCATCACAAAAAATAAAAAGCAAAAAGATGCCAGTATCGCGCAAGAACGGCACGACATCAATGCAATTGCAGCAATTTGAGTGCAGCAAATGTTTCTTCTTTCTTCAAAAAAAGGCTGTTTAGCAACAATACCATCAACGAATTTTGATGATGATGATGTAAAAAAGAGAAAGGGGCAGCAAAAGAAAGAAGAGAAAAGTAGTTTATAAAGCTTTGGCTAAATTTTTTTGTTTGTCCGTTTTTTCTTCTTCAAAAAATGTATATGTGACACAAACAAAAATATAATAGCATCCATCTCTTTTTAAAGTAGCCTGAATATATACAAAATGAAATAAGAGGGGGAAAAGAAGAGACAAACGCACACATTTAAAACGTGTGTTTTTTCATCCATCTTTTTAGTTGCTGCTGCTTCTTTGGCCATTGACTATTACCGTTTTCTTCTCTTTCCTCTTGTTTTTTCTCCTCAAAGCTCTCCTTCTAAAAAAGCCTCTATTTTCGAAAGTAGCAGCAGTAGCTCTAGAGAAAGCAAAGAAAATAAGTAGCCAAAGGGTGGATAAGAGAGAGAGAAAAAATGATGGACGCAATTTCTTCTTTCTGCAACAACTTTCTTCTACTGTCTTTCACACGCTCAAAAGGAAAATGAAACACGGAGAGATGGAATCAATATATTAAAAATAGGGAGAAGAAAAAAGGAAGAACCGACGACGACATTGTCAGTATTGTTGTTGTTGCTGCTGCTGCATGCTTACTTGCTGGTAGTAAGGCTGGCAGCAGCAGAGGCTCAATAATACGAAGAAGTGCTGCTGTTCTTGCCAGCCTGAAAGATGTTGTCTCGGTTGCTGCTGCTGCCATTGCCACATACCAATAACAGCCATCAGCAGTAGGCCTTCATTCTTAAAAAATATGTATATTGTTTTTCTTCTGTCTTAAACAACTCTCTTTCCCTCACTGTTTTCTCTTTCTCTCTATCAATGTAGTGCTACTGAAATGAATGTGTATGTTTCAGTGTCAGAGAGGCAGAAAGAGGGGAACAACTACAAAAAAACTGAGGACAACGATAATAAAAGAAGGAGAAGAAAAAAACTAACTAAAGGATGCAAAACAAAATGAAGAAGAATTTTAAAAAGGGATGCAAAATGTATAAAAAATATACACATGAAAAGCTATAAATAATTTTGTTATTTATCATTGACTTTTTAAAGTCTGAAAACCTTCCTTCCAGGTGGCCGTCTTTCATTTTTCTTCCATCTCAAAAATATTTAAGGATGGCTTTAATCTTATAATCGCTTTCTTCCTCCATCAAAAAAACTATCCTTTATTTTTTTAAAATAAAAAAATCTTTAAAATTTTAATAGCAATTTTACGAAAACTTTTTTCAAACAGTCTTTTTAAAGACGGTATAAAAATTGAAATTTCAAAAATATATTTTAAATTTAAAATACAGACAAAAATAAAAAGATTACGGTAACATGCAAGAAAAACAAATGAAGAAATATTCGGCAAAAATGGCTATCAAAACGTTAGAAGGTCTAACTTAGACCGCAAAATTACCCTTCGAAAGCTTTTAAGTGGATACGGTAGCACGAAACTATAGCATTATTGTCGAATTTGAATGATCCAATAAAACTTAAATCACTTAAAAAAAACTTTAAAAAAATGTGAATTAATGTTTTGTCGTTAAAAGTTTAAGATTGAAAAACTGAAAACAGAAAAAAAAAGAAATAGAATAAGAAAAAAAGAATTTCTAAAAAGAAGTTTCTGCTTCAAACCTCAAGGGAAACATGAAAATGAGCTTACACCACCACCCCAACCAACAACAGCTATGATTGGTTTTTCATCATTGTCGTTGTCGACGTTGTTGTTGTCGTCTCCTTCTTTCCCTTCTTCTAAAACTAAAATTTTATTTTAATACCTCCTTTCTTCTTTTCCCTTAAAAGGATCCTTCCTTAAGATAGAAGATTTAAAAAAAATGAAATATTTTCTTCTCACAAATTTCACTTTTCCATTTACCTTTTTGCCGTTAAAACCAAAGGTGCAAAAAACAAATTGTTATTTTTCCAAGGAAAGAACCTTAAAATTTATGGTTTTTTTTATTTCACCTGTTACCCTGGTGCTTTGTTGAAGTGTGTTTATGTGAAAACAAAAATTAAAAACTTAATTAAATTTAATAACAAATGTTCAATTTTGAAAGGCAACAGGCACCAAAAAGTAAAGGTTGCCTCATTTTTTAAGAAGAAACACTAAAGCTTTTCATGGAAGTATTTGCAATGAAAAAGCACACCTTCTCTTAAATAAAAGCTTTAAAGGCAAAGCTGTAAAATTCTATTTTTTTCGTTGAGCAAACATCTGCTTTAATAATAATCATAACGATATTCTTCTCTTTCTCCCTCTTGTTGTATTTTCTTGTCTACACATGTAAGTTTTTTCAAAGTATAAACTTTAAAAAGGAGAAAACAGAAAAGAAAAAATATAGCCAATTAGATGAATGCACATTCGACTGAAAAAACATACGAAAAAACTTTTTACCTGAAAAATTAATATTGCCAAAACAACACTTTTTATAATTTCATTGGCACGTGTTTGGCCTGTCAATTAAGGGCACAAAAAAAAGTAGCCGTTGTAAAAAAAGAGAGGGATTACTTCTATTCTCAAACTTTAAATTTATTCATCGTTTTGAATTTCTTAAATGAACAAAAATACCTATGGTAAATATCTTAAGTATAATTGAATGCTGGATTAATGAAATCCTTTCTATTTTAGGAAGCAGTTAAGGTATCACAGGTGTTTTCTCTCAACTAACTTGACTACAATTTACTGAGAGAAAAAAAAGTAATATTCAGTCTTTTTAATGCTTTAAAAATGAATCATTTTTTCTAACACATACAGTAACCGTATGCAACAACATTAAAGAACAAATTAAAGTAATATTATTAATAAAAGAAGTAGTTTCAAACAACAATCTACCGTAAACGTTGTTCTTATAAATGACACACATAACATTAATTTTTTTATATTTTAAAGCTTTCAAAACATGTTAAAATTAGAAAAAATAACAACAAATTTTGTAACGAAATAAAAATGATACAATGGTAAACAGTGTAAATAATATACAGTAATAATACCAAATATAATTTCATTACAAATGGGTTAGTAACTTTTGTTCATTCTTTTGGTTAGTACGTTCAAGGAATTTTTTCTTTTCTTGATCACATTTAATTGTTTGATTTCGCATTGCAACAAGAAGCTAAAATATATTTTTATATAAACATAGGATTACAGGGAGTTACAAGCAAGGCTGTGCAAAATTGATCCAAAAAAATTTGTAAAGTCGATTTTTGCTTTTACAACTTCAACTTCGCCGAGCCCTGTTAAGAACCCAATTCTTTAAAGAACAAAAAATACTTACTTTAGCAGTTTCTTGAGATTCATGATACATAACAGGAAGAGAATAATCATTTCGTGGATAATAATGTGAACGTGAAAAAACTTTTTGTTGTTGTTGATGTTCATTTTGTTGATGATGAGAATATGAAGAATTATGAAAATGATTAGAACTTGATTGCCGATTATTATGATGATGATATTGTTGTTGAGGTTGATGTTGATGATTACGTTGTCGAGATTCATGATAATTTGAATTATTTGAATAACGATTATTATGATGATTTTGTTGTTGATTTTGATTTTGTCGAGATTCATTATTCTGATGATGATTTTGTTGTTGATGATGATTAGAATAAGAAGAAGAATGATTATTTGATTGACGATTATTGTGATGATATTGTTGTTGTCGATGAAAAGTTCTTTTATATTCTGTTCTGTTATTTGCTGCTGCTGACGACGATGATGCTGCTCCTGCTGTTTGATCCATGATTAAAACTCCTAAAAAATGTGTGATAAAAATATTAAGAAAAAGGCAATAAATATTATTAACATAGTAAAATTTTTTTTTAAAAAAAAAGTAGAACAAGTAAGTAAATAAAAATTATTAGAAAAAATCAAACTGAATGTTGAACAGCAAAAAAGGACAGTTTATTTTTTGTCTGCGGGTTCTATCAACTTTTTTCTCTTTTTGCACTCTCGCTTTTTTCTTTCCCAGAAGCGGGTGCCAGAAATTTATTTTGGATGGGGAAATTTTATGAAGAGAAAAAAAATGTTTTATTTTTTTGTGTTACAAAAATTATTGAAGTCAAATTAATAAGAGATAAAAATTTTAGGATGAGTAATAAAATTGTACAAATTTTTCTCATTAATTGTACTTTTTTTTATAAAAAAAGTTTTCAACAATGAAATGTTTAAAATTTTTTTGAATTGAATAAATGAAAGAAAAGGCAAAATAAGAAGAAAGAAGAAGAAACAAAAGGGTCATTTTCGTGGTCATGAAAGAAGGCGGTGTCCAACATGAATGACCATTGAAAAAGGGAGCATAAATAGTGGCATCAATGTATGGAATTGTATCAGTTTTCAAAGAGTGGGGTATCATGTTAAAGTATTGTATTGGTTTTGTAATTATTCTACAAATTTTTTGGCCGAGTGATGCTCTTCCTCTGTCTGTTGATGGAACTAAATCATTCCGTCTTAATAAAATAGAGTCAAACGAACTTGATAGAGTATTAGCTGAGGCAAACAAATGCACACTTTCCATTAAAAATATTAAATTTACTTTGGTAAGATTTTATTTCATCCATTCATGATACAGTATCCTATTTTAGCCATCAGAATGTTGTTGCCAAACATGTTCAACTCCGTGTTCTTCTTCTGTTGTTCCTGGGATTGGGTGTGGAGTAAATTCTGGGTGTGGAAATACAAATGGCCCTCCAATTGGATGTGGAGTTGGTACTGATCAATCTTGTGATGATAATTGTGATTGCTGTTGTTGCCAAGATATTCCTACCACTCAAACTACTACTACGACAACAACTACCGTATCACCAGTCCCAATTCCACAACCAAATAAATGTTGTTGTAATCCATGTTGCAATAGATGCCGATGTAAAAATCAGACACAAAAACCATCTTGTGGATGTCAATCTAATAATGGTAACATTATTATCTATGCCACGTCAGTAAAATTGTAAATCATTTTAGGTAATGGATGTGGAAATTTAAATAACCCTCCAATCGGATGTGGGGTAAATCTCGGATGTGGAAATTCCAATGGTCCTGCAAGTGGATGTGGAGTTAATCCTGGTCCATTTATCCTACCTCCATTAATACAACCTCAGCCACAGCCAAACACATATGTTCAGCCACCCCAACCTATAGGACCCTCTTATGCTCTTCCACTATCACCTTTTCAGCCTGGTCCCACTTCTTATGTTCAGCCACCAAATCCACCAGTAGTTCCATATGCACAGCCACCACCTGCACCTGGTCCAAATGATTATGCTAAACCTCCTCCTATTGGACCCATTATACCGTATCCCATTCCTCCATCGTTCCCGCCGCCAATTCAAAATCAATCTTATCCTGTTCAGCCACCGCAACCTCAAAGTCAATATCCAATTATCCCACAACCAGGTAATTTGTAATCTAAACAATAACTATTTGAAACTAATTTTTTAGATAATTATCCTTCCCCGCCTTTTCCATATCCAGGATGTGTTTACCCAACTCCAAGTCAACCATGCCCAACTCCACAACCATATCCACATCAACCTCCACCAAAACCGCAACCACAACAGCAATCTCCCCTTGCATTATTATTATTAACGACATCAACTTCAACAACGACAGAAACACCGCCACCGACAAAAGCACCAAAGACTTCTGCACCACATTCTTCCAATGATGATTCGATTCCCAGCCTTAAAGAATTTTTGGAAGCTCAAAAAATGGCTGATAGCTTTTCGGAGTTACAACCAAAGTCCCATGATACCGTATCCCATCATCCAAAATCCCAATCAACGGAAGACATCTCTGCTGCAGCATCATCCATCGGAGTAATATCCGCTATTGCTATAATTATCATGGCATTGTTTTTATTTTGATTATTAAATAATGCAAAAAATTAATTTATTTCCATTAATTTCTGCTCAATGTCATCATTGCACATTTTTTGATATTACAACTTTATTACATGTCTCTGTACAAATATTGCATCTTCTTGTTGTTGTTAAATTTGAGCAAAAATAAATAATGTTACAAAAGTTTTTTTCAAAATAATTCAAAAAAAATTTTATTGTTTGAAATGAATTTTTCAAATAGATTCAAAAAATTGTAGCTATTTTTAACTTGAAACAGTTCAACATCGATCGCAATGTGTCGAATTTCGTAATAAATTTTGGCAAAACGTGTTACAAACTATCTTTCATTTGCTGCTATTTTTCTTTATCAAATTTTGCTTTTCAAAATATTTTTTGTTCAAGTTTTTGTATTTCAGTATTATTTATCTTTTATATTTTTTAGGTAATACTATTACTACTTTACAATGTCAGAAAGTATGTCAATGGAAGCTGAAAATCGTCAAAAAATTGATGAAAAAAGAAATGAAAAGAATGCAAAAAATTCAGCGCTGAATGATAAAGATGCCGAAATAATCGCCAATATGCTTGCACCTAAAAAGCCAACTAATAAGCCTTTAAATGCTGCGGCTTTACAAGCATATGAGAATCGTCTTATCTTTGCTTTGGGATATATTCGAAATTCTACTGGTGAACATTATGCTGTTGATTTTGTTAAGCATCCAAAAATTTTGAATGCTTTAACAACAATTTTTTCACAAGAAAATCTTTCACCTGAAAAACTTGGAATTTTGTTGGATATTTTTATCAATACTACTTCGCGCTCCCAATCTCTTACTCAAAATCTGATTGAACAACATAACTTTGTTGAATTTATCAGTCAAATTAAAGCTAATGAAAAGAAAGAAAAGGCGATATTGTTACTCTCAAATCTAGCAGGCATGTGTCCAGAACTTGTTCATGAACGTTTGCATAAAATTGATCCGAATTATATGGATACTTTAATTGGTAATTATCAATGCATTTTTTCATTTTTTACAGTAACTTTTTTAAGCAATGTTTACAAGCGGACAAGAAGGTGATATTGCAGCATATCATGGACAAGTTGCTGTTTCATTATCTTCAATTGAAGCTATCCGTCACCAAGTTATTGATAAACATTTGGATAAATTTTTACCTCTTTGTGGCTCTCTAAATCCAAATCGCCAAACTCGTGCTACAGCTCTATCATTCTTACGAAATTTGGCTGTTGATACACAACTTCATACTACTCTTCTGTCAAAACCCGAATATTTGACTGCTGTTTTGGAACCAATTATGAGTAAAGAATATGAATTTTCTGATGAAGAAATGGAAAAACTTCCTCAATCTCTTCAATATTTTGATAATTTGCCAACTGTTGATGATGATACTGAGCAAGTTGTGATTGATACTCTTTACAAAGTAAGCTTGTTGAACACTGGCTTTATACATAATATACAACCTTTTTTTAGCTATGTGATTCAAAATTGGGCCGTGAAACACTTCGTAAAAATTCTGTTTATCCACTTTTACGTGAATTTCATAAAGTACAAAAACGCCGTGAAACAGATGACGAAATTGGTGTTGGTAGTTCTGCTATGGGAATTATTGGTCCTGGTGCTGCTGATATGCAAGTGCTTAATGAAGACAATATCTTAGAAGGCCTTATTGGAATATTAATTCGTACTGAAGATGATATTGGGTTACCATCAGATGTTAATTATACTGATATTCCAATGGAAGATTAATTCTTATTTTTGCATACCTTTTGTTGATTTTGTGTTATTATTATCATGAGTTATAAAGAGTTTATTAAATAATAAAAGTAGTTTTTTACTGTGATGCTTGTAGATTTTCTGACATTGGTTTTATACCGTATATCATTATCTTTATTAGTAGTTTTTAAAAATTTAAATCAACGTTTTTTTTAAAAGATGGTTGATAACAAAGTAAAGCAGGAACCTGCATCTCTTGATGCGCTATTAGCAATGAAAAAGAAGCAAGAAGCAGATCAAAGCAAGCCAGTATTTATGACAAAAGCTCAACGTGAAGCTTTAGCTAAACAAGAGCAAGAAAAGAAAGAAGCTGCTGAAAAGCAAAAACTCAAAGAAGCAGAAGAAAGTCGTCGAAGAATGTTAGAAATTGCAAAGAAAGAAGAACGGGAAAAAGGTATCGTTACATTTTCTTAAAGTTACAGTAATTAAAAATTATTTTTTAGAAAGGGAACGTGATGATCGACATAGAAGACATCGTCGCGACGATCGTCGTGATAGAAGATCGAGGTCACGATCAAGATCACCAAGAGGTAGAAAGCATAAAGATGATAAAAAAGAGAAAGAAGCAGAGCAAAAAGAAAAGCTAATGGAAGAAGCCATTCGTTCACGCTATCTTGGAAAAGAACGTGAAAGAAAAAAGAGAACTCGAAAATTGCATGAACGGAAATTTGTTTTTGATTGGGATGATAATGATGATACTTCAAAGGATTACGATAATTTATATGAAGAAAGGCATCAAATTCAATTCTTTGGAAGAGGTGCTCTCGCTGGTATGGATGTAAATTCACAAAGAAAAAAGAATGCAGAATTTTATAATGGCTTACTACAACAACGACGAACTGGTGAAGAGCAAGATAAAGAAGATTCAAGAATGGAAAATCTTGCAAAGAAGGAAAAGAAAGAAGCTTATGATGATAGACATTGGACACAAAAAGATCTTGATGAAATGCGACCAAGAGATTGGCGAATCTTTAGAGAAGATTTTAATATTGCAATAAAGGGAGGCCGGATTCCTAACCCTTTGAGAAATTGGGAAGAAGCTGGACTTCCAAAAGAAATTTTTGAAACAATATTAGCTATTGGATATAAAGAACCTTCACCAATTCAAAGGCAAGCAATTCCAATTGGCTTACAAAATCGTGATATCATTGGGGTTGCTGAAACAGGTTCAGGTAAAACAGCTGCCTTCCTTATTCCTTTACTTGTTTGGATTCATCAGTTACCTAAGCCTGCTGTTGCTGATATGCTTGATGCTGGACCATATGCAATTATTATGGCTCCAACACGTGAATTGGCGCTACAAATTGAAGAAGAAGCAAAGAAATTTGGTGAAAGACTTGGAACGAAAACTGTTTCCGTCATTGGTGGTGCATCCCGTGAAGATCAAGCAATGCTTATGCGTCGTGGTGTTGATGTATGTTTTAAATTCTTTTTTTTTTGAATATTAGTAAATAATGTTATTTTTAGATTATTATTGCTACACCTGGTCGTTTACTTGATATTCTTGATAATCGATACATTTCTTTGAATCAATGTTCATATGTTATTATGGATGAAGCGGATCGAATGTTGGACATGGGTTTTGAACAAGAAGTCAATAAAATTCTTGAATATATTCCTGTTACAAATCTTAAGCCTGATACTGATGATGCAGAAAATGAACAGCTTTTAATGGCAAATTTCAATACAAAACAAAAATATCGCCAAACTGTCATGTTTACAGCAACAATGTCTCCATCAGTTGAAAGACTTGCTCGACAATATCTGCGAAGACCAGCTGTTGTTAATATTGGAACTGTTGGAAAGCCTACCGAAAGAACAGAACAAATTGTACATTTCATTTCAGAAGAACGTAAAAGAAAGATGCTTGTTAAAGTATTGGAAGAGAATAATAAACGTAAGTTAAAAAAATGTAATTTTTTTCATTATAAAACTATAAATAATTTGTATTTATGTTATAGCCCCTATAATCATTTTTGTAAATCAGAAAAAGGGAGCAGATATTCTTGGAAAATCTTTACAAAAGCTTGGTTTCAATCCTGTTGTTTTACATGGTGGAAAGGGTCAAGATATCAGAGGTCTGTGTAACATGGTTTTATTATATCTATAACAATGTTTTTTTTCAGAATTTGCATTGGAATCTTTGAAACGTGGTGAAAAAGATATCTTGGTTGCTACAGATGTTGCTGGACGTGGTATTGATATTAAAGATGTTTCACTTGTTCTAAATTATGATATGGCAAAATCAATTGAAGATTATACTCACAGAATTGGTCGTACTGGTCGTGCAGGAAAATCTGGCAAAGCTATTACCTTCTTAACTCCTGAAGACAAAGATGTATTTTATGATCTTCGACAAGTTCTTCATGAAAGTCCAATTTCAACTTGTCCTATTGAATTAGAGAAGCATCCAGATGCTCAACAAGTAGGTTTCACTTATTAATATAGTCTTACAAAAAAATAAACCTGTTTTTTTTTCAGAAACCTGGTACAGTAGTTCAAAAACGACGACAAGATGAAACACTTTATCTCAATTAATTTATTACTGTACTTTCTTTGATTCGTTGTATTTATTTCTGTGTATTATATTTTTATTACAAAACACTTTTGTTTCAAATTTCATACAAATAAAAATTGATTTTGAAAATTTTATTTGTATATTTCTGTATCAGCAAGTATGCTTTTGCATCAAAATTAATATTTAAATTAAATTACTGTATTTTATTCTGTGAAAGAAGCACTACCATATAATTTGAAAGTTGTAAAAATATCTAAAATTTGCCAGTGAAATTTTAAATTTATAAAAGATTTATTAGTTTAATACGGTAATTATCATTATTGCACGCGATTTTCAATATTTGTACATAAAAATAAAAGATAAAATTAAATTCTTTTGTGACCGGTGTTTGTTTAATTTTTTTAAAGCAATAATCTGTGTTCAACAGCATAGTCGCACAAAACACGCAGTGCTGAAACAAAATTAAGGATAAAAATGTATCAGAATTTGTAACAAAATGATAACTAACCTGAAAATAACTCAGATCCAGTTGGCTCAATCTGTTCTTTGGGTACTGTAAAACCATAGATATCTTCCATATCTTCTGGCCTCAATTCAATGCCATAAATATATGGCACTCCAAAATCTTGCATATAATCAATACTGGTGCCTGATGCTGGATCTGCAAAAACGAGATACGATATTTTTGAAAATTTCGAAATGTAATCAAATGTACAAATATAAAAAAACTCATGGAAAAACAGAAAAAAACTAACACATAATTTCGGCAATTGTTCCATGATGATAAGTGGCACCACTTTCCTTTTTTATCGCTTCAACAGCTAATTGAGCAGCACGTTTTTGATCTTCGTGATTCGCTGGTTTATCATTTGTATATCCCCATGGAGAAAGTAGCAATTGACCATAACTATGCAAACTAATATAAATTTTTAAATCTTTAACATTTTTTTCAATAAAATTTTTTAATCCAACAACTTCCGGCTCTGAGAAAGGCACAGCACCGGCATAAATATTCGAGCACGGAGATCGATTAGCTCCCACTTCACCCCAACCTTTAAAAAACATTACTGTAATTTTTCTTACATTTTTTAAAACCTTCAAACCTTTTCCCCCCCAATTTCTGTTTGCATCTGCACCAACACACCATTTATTTACAGTAACATTTCGAGAACGAGTTTTTCGCCATAATCGATCCTTATCAAATGTATATGCATAACCATCTGGATTTGCAACAGGAACAAAATAAAAATCAAATTTATCCAACATTCCTGTGATACTTGCTTCGTTACCGTATCCCGTGACCAACTATAAAAACAATTTATTTATCATTAATATTTGTGATTATTTCTAACTTTATTAATTAGATACAAAGCTGACGCGGGTGCAATCCATTCTCTGCTATGTATTCCAGCGTCAATAAAAACAGCAGGTTTAAATTTTCGAACCGTTGAACCAATTTTAATTCCAATTAATTTTCGACCTTCAAAAGTATCACCAATATCAAATTTTTGTGTTAAATTTGAATTTTCTTCTGAAAGTTTATTTAAATAATCCACAATTGCGTCATAATTATGGTATTCATTGATATTAAATTCAGATGCAGATGAAATTTTACGGCGATGTCTTCGAGCTTTTCGAACTGTTGAACGCCAATGTGATCGATCAATATCTCTGCAAAAAGAGATAAGTGGGAATACGTTAATAGAAACTAATAATAAAATTTTAAAAATCCTAAACTTTTTTGATTTTCCATTACTCAAAAATATCTTACTTTTGAACATCTCGTTTAATTATTCTATAATCTCTAAAACCTTCTGCATCTAATAATTCTTTAAAAGTTTTTGTAAATTCTGGTGCAACCATTACATGTGCATAATTTCTTTGTCGATGTGGCTCTGCCCATACATCTACTAGCAGCCTTGGCTTCCCTGTATCTTCATCAATTACGACCCCATCGGTTTCAAGTTGCTCCAACAACGGGGCAATTTCTTCCCCAGAATTTATATGAAACAATTTATACCTAAAAACAGGATTGTGTTTATTCAAAGAAGAAAACACAACAAAAAGGATTGATCAACAAAGAAAAGTGGCGTTCATTGATCAGCAAGACTATATTAGCTTATTCTCTACTTACCCTCGATAACTTTGGTAAGCTGTTGAAGTAGTGATTAATATGCTAGATAGAAGAAATAAGTAGTGAAATAAAAGTACCCGGAACATATTAAGATTGCTATATGAGCATCACCACCAAAAAAATGGAACACTTAAATGAAAGCATAAATGAACATAAAAAACTGTGAACACGAATGATACATTTTAGAAAAAAGGTCAACATTTCAAAAAAATGCCAGCCAATCGGAACTGAAAGGTTAAAAAAGGCCACAAATTCTTTTACGGTCAAAAAAGGCATCTCTCGAAAAAGCGAATGAATGTTTAATGCCAAAAAATTCAAATACAAAAAAAGTCGAAAGACAACAAAGAAGACACGCGACTGTCGATAACGAAAATTCTCCCAATGTCTCTAACTTCTTTTTCTTTTAGAACGGCTGCCGCTGATATATATGTATGTATTATATGTTGAATGGCTGTTAATACATTGAGGTCTCTTTTTTAGAACTAAAAACTACTGATAATAACACTCCTTTATTTCAATCATCTACTTATGGGAAAAGAAAAAAAAAACTTGAAGACACATTTGAAAGAAAAGAAGAAAAGGGGGAAAGACAAAGAAATTTTTGCTTTATACTTATTTATGATGATGCGCAAAAAAATGTTAAACAAACACGCTAACAAATAAAAAAAACTAGTGATGGTGATAGAGCTTTCCTTTCCTTTCTTTTTTATTTATAGCAAATACACTTTCCTTTTTTCCATTCCATATCCGGTCATAGCTATTAAATACATACAAAAGAAAAAAAAGTGAGATGAATATTCGTTTTTTTGTATGTAAAAGTAAAAGAGCAAACGTTTTTGTGCAAAAAAAGAGATCCGTTGAAAGAAAAACGAAAAGTCCTTTTTTGAATTACATTGCGTCTATTCCTTCTTAAAAACTACCGTAATATGATGCAATCCTTTATCAAAAAAACTTTAAAAATGGAACGTTTGTGTTATAAAAATTAAAGTATAAGCTTAAACACGAATAACTAATATCTGTTGCAGTTTTTAAAAAATGATTCCATTTTTTGAAACCTGTTTTTTTGTAACTGGAACTCTTTGTGTGTTTTTTTTTCACGCATTCTCATCTTGTTCAAAACTTTGAAGAAGCTGTTGATTCTAATTTAAACCGCTAAGGTTTGAAGGATCAACATTCTTGATGATTCATAAAAAAGTAAATGATTGTCCAAAAAAACAAGTTAATCAAAGTGTCAAAAAGAAGAAAATCGATCGTAACTTATGATTTAAAAAAACAAATACTCAAATTCTTTAAATTCTTATGCCTTTTTTAGATACATTAAATTACAATATTTTATAAAAATTTTGGTCATTTTTTTTTACGTATTGAATGAGACTTTTTTCATGAAACTGGGTAGAATCGAAATTTAATACAATTATTTATTTTGACAAATATGTGTGAAAGGAATGTCAAACCTATTTATAATTTATTTTTATAGTTTGTTTTTTATGTTTCAAATATATGAACGTATTTTTTAGAATTGTAAAAGTAAACATCCAAAATTATAACATATTTGCCGTTGAAAAATATTTGAACGAGAAAATTACAGTATACGTCAAATTCAAACAAAACATAATTGCATCTTAAAAAAGCCATACACTACACGGGCTCTTTTTGTGTCCGGTTAACGGTTTTTTGCCCAAAATGATCCAAAATATTTTTAAAAATCCTTCTAGCAAATTAAAGTATTAACTATATCCAAGCTTTTAGTAACAAAAAGTTAATGCTGCTATTAAATTTTTTGAGTTTTTGGACGGAACAAAAATATCAAAAAATGGTGCTTTTTCGACATTTTGTCATGTCCAAGCCGTTGTAGGGCCTGAAATGCAAAAGCCTTCTGGCAAAACAAAGATAATGATGTACTTAACAAGTCCTAAATACCCCCGACACATCTGCTTATCATTGCTGAGGCATTTCAACGGGGCGAAAGTTAACCGGACAAATTACTTTTAAAAAAGAGCCCGTGACTACTTCAAAAGAACAAAATTTAAAACTTGTGACAACTACTATGTAATAAAATTTAAGCTTTGTTTTATATTAATAACCGCATCATGAAGTACTGTAATAAATTTCCGTAACAACATTTACAGCTATAATAATCAACAGACGCATATCTCTGTCAACAAATGTATTTATGTTTTTAAAAAAATCAAAAATCGTTATTAAAATTATTAGAACATTACAAAAAAAAAGAGAGATATAATTATTTATTGTTGTTGATGGGCAGGTTGTCGCTTTCTGATAGTTTTTCGAACAGCCGCTGGACGATGAACAGGTTCTGAAGTCATATGACTAAAAAAAGCCATGGATAAATTTATAGGATATATGTATACATAAAAACTTACTATAAACTCATATGAGTTTGAACATTTTGCTTCAAAGTAAAAGATTTGTTACAGAAATCACATACATGATTCTTTGATCGAAAGCGTGAATAGCGTTTTCGAATTCCATTTTCATCCAAAGTCGGAATAATTTTATTATTTTGTGGTGCTTTTCTTTCTCGTCGTTGTTTGGGTGGTACAATTAGATATGGTTGATATTGATGACTTGAGGAACATGGTTCATGCTTTATATAAACTTCTTTAAATTCCTAAAGAGAAGTATAGATATATCTATCAATAAAAAGAAGATACAAACTTCATGATGATGTTGTTCTGGAATTGCAAGCTGTGAAGATGATGCAGCAGAAGCAATTGCAGCAGCATTGACAGCAGCAATTTCTTTTTGAATTTCACGTTTAGTAACGCTACTATCATTAGAAAGATGTGATTCAGTACTTCCACTTTGTCCACTATTTATTCCATCACTTGAAGATTCATTACAAAATTGTTGAGGACTTTGTTCATATGATGCTGATGGAAATGCTACGAATGATGCGGCAACTGCACAATACAAACCTACAAAATATTCATTTTTATTTCTTCCACTACATTGAATGATAAGAAAAGAGTATGTTACCTTCAGCACATGCAAGACAAAACTTTGCTGCTGCTGTTCCATTCTCTTTTTCATTTACGAATGGTAAAGTTTGAGCAGGAGGAAATTGATAGAATGGATTATAGAAGTATGTTGAAGGGTAATAAGGAACTCCACGTTCAATATTCATTTTCTGCAAAAATGTTGAATTAAAAAATCAAATAAAAATGAACTTTTTTCACAAAAAACGTTCATTAAAAAACAGTATGTAAATCTTCAAAGAAAGAGAGAGAGAAAATTAAAATAGGGAATTTAAAAAATCTTTGACCAGCTGAAATTTCTACAAAAGCCTTGGAAGCGATCTATCCGAATAAATAATAATTTTCAGGAGCCAAGAGTCTTCTGTAGCTTAGTGGCATTGAATCGCATGTAGCCAAATGTTCAGGTGATATCTGGAAGATTCCAAGAAGCATCCACCAAAAAATATCGAAAATTCAAACATTATAATGATTCTTTTAACACTTTTTAATTAATTTTGTCATATTTATTAAAAACAATTATTAGGCTATCATTACCATCGTCATAAAAATAAATGTTGAGTTGGAGGCTTTTAAAAAACCAATTGCATCATTCTTACTTTTTTCTGTCGTCGCTGTTTTACAAATTGTGGTAACTTCGTAAAAATATTTATTGCTAGTTAATTTTTGCATTAATGCAAGACTAAACATCGATATTTTATTTGTCCCGTATTTGTATTTTAAATGATAGTTCGGTAAGTATATTTTTGAAGATAGAACAAAAGTTGATTTATCAAAAGGATAAAAATCAGCATTTTAAAATGCATTTTGTAACAGCAATCATTCCATCCCAAGCACGACATCTCGAGGATCAGATCTGACATAACGATATGTGCGAAGAATTTTTAATATATTTCTGGTACTTTACCTTATTTATTTTCCTTCATAATTTCTTGACAACCACTTGACTTTATCAAAATTTATTAGACGTTTTTTGACCCTGTTTGAATGCATGTCACATGATAAAAAAAGGTTCAATAAATCTGTTACTTTAAAAATTACTATTACACATATACTTTTTTACTATCACGCAACAGATACAATGCTATTTTAACAATATGTTAGAAAAAAAGCTGTGTTCAAATTAAACCAAGAGAAGGGACAGAGAGAGACTTTGTTTATTATTTTTGTGCTGTGTTTTTTTAAACGTTTAAACACACTTTTTGGTCTTGAATCGAAAGATATTCCAGCTATTGGCATCTGCGATTTGAACCTTTGACTTCTTCTTTTTTGAAAAAAAATCTCATCATCTCTTATTTTTGTACTCCATTTTCTAATTTCTTTTAAATTAGCTATAAATATTATTATTATTACCGGTGCATTTAACACTATAAAGATATACTTGGTATTTTTTAAATTCTTATAATAATATTATTTAGTAAGAACCTTTTTTAACCCTTTAAATTATCATATTTATATATTTTAGAAATATGAACTCTGAATTCCTTACACGGCCTTCCTTTGGTAAAGTTCATTTGGCTAATGCAAGTGAAACAGAAAATGGTGTACAATATGTGGTAGATCCCAAGCAAGAATATGATGTTTATATTACAAGTGATGATAAATTTGTTAAACTACAACGTATGAATTTTTAATTTGTATTGTATTTGTTGTAGATGTGAATGTTTAGGTGTTCCTGATGGTGAAAATTTATTGCTATCATTAGCAGATTATCGTGTAGTTCCGCTAAAATCTAAAATGGTTTTATTTTTTGTTACCAATGTATTTGAATATCGTCAAGAAAAAGCTTTTGGAATGTCATTAGGTATTAATTTTTTGACAGAAGATGAAGCAAAACAGTTTTGTAAATCAATCCAAATGGCTATTACCTTGAATAATAAAGCACCAACTAATAAAGCTGTTACACCTTCTGAAACATCATCAGATTTTAATTCAAGAACTGAAGAAAATTCTGCAACACAATATTTTCAATTTTATAGTTGGTTATCTCAGCAACAAAATATGATGCAAGATTTTGTTCGTACTTCTACTTATCAAAAAGCAATGCATATGAATCCATCAGATTTTCAAGATAAAGTAAGCTATAGAAAAGAGATTACTCGATTTAACAACTTTTCGTAACAGGTTGTACTGGATGTTGGAGCCGGAAGTGGAGTTCTCTCATTTTTTGCTGTACAAGCAGGTGCAAAGAAGGTTTATGCTGTCGAAGCAAGTCAAATGGCTGCGCATTGTGCTGTATGTTTAATCCCTTTTTGAAATGTTTACATAAAATCTTTAATGAATGAATTATTTAAGGAATTAGTGAGAACAAATAATTTATCAGATAAAATCACTGTTATCCCAGGAAAAATTGAAGAAGTACAATTACCTGAAAAAGTCGATGTTATCATTTCTGAGCCTATGGGCTATATGCTCGTTAATGAAAGAATGCTTGAATCTTATATGTATGGTCGTAAATTTCTTAAACCTGGTGGTAATAACCTAACATTGTCTTTTCCTTTTCTATCCCCTGCAAATTCCCCCTCTTTTTAGGTCGCATGTTTCCAACAACGGGTGATCTTTATTTTGCTCTTTTCAATGATGATGCACTATTTATGGAACATAATCAAAAATATAGTTTTTGGACATCAACAAATTTCTTGGGTATTGATTTGTCTGCATTGAAAGGGGCTGCTTATCAAGAAATTTTTAAACAACCAATTGTATGAATTTTTGATGTTTATGTATAATTTTTAAACATTTATTTTTTTTAGGTCGATACATGGCATCCATCAACACTTATCTCTGATTTTGGACAATGGACAATTAATTTTGAAAAAGATGCTATTGAAAAATTGCATGTTATTGAAGTTGAATATGAACTTACATCAAAAAGAACAGCATTTTGTCATGGAGTTGCTACGTGGTTTGATGTCTCATTTTTGGGGACTGAGTAAGTATTTCTTGCATTTATATGGTTTACAAAACGTTGTACCCTTTTAGTCATCAAACATATCTTTCTACAGCTCCAAATGCACCTTTGACTCATTGGTATCAAGTTCGTTGTCCAATAATGTCTCCGGTTTTGGTTCGTGTCAATGATAAAGTTCGTATTAGAATGAAAATGGTTGCAAATGAACGACAAAGTTATGATATTACTATGACAGTATCTGTAAATGGGCATTCACAAACAGCTGAATATGATCTCAAAAATCCATCATTTCGATATAATGGAGTCGCAGTTGCGCCGGCAGCCGGTCTTTCAAATGAATCAGCTACTCAACAACTTGCAAATGGTATGTTTAAATTTTTGACAGCTGTGTTTAAACTTTTATATACATTTTATATTTTTAGCTGTATATTCTGTTGACCAAGATGGTAATGCACTATCATATCCACAAGATCAGAATTATGTTTATGTTGATGGAACTGAACAGCAATATCAACAAGATTATTCTCAAGTTGTTCCACAAGTTAATGGCTTTATAAATCCAACGACAGCATTGAATGCTTTAATATCTAATCATGCTTCACCGTTAACAAATAATCCATTAAATAATATTTGCCCTTTGCAACAACAAACTCAAGCTCAACCATCTGTTTCTACTTCTCCTTTTCGAAATGGTGTTTGAAAGTTCTTTCTTCTTTAACATCTTTTATTTCAATTGTGCTTAAAACATTCGCTTCTTTTTGTTTATATTATCAATCAAACATCAAAGAATTTCAAGTTTCAACTTTTGCATGATTTTTAATTTTTCCAAAATGTTTCTTTTTTTTTCTTGCATCTCATACCATTCTTTTTTCCTTGTTATTTGAAAATCGACCGTATACCGGTTAATCTTTTGTTTTGTATCTCTTGTTATTATTTTTTATTTAAAAAATGTATTTGCGTGAATTTATATGAAAAAGTTCTTTTTCCGTTGAAATTTGTTACAGTAACCTTAAAACAAAACCGGCAGACCGGTAATTATATATCTTTCAGCAGATTAACAGTATATTTGTAAGGTAACAATATGGCATTGTTTGGAATTTTAGCTTGTATGATATTTGGATTTGCACTTCTTACAGGATTTACAGCACGAGTGACTGCACGGACAATTACAACAAAAATGCCACCAACAACAAGTAACGTTCAGGATTTGGTTGATGGTATTGTACATAAAATTAAGTTCAATGTAAATAGTTAAAAATTTTAGATTTTTTCTACTATTTTGCATACGGTAGTAATCTTTTGAAAGAACGTATACAAGTGCAGGTATACTGTATTTCTTGACAAAATCCATAGATATAAATAATATTCAGATTGATGGAGCCCGATATGAGGTTACGGGCCTCCTTAAAGATTATGAATTGGCATTCGTTGACGTTGGGATGAAAAGTAATCTTCGTTGGCGTGGAGCTCCAGCAACAATTGAACCAAAAAAGGGATCAGAATGTTGGGGATGTATATGGAGGGTTCCAAATTCTTTTGCTCTTGAATTGGATAAACAAGAGATTAGTTATGACCGTTTAAATGGTAAGATATCGCAACAAAAAATTGTGAAAACTCATTACCATATTCCCTTTTTAGTAACCGTAGAAGTGCCATCCCAAAAGAATGATGATGGAACAATGCGAAAAATAGTATGCCGAACATACCGTATCACTGATGCGAGCCGAACCCCATCATTGCCATCTCCACATTATAAACATGTAATTGTCTCAGGTGCCATAGAACATGGCCTTCCAGAATATTATATTGAAAAGCTTAAAAAGATTCATGATAATGGATTTAAAGGACGTGTTGAGCTTGATTTAGAAGCTATCAGAGAATTAAATTCTCTAGGGCTTACGGATCGTGAAGTTGCAAGAAAATATTCCATGTCTGAATCTGATATTATGAAACCAACAACACCATTTTAAATCAAACCCTGTAATCAACACCCTTTATATTAATGTGGTAAAAAATGTGATAGTATTAAAATATGTCTGCTGTGCAGAAGAAAAAAGATATAAATATAGAGCTTGAGAAACTATGATAGTTTTTTTATATTTAAAAATATATGTATGTGATTTTATTATAAATAAAGTACAAACATATAAGAAAATAACAAATTATAAACTGAAAAAATCAACATCACTGCTATCAGAAACGGTAAAAGTTGCAGAAGGATTAAAAGGATTATCAAGACATTGAAAATTTGCAAATTGTCGTTTATCAAGTTGTTTTGCCCTTCTATCATCATCTTCTGCGTGAAAAGTATACGGATATAATTCAATTTGAGAACATTCTTCTGCAAATACACTTCCCAAAACATAATTAAAAAGTTTTATTTGATGGCATCGACGAATTCGGATTTGTTGAGCTGAACATGCAATAATACAGTCGGATAAATCACTCAAAAATATTTCATGCTTTACAGGAGGTACAAATATAACCTTTTGTGATAGCTTTTCAATAACATAATTATCTGGAGTAATAATCATCACAAGCTTTGAATCAGAACTTTGCTAAAAATGGACAAATTATTGATAAGTGAAAAGAACAAAAACATACTGAATCATAAACGGCAAATTTGTGTTCTTCTAATTTCTTCAAGGTTTGTTGATCAACAAATTTGAGATCTTTGTTAGAATTCATTGCTTTAAAAAATCCAAAACTTTTAAAACTTCAAATTTTAAAAGAAATTTAATCCAACAATTTTTTGCGCATAGCAACGCTATTTGTCATTTCAAACACAAGGCCACCGCTTGAAATTTAGCTCTCAATAAATACAGTATACTTACATTAGTAAACATATTTAATTAATTAATATTCTTCTTTCTTATTAAATGGACAACGATTTTGTGAAGATTAGTGTTTAATCAATTTTGCAGGTTAAATCCAATATCCAATATCGAAATCTTCTGAAGAAAAAACTATTTAATGTGAGAGACTATTAACTGCCTTAATAGTGATCTTAACCTTAAATGGTTTAGCTAATAACATTCAGCAACAATAAAATTCTACAGTATTTTATTCTAAACACTAATGATACATCAAGTTTATATAATTGCAATAAAAAGTATTATACTGAGATCATATAAAATGCATAAATATGAGATAATCTAGCGACGAGCAGCAATACGACGTTCACGTTCAGCAAGAGCATCTTCATTGAGGCTGTTATCAGGTTTAGGACGTAAATTATTTAAATTGAGCATAACATAAGTTGGATAACTGAGGAATAAAAGAGCGATAAAAGAAAACATTCCAAATTTTTCCTATAAAATAAACATGTTACATTAACACTGGATGTTATCAATAAAAAACTTACAGGAATACTCATAAAACGCATTGGTGGAATTGCTTCAGCGCCTTTGTGAACTTGACGAACCATTTGTAACCCAGAAGGCCCAGCACGACGAACACCAGCAAGTCGATTAACAAGAGCACGATGAATCATTATCAAAAAAGAAAGTTTTTGTTGTTAGAACTGTTAGAACAAGCAAAAAAATACACAGTGAAAGACAAAACACGAAAGAAGATAGGTTAAAGACAAAAATGATCAAATATGCTTCTTGACAAGGTTAGACGAAACAAATTACATTCAAAAGGTTTATATTTTATAATTATGGATGGTGAAAATACAGGATTTAAAAAATAAATGCAAAAGAATTTGAGGAATTAGTTTAGCAGGCAATTTTTGAAAGAAAACATTGAAAAAAGTGATTGAAAAGTTTGTTAAAATTCATTGAAGAAGAAAAAAATACACGTAATGCTTTTTTGTTGCATAATGCCAATTTCAAATAGCTTTTTAAAAACCATTATGGTTACGGTAATTCATATTGCAAATAAATGTTCAGTTTACTTCGTTTTTTCGTTATTAGTAACCTATTTCATTTCATAACTGCTGATGATTTGTGTTAGTAAAACATTAGATAAAAAAAAGTTTTACCAAAAAAAGATTGCCATCGAAATTAAATATTTTTTGAATATTTGAAATACGTGTTTTTTCCATCAACAAAAAATCTGTAACTATAATCCCTTTGCTTTTTTCTTTTGTTGTCAATGTAGTGAATCTATTGTATTTTTTTATAATGCATTGTTTATGTTTTTTATTAAATATACAGTAAAATATGAGTAGATTAAAGCACTTTGAGGACATTAGTGGGTTGGTTGAAATACAAAACAATTAAATTATATCTTTTTCAACTCTTTTATGATAGAAACAAAGAGACATTTTTTGTATTTTATCCATTTGTTTGCTACATTTTTGTAATAAAATAACGTGGTCGAACGTGTCATTCATAAAACTGCCACCACCACCCTCACACGCCTTTTGTGAATTACAAGTATAATTTTACTTTTGCATTACATCAAAGCAGCGGCTTAAATCGTCTATGGCTATTCAAAAAAACAGATTAAAAAGTTTTAAAGAGAGATAATCGTTGTTTTTTGAACGCAAAAAAAACAAATATGACGTGATTTTTACCTCCATAATAGCTATTATAATAGCAAACGTTTCTTTGCTGCTATTATTTTTCTAACTTTAAACCCATGTGCTGCTACTACTGCTGCTGCACTTTACATGTGTATTTTTGTAAATGTTTCTTTTGGGAATCAAAAATAGAGTTCTGCCATAATGGGAAACATTTCCCATGAAAAACGACGGAAAAATTATTTATAAATTTTATAAATAAAACCTTGGGGGTTAATTAATGCAACACTAAAAATTTCATGGAAAATACAACAGACACGTTTCTTTTTGTAAAGCAAAAATACAAAGTTTTTTATAGCCAAAAAAAACTGTAAAAGTTTAATTGTACTACGTACTTTTCTTAATAAAAACAGAAGTATTACTACAAATGTCTATTTTAAAATAATTAATTACAACTTGCAACGTAATAAATAAATGCAATTAGAATTAAAACAACTAAATGTTTTAATTTTAGTAGAATATATTTACGCATGCTTAATGAAGCATAACAATTGCTATATAAAAATGTGTCATAATCGTGCTGATTACGGTAGTTTTACTACTTATAATGAGATATATCTGTTTGAGAACTTGGACTTTGTTAATTTTATGACATAATTAAAATTTATTCAAATTAGAAACTGTATAATAATGCATTTGACGTAAAGATATAAATGGAAACATTTACATTTCCAATTTATGAATCACGAACATCTAACGAAATTCAGTTCTTATACGAAATTTTATTTCATTTTAAAATTTTCAATAGAGTTCGTGTGAGATAAAACCGCTTCAGATTTCAGACTTACTTTATTAACGTCAATTTGGGATTATGAAATATCATCAAAGGTTATCTAATATTGCAAAAAAAAAGTTGGAACAGAAATTTAAAGTACAAACCAAAAACTCCACGAAATCTAAAAATGATTAAAATACAAAAATGGTATCATTAATTCCATGTGGAATGCTTCAATTCCCTTTAAAGCTAATACTATTGCATTCCAAAGGGAATAATTAATTGGTTGTAATCATCTTTTTTTATAATCATCAAAAAATTCACGTAAAACTTTTTTCTTGTGTCAAATTACGCAAAGTTCAACTTTTTTTTGGGTTTCTCACAATTAATTTTTAATACTTTTTTTTCAAACATAGAACATTGCAGCTGCAACGTTTCATTATTATTTTAAGATTAAACCAATAAATATTTGATTATTTTTGTAATTAATTCATCCCTATTTTTTTTGTTGCTGTTACTATTTTCTTTCTTTTCTTTTACACGCTTTTGACGTATGCAAAAAAAACACAACAGCAGCAGCAACATTAAAATTTGACGGGCATCCATTTTTGGGTTGGCATTTTACTTTTTTCTTTTTCTATCCAAAAGGGCGGAGACTTACTTTGTTTCAGTTAGCACATTTTAGGTAGTATTTAATGAATAAAATTTTAGAGTAAATTTAACAATTTTTAAAATTAAAAATGATTCGAGTAAATTTATGGATTTTATGCTTTTGTATTTGTTTAACTTTAGTTGAATTATTACCAGTTTACAGTAAGTTGTTCTTATCAACAAATGTTACAGTTATAACTTATTGCTTTTTTAGATAATCTAGAAGATATAGGCAGCGATGAAGCTAGTAATCAAGCCTATGAAGAGATGATGGCATTATGTAATCGATTATCACATTCTGCAAATAAACTACATTTAAGAAAAAATATTATTTCACAATTATGCTCATATATTCATTAATACCTTTCACAAAAATCCTTTGTTCTACAAGTGCCTTTCAAAGCTTTAACTAAATATGACATAGATTAGTATAAATGTAAATGTTTAAATGAAAATTCTAAAAATAGGTTTTTCTTTATTGTTAAAAGTTTATTATTTATTATTTGTTTTCAAACTAAATAAAAAAAATCAAAGATATTTTTTCTCTACGATCTTTTTTTGCACTCGCAATTGTTTGCAAATATTCTTTCTTTTGCTTTTTATGCTGCTGCTTTCATTTTCAAAAACGTGGAACAAGTTTAACTTTGATATCACTTGGTGCAAGGACAACAAATCCTGTTTGTTCTAATCTAGTTTCCTTCACTGCTTCCAAAGTATATTTTCTTAAAAGCATTGAAAGAATTAATTTTTCTTCAATAAGTGCAAATTTATTTCCAATACATAGTCGTGGACCACCACCAAAAGTCATGAATGCCATTTGATGCTTTGGATTTCCTTCTTGCCATCTAAAAATTGTTTTATGAATTAACCTTTCATAAAATTACGGTTTAAAAAACATTTTTAGCTCAAACAAAATAGTTTATTTAAAAAAATGTTATTACAGTATAATCTTACTCTTAAAATCAAAACTGAATTTGTTAAGATTGAAAAGAATAATTTTTTAATTTTAAAAATAATTTTTCTGTTCAAAAATCATAGATTTTTTACTAAATTACTCATTTTCTGATTACGGTAGCTGACGACAACAGAACAGCCTTAAAAACACAAACATCAGAAAGTATTAAATTAATTTTTTAATTTAAATTTTGACTTTTGCTGCTATTTTTCTTTCAAAACTTCAACAGTCTACAAATTTAAAATTCAAACTTGATGTCCAAACAGAGCTCTATTTGTTTGCTAATTTTGTAATATTATCGAAAATGTCAGTCGTTCTTTTTACACCTGTTTTGAGCTACAGATGTTCGACACAAAAAAACATATCTAAAGGTCACCCCCTGCTTTTTATTTTGCTGTTGTTGACATTTATAAAAAAAAGTTATTAAACTTTGTCAGCTTGAAGTTCAAGCTAGCTTCGAACTACCTGCAGTTTTGCAAAATACATTTTATGTATGCATCAATTGTGTTCAATTTTTTATCTTTTAGCTTAATAGAAAAATAATAATGATAATTACCTGTCGGGATTAAATTCATATGGATTATCACCCCATAATTCTGAATTATAATTTGTACTCAATGAATCCACAACTACTACAGTATCCTTATCAACAAGGAATGAATCTTTTCCGATGGTTGTTGTTTCAGTGCATTGCCGGGCTGTTGATCCCAAGGCTACAGGATATTTTCGGAGACTTTCTTTGATGCAGATTTCAGTGAATGGCAAATTTTGCACCTGTTCATACGAGGGTTCTTCCTACACAAAGTTTATTTTTGAATGGAAAAATCATAGATTAAAAGAATAACAACAAACTTCAGGCGGGCAGTTTTCATCAATTTCTTCTTGAATACGCTTTTGAATTTCTGGATGTGTTGCAAGCTCATAACACAAAAAGGCCAACGAATTTTCTAAAAATATGTGTTTTTTGTTATAGGATATGATTGTAGGGAATACTTTTGTTTCGGGAATTATTGTTTTTTTGTTTGTTTTTTGTACTGATAAAAAGTACAGAAACAAAAATAATAGGGAATTCAAAATACAAACAAAAAGGAAAAAAGAAGAAGGAAGTGAATCTTTTCAACCTTTAACTATTGCACATTTATAACAAACATATGTGTAGTGTGATATTACTAGAGAGTATTATCTTCACGGCACTATGTTATAGTAATATAATATATTGTACTTTTCACCAGAAGTAGCAAGAATTAGTTCTCTTAATGTCGTCCTTTATATATACTAAATTAATACTTTTTTAATTAATTAATTAAAAATAGTCTTAATTTAGTAGTTCTCTTTTTATCTTTTTATGATGCAATGAAAACAATCTGTTTTTTTTCTTCTTTTTTGTTCAAATTTTCTTAAAAGTTTATTTTTAATCCTCGTTCTTTGTTTTGTCTTTGCACTTTTTTTTTTGAAATTAAATTTTCCAATTAATGTCACTTACGTGTCGTATCATAACCTGCTACAAGAAATGCAACGAGATTTGCAACAATTTCATTTGAAGTCATCTTTCTTTCAGTCTAAAATTATTATTTCTTCTTAATTTTAATCTTTCAATGACGTTTGCTTGCCTTAAATTGTGATCTTTCAAATTTGCTCACGAAAGTATCTTCAGCGATATCCGAAGCTTCAGCCTCTAAAAAGAAATCAATAAAATCTTCCATTTCTAATTTGCCTTCAGAATTTTCTTGTCGAAGTTTTTCACGCTGCTGTTTCCGTTCTGAAACAACTTTTCCCAAATTTGCATAAATTTGATTAATGAAATCCATTTTTGCTGCTCCAAACTTAATAGCATATTTTACAATGGTCCCTGTAAATGCAGGAAACATTGCAACTGCTGTATTGATAGGATTATGAGCAGGTTGCCCAAAAAAATGATCAAAATGCGATACAAATTCATTGTTGAATTGTTTAGTTCCTTTTTGGCCTAAGCCAACTCTGCACACAATATCCATTACAAGTTCTTTTATATACACATGAATATCAATAACTTCATTTGTATGAATTGCAAGTGATTCAAGTGTTACATTAATACAATCAACCATTGTTGGAAAAAGTTTTCGAATATTTGAATTTGATACAACTGGTGTTGAAATTGCACGAAGTCTCTTCCATCGAGATCCTCGGCCACTGAAGACATGAACCCTCTGATTTTTCATATCATCTACATCACCAACAAAATGATTCGGCTAAAATGGCAACATTACTTTATGCGGTCTTTAATTGATGTTTTTAGGTTACTGTCATTGTCACATTTGCAACGAAAAGTTTTGCACTTTTAATTTAAAAAAAAAATTTTAGAAGATCAAAATACATTTTAAAATTTTGTAATAATATTATTATTTTTTTGATGTCAAAAATAAAGTTGTAAGCGATATAAAAGCGTGAAAACAATAATAAAAAAAGTAAAAAAAAATAAGTTGAAAGTAAATAAAAAACAGGTGAATATTATTTTACTTTTGAATCAAAGATTGAAAAAAAGTTGAATAGAAATAAAAGAAAAAGAAAGCAAACTAACTCTTCGAGAATGAAAATACTCAAATTTCCTTGAAAATACATCCGCAATAAGCTCTGGATCACTGATTATGAGAAGACGACGAGCACCTTCCATAATTCCATAGCAGCTACCGTATTCCTTTGTCCAATCTCGAAGTTGAAACCATGCTGCCTTCGATTCATTTGTTAGCTCAGGAATATTACCTAAAATTAAGCGTGTTGGTGGACCTGGAACATTTCGTCGCTTCCAATATTGTGATTGAATATACAAATATCTATAAACAAAATTTGGAACACTTCTTTTTTGGGAGAAAGCAAAATAGAAAACTCACATATAAATAAACAACGATGAAAATGAAATCCAATATAAAAATGTCAAAAACATTTCTGTTGTTCAAAAAAAGAGAAAAAAGCAATGCACAAAAAAGCAAAATAAATCAATCCATTGCATCCTAGAAGCTCCTCCAAAAAACTTTCTTATCACTGATAAGATGCTTTTTAAGTTTCCTGTTTTGTCTGACATCCTTTTGTGAGAATCCTTTCTTTCAATCTTTGAAACAATTTTTTTTTGATGAAAAATGTTAATCTCTGCAGAAAAATGATTTATCATTGAATTTCAAGAGTTTTAAATGTAAACATTAAAGTTTGCAAAGAGCAGCAACAAAATTAAAGGCATAAAACAAATTCGACACTTTAAAAACCATTGTTTTTAAAACAAAACAAAACTGAACAACTTACTACCAGCAGTGAAACATTGAAACGGAATGTCAATAATAAATGAGAAGAAGATCCTCCGCCACCGACGTAATTCTTTTTGTCGTCTACTACTACTCATCACTTCTACTTTGACTTTTGATCTTGTAACAAACTTTCCCATTACTAATGATGATGTTGCTGCAAATACTGAAATCATCACGTCATCTACTACTCTTTCAACTACTGATTCATCAACAATTGAAAATGTAACAACTTTTAAAAATTTAAATATTAATTCAACAGATGCAATTTATGATTATGAAGAAATTCAACCATCAGCTACCGTAACGTAAGATTAATATTTTTTAAGTATGTGCCAAAGCTGTTTGATTTAGCTGTGATGCTTGGTATGAACAATTATGTGAAAATGGAATTGAATGCATTCTTAAAGAGTTTATGTGTGATGGAAGGAGTGATTGCAGTGATGCGTCAGATGAAAAATCAGATATATGTCAAAATCAAAGAGTTGAAGATTATCCGGTATTTTTTTCTTTTTAAAGTTCATCTAATTCAAATTTCTTTTTCAGGATTCAAAAGGTCGATTTCTTCCACCAACCCTAAAATGCCCGGAGCATTGGTTCTTTTGTAAAGATGCATCAAAATGTATAGATTCAAGTTTAGCTTGTAATGGTATTGACGACTGCAAGTAACAATTGTACATTCAGAAAGAATTCAAGCAAAAGATTTTAAACATTTCAGAGACGGTTCAGATGAAGGTGGATTTTGTCATTATTTAAATATCGAACGACGATTGTCTTCTTTCGGCAGCAACAGCAACAACGAAACCTTTCAAGAAATTTAATAAAAGAAGAAGTATGAGTTACAACCACTTTCTAATTTTCACGTATATTATTAGTATTTGTTTATTTTGATCTGGATTTATGACACTAAAAATACCTGACTTTTTTGTCCTTCGACCTTATCTTGAATAAAAAAAACTTGACTTTTTTCTATCAAAAAATTCCGGTTTTAATTTACTCTTCCTTTTTTCCGTGTTGTTTTTTTAATGTTTGCTTTATGCTTTTCTGTTTTTTTTCATTGCTGCTTTTCACAAAACTTTTTAACACTTGCTTTTTTTTATATAACAGAGTAACTCTTAAAACCTTTTTGCAAAAATATTTCAAAGATCCAAAAATTCAAAAGTTTAAAAAAAGTTCAATCCATGTTCAAAAAATAAAATGTTTTTTTAAAAAAATATACAGGAAATTCCTTAAAACACAAAGAAACACGGTAGTTTCAATTGAAACATTGAAAAAAAATGAATAACTCTTTCTCTTTTTTCGAGGAGTCACTCTCTCACGTCGCTTTTGTTATTTGAAAGAAAAAACCGTTGCGGAAAAAGGCTTTTGTCAACAAAGAGAAAAATTGAGATGCTTTGAAAAGAATCTTCCTTCCGATTTATTGGGCGGAGCATTTGATTCTTCTTTTTGAGAGTGAAAAGAAACTGAGGGAGTACATAAAGAGAAGGATTCTGGCAACATTTTTAAGTTTCAATTCACTTCACTTCCTATTTTTGTGAAATGGCTTTTTTGAAAATATTTTCTTTGCTATTGTTTGTAACCCTTGTTACTTCACAACAATATCAACAGCAACAACAATATCCCCAACAGTATCCTCAACAGCAGCAGCAGTATCAGCAGCAACAACAACAACGCCCTATGTTCACCAATGTATATCCACAACAAATGAATAATGGCCAACAACAACAACAATATCCACAACAGCAACAACAACAAAATCAACCAATTCGTATGCAAGATCAAGGCAGAAATCAAATGGGAATGTCATCCTCAACTTCTTCTCCCCAATCAAACAATAACAATTCTCCCGGTCCTGCATTGATCGATGAAACAACTCGTTGGAAGCAATGTGATGCAACAAATCAAAGCATCTACGATTTCCAAGTTGAAACTTTGAATGGAACTTTCACAGATCTTTCAGCATATCGAGGACAAGTCCTTCTTATTGTAAATGTTGCCACCTTCTGTGCCTACACCCAACAATACACCGATTTTAATCCAATGCTTCAACAAAATGCTGCAAATGGCCTCAAGATTTTAGCGTTCCCCTGCAACCAATTCTATCTTCAAGAGCCAGCAGAAAATCATGAAATTATGAATGGTCTTACATATGTTCGACCTGGAAATGGTTGGATGCCATCACCCGATCTCCATATCTTTGGTAAAGTAGAAGTCAATGGTGAAAATAATCATCCACTTTATGAATTCCTTAAAGTTCGTTTTCTGCAACAAATTTCATATCTAAAACAACTACCAATTTTAGGAATCATGCCCACAAACCATTGATCGAATTGGTAAACGCAATGAACTCATGTATGATGTAATTGGTAAAAATGATATTACATGGAATTTTGAAAAGTTCTTGGTTGATCGACAAGGTTTGTTACTTTCCTCAGTTTATCCTGGAGTGAATAAATAACATAAATTTCAGGACGTCCAAGATTCAGATACCACCCAACTGCCTGGAGCCATGGTGAAGTTGTTGCCCAACATATGCAACAACTCCTTGCTGAACAAGCTTAAGTCATCATTTAATTTCCTCTTCATTTGGGAAAAACGAACAAACGTAGTAAATATCCGGGTTACCTCTTTTTTATGTCTAATAATGATCCCAAAATGTATGCAAATAAACTCAATTATATTTAATTAAAGGGTGTTCTCTTTTAAATACATGCAACACAAGTTTCATAAATTGCTTACAAATTTAAAAGTCATATTAAGATATCTTTTTTTTTCTACTTTGACAAAAATAAAAACCCAAATAATTAGAAAACATATTTCTAAAGGTTACTGTATTTTGTTAAAATTTTATAGGATTTATGTATTAAACAATAATTGTTTTAGAATACAAATTACAACTTCAATTAATATTGTCGTAGATGAAAATTCAAATCAAACAAAACTTTTATTTATTGATTCTCAAAATAAAATTAAGCTTAAATAAAAAACAAACAATATAATAAAAGGCAATAAAGAAACAAACAACAAATTTAAGAGGCAACTTGTTTAATTTTACGAGTAACATCTTGAAGCTTGGTAATGTGTTTGATAAAGTATTCACCCACTTTGCGCGCAACCTTTAAATCTGCAACAATAATCATATCCTAAAAAAGAGTTTACATTTTAGAGGATTGTAAATGATCGTATAATTCATACCTTATCAACATAAAAATCAAGATCCATGCTTGCATCTTCAGAATCACCACCGCCAATAGTTTCTTTTCCCAATTCATTGACAATCATTTTAAAGCTAAGAAGTTTAGCAATGAAGGAATCATGATCAGTTTCTTCAACATCCATAAAGCTTGCAAGTTTTTTGAGGGGAAGAGTTGTATAAAGTTTTAAATATCCACGAAGAATTGGTAACCATATTTGACTTTCAATACCTTCAAGGAAAGCATTGCATTGACGAATAAGAGGCTCTTTGCTGAGATTACCGCCTTCAAAAACTACAGTAGTTGGAGATAAAAATTTAGGGCAACCATGTTGACTGAAATAGCATATTATTTAATTTAAGATATTTTTTACTTTAAAACCTACAAAGCAGTACGAAATTCATCAATATCACCATTTGACATACGACTCATACGATCTATAAATTAGTAAATTACACATATTCATATTTATTAAATAAAACAAATGTATACTTACCACCATTCTTTTCAATTAACAATGACATAATAGATTCATCAATACGTTGTGGTTGTAATGTTAAACAAATAGTAAGAAGATGGAAAAGCTGATCATTGGTTTTACCAATCTACAATAGAAACGTTTCGTATAGGACAAAAGAATAAAAAATGTGTAAACATACAACATCATATTTGAGATTCTTCTTTTGAACAACTTGTTGTTGCTGAAGATTTTGTGTACGTTGAATATACAAAAGACAGTTAACAAAAATCTTTGTTGCTTCACCGTAATTTCGCATCATCATATGTGAAAAGCCAACAAAATAATGCAATGTAACCAAGCAAGATGGAACAGCATTGTACAATCCTTTTGGATCCATATCAAGATATTCAACAGTTTGAAGAGCTTGATGATAATCTCCAAGAAGAACATGAGTACGGAGAAGTCCAATAAGAGAAAAATATCCAAGTCGGAAATAAAGTTCAGAACGGCCAAATTCATCACTAACAGAATCAGGGTCGTCTATAAAATGGATAATAGTTGAGTTACAAGATCACATTAAAAAACTTACTTCCTTCACGGATAGCTTTAAGTTGAATATTAATTTGAGATTTATCCAAAAGGGAATAAAGGATATTTAAAACAGGATAAATATTCCATGCCTAAAATAATCTTGCATAACAAATTCCACAAAAATCCAAAGATATTACATTTTGAGTATTTTCTATTTCAACAAGATCTTCAAGTTCTTCAGCGGAACGTTTGCCAGGATTAGCTTTGTATAAGCAGAAAGCTTGAAACTGGTAAACAAATTCATCAATAATATCCCAAAGCCAAATTTCAGGAAGTTTAAGATTAACTGGAGATTGATTATGTTGTGATAAAATTTCACTGAAGAGTTCTTGATAATTCATATATGAGTCATAACGATGTGCAAGAGAAGGTCCACCTAAAATTGAAAGCTATGTACTTTAAATGCTATATTACTTCATAAACAGCTTACGTTGCATACGAGTGTAAAGATCACGATAATACAATTCTTTATAAAGAATAATAAAGAGACGACAATCACTTCCAACAATTTGTTCAACAACTCTTTCATCAGGCCACATTTTATCAGTGAAATATCTTTCACTAATTTCAGCCCAACCATGTTCATAAAGATCTTGTACTTCTAAGACATTTTGTTCATCAATCATTTTCTTGAAATATTGAATGTATTGGATAACATCTTTTGGCAAGTCAACATCTACTTCTAAAAAAGCTTTTTAAATATTAAAAGGTTTTAGCCAATGGGTGATAAAGACTTACGACGACGATTATTATCAAAATCCATTTTGGAATTGAATAAAAGCTGAGGGGAAGAACAGAGCCTAAAAATGATGTGTTAGAGGAAGTTTATAGTTTGAATATAGCGTTATATTAGCACGCGAGTAAAGTAAAATAAACGATATATCCTTATTACAGAGCTCAATTAAACAAATGAAGCTTATCTCTGTTCTGTAGGGTTAAAAATGGAAATGTTTTACTCCATTTTTGGCACCCCAACTATCACAACAACACAGCGAGTTTTCGTGATGAGAATATTATTTAGACAAGGAAAAGTAAAAAATTGTTGAAAAAATTTTTACAGATGAAAAGTTATTATTAAAAAGATATTATGTTAAAGCCAGTTTTAATTCCTCCAGATTGTCCTAATCATCAAGCTTCCCATTATATTACAGCATCCCTTTCACAAGTTTATAAAGCTGCCGATGAAATTTTTAATCGAATTGAATCGAGACTCGATAGGTGTAAAGAAAATGCAGATAAAATTAGTAAAAGAATTTCTATTGTTGATGAAAAAGTTAAAACATTAAAAACTGTAAGACTTAAATTATTATTTTTACACTTTAACATAACCAAAATTAATTAATTCAGACAGAAAATGTACGCCCATTAACCCATCGAACACGGTATCCAGATGCAAAATTAAATGTTTTGCACGCATTGTTCGAAGAAGAGGATTTTTCTTCACACCCTTTAAAAATTAATGATTTATCATTTGATTCAATTACCAATCAATCGTTGAATGATGCAATTACAAGGAAAAAAGATTTTGGCTATGCATTTTCAAAGGGCAAACATTTTGATAGTTTTAAACGATCAAATTTTAAAGTAAGTTTCATGCCTTTTTAGTGCTCAAAAAACTTATACATATATTTAAAGGATAAAGTAGATGACGGAACAGCAAGATGTGAGCTATTAGATGAAGAAATGATATTTTCTGAAAAAGGGAAACTAGCAGAAAGAAAAGATAAATTTAATATTTTTGAAGCTGAAAGTTTGTTAATTTACGATTCAATTGGAAAGGGATTTGAAGCTGATCCAATTGCATACAAGCCAGGCTTTGGATCGCTTAATACTTTTGATTTTCCTGATTTTTTACCCCATCTTTCTGGTAACAGCAACTATAAATATGATAATAATAATGAAAGAAATTGTTTACAGGAATTACATCTTCAACGACTTTTACTGAAAGCGCCGAATTTCAATCAATTGCTCCATCTTTGAGAAATGAAACAGCTTCACCAAAAGATGTTAAAACTGATTCATCGACTTCAAAGTCATCGCCTGAACCCAATCTTATTAAACGTGAAGAGCCTGTAAAAGTTGAGAAAGCTCCAGAACCAAATTTACCAGAGATTTTACCAGTTATTTCTCCAGTTATTGTTTCAAATATTCCCCCTCCAGTAGTTACTGTAGCAACACCTGTAGCAGCTTCAGCTTCAGTTTCGACTACATCGCCTCCACCACCACCTCCTCCTCCACCACCACCTCCATTAGCACCATCTCAACCATCATTAAAATCTTTACCACAATTACCAGATTTAAATAAAGGACGCTTTGATTTAATGGAAGCCATTCGAAGTGCAGGTGGAACAAAAAATGCTAAATTAAAAACGGTTTCTTTGACAGAAAAGGTACTGTAATTTAAAAATTCCATATTAAACAAAGCTGTTACTTTTTCAGAGCACTGTTTCATCTCCATCACCAAAATCTGTTGTCGATGATACAGGAGATGATTTGATGTCGTCGTTAGCAAAGGCATTGGAAACACGAAGGAAAGGAATGGCAGGAAATTCAAGTAAGAAGATTCAAAGACTGGAAAATAAAAAGAACAGCAGCAGCAGATCAGGACCATCGGAAGCATTTTCAAGGCTTCGTGAAAGTCTTCCAGTTATTCCAAATGATGACGGGCATCAATCTGATGATGGTGGAACAGATTGGAAATAAGTTATATTCACATTTTTTATATTTTTGTTGTAAATTTGTTAATAAATTATTTAAAATATAATAAAAATATTATTCAATGAAATCAATTAAAAAAACACTATGAATACGATAGAAAGGTATACCAAAGTTTTTTGTTTTATTTTTGCAAAAACCATTTGATTGAACTTTCTGTCGGTATACTGTACATTAGCTATACAGATTCTTATTTGCGCTGCGGCAGCAAAATGTATGTTATCAACAGTTATGCCACGTATCTTTAATCAAAATATTCCTTAAATCAACGTCAAAATTTTTCAAGTTATCTAGACCATTTTTTTACAAATATTTTTGTCTATTGTTTTACTTTGTAATGTTGAATTTGAAAAATAAAAATAGGTAAAATGATTTTTTTTATTTCAATAATTAATTTAAAAATGTTTTAAGCAATTACATAAGAAAACTATAATAATTCTTTTTTAAAAATATTTTTGCACACCGATTTTAATAGGCAGGCGTCCAAAACTAAAGGAATTTTAATTGAACGTTAGAAGACCAAAAGAACGAAAAAAAAGAGAAAGAAACTGACGAGGTACACGGATTATGCATATTTTATATAATATGAAAAAACTGTTATATCATAACCTAAGTATTAATGTAAAGTAATAATATATATGCTGTAATTAATAATATTTTTTTAAATATACAGTTTTTTTTATGCAAAGATTACAATTTTTAAAAGAAGAAGAAGCAAGATATAACAAAAATATACAATCAAAAATAGAGAGAGAAAAGAAAGTAATTAAGTATGTTAATGATAAGAAGGATATCACAATTAAGATATGCAAAAAACTATAGATAAAATATTATTATTGTCCAACAGTAACCCGAGTACCCGGTGGATAATCGTCTTCACATACGAATGGCCGATCTGGAAGAAATGCTGTATCGGCCATTGTAATGGGTGCGATGGTTATTGAAGTTTTCGATGCGGGTGGAGTTGTTACTGTAACATTTGTTGGAGTTGGTGGAAGGGATGATGATGTTGATTCTTTTGATGATGAAGTACTTGATGGACGTTTAAGCATCTTTTTTAATCGCTGTATTTCATCATTCGCTTTATCGAGTTCTCCGGCTAAATATGATTGTCTAAAAATAGCAATGTTTTAGTTTTGAAGTCATTAAGCAAATCCTTGCATACCTATCCTTAAGTTTTTTGATATCAGTTTTACAAGTAACATTTTGTCGAAGTAAATCAGTTTTTTCAGATTTCAATCTTTCAAAATCATGAATAAGTTCATCTAAGCGTTGTTGCTCATTCTCTTGATTTCCATCTGTGCAAAAATTACATGACAGACGATGTGATGAATGTTTACTTGATTCTGAGCCATGTTGCATATCTGTACTGGACATGCTTTCCATTCCTGTATCACTATCATGCCCTCCACTGTCATTATCCAAAGATGAAATATCCCATTCTTTTGTTTGAATTTTTAGGTCATTATCTGTTGCCGCTGAAGGAGTAGCATGAATAATTTCAGCCCCAGATTTAAGTGATGAAGTATTTCTTGATACAATTAATCTTTGTGCACCACCTGTTAAACGATTTGCATAATTTGGTGATTGACAGGCACTTGAAGTATTATCATAGACACCAGCTTGTTTACACATTTGTTCACTAAAAGTTTACAGTGTGAATTAGCGCTTATGGTTACAATAAAACTTTTCAAAGTCAAATTGTCAATTCTGAATATTTTTTCAAAATAAAGCTTACTATTTTGTGTTGGGATTATTGTAATCACTTCCAGCATTTGATGAAGCATCCGTGGTACTTCCCAAACTTGAAATCGTTGAACGAATATCGGTATTGATTGAGGAGGTTGGTTTTCGACTATTAATTCCAGATGAAATTGTTGACAGATGTCCAGCACCTGTTCCAGCCAGGGATCGAGTTGCCCAAGGGGAAGCCGTTTCACTCATAATTCCAGAAGTTGAATGACGTTGTTGAGCACCGAGATTTCCAACATCTTGGGAGACAGATCTTGAGCGGCCACTTAATGCCTTTTTAACAGAATGAAATAAGCCAAGACTGTTGCCATCTTTAGTACCATTAATTCCAACTTTCTCGGCATCTGTTGATTCAAGGAAGCACATACCATAAAATTGGGCCCTTTCTTTTAAATTTCCATATAGCGAATCCAGAAGAGAGGATCTTGTTCGTTCAGCAAGCTTTGCAAATTTCTCGGCTTTATAGGCAGCATTTTCAGCATTGATTAATTTTGTTAAAAGAAAATGTCGAAAATCTTTTCCCTTTCTAAAGATGGATGGAGCAGGAAGCGTGGGGCCAAAGAATGGGACATCATCTCTTGCAGTAACAGATACCCGATACCGTAGTCTTTCAGTTCCAGCATCAATTGGTTGAACGACGATATACGCATGCAAGAAATTACTTGCAATAAGATCAGGTGAGAATGGAGTATTTTCTTCTTGAAAGATAATTGCAACAATATCATTTCCAATATGTCTTTTACGTTGTAGCTGTTGTGTATCACCTACTGTAAATGGAAGTAAAGTTGAAACATGAAACATAATTTCTTTTTGTCGAAATTGGGTATAAACTGATTGAGCACCAGTTTGGCCATGCTGAGTATCTAATCCACCACGGTAACCATCAAAATTTTTTAAATCAATTTTATCACCAATAATTTCAAGGAATTCATCAAATGCTGGCGTTGTTGTTGCATTTCCAAATAGCTGTTCTTCATTGGTTTGTCCGAATTTTTGATAGATTACACCAAATTTATATGTATTTGTTAGAACATGTTCATCATATTGTAAAATGAGTTCTGAACCACCAGGGAAAGCAACAGGCAAAAATCGATCAGCTGTTACTTCATCACAAAGAAGCTTTGCCATTCTTGAAGCTGATGGTTTATCTGCTAATGCAGAAGAGGGAACAATTTCATGAAAAGTTCCTTGTCGAGTTCGAAGAATAATTCGAAAATGATCTTGTGAAGAGACGGTTTCAGTTCGAACAGATAAAATTAGAGGCCCGAGGTTATTATCAATTCCATAAAAGTTATGATGCTCCTGAAAAAAAATATTGATTACTTTATATTTTGTTAATTACAAAAGATCACTTACACGTCCAATAAAATGTCGTCGATAGCAATGTGATGTATCATCAGTTTCAAGTTTAAATCTTGCACAACTGTTATTACTTTGTGATTGACCAATAATCATTTCGTCATCAATTGATACAGTACATGATGAAACACCATCCATCCAATATCCACTTGAAGGTAACACAATTTGTGGATATGGTCGACCACGACCAAGTACTTCTTTTATTGTTTCACATGCTTTTCTATCTTCTCTTTTTGTGCCTTGCTGAAATAAAATTTGATTAAATGAGGGCATAAAAATATTAAAGCCTGTTAAAAAATTGCTTTTAAATCGGTTTTGTGATCTAATCTTATCAAAACTATAGTTTTCAAGTTAAAGAATTTTCTATTTTTGCTTACACTATAAACAATAGGCTTTTCACTAATTTTATTGTATATATTTCCATAACCATAAAGATTGCCATTAATAATTCCAGGAGTAGATTTTGGCCGCTGCTTAACCCGTTGTGATGAAAGCCGATTAAAGAGACTCCCAAAAAATGATTTTTCTTTTATCAAAGGTGGATGGGCATTTTGAACTTTCATTAAAAATTCAGCTTGCTTTGAAGTGCAGGGTTGTTCGGTTTCAATTGAAGCATATTCTGAATTTTCATCCACAACTATTTCTGGAATATAATTTGGCTCAAAAACGTCACTCAACCGAAGCCGTCGATTTCTTGGCCCTGGATTGATGCAACTTCCTGATAGCGATGTTCCTCCATTTCTCATTGATCGATAAGGTGACGACTGCTTTTCAGTTGAAAGATTTAAGCTTGTTTGTGGAAAAAGTGGCCGTTGTCGACGAATTTGTGTTTGTGCCGTAGGTCTTAGAGGTGCTATTTTTGTTGGTAGTACTGTTCGAGGTGGAATAGCTGGTGGTGGCTCTTCAAATACAATATCTTGGATAATATGATGTTGCTGAGGATGCCGAGATGGTTCATATGCAGATTTTCGAAATTGCCGGTATACATTATTATTTCGAATAATATTTGTATTAATATAATTTGGTGTAAAATCTGCTGAAACTCGATTTTGTCGATTTCGAGATGTTATTAAAATTGGTTTTATTTCTTGATTGAATGAAATTGAGGATGTGGAGTTATTGCTGGGATCTGTTTGAATCATTGGTGGAACAGGTTTTCGAATTACCCTTTGTGGCTTTGGCCTCATTCTTACGACAACTATCGGAGATTCTTTTGTTTCAATCATAACATTTTTAGCTTCAAAAGAATTTTCACCAATTTTGGCATTTTTTAAATCTTTTAAAAGTTCATTCTCTTTTTCTTGTCGGGTAATTTCATTTTGAAGAATTTCTGCAACTTCAAGATCATCTGAATCCGTTGTTGTTGCATCATTTGTAGTACGAGTAATTTCACTTAAAGTTGACGATCTCCATTTTGGTGGAAGGATTATTGTAGCAGCAGGATTTTCAGGATATGTTTCTAATGTCATATTTTTAGAGGAGGAAACTATTGTTCATAATATGGATTCTGCAATAGAAGAAAAAAACTATTTCAAGGGCAATCAAAAAAGTGGCACGAAATTGAACACGAAATGTTTTCGGAAAGTAGCTATTATTTATGCTATATTTATAACATATATTTTACTTAGATTTTTAGGTCAATGGCATGGATAAGGAACATCTTACAAAACAATGTTTAATAATAATGTTACAACGAATGCCTCAAGACAGTAGCTACAGTAACTAACTCTAAAAAAAGTGTACAAATCTGTTTCAGAAAATCCAAAAATAAATTCAAGATCCTTTTTTTGAAAAACAAGGACGAAAACGATTATCTCGCGCAAAAAAATAAGATCGAAAAAGGGCAGAAATTTTAGAAAATGAGAAGGCGGACCCGTTTCGTAACGTTTTTGTGCCAAAGCGATTTTCAACTATTTTTTCGACAATGAACAGTGAAATACCAACAACTAGTCAAAAAAGACATGGAAAAAAGTAATAGCGCAAATTTATTGTTTAACCAATTTCTCTCCTTGTTGGTCAACAAAACAACAGAAAAAGCAACGTTCAAAAACTTCGTTTTCTCTTTGAAGGTTAATGGTTAACGAAGTTGAAGAGGAAAAAAAGAGAAACGATGAGGATTGAAAAAAAATTGAAAGCGATAATTCTTTTTTTGTAACAACATTGACAATGGCAATGAAGAAAGAACGAAGAAAAAAAAAGAAAAAATTGAAACAGTATCATTTCTCTTTTTCTTTAAAGAAGGAGGAGAAGAAGAACGGCTCCTGAATGACTGCCTCTACTGGCTGCTGCCACAACTTCTGCTGCTGCTGTTGCAGTTGCTGTCATCGCCTTGAAACCACCTGCTGAGGGATCTCCGGAAGGAAACAAGAAAAAAAAGAAGCAGAAGTTTCAAACTTGAAAAAAAGAGAAAAAAACGGAACTGAATCTTCAAAAAAAACTTAGAAAAAAATCAAATATTTTTTAAAGAAAAGAAAAATGGCGATTTAATTTACAGGAAAAAAGAGAGAGATTCTGAATAATAGCAGACGGAAGAAAAGAGAGAAGAGAGGTATGTAAATAATCCATCCCGCCAAAATCAAAAGTTGTTGTTAATGGTAAAATAAAGAAGTGTTGATGATCAGTATTTTTTATGCAATAAAAAAGTATGCACTTATTTCTTGTAAAAATGCCGAAAATGAAAGAGATGCGCAGCGAATGGCACGCATTTATGGCCTTCAAAATAAACAATAATGTTTGTGTAAGAATTGAGTTGAATTTTTATCGAAAAATTGAGGTCATTGAAAAAAAATATGGCAGCAGATACCTCTCAATTAAAAATTCTTACATTCCTTAAAGCTTTTTAAAGTTAAAAAAAGTTCAAAAGTAATTTGCCGTTTAGAAGCTCAAGCAAACTTTTGAAGACTGTGAATTATGTGATAGAGCCCAAAAATAAGACACCACAAAAAACTATCGCTAAAACCTTAAACCTTAAAAAGGGAATGCCTCTATGTCTCATTTCTCTTCCTCTCTTCCAGAAATAATGATGAATCAGTTTTTCGTTGTACTCGTCAACTTTGAGAAAGAAAGAGAGAGGGGGTGATCATTACCTGGTTTTCATGACCACTTCAACAAAGAAAAATAAAACACTATTTTTTAAATGTTTGTTAAACTTGACAATTAAAAGTGATGGGGTGACTAACTAACAACTTAAAAGAAAACTAACAATAAAATTCCAAGAATAAAACAAACAAAAATTGCGGAATTTTTGGGTAATCCTTGAAAGACCGAATAACCCGGATATTTTTGAGGATTTATCAAATCCGCCTTTCTATTCAAATAGTTGAAACTCTTCAATTTTACAAGTAATTCCAAAAAGAAAGAAATAAAAACAAAAAGACAACGCCTAAAAAAAGCAGCAGTGTTGATGACCAATCAAGCAACTTCCACTAAACACATCATTTCTTTTACAACCATAAAAATTTGTTTGATAAAGCTTTGGGGGTTAGCTTAAAATTAAAAGGAGTTCCAAAAATAAAAGAAAGAGTGATGATAAGCTGCTGCTGCCTTCTTATTCACACAAATCATTTGTTGTTGAACAAAAATATAATAGCCTCTCCTTTTTTTATTCAACGACCTTTTGTTTTTTTTTCATTGATTCCAAATATGGTGACGATAAAAAAACAGAAGGAAAAAGAAGAATCGCCAGATGCATCACATTTTTCCTTCAGAAGAATGCAGCAGCAAAAAAAGGGAAGGTGATCAAATGCCAAAAACAAAAAACCTATCATTTTCGCGCCAATTGAGCCGTAAATCAAAAAAGGAATGGCCTTCTGACAGCCATTTTTTTTGTTTTCTCATTTATTTTCTGCTGGGTGTCCATACTGCGGCAAATTTATGAGAAATTACACTACACCTTTGAAAGAGAGAAATGTGTAATTGTGAAAAACAAAAAAAAGAAACGTTGAGAAGAAAAGAAGTTTATAACGGTTATTATTTTTATCTGCAGAAAAGAGGCAGAATGATAATAAACAAAAAAGAGTTTTGTGTAAAATAATTTGAAACAGTTTCATGTTTTTTTGTTTCCGAATCAAAAGAGTAGCGTTAGATGAAAAGAAGAAAGAAAAGAGGAAGTGTAAATGGCAACAGCAACAAACAAACAAAACCGAAATAAAGGTGTCACGATTAAAAAGAAGAAGAAAGAAAAGAAGAAGATGAAGGCAATCCCAAATCCTTGACGAATATTATTATTACTATTTTTCTTGCGATCGCTATATTTCTCGGTTGTTGTTTTGGTGGTGGTGGTGGTTTAAATGAGAAATATGCATGTATAATAATAATAATTTGAAAAAGTTCAATTCGAAAAACAACAAATTTGGTGAACCGAAAAAGGAGAAGACACTTTTGTGTATAATATTATTTTTACGATGATAGTTTTAAATTTAGTCAAGGGAAAACATTGAACCAAAATGAAATAAAAACACTAATAATTTTAATTGTTATTAGGTGGCAAAAATGGAAAAGGTTCCAGGTTAAAAACTTTAATGAAGTTTTTGTTCTGTAAGAAAAAATAAAAGAAAAAAGTAGATCTCCACAAACACATGATTCAATGAAGTCAACTTCCATTATTTTACCCTGAGATAAACTTAAAGTGCCAAAGAAATAATAATAATAACAAATCGAATAAATTTTTTATGTGTTCTTAAAGATGGTGGGAATAAGATGATCATATCTTTCACTTCTTTTTATTTTTCTTTGATGATCAGCTTTTAGAGTGGGCGATAGAAAGAAAAAAGAAGGAAAGCGACCTTTAAAAATAGACGATCGTCATTTGATGAATCGTGTTTATCCCCCCTCATTTCCCTCGCCACCCAAGAAGAAACAACAAAGTCCACACTTTTTTGTGCTAATTTAAAATTAAAAAAGAGACAAGAATTAAAAAATTAACGACCCAACAACAACATCCCAGCCAGTCAGCTCAAGCCAAGGCTGCCACCTTTTCTCAAAGGTATGTTAGATGTTGAAATGAAGAAGAAGAAGAAAAGGCAGCCGATCGAGAAGGGCAAAAACGAAGAAAAAATAGAAAGCACAATGATCAAAAACGTTTTGGATTAAAATGTTATTTTTTGTTGATGCAAAAAAGAAAAAACATACAAGCTTAGTCAAAGAAAGAAACAAAATAAAGAGATTTATAGATGATTATTTTAAAAAAGAAAATCATCCGTCAATCATGTAAAAAAAGAAACGTTGATTTTTTTAAAAAGCTTGTTTAAATTTTTTCTAACAAGAAGAAGATTGAACCCAAAAGCAATAATCCAATCACGCGGAAGGAAATTGTCAGATTGAGAACAAAAAGCGTGTAAGCCGAAGTAAACTTTTACTTGACAAAAAATATTTAACAAAAAAATTAAAACTTTTAATGTTTAGCGTAAATAAAAACTTCTTAAAAAATAAGAGTTTAAACAGAGAAAACAAAATCTTAAATAAATATTAGTGTTTTCCTAAAACAAAAAAAATTAGGTAGATCAAATCTCAGAGTTTTTTTTCATTGACTTTCTTTTGTTGAGTGTTATTTATTGAAAGAGTTTTGAGTAATCAATCAAAAAAATATTTGTTTCGACCTTACTTTTTCTTTATCCTTGAAACCTCTCTCTCTCTCTTATCCCTTCTTACTCACTCTTTCATTTATGCTCAACTCTGTTTTAATTCAAGCAAAAATACAAAAGTGTCAAAAACAGAAAATAAATTAGTCTAATCTATTTCAGAATGAGTAAATCCTAGCCTTCTATTGTTTGAGTTAAATTTGATCTATTTTAAACGCAAATTAAACAAAAAGCTGAACTCAAAAATCTGAGAAAATTTGCTCATTCTAAAAAAACTGTACTTAAAAAAACAATAGAATTAAAGCTTTTTATTTCTTGCAAACAACTTTTTTTTGCAAAATAGTGCTTCAGAAAATCGGAAAATAAGATAGTTAAAACACATATGTATTCAATGAGTGAAAAAGCGCGTCATCAACAGTGGTGAATGAGCGAGAAAAAAAACTTGTCGAATCCAAGATCAACACAAAAATGTTGCAACTTAAGTTGTCTTAGTTAAGTGCATGCTGTTGCCAAAAATTCTACAGTATTATTTTTTTAACGTTTTTTTGCTCAATCATTTGATAAAATAAGATTTGAAGCAAAAACATCAAAGACGGAAACTTTCTGAAACATAGTTGAAATTTTAAATACTAGCAAAATGCTGAAGCAAACACCTACAGCAATGCCGATGAATCAAAGAGAATGACGCATATTAAAAAATCATTTTTAAAGGAAATACCGCAAAAAAGATAACTTGTGATTTAATACCAAGCAGTTTAAGAACGAGAAACAGTTTTCGATGAATTACTAACAGATTATCCGTGAAAGAAAAACTAACTTTGAAAAAAAGTTATTAAACTTTAAGTGCTATTTCCGCTTTCGTCAAAGTTAAATCTCTTCAAGTGAAAAAATAAAGGCTAAAACAAGACTTTAGAAAAAAAATATGATTGCAGACAATCTCTTCTATTTCTTCTTCTGTTTTTTCTTCTTGTAATACATTCAAATGTAAACAAAAAACGCCTAAAGTCAAAGTCACTGTCATCTTCTTCTTCTCTTCATTTTCAATTTCTTTTTGCTTTCTTTTTCTTTATTTTCCGACGCTGAAAGAGGTGTCGAAAAAGATGATGAAGAAGATTGTCCAGGAAGTTGTTTCTGCAGCTTCAACCTTCTTTCCTTGTTGCATTTCATACATATTCTCTTTCTTATTAACAAAAACTAGTCTTTAAAAGCACAAAACCGACAAAAAAGCAATTTGTAAATCAAGTCAATAAAAAATAATTATTAAAAAAATGGATTTAAAACTTACCGATTCAGGCATTTCACATCTTTGATCATCCAGGCGATGGCCTTGAATTCGCTCTATCAGACTTAAAAAGTCCTGAGCCTGAAATGGTTTTTATGGATTAGAGGTATCAGAGATACAGAAGTAAATAAAAAATATATAAAAAATTAAATAATCGCTATAACGTCGATAACAAACCTTATCATCAAAACGTCGAGAACACATTGGATATGCACTAAATGTTGAAAAAATAGCAGGATCTTTTCCTGCGGCTATTGCCGCTTGACGATATTCATCATCTGTTTGAATGGCATATAAATCACAATGTGTTGAATTACGTCTAAAATAAATAACTGTCAATGAAAAGTTGTTCTTTCAAAAAGTTTAAGAAAAGCAAAACTAAAAAGGTTTTTGGATAAAAAAAGTATTGTTATTATTATTTGAGAGAGGGAAAATGAGTCACTTTCAAAAGTTATAATAAATCCATTCCAGCAATCCAGTATTTTTATTCATTCAAAAAGTATTATTATTAAAATTATTATTTTTTTTCTAAAAAATGCATGTGGTCATTTTCTACCCATGACGCCCAAGGTCAAGTTTTTTTACGTCTAGTTTTTTTCAATTCAATCATTTTCCCGCAATTTTAAATTTTTAAAAAAAAATGTCGATTTAATTATTTTGGACATTGAAATTGATGCTTCCTGCGAAAAAATGTATTTTTAAAATAGAAGAAAAAGTATCAAATTTAATTTTAATTTTAATTTTTTTTTGCATGCAAAACAAAAACCATCTCTCTTTGACCGACAAAAACATAGAGAAGAAAAGAAGACCAAACAGAGGGAGGAAATCGGATTTATTTTACATATTTTTTTTGTGGGGTGCTTTATTTTTGGGGTCACTAAATGTCACAACCAAAAGGAAGAGAGCCGTTTTTACGTAATTTGCTCCAATTGCCTCATCGCTACCATCGCCAAAAGGGAAAATATCATCAAAAGCAATTTGATTCCATTTTTAAACTCTTTTTTTTTTAAATTGAAATATAACCTTTTTTGGGGGAGGGCTATTTTGGTGAAATCTGGGAAAATGAACTCCAGCGAATGTTACTTTTTTAGATGCAACAAAAAAAACAAAGAGGATCATTAAGTTCTGCATCAGCTTCTTCTTCTTCTATGTGTTCCTTTTAAAATCTCCCATAAAAAATAAAAAGCTTTTTTTGTGAAAGCAAACGAGCTTAATCTCTGATTCTAGGAAGATAGAAAGATGGAACAGCTTTTAAGGCAGTAAAAGAATGGGTCATAAGAATGCTGCATTTGTTACAAATAAAAAAACAAAAGATTCACTAAAATGGGAAAGTAAATAAGCGAATCAGAGTGGCAGTTAGCATAAAAATTGAATCCATTTTTTAGAATATGGCTTTTTGGCATTTAGTAGGTGGAGTCCTAAAATCTAAAGTATTTGAATAAACAATTTTAAAAAGTAGTAGACATTAAAATCCCAGCTTTTAGCCGCTGCAAGAAAATCTTAGATTAGGGCCATTAAAAGCTCATAAAAACGGCAAAGAATAGCTTCAAAATAAATTACTTTTAAAAGTGGTTTCGTCAAGAAAATGAACTACAGTATAATCTTGCAATTTGTTTAAAATAAAAATTTAACGCTTTTAGAAACAAAAAACCAATTACAAAGAATGCCAAAACAAAAAGAGGGAATTTATCCGTAAATAGATTTACGCCTATATCCATTTCCTCATTTAAATTCCACCTCCGATTTTTAAAGAGCATAAATAACCATCCAAGGACGCGCTTTTTTCCAGTTAGATTGATACAAAACAGAAACGGTCAAGGTGATTGATTTAATTTTGTTTTTCTCCCTCACCAAAACAGAGTTATTCATATTCAAATTAAAATGCAATTGTTATTAAAAAAGATAAAAATTATGACGAGAGGCCTCAAAGATTGGAAATGCCGCAAAAAAGAATGTTTTTAAAAAATTTGTGTCGAAAATTTCTAAAATTAAAAATCTTTAAGTGATTTCCTCGCCTTCCGAAAAAAAAGAATCAAATTAACTCAAGTTTTTTTGTTTGATGGATGCGCAAAGAATTTGGGCACTTTTAAAGTTTAAAGAAAATTTCCATGTCAAAAAATGAGAAAGAAAGAGGCAGATCCACATGCAACTAACTGCAGCAGTAGTAGTAATAACAACAGCAGAAAGAAAAGTGTGGATTTTGAGTTTTCGTTTTTAAAAGAATAAAAAAAATTTAAAATTGTTATAAAACTTTTTTTGTGTAAAATCAGTTAAAAAAGGAAATGAAGAAGGGGGGATAAAAAAAGATTTTATATGCATTTCTTCGAGATGATTTTAAAAAAAGGGGTGTTGGGAAGGATGAGTATAAAAAAAGCTGTCAATTGTTTCTACAACATTCGTTTTTTTTTGTTTGAGTAAAAAAGACATCTGCTAACATTAAATGAATGAATGAAGAATGATAGATTTACTCTTTTATTTTCCATTTCACATTTCATTGCTATTGAATAACTTTCTTTTTTTTGCAAACCGAGCAGAGTCGTTTTTCTTTAGGGCACGCGTTTTGAAACTTAAAAGCCGACTATTATATCATCAATTATTTGTCACAATTTGGCATTTACTATTGAACTTATGTTACATCCCCATCAAGGTTAGTTCCAAAATGTTTCAAACATTTTTAAGTTTTAATTTTAGCTAATAAATTTTTTGCTTATATTTGACCTTCTACAATCCCAAGAAATACTAAAACTCTTTTTTAAAATTTAATTGTCGTAATCAAAGTTGTTTCCCTTTGTATCTCACCTTGAAAGTCTTTTCATACCATTAAAGAAATCTCTAGCAGATTTTCTTCGATATCTTCGTCCTTCATCCAATGTTGGATTTGTAGCTGCTTCTCGACCCCTTTGTCGTAAAGTAACTTTTGTAATTAATGGATTTTCTGTTGGTTTATCGGCTTGTGGGGAAGAGAGTGTCTTAGAGGAGGAACCCGAAAGTAAATTTTCTTTGGATGCAACTTTATTTGAGAGAAATCTTGAAGGCGAGAATGATGACGTTTTAAGAGAAGATCTCCGCTGTGGAGCGTTGGAGCTTGAATTTGAAAGTGAAGAAGTAGTTTCTGCCATTTTTTATTGTAATATTTGTTTTAACTGTAGAAAAGTCAAATTTCAAAATATAATTTCTTCTGCCATAAACATTCAGCAGAATAAAAAAAATGTGAGGATAAAGACAAATAAAGGAAGCTACAAAAGAATGATAATTTGTAAATGTTTTATGTTTCAAAACACGAATTAAACCCACGAAAAAAATAATTAGGTTTTACAAAAAAAGAAAGTGAAAAGACAAAAAAAAGATAATGAAAGAAAGCTGTTAATTGCATTTAAATTAAAAAAGGAAAAAAAAATAAAGAGATAAATTTTAGAACAATGTGGTCCAAAAATGGATAAAAACCCATTTGGTTTAAATTATATGGTTTTTATGGAAGGAATTAAAAGAAAAATAGATACCATACTTGTTTAGAAAAATATTCTAAATACATTTCCGTGTTGAAATTTCCCCATCTTTTTTTTAATTCAATAAACAAATGTATTCTAAATTTTTCACAAAAAAAAACAAAAATGTGGTATCTGTTTTCTCTTTTTCTTCAACTGATACAGTAACCACCAAAACACCAATGTTCCTTTTTTCGTTTTTCATTTCCAAAAACAAACACTAAATTATCAACTCCACCGAAAAATGATTGCGTTTCAATTTTTTTGCAAAAAATTAATCGTTCATTTTTGTTGTTTTATTTTCAGATGAAAAAATAAAGTTGTTCCTTCCTTCTCATTTCATTTTAGAAGTAATAAGTGAGTTGCAATGAGAACATATCAGTATCATGGAAACAGAAGAAAAAAGAAAGAAAGGAAGGAAGCAGGTGTCCCTGAGGGAAAAAAACTTGAAACAACTAGACACGCTAATCGTTAACGAAAAATTTCAAAAAAAAGAATTTTAGAAAAGCGGAAAATTATACAATTTAAATATAAAATAAAAAAATTCAAGAATAAACTTATCAAGTTTTTTTCTCTCATTCCTTGATAAAGGATTTTCTTCGAAAAATTAATGTCAGAAAAAAAGTGAGAAAAAAGCAGGTTTAAATTTATAAGTTTAACAAAAAAAAGAAGGTTTGACGAGAAAAATGACAAACGGAAAGAAAAAGTCAAATTTAAAAAAAATTTAAACTAAAGTATTATTCAAAGTTTGTGAATGTTGTTGAATAGGGGGACAAAACTACAGTAAATGAAATCATGAGACTCTCTTCTTAAATTTAATTAGTAAAGAATTAATGATTTGAGAATTTTGGTAGCCCAAAATCAATAAAGTGTAAGGTAATTTATATAATTGTTTTTTGCAAACGTTTGATTCCAATTTGGTACAATCAAAAAATCAGTAAAAAACTTGTTGGATAAGTTTTTTGGAAGCTACAAAAAGGAGCTGTTTTGGAACACTTTTACGTCAAGAAAAACAAATTCAAAAACAAATTTAAAAGAAACTTCTAACAAAAAACATCTAATCTTAATGACAAATATAGTTTCTTGTAAAACTTTAAAATAAAACCGTGGAAAAATGTAAGCAAAAAAATGTGGGATTTTGACGCTTTTCATCTGAGAAAAACTACTAAAGAATATTTTATGTTTAAAAATGAAGTCTCCTTTTTTTAATATAATAAAAAAATAATACATAAATCATTAACAAAAAATATCATAGAAAGAATGAAGCCAAAATGCACCGCTTTTTTTTCTTCAAAAAATAGAAAGATAAATTAATATAGCAACAAAAAAAGAAAAGCTTCATCTTCGTAAAAGCCCTTTCTTTCATTTTTTATGAATGTTATCAAACCAAAAATAATAGAGGAAGCTTTTAAAGGTGCATTTCAATTTCAAATCTTTTTTAAAAAAAACTTTCATAAAAAAGAGGGAAGAAAGAGCTAAATAAAGGAGGAACAGAGAGGGCAAAGAGTCATATCATTAACTCTTTCTTTTATTTTTGGTGTCGTCCTCGGCTGCCGCTAATCCTTTGAAAAAAAATAAATTCTTGAGTTAAGGAAAGAGAGAAAGGGGAAAGAAATAGCCGGTCTTAGTTTTAAATATTATTGTTGCTGTTGTTGTTCGGGTTAGCTCAGTTTCAGTTGAAACAGAGAAAGGAACGCCATAGAAATAATAATAATAACAATTAATCGCTTTGTGGTCACCTTACTTTGGAAAGGAGAGATAACCAACATCAGCAGTAGCTTTCCTCTTTCAACAGGTGATCATTTAAGGGAGAAAAAGGGGAATTTAATTTAATTTGATTACTTTTTGATAGCCTTTTTGGTAGTTAAAAGAGAATAGTACAAAAAACAATGAAATGTAAAGATGTTTTTTTTTCGTAAAAATGAAAATGGCCAAAAATAAAATATATAAAAAGGATAACAAACATGCAATTGGGTCCCATTTTTGAGATGAAAGAAATGGAAGCGTTAATGTGTTTTGAATGAAGTTATTCGTTCTCCTCAAAAAGACGCTTTTTTGTTTTATGATGGGTTTAAAGGAAGAAGAGGAAAAGGAAAGGAAAAAACTGACCAAAACCAGCTTCCGTCAGAGTGAGTTAGTTAACTAACAATGAAAAATTGTAAAAAAAATGAGAGAAAAGAAATTGTGGCAAAATTCACGCTAAAATGAATGAAAGCTAATCCGAGAAGTCAACATTTTTTTGAAATGAAATGGAAAACGGAATAGGAATTGAAGGAGGTGGAATGAGCTAATGAATGAGCAAGTGCAGAATAGAAGAAAAGAAGAAACAAAAGAAAATTAGTGATGGAAAAGTGTAAGTTTAAGTTTGAGAGAGAGTAAGTAAGTAAATACATCCAACAACAACACATTGGAGAGGGCTTTGAAAGTAATGAATGAGTCACAAAGAATAAAGAAAGAAGAATCAAGCAATGATCATCGAAGATTATTTGTTGGCAAAAGCTTTGAAATTTTCTGGAAAGTTGTAAAAAATTGGTGATTGTAAAAAGCATCTTTTTGGGGTTGCAAAGAAATAATAATAAAATGGAGTCAATTTCGATCACAGTTATTTAAAAAAAGGTGTGACTAAAACAATCTTTGAAATTTGAAAAAAGACTCCCAAAAAATTCCTCCATCTTTTTTGCCAGCCAGAAGCTGACTACAAGCTTCTCTTATTAAACACTCTTTCTGGTCACACCAATCACACATTTTATAGGAAGGAAATGAACAATCATCAAATTTGATTTTTTGCAAGGAAAAAATGTTGTACAAAGCTGTTTTTTAAAATCAACTTTTTCCCCCCTCTATTTTTTGTGACTCATTTTTTTTAGGAATTCATCATCCCAAAATGAAAAGCTAGAAAATTTCCTTCATGTTTTTCTTAGTTCCTCAAAAGAAGCCAAACTATTTGAAAATTATCACGTAACTGTCGTCTTTAATATTTTTGTAGTTTTTATCCATCGAACGAAAGTTGTTACTCAAAGGATTAATGAAATAAACCCCGAAAAATAAAGGAAATCCCTATAAATTTTAGATTTATTGCTAAAAATAAATGAAAGTTTTTTTGTCGAAATTTTATCAGTATATAAAAATAAAAACATTAGAGCAAAAATAAGAATAAGAAGACATGAAAGAAAGAAAGCAAATGTAATACGATCTTACACAATGAAAGAAAATAAATGTTAACAAAAATGAAAGTAATAAAATGTAGTCAAAAAATAAGAAGAAGAAAGAAAGTGACCTTCGAGATTTTAATTTTTAAAACAAACCACACTACCATCCCAAAATGAAAGTAACAAAAACTCGTAAGGGCAGGTTTTCTTTCAAATTTTTTTGGCCAAAGACAAAATTGAGTGTTGGTTGTGAGAGTAGTTGATTGTCAATTTGCGGCAGTGCATTTAAAAAAAGTGAAAGTCGATGATTGGAAACAAATCAAAACCCCTTCCGATCATCATCTATCTATCGGAAATTGTCTCTTGGCGTTTAAAAATTGAGAGAGAAAAAAGAGTTTATGTCATTTTAAATTTTGCCAAATTGTGAATCATTTTTACTTTTTTATAAAAATTTGTTTTAAAAAAATGGAACATTTAGCAACAAAAAAAAGAAAGATAGTGAAAGTCAAAAGTGGAAAAAATAAAGGATTGCGCGATGTTTACAAAACTTTTTCTTTGTGTTAAAGATTCAATGAAAAACATTTTAAAACTATGTCGTCAACAGATAAAATGAAATTGTGGAAAATAGCGATTCTCACTTTTTTATTCATTTTTAACTGAGTGAGGATAGATTGTTTATAAAAGTGATGATTAAAAAAGATAGTTTTTGAAAAAGCAATAGAAGAAGAGGAGGAAGAGAAGCCTTACTAAAAAGAAGGTCAACAGGAAAAAACAGGGAAATAAAAAATGGGAGAGGAAAGGGTATGTGTGATTCAACGAAAAGTCCGAACGAGAAAGCTAACCTCTATTTTGAAATGCCCACGCAACAGTGGTGATGATTAAAAAACAGCCCTCCAATGTTTTTATGGGTAACATTAAACTTATATTTTAGGTTTTGCTAAAGTATCATTTGCAAAACAACAAGCTCTCTTTTTGGGGCTAGTTTTAATACACAAATTTCAAACTTTTATGAGTAATAAAATTGAAAACTGCAAAAAATTTGTAACTTTAATGAATTTTAAATTAAAGTTTTTGCAAGTTTTTACAGATTATAACGTAGCCATCTCAGTAACGTAAAAAGTAACAATAATAAGAATTTTCAAAGATTTCCATCAAAGATCAAAAAATTTTGACAGTTTTAATTGTAAGTTTTGAATTATAAAAGAAAAATTCGATGAAGACATCAATCAGTTCTTTTTTGATGAAGGAGAAGATGAAACAATAATATGTACATGGGCCAAGAAGGCGATTGCGCGGGAAACAAAGCAGCAAAAACTTGTTTGTGACGGCGCCATTGACAGTTTTTTTTTACATCAGAGAAAAAAATATGTAGAGATATAAAAAAGAATTACTGAAGGTCATTGGCAACGCCAATTGCCAATTGTAGAAGAGAGGGGATAAAACCGCTTGAATTGTCAGAATGAAAGGTAACTTTTCTGGAAACCACAATTAATAGAAAAAAAAGAAAGGTAAGAGATGTTGAATGTGAATCAAAAGAATAAATATTTGAACAATCAAATGTGAATCACAGAAAATTGTAATCGAGCAGACCAGTAGTTGCATCCAACAGAAAATTTTCATGTGCATTAACCAACATTTCTCACTTTTTAAATCCACCCAAATTTATGCCATCACTTTGTAGTATACAAAAATCATTTACCCCTTTTAAAGTAATTAAAATAAAAACCAATTTAGCTAATTTCTACTTTATTTTTAGCATAAAACTCTTCCAACACTTTTTAATTATCCCCCTCTATAATACAGTTTTTATCCCCACAGGTCAATTATTAATTCCATATATTTAGTATTTTTAAAAAGTGGTATTAAATATGCTAATCTGTTTTGGAATTTTAATAATTCAAGAGTGACTTAACCCCAAAAATACATAATAACAATACTTTTTTAAATGTTATAAAATGAGGCCATTGAAATCAAAAAATAAAAAAAAGGATTAAATTTATATAAAAGCAATTTGAATAAGTATATTCTAACCTGTAGCTGTTCAAGCGTAGCGGAGAATCATGGCTGAAAAATTGTTGCAAAGCATTATTAGCAATTTTATTAATTAATTATTATTACAATAAAAATTTAAAATAAGGGTAAGGTTTAATTAGTGTTTTTTAAATTACAAAAAATCCAAGCCCAATTTCAAAAAATGTTATTTAAATTAATTAAAAAGAAGGAGGAGAAAACCACAAAATTATTATTTATTTATCAAAAATGGTAAAACTTACGAATGCTTTGCAACGGGTTCTGTATCAACTCCACCAGCACCGGAGCAGCTGCAAAATCCATAGAACATGGAATCTTTCCATGACCAAATATAGTCCATGGTTCAATCCTAAAATTTAGCAACTTAAAGTACAGTGGTTTCAAGAAATTTGACAAAATACGATGCAAAAGTACCGTAAACGCGTTGAGTTATAAAAATATTTAAACTGTCAACACAAATTTTTAACTTTACTACTAAAAACAAAAAAATAATCCACGCAAATAATAAAACCTCATAAAAACAACAGAGATAATCATAAAAATCAGGTAATCCGATATCCGCATAAAATTTGGGTCAGCAAAAGCTTATCCAGAAAAAGAAACAAAAAAGATTCATCTCGGATGATATTAAAGCTGCGGGCTTTTTATTAACTCATTTTTCTCAACCCCCTTTTTTTAAAATCAATTTTGATTGATTAAGCGGCTTTAATTATTTATTAAAAAACATGGATGATTGCTTCCTTTAACTAACTAAAACATACCACAGCGTCGGAAAATAACATGATTAAATAAATCCTTACTCGCCCTAAAGGGAGGAAGTTAAATATTTTGAAAAAGATTGTAATCAAGCAAAAAAGAAAATCAAAATCAGGCGTTCTCTTTTTTAATTATGGAGGGGAAGTCGAGAATCGGGAGTTTATCTCTCACTTACTAAAAGAAATAAAGGAAAATAAAAAAAGAGAAAGGGGGTATAATTTAACCGCCATAAAAATGAGGTTGTAAAATGGTAATTAAAATAAGAATAAAATTAAAAATGGGGTAAATGAAATGCAGATGATGATAAGACGGGATGCGTTGAAAGTCATGTTTATGATCTGATAAAATGTGAGTTCAAAAAATAAAAGCAGAAGAGAATTAGAAAAAATGTAAGTTAAAACAAAAAATAAAATGTTGTTAGATTTCTTTAAAATCAAGGATTTGTAAAACGTTAAAGCGGCAAGTTTTCTTTTGATCTATTTTTTACGATCAAGTTTCAGTTAAAAGTTTTGCAGAAGTAAAAAAAGATACAAGCATTTAACATATGATCTCAGGATCATAGATAATATCTTTTTTCAAAAACATTTTGAGAGAAAGGATAACATTTTAAAAACAATATCAAAAATGTTCATAACATTTAGATCCAGCAACAACAACACAATGTGCAATAATCCTTGCACAAGAAGCAACCTTTAAAGATAAAAAATAAGCGAAAGATGATTAATGTGCCTAAAAATGACAACACAAAATAGCTTCCGTCAAAAAGTTGTCATTTGTCCAATTTTCTCTTTCTTCTATTTTCAATCATAAACAGGCCGAGGGAAAATAATATTATACTCTAAAAACGGGCGATAAGAAAAAGAAGCTTTCCACACATATGTATTATATTTGCCAGCCAAGAAAGAAGCAAGCCGCAAACTGACCGACCAGAGAAAATATGTATAATATTCATGTTTAACTCTCACTTTGTCATTTTTCATTAAACATTGTCTTTCACAAAAAAGAAAAAGAAAGAAAAAATGTTTAAAAAAGTGATAATCTTTTCGTTTGCATTTTGTAGAAAGAAAATGACGAATTTCAATCGTTTCATGTTTCGCCTATCATTAGCCGTGTAGTTACAAAAATGCTTAAACGATTATTAGCAGTAGTTGCAAAGAAGCAATACGTCGTATAGCTTCTGATGATGATTTCTGGTGATCATAAAAGTGTATATATAATCGAAGAAGACAATAATCAGAAGCAAGCAAGCAAATAGGCAAAAGCAGTGTTCAAAAACATTAAATAAAAAAACCTCTTGTTCTTCTTCGTGTTCATGAAAATAAAGAAATATTACAAAAGAAAATTTGACGGAAGAAAGCGAAAAAAAGAGAATGAACTAGTTTTTTGTATTTCAGAAGCAAGTTTGAAAAAGCTCTTTTGTGAAAAGCAGCCAGAAAGAAGAGAAAGAAGCAATTTACACCTTTAAACTTGAACCAATTAATCATTCTTTGATTTAACATTAAGGAAGCAGCAGCAAACAAGCAAGCAAATGAATAACAATAATAATCAAAATCAATAAATAAAAAGTGTATAAAAATGATACATAAAAATTTTACAACTAATAAAACAACTTTTTGGTCAAAAAGATGATGATGAAGAGGAGGGAAAAAAAGAAGAAGCTCAATAGCCACTTGTGTTACGAAAAAAAAGAAAGAAACGCCGCTACCACTTAACTAAAAACATACATAAAAAAACTTCTTCGTTTTTGTTCATTTTCAACAGTTTTGTTTTACTCGGTTTTATATCCATAAAAAAACGGATAGCAGCAGTTGTTTTTCTGCTTTTAAAGGTAATAATAGCCTCCGTTTAGCCTAAAAATGAAAAAAGAAGATTCTTATTGTGAGACTTTAGCATTACGGTAGATGAATGCAAAAATCAATTAACGAAAAAACATGTGAATATCCAAAAATTGATGGCAAATATTTGAAAACAAAACGTTTCTCATTGATGAAAAAAGCATGTTAAGACTTGAAAAAAGAGTCGCAAAAAAGGTAAACAAAACACAGTCCAGTTTTAGAGATGGTCAAAAAAGGAGGGCAGCAATGCCGAATTTTTTTTATTTTTAAACAAATAAAAAGGCACCCCTTAAAGGAGGTGATCTTGCCTACCGCCTTCGATCCGATACTTTTTTTACGGTCAACGATAAAAACAAATAACAATATTTTGAATGTGTGTGAAACGATGGTCATTTAATACAAAAAAAAGAGTAAGATAATTTCCGGTTTTTTTTATTATTAAAGTATAAAAGTTTACCAAAAAAATAGGCACAAAGAATGAGATGGACAAAGCTGGGATGAAAAATGTTAATAAAATGCAATAAATGATTATTAATGGGCCAGACATTTTTATTGCAAAAAACGTTAGTTAATGTTTCCAAAGCTTGGCAGTTAATGATAAAAAATAAATTTACTATTTTTAGGGACACCATAAAATCAAGTCTTTTTATTTATCAGCAAAAGAAGAAATGGGAGAATTGCTTATTATATTTTTCAGTAGAGGTGTTTATGGGGAAACAAAGTGAAACACGTTTAACAAGTTTGAACACCACTTTAAAAAGGAATTGGCATGAAGAAGCAGGGGTGAACCTTTAACATGAAAAAAGAATGTCAAAAGTGAAACATATATGATAAAAAAAGAGTAGCATTTTCAAAGATCTTAAGTTCTGATTAAAGAAAATAATGTGACTTTTAAAAAAAGAGAGTCTTTTTTGATTAAATCTATCAGTGAATCTTTTTAAGATGAAATATACCAAAATTAGCTAAATTTCAAAAATAATAAGTTAGTCAGTGATAGTGATAACTTGAAATAGAGTTTCAGTCCCCACTTTCTTTGACACCCAATTCAGAAATAATAAACATCAAAAAATAAAGTAATAAAAAAACTGACTCCTATTTTGGAGAGTAAACGGAAGGGTGAAGACACTTAAATAATCACTGTAAAAAAAGACATCAAAAGACAATTGCAGAAAAAAAGAAGAAGAAAATATCGATGCAAAAAATTAATGGAAGTGACAAAACAATTGATTCAACAACAATTTTACTTTTTTTAAACAATAAAAGGTAGAATTCCTTAACAAAGGCAAAGAAGAAAAGAAGGCAGCGAAAAGAAAAGGTGAACGCAGAAAAACATAATTCATAAACAAATAAATAATATATACTTTTTTTCCTTCCTTCCTTTTTTGTACAAAAGTTTTTCAATGAGGTAAAAAAATGTTTAAAATTTTTACGTACGTAAAAAAGTTTAGCGATAAAAAAAGAAGTATTAGGCCTTTAGGGGGGAAGCCGATGAATGTATAAACCGGCCCATTCATTTTTGCTTCGATAAAAAATAATATGGTAGAAGGCTTATGCGGACACGCATTGCGCGTTCCGATCATCACCTCCCAAAACAACATCACCATCAGCGATCACTCTTAACGCCATCATTCTTTTTTGGCCTGATCCTTTTCTTCTCTTCTCTTTTCCTCAAAAGAAGAAGAAAGAAAAGGGAAACAATAAACTTGGAAAAAAATATTTGTAAGAAGATTTAAACCAAAAGAAGCCATCAAAAAAGAGAGTTTCAAAAATCGGTTTTTTTTCAACAAATGAAACTGGCAGTTTATCGTTTCGTGTTTTTTGTTTGATGTCTTAAAAAAGGACACAACAAATTGAGGGGTGGCAATGATGGGGTAGAAAAAATTGAAGACAGCTTTCACACTTTTGAACCATTCATTCATTTGGAACATACAAGTCAAGCTTTTGTCAAGTTGCGCAATAAAAAAAGTTAAAACAAAAAAGTGAGTGATAAGTGGATGAATAAAAGGGGTAGGATATGCAAGAATGACGAAGCTTCTAGATACGCACGCAATTTCTGCAAAAAAAAAGTTAACTGTAGAGCTGCATAGTAAAGAGGTACAAGTACCTATAATAAAAGTGGTAAGCAATCAAAAAAGAAAAGAAATGAAACAAAATAAACGCAAAAAAGAAAAGCTCAATCAATTAATTTTCATGTGATAAATCCGTGTTAAATTTGAGAGAGAAAAAAACAACAAAAAATTGATGTCAACTTCATTCATTCATTTACCCCCTAAGGCTATAGAAGATATAAAGAGAAGCAGTTTAATGTTTTCTTTCTTTTCCTTCAATGAAAAGCATCGATCAACAGTCGTTTTTTTTTCATCACCCGTTTCGTGTTCAGTTTTGTTTTTTTTAATGTTGTTTTTAGTAGCTGCAATTCATTTTTTTCTTTGAAGAAATTGGGAGAGATTAACAAGCTCCCCCTCAATGTTGTAGATGTCTCTTTTTTTGGATTTCAAGAATAAAACGGAATTTTTGTTTAAAGGAAAGAAACAATCAAGCAAAATTTAATTTTTTTATGAAAAAAAATTCCCGAAAAAAATATGTGTATATTTCTCCGTCATCATCGCGGGAATCGTCGACCTCGAAAAAGAATGAAGAAACCGCAACGAAATAAGATGGTGGAAGACGACAAATTAAGCAAAAATCGCTGCTCCAATTTAGGACATGGTAAAAAATTTGATTGGAATTTAAGTTTTTGATTGAAGGAAACAAAGGTAGACAATTTAGGTGGGTGATGGAAATTGGGGACAAAAGTTGGAAAAATGAATGAACTTTTTAAAGGGTCAAAAATGATATGGTTGTCAAAGGTCTGAAGATAAAGGGGGAATTCTTATTTCATGAGATGGAAGCTTTACTTTACAGGGTTACTAATATTCATTCTTCAAAACTTTGACAAGAACATAATATAAGAAAACTCAAATTCAAAGCGTCAAAAAAGCACCAAATCAGGATTCATGCTTTAAGAAACCCTTATTAAATGATTCATCAAAAGGCTTTTTCTAGCATTTGCTCAAAGAAAAAAAACCAAAATTAGTTCAAATTTGATACTGAAAAAAAAATAAGTTGCAAAAAAAAGACGATTAAAATTAGTTGCAATTATTGCTTTAAAATATATAAAAATTCTTAATGGTAAATTTAATTTTCTTACACGCCAATCTCATTGTCTAATATTGTTTTTTTTGTAATTTCAAGGTCAATTCTCGGAAGAAAAAGAAGTTTCACGTTTTTAAAATAAAAAAGGAGCATCAGCGATCCCCCGATCGGATGTCACAAAAAAAAGAAAAGAAACGGATGATCAAAAAAGACGACGACAGTAGTTGTATTAATGCAGTAAGGATTTTCTTTTATGTTACTGCTATAATTTCGATTAAAACCAATCCACGCTAAAAACAAACGTTTCTCAAAAAAAGAAGTCAAAAAAACGTCGAACCAAAAAAAAGAATTTTAATGAAATAATTTAAAGTTTTAAAAAGGAGAAAAAACGATTCATAAATTTAAAGCATAAAATCCGGAAAGTATAGCCACAAAAAAGAAGAATGAAAAAATAGATTAAATATAATTATTAAAAGTTGAATGAGTTTCAAAATTTTTTAAAGGATAAAACTTTTAACTTCAAACAAAAAAGTGGAATAATATTTTAAAAATAAGGATATATGGAATCCAGAAACATATAATGCCCTATTTTAGGCCACATTACAGTATCCAACAACTTTAAATTTCATTCACGTAAGCCACTAACACTTCAAAAGGTCATGATTCCCAAACAACCAAAATTAACTAACAAAATCCTCCATTCAAAACCAAAAAATTTACAAGTGATGATCGCTTTTTTTAAACTTGTTCAACACCGATAACAACAAACGCAATACCATTGAGAGATAATCCAATTGAGAATTACAAAAAAAAGAACTAAATGATCCAACAAGCAAATAACAACAAAAAGAATTAAGTCGTTTTTTTCTAAATCTGCTCAATCGCGTTTTGTTGCGTGTTCAAATCCTTCAAAAAAGATTTTGTGAAACACGCGTTAAACGCAAATTTGTTCCTCGATTACTTTTTTTTCTTTTGTGCAAAAATGACCAACGCCTTCTCTTGAAATTTTTGTTATTCTTTGATGAGGATAGTGATGATGAAGATGGTTGTAGTTGTCAAGTGTGTGTAAAAATTGGGTATGCTTCAAATACAAAAAAGGTCGGCGCCAGATAAAAAAAAAGTAGTAGTAAAAAAAAAGAAGTAAGAGGTATTTTTGGGAAAAAAAGTGGGAAAACAGTTACAATTCGAGATTACAAATTTTTAGCGTTCGCTTTTTTTAGTAACGTTCGTTTTGAATTTTTTAAGCCTGCAAGAGATTAAGATCAAAAAAGTCAAATGCAAATATAAAAAAGTGTTAAAACAAAAGTTTACTGTAAACATAGAGGGTTACAAAGCTGTTGATATAAACAGTGAAATTCACTATTTTTGCAAATAATTAACATTTTGTTCAGACATTTCACAAAAAAAACACCCAAGAGTGGAACGAGCAAAAGTTAATGAATGGTGCAACCCCCTACAGCAGCATCATCAGCGGAGAGCAGCCTTTTGTGTTTTTTCACAAACAATCAACACTATGTTCTCATCAGCATCATCATCGTCTCCTTCTTGGGTCTTTTTTTCTTACAATTGTTAGGTAAAAACAAAAGAGAAAAAGCATTGAAGCTGCAGCAGCCATAGAAAGAAGTAAGCACGATTGAGAAGAAACATGACGATTCATCATAACTTTTATTTATAAAAAAATAAAGTATTATTGCGTTGATGGAGGAATAAAAAGTTATTATTGAGGACGACCTTCATGGACTTTTTCGCCGCGTACGATCCCCACTTTTAAAAAGTAAAGGAATCAAAATTCTGAAAGAGAAAGAAAAGGAAACAATGCTTTGCCCTTTTTTGATACAACTACCAAAAATATTTTCATCTAAAAAATCAAAATAATAATATTGTAAAAATAAATAATAAATATATCGGCAAAAGTACAAAAGTTAGAAGAATAAAAAAAAGAAAAGGTAGAAAATTATAGGGGGGATAAAATTCACTGAAGAAAGTAAGAACCGGAAACTTTTTTTGATTGAAAGAAAACGGACATCTTTCCATGTTTGAACAAATGTAAATCTCTCTCTTTCTCCTCCGTTTCAAGTGAACTGAAAAAGGTAGCAGTTGAAGTACATATATTTCTTTTTAACCCCTTAGGCATTTTAATGAAAACTGAAAAAATATGTTTTAAAAAAAGGTTATATTTGACCTCAATGAATTTCTATAGTATAAAATTGAGTGAGTGAGTGACAAAATGAATTGAAAAGTATCTTCAGTACTCAAAAAGCTGTTACAAAAGTACAACACTGTTGAAGAACGAAAAAACTCGGAGGAAATTGAAAGTTTTGAAAAATGCGTCAAAAAGAATAGTGTAAAGAAAATCCCAGCTTAAAATAAAGAAAAAGAAAGCGTTTAAAGCAAAAATGTAAGAAACAAAAAAAGCCACCCAAGAGAGTAAAGTTAAAGTGTGAAAGAAATAAATAAAAGTTGATGATAAATGTCTAAGAATAAAAAAACCTGCTGAAAATTCTTGGGTGTTGTTGGGTTCTTTCTTTTCTGCAGCAGCTACTGTTGCCACCCTCCAATGTTGGGCTTTATTTGGGAAAATGAACTTTGCTATTTTCATTCCAAAATAAAATTACTTTTAAAAACAAAAGCAAAAGTTTAATTGAAAAAATAAATATAAATTTTTAATGAAAAAAGTGTTTAAAAATGTTACTTTCCAGTTTTCTATCGCCCACACACACACCCAAAAAGGATTCTAAAAGTTTTTCATCAAAAGAAGCTACTATAATATATTATTAAAAACAAAGAATATGATAAAAAAAAATATCTTTGATAAAAATTCAGAATATTAAGTTTCACCGAAAAATTCACAAAAAAACGCCATAAAGCTTCTGAAACTTCATCGATCATTTGAACCCCCCTTCTTTTTTCAGTTTTAAAAAAAACATGGATGCCTCAGGCGATGATAGATATCAAACAACTGCATCCGTCATCCTTTTTTTTCTTATCATTCGCTGCTGGCTGATAAGCCATAATCAAAAAGATCGAAAGGGATCAAAACTTTTTGGGGGGGGGGGGGGGGGGGTAAAGAAGAAGACGGTGATGATAATTTTGATGCGCAAAAGCGAAGACAAAAAAAAAGATGTCAACATTTCTTTTATTGCTGTTGTTAATCGCTCTCAATAAATTAATTTACGACAACAAATTTCTGCTCCTTCTAAAAAATTTACTACATTTGTTAAGAAAAAAGATGTTTCAACGATTTAAAACCGGAACACAAAATAGGCGCATCAGGAACTGAATTTTCATGGTACGTTCATGGTCGGATTTTGAAAATAAAACGTTCAGTAATAGGTGGTAAAAGTCATGACACCAGCTATAAACCAAATCTTCAACGTTTTAAGTTATCCAAAACAGATTCGTAATATCCAAATAAGCTAAACTGATTTATTTTCTCACCAATATTTTGTTATTTTTATATGTTGCTTTTGTTTTTATAAAACTTTTGGAAGTAATACAACTTTTTTATAGTCCTTTTGTAATTAAAGGCACAGCACACTTCTCATTTCCGATCAAGACGTTTACACACAACTTTTTGATTAAATTTTAAAACCTTAAAATACCACCTCAGAATTTCCAGAGATGCGCAACAGCCAAAAAAACTCCAACAAAGCCATAACAACTTTTTTATCCATTCTTTCTTTCTGCGGCTTAGGTTTTTTGCAAGGATAAAAAATCAAATAAAAATAAAGAAATAATAAAAAACCAGAATGAGCAAAGCAGAAGAAGATAGATGCAATTCGGCAATCCTGCTGTTGTTGTTGCTGGCTGCAAATATTCTGCAAAGCCGTTCAAAGTCAATTCAATTCAAACTCAAAGGCAAAAAAAACTGACAATGAACCGGATGAGGAAAAAATTGCATCGGAAGAAGAAAGAAAGAAGAGGAGAGAAGCAATGCCTATCATTATCCCATTCATCTCCAATTCAATCCTACCAATTCAAAACCCATAAACTTTTTTTCAGTCGTTTTTTTTTAACGGAAGCAAAAAAACACGTGCCAAAAATAAAAAGGCACAAAAAATCCCATTGACTTTTTGATAATGGGACATTTCTTTTTTAAAATCTTTAAAATAAAAGCAGCTGTATCAAATCATATACACATCGAACACAGCTGAAACAAATCTATTTCTAATAAAAAAAAATAATGTTTGATAGCAGAAATAAATAAATGTTTTTCTAATTTTTTATACATATTATGGGAAAAAATAAGAAAGTTTAGTCTGAAACGATGCCTTTGAGGATTGTCGTCGTCGTTGAATCATTCACGAAACAAAAAGAAACACACTGTTTTTAACATTTTTTCTAAACAATAAAAGAAGCAAGAAAAATACCAGAGAAAGAACTTTGGTGTAACATTTTTGTGAATGTCTTTTTTCTGTGGTCAGCAGAAACTTTGGTTTTGCAACAAACAAAAGTTGTTTTATTTGCCAAAAAGAAAAATTAAAAATGTTAGTACAATTCGATAACACTGTTAAAGAAAATGTTGTAATATTTCGGTTTTAATTTTAACTGTTACATTAATAAATATTGTTTTTTTCCAGTGTAAATAATAGCAGTTCACTGCTAATTTCAAACAATCAAAGAAGTTTCATATCTATCAAATCTGTTCAACTCTTAAAATTCAGAATATTGTAAACTTAAAGCTTATTCTTTGCGAATATGCGGACAACTGGTGAAAATAGATTATTTTTTTGAAGTATTAGATCTTTTGTTTAACAAAACTCTTTTTCCATTTTAAGACCAAAATAATTTTTATCTGAAAAATACAATTATTTGAATACAATTCAGTACTTTAAATTTATTAGATTATCTTTACATTTCTTAAATCTTTGGTACTCACATCATTTCAAAAATGTTATTGCTTTAGCAAGTTTTCTTTAAATTAATATGTTATTATGTTATTATTTAAACTTTTAAAGAATGTTAAAGTAGTTTTCACAATAAAACAAAAAAGTTTTATTCATGCCGTTATTTTGTAACGGAAAAAAGCTAATATTTTTAAAGTTGTTAATTGATGTAAATAATTTATAATAGTAATAAGGTGTTTACATTATATAGTGCTTTTAATGCTTTATATGTAGTTACTGTGTGGTTACCTTGTATTATAAACACGTTTTAAAATTCAAAATAAAAGAATAACAAAAAAAACTTAGTTAAGTATTTTTATTATTAAAGTTGAATAAATTTAAAATAAAAATGTTTCACTTTATTTTTAAATGGTTCTGTATTTGAAAAACTGATTACGGCCCAATAATATGGGGGTGGTATTTATTCATTATTCTGATTTAAAGCTATTCGGATTTTATTTATTTAAATAAATAAATATTTATAAAAGAAAACAAATAAATAATATATTAGCTTTTTTTACTAATTTTTCTTAAACATTTTTTAAGATTTGGTCGTTTCAAAATGGAAACTTGTATATGTACTTTGATATTTTAGCTATAAAATGCGCTCACTAATTTGCAAAATTGTTTTAAAAAATGTCTCTTTTCAATTAACAGTTAGTCATTTTGTTTACTCGCATGCTCTCAATATATGGGCTCTATCGTGGTTATCAAAGACAAAAAGTAAACAAAACTGATAAATTTTACCGAAAAACAAGCAAAAAAACTTTATTTTTGAGCATCTCAAAAACAATCAGCAGCCATCCATTTAGCTCGATAACATCACAATTAAAGAGACTTTTTTGCTTTATTGGTAACATATTTGTACCTGAATAAAAGCTAGGTAAAAGTACTTTTGCAAAAGTACTTTTACCCAAAATTTACCTCTAAAAATGACTTAATTGTATTTATAGAAAATAATTGAATTGTTATCCGTATACTGTAATTATTTTTGGTAAAAAGCTATTACTAAGCTTTTACGCAATTTTGTTAAGCATTAAAGTCTTAAGCCTTCTTCTTACTTAATTTCAACAAACAACACATTAAAGTACAAATTTATTATTCGTAAAAATTTCAAAAGCTACGTATTTTTCTGTGTTTTTGAAAAGAGATGCTGTTGTTGTCAGAATTGGTTGAAATTTAAAGTTTGAAACTTTTTCTTTAAGTAACACGAAAAACCCTTGAAGCTGATTTTTGTTCCCTTTTTTCCTCCCAACCAACCCACAACATTTTTCCGGGACTATTCATCCCTCTTTTTTTATTTACTCAAATAAAAAGAGACTCTACTTTTTTTGTTTAAGGGAAAACAGCTTCACTCTTATAAAGACACCACACATTTTTTTGCGCAATCTCGAATCATTTCCTTCCATCTTATTTTTTCCCCTCAAAAGTGAAAGCAAGTCAAACATTTTTTTTTCAAAGTTTGTGACTTGAAAAGTTTTATTTCTTCGAGATTTCTGTTTTTGATTCTTTGAGTTTTGTTTTACCGTGTTTTTAAGCCTTTTTTCCGCGTTTAACGTCAATGAAGGAAGAAGCTTCAAATTGTCTAAAAAAGAATAAGGTGAAATAATAAAAATGAAGACCTCCATCGCAACATTCACCCCCTCCGGCAATAAAAAAAGGCAAAGAAAAATGTTAAATTTAAAACTCATCAACATCAATTTTTTCTGCTTCCCTGCATGCTTTTTTTGATCACACGTTTTTTCTAAATTTTTATTTCACCCTTTTTTTCTGTTTTTCAGGCAATAAAATTATGAGTCATATTAATTTTTTGTTTCTATTTTTTTCAACAAGTTGGAATTTTTGTTTTTTGATAACGTGCATTTTTTGTGGATTTAAAAAAAAAGGGTCAAACAATGCAAAGCAAGGCGAACGGTGATGTCATTTGGCTTTGACTTTAACTCTCTCACTTGCATGAATGTATGTATTTTAAACATGCATATTTTAATGGCGTCAAATATTTGATTTACAGGTGGTGTTTTTTGTGATGAAAGAAAATAGGGATGAGTCAAAAAAAGAAATTTGATATTTTTCAAAATACACTGCTTACAGTTTTTAAGCGACCGTAAATCTTCACGTAGCTGCTTCTCATAGATTTCGTTTGACGGAAATCCTAAGTTTTTTTGGAAACAATAACAACACAGTAATCTAAAAGAAATCTATTTATGGGGATTTGTTTTTGTCACAAGAATTTTTTCTGAATGTTGACCTTTTTTGAAGAAACAAAATTTGATACTTTTTATCATGCGAGTTCCTTATTCAATTTTCTTCTATGCCATGCCAATTCCGGCTAGAAAACCAAAACGAAACGGAAATCGAAACCTAAAATGAATTTAGTTTTAACTCTATTTTTTTTATTATTTTTTACCTCCACATGCATTTTCCTTTCTACCTTTTTTTTCTTTCTGCTTCCAAAAAAAATGCTTATGCTTAACAACAGCAGCAACAGACTATATAAAAAAAGAGTATTTTTCTCCTCTTGAAAAAAAAGAAAGAAACCTTAAAAAAGAGCTTTCTTCTGTATTGATTGTGACGTGAAGTCACAAATAAATACATATAACTCACCTTCCGTCCTCCCAGCTTTTTTCATCTCTTTTGTTTACTTTTACCATGTCAACTGCTGCTGCACAACTTTATACTTTATATTTTTATGTCCGTTGATGAAATATCCATCTATCCATTTTTTTCTTCGTTTTTTCATTCTTTATTTTCACTGTAACAAAAAACAGCATTCTTCAGCTTACACTTCGTCATCAAACTACTAACGACATTCAACATAATTTTAAACAGAAGCAGAAATGGTTGAATTTGGTGATTTAATTACATTTATTTTTACACAAATAAAAAGTTTACTCCTCCCTGGATCTATTAGAGCAAATTGTACCAGAGTTGATTCAGATTCCAATGATCCTGCTGCATTTGATCACGATCAACCAACTGCAAAATATTTTTTAACTCGTAAGTTTTTTATTTTAACTACGGTAATTTTCGTTGCGAGACATTTGTTACAGTAGATTCGACTTTTTATCTTACTGTAATTTCATTACTAAAGTATCGTCTTTTGAGAATTATTTTTTTATATAAGCGTTTATTAATCCAGTAATTTCAATTGCCAATAAAAAAGTTTTATCTGTAGATTACAAATAACTAATAAAATATTGTTTTTAGATTTATCTGCAACACAATTAGCTTTATTATGTCTTGGAACATTGGCAACTTTTTCATTGATTGGTATTGGAATTATACAAACAAGATACATTTATACGTATGTGAGTGAAAGAAAGAAAAGAAAGTTATTGCTGATTTTGGCATTCTTATTTCCATCTTCTGCTGCACTATGTTTGACGGGAATGTTTATGCCCCGAGCTTCAACAATTAATACTTCACTTGGATTATTTGTATTTCTATTTGCAATTTCTGCATTGGTACGACTTTGTCGAGTCTTGAATGGTGGATGGGATCAACTAAGTGAAGATATGGAACAAAGAGGTCACAGAATATCACTTATGAATCCGCCATTTTGTTGTATTCTTTGGTGCCTTCCAACTTTAGCTCCAACTGCTGAAAATTTAAGATTCTTGGAATTGGCTGTCTCTCAAGCTCCGGCAGTTAAAGCATTGGTTTTGGTAACGGAAATTGTTGCAATTGCGGAATATCGGGAATTTTCATCTGCTTGGCTTCAACTTTGTGATACTATTTCACTGGCTTCATTGCTAGCACTGGTTTTTAGTTTTCATGCTTTATCTCGTGCATCTGGAGTAAGTTTTTTTATATTTTTTAAGTAATTGTGCAACATTTTTAATTATTGTCTTTCAGCCAACTCTTTCAAAATATTCTTATTCAACACTATTTCGACTTGTCGATTTTGGGCTATTATTCTTTTCTGCACAAGAACCCTTAATTTTTGAAAATATTTTTGTTCGATTTGGTGCAATTGGGTGTACAGCAACTTTAAATCCACATGATCAAGCTCGATGTAAGTTTTATTTTACCTCATCCATTTTATAATTCTCTATTTTTTAGTTATTTGTAATTTTGTAATTATTCTTCAATTACTTTTATTATCAATTTTGGCATGCATTTATTTACGTCCATCACGTTCTGCACTGTATGTTTTACCCTGTTTATTACAGTAAAGGTTTTCTACATAACTATTTTTTTAGTTTTGATAATCATCCTCGTGGATATCTTTCATGTGCTTCTATTCCTGTAGTCAGTGGTGAAAGTGATGTCTCATCTGATTCTAGTCAATCTGCTCTTATGATCCCATAATTCTCGCTTCTTTTCTCTTTTGCTTTACAGTAAATACTGGTATATGTATATCTTCTTCTTAACTATATTTTCACTTATCCCAATGATTTATTTTGATTGATAAATTGACTGATTGTTACTGATATTAGTTTTATATGTTAAATTTTTTTATAACAAACGGGAAACCTCATATTTTGTGTGCAAACATTTTTTATGCAAGAAAAAAAATAAAACAAAATATATTTTTATTAAAAATTTATTATGAACAACCGTATAAAGATATATTATTAATTATTAATTTACACATACAATATATGTTATTAATAATAATTATTTCTCAATCTTGTTCCAGTTAATGATGAAGTACCACTTACACCATCTGCATAATAATCTGTAAAATCTGGGCCAGCAAGAGTTCTCTGGGTACATGAAACAGAAGTAAATGCAACCAAAGTACCCGCTGTATTTCGGACTTGATACCCTGCTGTTGTACAATAAATTGTTACACTTGTTCGTGTAACACCTGTTGAAGCCGCAACTACAGTTGTACCAGATAAAAACTGTAGAATAACTTGATCAACGGACATTCCACGGGCAGCTGAACATACAATTTCAGCAGTTAATGGGCATTCACCTCTTTGAATTCTTCTAAGTACTGCACATTCATCGAGTGCCGCACCAGGGGTTCCAGGTGGAGCTGTATCTCTTGGGGGATTTCCAGTAGAAAGAGGTGGACAGCATACTGTAAATAAATAAATTTTAAAATTGTTTAAAATCCTACAGTAAAACACTATCTTGTCAAAAAGTTAAAATACAGTAATAACTTACGTTGAGTTGTTGTAGTTACTCGAGCCGTTGTTGCAGCACAGCTTTGTCCATATTTAACACTATTTACAAGTAATAGCAATGTTAACAAAGCTGACATTCTTCTTTTTTCGGTAAAGATTTAAAGAAGAAAAAGAGAAAGTGAATAAACGACTTCAATCCAGAAAGAAAATGGATTGAAGCTGTTTTATCGGATATGAAACAAAAAAAAAGAAGAAGATTTCTCTTTCTATCAAAATCAGTTAAGTTTCATTTTCATTGCCCCCAATTTTATATTATCACTTTTTAATTCCCATTTGTTTTATCCTTCTCTGATATATAATCTTTTTTTATTAATCAGGAAGATTCAATTAGGTCAAAAAATTTATAAAGGTATTGAAAAGTGAAGATGCTGCAAATTCTTTTATGATTCTGGATTCATCCGATCAGTTTTCACTTTTTGCTTTAGGCGATAAATAAAATTAATCGGTTAAAAAAAGAAAACAATTTACAAATTGTCCGATTGAATTAGCTTTAAAAATTTCTTTATTAGTATTTTTTGTTAACCATTATAAAATACATAGTTCAACACAATTTAATTAAACCTGAGATTATAGTATATTAAAATAATTTTTCCATTTTTTTAAAAAAGATGGCCAATAAAACAAAGAGATAGTAATAAGTCTCTTGAAAATCATATGATATGAAATTTATATTGAAAGGCATATTAAATATTTGGTAAAAAATAATAATTTTTTAATTAACAATTAAACACTTAAAAGACTATATTATTCATAAAAATACAACTGCGAAATATCTAACTGTAGCTTTTCAACTTGACTTAAAACACGATATTCAAATTCATTTTTAGCCATTTGACCCAAAAATGAAAAATTACAGAATTCACAATTCCCTGCCACTTCCAGTTTAGATAAATTTGGTTCAATTTTTTCATTGGTTTTTGGAATTTCTTTTAATTCTTCTGGAATTAGCTCCGTTTTCTTAACCTTCTTTACAGTGAATCCAAAAACTTTTGTAAAATTCTTTTGCGGGATTACGGTAGCTTTTTCAGCATCTTGTAGATTCTCTTTTTCTGATTTTTCTGTTTCAATTTTTCGAATATTTACTTGTCGTTGATTTACAGCTAGTGCAGAGATCAGGCTATCAACATTGGCAATCTTGCATGAACTAATTCGAAAGCAATCAACGTGATGTCGAGCTAATGGCACAATTGGATTTGCATGGATATACCAATCCCTACAAATTTATCTTTTATGTTTCACCATGCTGTAATCCGGTGCTTACCGAAATCCAATATGATCATATGATATTTTTCTTTCTTCACATATTTCTGAAACTTCATCCAATTTCAAGGGGGTATGATCCAATTCAATACAGATTATTTTTAAGCTTTTTAAATGAATTTCATTCAAGCATGTGATTTGTTGAATTACCTATAACAAAAAGATATAACAATGGAGAGAAAGGAAGAAGAAAATGTAAGGTATTTTTGTTTGTGTTTAAATAAAAAAGAAAGAAAAGTGCAAAGTTTCAAGTGGATGTTTACAACAAAAAGAAAAAAGAGTAACCTTGTTTGCAACAGTTGCTTGAAGCTCAACAGAAACTGTTAATCCAGGTGTGCGATCCTTGAGCAATCTTAACAATTCTGCTGCATTTGTTACAATAGGTCCCATTAAATGAATTTGCAATGTTACATGTTTTAAATCCTAAAAATGCTTTAATAAATAAAGTCACAATTTTGGGTAGAAACTACAGTACAACCAAAACACAAAATACTCAAATTCCCTGTACTGTATCTAAATATGTAAGAAAAACTAACAAGAAAAAGCATTTCTTCAATTGCAGTAAACTCTTTTAAAAGTTCATCGGACATGGCTAGCATTACAATCCATAGATCATCACAACCCGTAAAAAACTTCTTTCTTTGATCCTTTTTTAGCTTTAATTTTCCAACGTTTGCCAAAAATGTTACATCACACGTTAATCTCTTCAACCAACCATGATGCCGTCTCATAACCTGAAAATACATTATATTACAGTAACCATTAAGCGAATGTACAATACCCCAGATAGGAAGTCATCTGAGTTAAAGGGACATGATATTGTTAATCGTTCCAATGCAACATTTAACGCTGCTTCAATATGATAATATCCCATCTGTTCAACGACAAGTTCCTTAATAATAATAATATGTAATTTTTGTACATTTGATGAAACAAATGAAAACAACCTTGCATTCCTTTCGAAATTTTCCGTGAATAAGATTTTGCCATCGCCGACATACAACTTCTATCAAACATAATTCCTTGTATGATAAATGTTTAAAAATTTTTAACAATACAACATCTGGCAAACTTGGAATTATCCGACGATTTCCAAATTGCATTACTGAAACCTTAAAAAATAAATAAACGATAAACTAGCTCGTAAAAAAAGAAAACAACTTAAAAAATCTTTCAAATAAAAGCATATCGATAGCTTTTTCCTCAACAAACGACAAAAGCCAGACTTCCTTGTCTCTCACCTTCTTGAAAGAAAGCGATCTATGCAAAAAATTAATTGTACAAAAAAACTAGGTAAGCTATTTTTCTTTCTTTCCTGCTTTTACTTATCTCTCTTGGATGCAGCCGATTTATCACAAACTTGAGTTAGTTCCAATGCAAAGCTTTTGAAAGTCCGCCTTCATTTCGTTTGTCACCCTAACAAATTTTTAACTATGTCAACTCTTACTACCCACGACGACATACTTTTTCAACTAAAAAGTAATGTTGGAAAAAAAAACAACTTTACGTCATCCACATGATTTATAGATAAATTATTGTTAAAATAAACTATAAAAAATGACCAACAAAGATTTATAATTAAAAAGCAACAAGAGCAAAAAATAAAAAAAAATCAAAACGTTTTTGGCAAAAACCAAAAGATGGTTTTGAAAGATGTGGCAAAACCCAATAGAAATCAGTAGTTAATCCTTGTTTGGCATATTTTTGAATCCTAAAAATATTAGTTTAATAAAAATAAGTAAAATTATAAATTAAGAGGCTTACCGAGGATAGCTTCTTCACCGCAAGCAGCAACAACAGTAACGAGGATACCATTTTCATCTTTATCAACAGCAGTTTTAATTTGATCACCAAGTTCACCTTCAGGAAGACGAAGATCATCTTTTGTGTCACAAGTTTCCAAATCCATAAGAGATAAGAAGCCATCATCATTGATTGAGAGGACCTACAAATAATAAATTAATTCATAAATAAATTATCAAAATGAATAAATCAACTAACTTGAAATTCTTTACGCTTGACAATAGGAACATCCATGTTATGAGTTGATGGACAAATATCTTCTAATTTCTTGCCAGTAAAGATATCAATAGCAACCATATGAACTTTAGCATGACCATGCTTGCCGGTTTTGGAGGTGGACATTTCAACAACTTTGCATGGACGACCCTTAATCATAACGAATTCATTCTTTCTAATAGCAGAGCCTAAAAGGGGAAAATATAATATATAATAATGTATAACAAATAAGTCTTACATTGTTTGGGGTAAGTTGCAGCAGCACCGCTGTCACCGGTGTGAAAGTCGTGATCATGTTCAGTATCAGACATGGTTACAGAAATACAACAAACTACCTGAAAAATATGCACATTATTAAAAAAAAATATTTCATCAATACATTGGTTAAAATTTTGGAAGAATAAAATAGAACGTTGGAAGAAAGACGTTCCGCGCAAAAAAAAATCACTTCTAAAAAAAGTAAAAAAGGATTAAAGTATTAAAAAGTAGCTCTTTGAGAAGCTGCAGACCTCTTTAAATACTCAAAATACGCAAAATGATAACATCTTTGGCAATAAAAAGATATCGTAAGGTAAGAAAAAAAGAATTAAAGAAATATTTTAACAAAAATAAAAAAAGAGGAGCAAAAAAGGCGCACAAAATTGGTTGTGTGGTAGGCATAAAACAAATTTGAAACGAAAAGACTGCATATCAATTGGCGCCAATTTAAAAATTGTAACCAATGCTAAACTTTTTTTTTGAAAGAACGTGTTTTTGGGGTCGTTCGTTTGATTGAGTCAGACAAAAAAAAAAGAAACTGTCTCTATTTCTTTTTTCATTGCTCAACTTGAATAAAACATTTTGCAATGAAAAAAAGAAACGATACCATTTTTTGATGCATTACCGTGTTTTACTATAGATATTCCAATCTTATGCAATAATCTATTGTATAAACTTTTTTTAGAAATGACAAGAAGCAAATCTCGAGCAAGAGCCGTTAAACCAATGAATAATTTAGCAAATAATAGTGTTACATCTTTATATGCAAAGCGGGCAAGAATTGAAAACGGAAATGATTCTGCAGAAAAAAATTCAACTCCGACATCTTCAGTCAATAATGAAACTGCAAAAACTCCCGCAATTAAATCCAAGCCTAAAGCAAGAGGATTCGGTGATGCAAATAAAGTTATATTAGAATTAAATGCATCTATTCCTAAAATTAATTTTAGAGATTTTGGTGGTTGTGAAGATCAACTTTTGGTTTGTTTAATGCCTTTATAAAATTGTTGTTTAACAACTTTTATAGGAAGCTTGTCGTTTATCAGTACATTTAAAGCATCCAGAATTATATGAACAGCTTAAAATTCAACCACCTAAAGGCTTTCTTGTACACGGGCCTCCAGGATGTGGAAAAACAATGTTTGCTGAAGTATTGGCGGGAGAACTTGGAATTACACTTTTAAAAGTATCTGCAACAGAATTAATTGCTGGAATTTCTGGTGAAACAGAAGAAAAGATTAGAAATTTATTTAAAAAAGCAGCTGAACATGCTCCATGTATTTTATTGCTTGATGAAATAGATACCCTCGCTTCAAAAAGGGAATCAGCACAACGTGAAATGGAAAGAAGAATTGTAACACAACTTTTAACATCTTTAGATGGTATGTATAAATATATGAATTCAAAAATTTTTCACGATATATAATTTATAGAATTAAATAAATTTCCTGAACGTACTAAAGAACAAAAAGAAGAAAATGAAATTGAAGTAATTGATAAAGAAACAGAAGAGCCAACATCACGTTTAGCTCGATACGTGCTTGTTGTTGGAACTACCAATCGTCCAGATACTTTAGATGCTGCAATTCGAAGAGCTGGAAGATTTGATCACGAAATTGGTTTAGGTATTCCCGATGAAAAGGCAAGAGAAAAGATTTTACAAATCCTTTGCAAGTTTGTTATTTACTCTATTTTATTAAATTTAAGGTTGCTGTATTTGTAGAGATATGAACATTGATCCATCGTTGACTTTAAAAAATATTGCAAGACTTACACCGGGTTATGTTGGAGCAGATATTCAAGCCCTTATTCGTGAAGCATCTATGGCTGCTGTACATCGAATTTTTAACAACGTTGTTGAAACAATTGATGAAAATTCAATGGAACAAGATGGAAAAATTCCAACAACAGAACTTGATAAAAGTATGCTTTTTGTTTAGATTTCATTGGTTACTGTATTATTTTATAGCTCTTGCATTATTAAAATCTGAAGCAAGAATTGAAGCCAAAACAACTGAAGATATGTTTGTGACTACAAATGATTTTAATAAAGCTCTTGATATTGTTGTACCATCTGCGACTCGTGAAGGCTTTGCTACAGTACCTAATGTTACATGGTTGGTTTATTTAATAAGCATATTTAAAAATACATCTTATGTTTTAGGGATGAAATTGGAGCTTTAAATGAAGTGAGAGCTGAACTTGAATGGTCTATTTTGGTATGCATTTATAAAATGTTACTATTAAAAATATATTGCTTTTTTTAGTTTCCTATTAAACGTCCAGAAGATTTTGAACTTCTTGCAGTATCTACCAAGCCCCAAGGCATTTTATTATGTGGTCCACCAGGTTGCGGTAAAACTTTATTAGCCAAAGCAATTGCAAATGAAACTGGGATGAATTTCATTAGCGTGAAAGGTCCTGAATTGTTAAGTATGGTATGTCTTTAATTTGAATACATTTATAAAATGCTGTTTCTTATTTTTTTACAGTATGTTGGTGAAAGTGAAAAAGCTGTTCGAACTGTATTTCAACGTGCTCGTGATTCATCGCCTTGTGTTATCTTTTTTGATGAAATTGATGCACTTTGTTCAAAACGATCTTCAAATGAGGTATGCATAATACATTTTACTGATAATGAACAATTTCAAGGTTTATCTTTATTTTTAGAATTCTGTTGGTGCAAGAGTTGTGAATCAACTTTTAACTGAAATGGATGGTGTTGAAAGTAGGAAACAAGTTTTTATGATTGGTGCAACAAATCGCCCGGATATTGTTGATCCTGCAATTCTTCGACCTGGTCGCTTAGATAAAATTCTCTTCGTTGATTTTCCCAGTTCAACTGATCGTGCTGATATTCTTCGAAAAACAACAAAACAAGGAACAAAACCAAAAGTATCAGAAGATGTTGATTTTGATAAACTTGCTGCTCATGAAGCTTTGGATTATTTTAGTGGAGCTGATTTAGCAGCCCTAGTTCATGAGGTAATAACATTTATTCTTGATTTAAAAAACAGAGAGATTACCTTATGTTTTATGTTTCAGGCTTCAATTTGTGCACTTAAAGATCGTCTGATGAAGAATGATGCTACAATTGATAAGATATCAGAAATTCATTTTACTCAAGCAATGGCCAAAGTGAGAGCATCTGTATCAGAAATGGATAGAAAGAAATATCAAAATTTAAAAGATTTATATAAAAAACGAGCTCTTTCATAGAAAATATTTGTTATATAATTACTTTTTTGAACTGTTAATATTTTGTTGAATTTTAATAAAGATGCTAGTTACAAATATTTTTGTCAGCTCGACAATCTGAAAATTATATGGTCTTTTTTTACGAGCCAATGCAACAGCATAAGTTCTTACCAGCATTTTCAGCAGCCATAAATAATTTGCCATTTTGGCACATACATAGCTGATACTGTGGATTACCTCTTCCATGACTTCTTTCTAATCCATTAATAAAAATATTATTTCCATTAAAATGTATTTCTCCTTGTTTTGTGTTAAAGTTAATATCCAAAAGTGTGTTAAGTGAGAATTCTCCTGCATTACTCAATAGCTCAATATCTTGTCCAGCATTTATTTTAACACTTCGAGTTGGAGATTCCAATGATAAATTATTATCGATTTCTGGCCTCAAAAGTGCTGTTTGAATTGCACCTTCAAAAACTGAACCTCCATCATCTTAAATAATATGCTGTAATATTAAAATTAAAGTTACAGTAACCCTTACCAAGAATTCTTAAACTATCCAATTTTAGGCCAACTTCATTTGAATCAGCAAAAAATAACATTTTATTATTTCTATCAAAAATTTCAAATCTATCACACGAAGCACTAACTTTTCCATTTCTAAAAGAAGTTTTTATACCGTAGTACAAATGTTACTTTAATTCTTACGTATTCAAATCAAGGGAAGCTGTTGTATCCCCAGAAAGATTATGAGCATTCAGAGTTACACCCAATGAAGATTCTAGCGTTAAAGCTTCATTCTAAAATTATGATAAAAATAAATTTTGTTGCATAAAAAATTTAGAGCTTACATTTTCAGTTGAAATTTGTGAAAATTGTACAGGTTTTTCAAATTTTGTTTTCCCGGTTACTCTAATATTGTCATTTTCAATAACCAAAGCTCCAATTCCGCTAGGTGTAAAATTTAGAACAATCATAATCCAAATCGTTAAGACAATATTCAAGACAATTATCAAAGTTAAAAGTAAAATAAAAACATATAAAAAACGTTTTCTCCAACCATAAATTCCAACTCTACAATTTATTTTAATAGATACTGTAATTTTAGAAGTAGCTTACTTATAAATTTCAGAATCTGGAACAGGTTTTATACTTGAATGAATAATGGTTGTTTGACCAGTAGGATGTAAGGCTTCATTGTAGGGACTTTGTCGATGGTGATGATACATTCCCCCAGGGGATGGAATTAATGCTCCGGGAAGATGATGCCGCTCATATGGTGAAGCACTACTTGGTCCACGACTTTGCCAAACTCGATCATCCTCATTATTACGACGATCGTCTCGAATTACCATCTTTTCAACAAGCAAAACAACAAGTTAAAAAGCTTAAGCTTGCCAGCAGTATAATAACATTAATCAATGAATCCTTGAAAAAGAGGTAGCAGCTGTTCCTCATTCACTGACGGCTAATCTTAAAATCGATTTGACACATTTTTTGAGCAACAAAACTTTGTTAAAAAGCTGATGGATAAAAAAGTCAACAAAGCCAAATAAATGTAAAAACAGCTGTTGTACAGTTTATAAACATTTTTAAAAGAAAAAAAAGTACAGTATTATTTCTTGGAAACTGACATTTTATATTTATTTGGCAAAATAAAATGTCATTTTCAAATTAATTTTTAAGCCGCAATTACATTTAAAAATATTGTTTAAAATATTACAATTTTATAAAGAAAATATGTGACAAATCATTGTTAATGATACTGTAATTATGTAGTGTTTACGGAAATACTAATTCTTTTATTTTGTGCAAGCTAAAAAATTCCAAAATTGTCTTTTTCATCATTTCCCCCTTTTTCATGGGCATAAGCCGAGTATTACGTTCTGTTAATAACGTAATAACAGACTATTCGAGAGACAACAAGAGGGATAGTAGAGTTATATGTAAATTTAACATGTATATTACATATATACTTTTTTGTGTATGTATATACAAATGGATGACATAATATCATTTTTTATTTATTTCAACAACGTCTTAATTTTTTGGTGATTTTTTTGTCGTGGAAAAGAAATCGCAAAGATGCGGAACATGGTGGATAAAGCAAAAGAAAAAGTGGTTCAAAAAATTGTTCGAAAAAAAGTTGAAAAAGCACTTGGAAAAGAAAGTGATGGAGAAGATGGTGGAGGTGGTGGTGGAGAAGATGAACAACAGCAAGGTGAATATGAATCAGATCAAACGGAAGCCACAACAACTTCAAAAGGTTCATCGGGATTCGGCTCAAGAATTGCAAGTAAATTTAGAAAAAATAAAGGATCAAAAAAGAGTGAAGGCAGCGACACTGAAAATGTAACAAAAGAAAGCAATACCGAAACTCCAATACAAACTTCTGATGGATCTGAACAAAATGAAGTAGGTTTTTATCAGTTATAAAACTCAATAAATGTTTTTATTTTTTAGGATACTGATCACTTTTCTGTTCCAACATCACAGGATAATTCAGATTGGGAATCTGATAATAATACAAGTGATACAGAAAAAACTTCTCGGCCAAGAGATTTGGCATTTGATAAAGAAATGAGTAAGCCAGTAGTCGATGATCTTCCACAAGATAAAAAAACAAAGTTTACGGTAAATTTTAATTACTAATGTCTTATTACCTTATACCTGTAATATTTCAGATTGCTGTAAGAATTATTGATGCAATTGAATTACAAGGTTTTGAAGGTCAAGAGCTAAATCCAATGGTTCGAACAGTTGTTGGAAAAAAATGTCGAAAAACTCATGTCATTCGTGGAACAGATAATCCACATTGGGATCAAACCTTGTACTTTACTATGAATACAACTTTACAAGAGCTAAGTGCTAAAACTGCTGAATTTCGAGTAAGTTGAAAGAGATGATTTTTTTTAAAAACTACTGCATGCATTTCGAAGAATTTAACACAAATGTTCATATATGAAGTTCCATAACTAACATTATATGACTTTTTAGATATATAGTGCTGGAAGTTTTTTACGAAATTCTTTGATTGGTGGTTTTCGATATGATTTAGGCTTAATCTATAAAAGTCCAAATCATAAAGCTCTTGGAAAATGGCTCGCTCTACGATCAGTCTCGGATGACAGCGAAACTGAAGATGGACAAATTCGTGGATTTCTTCGTATTTGTGCCGGAATAACGTATCCTGGATATGCTGGATCAATGTCACTTCCATTTAATCCAAATGATTGTGAAGTTGTTGAAGCTGCAGATGCACTATGTTATCGATTACAATTTCGTGCTTTTAAATTACAATCAGTTGTTTATGATGTTCGATTTTCAAATAAGAAAGCACCAAAAGCACCAGTTTTATTGGGAATTGAAATCATGCTTGGACAACATCGTGTTGAATCAAGTTTTCAAGAAGCTGATGATGAAAATACTGCCATCAATGAAGAACTACTTTTACCAATTATGTGGCCATCTATTTCTCGCAAAGTATTCTTCTGTTATTTTAAGACCCATAATACATTGAAGTTTTTAGATTCGAATAAGACTTTTATCAAAGAAGCATAAAAAAGCAAAGAAAGCTGTTGTTTGCACAGCATTTTTGGATATGAAAGAGCTTTGTCAATCTGGTGATAATGGTTATCTTCCACTTTTTGGTCCATCTTACGTTAATTTTTATGGTCCTGATTTGACTAAAAACAAACTTTCATCTTCTGAACAAAAGCGTATGAGAAATGGTGATACTGAATGTACTTCGTATGTCTCTTTTTGAAATAAAAAAGATTACTGTAGCAATATTATTTTTTAGATTCTATGGAAGATTGTTTGCTGAGCTGGATTGTGAAGCAATTAAAATTCCACGTCCAACAATTCGTGATTTAACTTCCGCTACAGTTGGTGGAGCAGAAGCATATTATTGTCGTCGAAATTTTACACTTTTTGCTAGCTTCTTTTCTGCAAATATGATCAATGCTGAATTCAAGTTTGTTTACAACAGATTATAACTTTTATCGGTTTTTTTCAGATCAAACAATGTACAGTATGCTATATCAATAGGTGAATTTGGTAATCCTGATTATGATTTGGTTTTGAATAGCAGTGATCGAAGTCTTCCTGTTTGTTTCCTTTATTACATGTTTATTTAAACATAACATTTTTAAGTCAATGCCAATTTATGATTCTGCAAAGTTATATGCAATGCCATGGGGTACTCATAAACCGGTGTGTGAAGTGCAGTGTTCATGGGAAAATATATTGCCTCGAATTTATCAATCAAATGCAATTTTTCGAATTTGTAAAATGTTAAAAGAATTTCGTGAAGAAGCTGAAGCTCGTTCTGCAAATAATACAGAAGTTGGTGCGATGATTTCTGTTGTGATGAATGCAATAGATGAAACACTTTGTGCACTACATTTTATTGAAAATTCTGTTTCATATGAAAAAATGACGGATAGTGATATGATTCAAACACAGCTGGATAATCACTTGCAGCAAAATCGATTTGTTCAATTTGATTTAATGCGATCTAAGTTGGAAATATTCAAATTTACAGCAATGGAAGTGAGTAAAATGGAAGAACCTGGTATTCAGAAATTGATTTCCTGTGCAAAAGAACTGGAAGATTTGGTTGTTGATGCACAAATTTCAATTCCAGATGTTATTATTTGGATGTTAGTTGATCGAGATACTGTAGCATATGCTAGAATTCCTGTCGCGGAAATAACATTTAGCACAAATGAAATGCGATCTGGAATTGATTGTGGAAAGCTTAAAACAATTTATTTTAAATGGATTAAACAAAAACGTCATAATCGTAAACTTATGGTAAGCATTTTAAAGTTACTGTAGTATCCATTTTCAGACTTTTTTAAAATACGTTCGAAATAATTGTTTTTAAGGAACAATCAATACCATCCGTGTTACAAGCTCGATTATGGTTTGGCTTCTCAGAATATCGTCAATTTTGGGAACATTCTTTGGCACCAGGAGATATGAAATATTTTGCAGAATTATTTGTAAATGAAAAACGTAAACTTCTTTCATCTACTTTTACGCCAACAAGGTACAATAATTTTCTTTGTATAAAATTTACAAGGGATTCATCTCTCTTTTTAATTAAACGATTTCTCGATAGAAGACCAAATTACATTAAACTTTTAGAAAATTTACATACGGACCCGGGGAAGTTATCTTTATCACTTTTGGAGCCAAAAAAACATGGAAAAAATTTTAAAAAATTCGTGGAAATTCGTAGAAAATTGTGCAAAGTTGTGGAAAATTTATGCACGATTTTCTACGGCTTTCCACGACTTTTCATGATTTTTTTTCTTTTTATTTGTCCTTTTTTGGGTTTGGGGTATTGCTGGGCTTCCAGATGCGGTCAAAGGGTACATAGAGTTCATAAATGTTATTGATCTCTTCCCCAAGTCCATGTGTATTATTCCTAAAAGTTTCATGTAATTTGGTCTTCTATCTAGAAATTATTTAATTTTTAAAATGGAAAAACCGGCGAGAATTTTTAAACACATTATATCACATGCCCTTTTTAGTCATGAACCATTTGGGATATCTGATGAAACAGGAACAATTGAACTTTCTGAACAAACTGTACATCCCCCAGGTGGATGGAAATTTAAAGGAAATTGGAGGCAACAAAGAACTCATGATATGTATGTTGGACCTGAAGCAGGAAAAAAGAGATTTGAAGATGAATGTTTTGAAGTTCAAAAGCAAGAAAATGAAGAATGGATTCATGAAGCGTATACAAGTTATTACGGTGATCAGCTAAAAGAATCTGAACTTGAAAAGGCGCCATCTGGCTGGGAATTTGAAGGGAAGAAGTGGGAAGTTGATTTGCATTGTGAAGGTGGTGCAGATGGATGGGTTTATTCATTAGATGATAAATTTTCTGATAAATCTGGTGCTTGTGATGTTTGTGAAAGAATCGGGCACAAATTTCGTCGAAGAAGGCTAAAAAGATTTCGAACTTTAAAAAATAATTCAGCTCTATGGTCACTTTATGAAGATGCTGAAATATTCAAAAAACGATGCGATGAATTTGGTTGGGAGGTTTGTTTTACTTTTAGAAAATTGTTTTAATAATGCTATTACAGTATGCTCAAAAATTTGATAAACCATTACATATGCAACAACAACGTGGTGATCAATTTCGAAGAAAAAGAATGCTTCGTGAAATTATTCGTGAAAGAAATAATGCATAGTAAGTTGATTACTGTAATTTTAAATGATCAAAAAGCGTATTTTAGTAAATTGGCAATTCGTGTTGATGGAAATAATGGTGGATATACAGCTCCTCGAATTTATGAAGTTCATTCACAAATTAGCAGCTTTCAACTTCGATTTTATGTCCTCTGGGCAAGGGAACTTGTTTGCACCGAAAAAGTTGTTACTCGGACATTTGTTCGTATATTCTTTCTTCATCGATGCCAAGAAACTGCTGTAATCAAACATACAACAAATCCTATCTATAATGAAACTCTTATTTTTGATGAAGTATGATTTGAATAACATACAAAAATAACTCATTTATTTTAGGTGCTTGTTAGTGGTGGAATCTTATCGCTACAAAAGAATCCACCGTCAGCAGTTGTTGAAGTTTTGGGTGAAACATTTGAAGGAATTGATCTTGTACTTGGTCGATTTGAGCTTGCCCCTACCGTACTTGCAACAGCAGAAAAAGAAGCACCAAAAATTAGATGGTACAATCTTTCAAGTGGAACAGAGAATGGAAAAGGTGCTCTCTTAATTTATGCTGAAATGTATCAAACAGATCCAAATAGACGTCGATTACTTCCAAAGCTACCATGCATGAAAAAATCAAATCGTTATGAAGTAAGGATGCCAAAAAGAAAAAAGCAAGCTAATTTTGTTTTCTTTTTTCAAGCTTTATTTTTCTGAAAAAAAATTTATTTTTATTTTATTTTTCGGTGCCACCAGAATATCGTCCAAATTTTGTTGTATATAATGTTCAAATTCTATGTTGGGGAATGAGAAATCTTCAAAGATTTCGGCTAACAAAAATCCGTCAACCATGGCTTGAAGTGAGTGTTGCAGATGTAACTGGTCAAACTTTGCCCCTAAAAGATGCAGATGTTTCACCAAATTTTGAAGATCCATTGTTAACTTTTCATGAAGTGTTGATGCCTGAAAAGCTCTATTATGCTCCACCAATTCAAATTGCACTCTTTGATCAAAGGACATTTGGAATGCAGCCGCAAGTTGGTGTCTGTACCATTAGCAATTTCACAAAGTATCTCAAGGTTCCACAACCACCAGCTCCGATAAATCCAGATGAATGGATTGAATATGATACAATTGCAGCAAATGAACGTGAAGAAGAAAGAGATGAAATGGCTGAATTTGAAAGGAAAAAGCTTGGAGATTCTGATGAATTTTTTGCATTTCCTGATGATCCAAATAGTCCAAGAATTGATTGGTGGTGCCGGTATTATTTTAGTATAGATGAAAAGGAAAAGGCACCTGGTTATGCAGAGTAAGTTTTTTCATTATTAAATGAGCTACAGTAACCCTTTTTCTTTAAGACTTGGATTTAATAAAATGAAAGTTTTTAAAAAGCCACTGGAAGAAGTTGGAGATTATAATGGATTTGGAGATTTTTTGGATACATTTTATCTTCAAAGAAATTCTCGAAAAAGAAAACGTAATAAAAAGGATAATCGTACGCGGGATATTTGTGGTGAAATGAAAGGAAAGCTATTCATTATGAGGCACAATGATAAAAATAAGAAGCTTTTACTTGATCAAGTACCTGGTGCTGAATTTGAAGGTATTTTTTTATTTAGACTATTAACAACAACATAACAAAAATTCAACTTTGTATTTTATTATTTTTAGGTGTTGTTCCATGTGTTGTAAGGGTATATATTATTCGAGCATATGATCTTGTAAGTTGTAATAAGAATGGCATAATTGATCCATGTGTTCAAATTCGAATCGGCAAAAGAAAGCTTACTTCCACTTACATTCCTGAAACAACAAAACCAATTTTTGGGCATATGTTTGAAGTGCTTGTGAATATTCCAAAAGAAACAACACTCAAAATTTTGGTTCTTGATAAAAAGCGATTTTTTGGTGGTGAAGAAATTGGTGAAACAACAATTGATTTGGAGAATCGGTTGCTAACAAAGCATCGAGCTACTGTAGGAATGCCAGAAATGTATAATTTATTTGGGCCTCTTCCATGGAGGGATCAGCTTACACCTATGGAGATTTTATCAAGGTTTGTAGTAAATTTTGAATGATAAAATGACATGCTATTGCTTTTAGATATTGTCGTAAAATGGGATATGCTCCACCTCGAATTTTGCGTATAGATGGTGATTGTGGTATTGAAGTTTTTTATAGTGCGGTTTGGTTTAGTGCAATTGAACCAGAAAAATATAAATGTGATCATTTACTTGGACGTCCAATTCAACGAGTTGCACTATTTATTCTTCAATCAATTGGGCTAGTACCTGAGCATGTTGAAACTCGTCCATTATTTAGTGCAATAAATCCAGATCTCGAAGTTGGAAAGCTTGAATGTTTTATTGATATATTTCCAAAATGCCTTGGAACAATTCCACCTCCATTAGATATTTCACCCCGAAAACCAGATGCTTATCAGCTTCGTGTGGCAATTTTCAAAACTCGAAATGTTATCATGATTAAAAAGTCATTTGGAAATCCAGCAGCAGATTTATATATTCGATGTTATTTAAATGGTGCAACAAAAGCTGAAAAAACTGATATTCATTTTCGGGTTATGGATGGTGCAGCTTCTTTCAATTATCGGCTTCTCTTTAATTTTGATTATGATCCATGGGAAAGAATGATTGCAGCAAAACGAAAAACTCGTTTATTTCGAAAAGCTTCAAGTGAACTTGTTGAACCTGTTTTGGTTGTTCAAATTTGTGATAACAATAAATTTAAAAAGGATGTTGTAATTGGTGAAATGATGGTGCCGCTTTTGGGCTTTGAAGAAGGGCATCCAAGTGAAGAAAATATGGTAAATGTAAAATATCACAAAGAAAGAAATTACAAATGTTGCATTTCTTGTTGTGTATTTTGTTGGAGAACTCGATGTTGTCTACGACCCGAAAAACGAAAAAAGATTGATCTTCCAAGAGCTCCGGTAAGTTGTAGTATTAACGTAGAAATGTACTGTAACGCATTCTCATTTTCAGGTTTATATTCCAAATAAAATGAGAATTTTATCAATGTTTCAACAAAAATCTGTACGTGGATGGTGGCCTTGTGTTTCATCAAAAGTTCCAAAAGAACAAAGATCCGATTATTCAGAAAAGAAAAAGGATGATGATTATGATCCTCTTAAAAAATATGTGACCGGTATGCTTGAGATGGAGCTAAGCCTTGTTTCTGCTGCTGAAGCCAAAGCTGAACCCGTTGGAAAAAAGCGTGGAAAACCTAATCGAGTGAGCTTCTTTTTTTGTAATTGACTGTTTATTCTATAAATCTATTTTAGAATCCATTTCTTCCTAAACCTGATCGCTCAAAGTGGGATTACTTCTGGTGAGTCGCTGCCAATTAAAATCAAAAAGTTTATGTTCATTTTTAGGTGTACATCTCGATTCAGAGTTGCAATGAAATTCTTTTGGAAAAAATGTGGAGCACAATTTCTTTGTTATTTAGCATGTATTCTTATGATTGCTTTATTAATTGCTTCATTCATTTGGCAATTCCCTAATATTATGGCCAGTGTTGCATCAAATAGTGTAAATAAGGCTATTGGTTAATTTATTGTTTGTTATTTATACCCGTAATAATTTTTTAATGAATAATTTGTAATATAATAAATATCTAATTTCTATTAATCACTTTCATTTGAATCATAATCAACCAAATTTGATATTCTTGAAATTTTCTTTGGAGTTTCTAAAGGCGAAGCATCTTTTGAAATTGTTTCTTTTGATGAACATGGCATTGATTCTGAGACGGTAGTTGAATGGGATACAGTATCACTTGATGATTCTTTTGATGTTTTTGGTTTAATCATTGTACTCAAAACTTTTGCACTTTTGCTGTGGCTTGGATCCCATACAGTACTTGATGAATCAAATAATTCAGGGCCTCGTTTTCCCAATCTTCTTTCAATTGCTTTCTTTGCTGACACTGGTTCTGAAGCTTTTGAAGTATCACATTTCTTTCCAGCTAAAAAATTTAAGTGTGCTTGTGAATGTACTAAAGGAATACAAACTTACATCCAAGATTTTTGTACAGTAACATTCGTTTCGCAACAATTCGATCTTCTTCTGATTCTGGTTGTAATGGAATATCGAGGGATAACCTCTGCTTCAAATTATCATCAGAAATTTTGACACCACTCAAATATTTCTTTTCACTTCTAAATTGATTTCGTAATGCACAATTTGCAGAATAATCATCCCTCAATCGTTCTTGAATCCATTCCAATTTATCTATAGTATCTTTGACATCTTCTTGTTTATCTTTGTCAAGCTTTTGATGTTCTCTTTTGTACATTGCATCAGCATCAAGCTTTAAACTTTCTGATCTATCAACCGGTGCAACATTATCGAGTTCGCCAGAATCAACTAAAAATGTTAAGATTAAATTTCTTTACGATTCTGATAAAACTTACATCTCTTTTCTTGTCGTCGACATCCTTCAACCAGTTCATAATCAAAATTCTTGGGATCAGTGCGAATTATGAATTTCTGAAAGAACGCGGAATGTTGAATTGTTCATTTAATGTTTTTTACTGCCTGCTACATTTTCAAACAAAGTTTTAAAACCTAGATTCTGAGACAACGAAAATATCTAAACACACTCTGTAAAAACAGAAAAAAGTATAGCATATTCTTTTTATGTTTGCGTTACAGAATCAAAAAATCCAAAATCAGAATCTTGTGGATTCAGAATGTGAGTTTTTGAATTTTCAACGGAAATGTATCTGCTATCTTCTTTTTCTTATTATAGAATTCTTTAAGATAGTTTTGCTCTCCAGGTGTTAAAATTTAATATGAAGAACTATCAGGAGGTAAAAATGCTCAGGAAATAATTCAACTTACAGTAGGACAATAAACACATTTCATTTGAAATTCATACAATGGAGTCGTATAATACCTATAAAATAAAGTAAAAAAAATATGTAACACAAGAATGTGAAGCTTTCGAAAGCAGAAAGCTATTTTAGATGTCAAATTAGTAGCTTTTCTTGAGCCCAAAAGGCTTTTATGTGATAGTCGTTTTCTGCTTTTCAGAAGCGCTACCCGTTTTATCCTTACATTCCAATTTTTCGTTTTTCGGCGTTATAGCGAACGCCCATGCCAATATGATTGTTACAGCCCAAGCACCAGACATTGAAGGGCATTTCAAATCTGAAATTTTTAAATGTATTACGGTACACAATTATCAATAAACATACCGAATAATAATATATCCATTTTTCTTCCGATCTCGTAATGCAGATGTGCCATGATAGTTGTTTAAATTTTTGTGCTTTTTGTAATCTGAAATTTCAAAAAATCATTAAGGTACATCTGTGTTAATCAACATACCGAAATCTGGAGGATAATAATGCAACTGGCCCTTTCTTTCGCCCATCGCCGAAAATCACTCTAAAAATATGTAATATTTTAAATTTATAAAAGTTTTATTTAAGAAATTTAAGTTGGAATATTTTGCTACAGCTGATTTCTTTTATAAAACAATATTTATTTCCATCCTTTGCTATTGGGAACGTTTTGACAAGAAATATAAAACGTAAACACTGTGGATCCGCATAAAAGAATTTAAGTTAAAATTTTACTCGTCCGGTGCGCTTTTTGTCAGCAACAAAACTACATTCTTTTTGTAATACACTGCATTTTTAACAGAGATTTTAAAGTTACGTGCTTATTTTCATTCAATTAAATCATAAGTGAAAAAATCAGTAGTGAGTAAGCGGTCTTAGTGTCTGCAGAGTAATAATGGAATTGATATTTACTTAATGAAAGTTTTTATAAAAAAAAAATTGGTTTTATAAAAACTTTTTCAAAGCTCAAATTTTGTTGTAGCTTTCATAGTTTACATCAGAAAAACGGCATTATTTGGTTTCATCTTTTAAAAAAGGGGTTTATAAATCGTGAATATTTCACTGGTTTACTCTTTTTTAAATTTTTAAATCAAAGCATGTCATTTCCTCTATCGCATTTTAACAATATCGCTGATAATCTTTTACGATAAGTTGCGGTATTATGATTGTAATGTTAATGTAAAAAAAGGTGGTGATTCTGCTGAGTCATCCCCATCTCAATTTGCGGCCCTGTACAATTAGATCTTTATTTTATAGAAAACCTTAATTTTCTGGTCAAATGAATATTTAACCATTGGGAGATGCTTTGTTACCAGTCCACCTGCTGCAAGAAATTATGAAGTAATGCTAGCTTTTTTAAATGCTGATAAAATTACTACATTTCAGTTGATCCATGGCGCATGTAAATGATCCGTTGAAACCACAATGGGGAGGATTTCAAAATCTTTCACAAAAAAAATAACCAATCGTGAATATGTTAAAGTTTTATTGTAAAATACTGTAATTATTTTTCTTGAGTAAGAATTCAAAGTTGCCGCTAAAATTTATGCATAGATGATTCTCGAAACAAAAAATGGCCTAAAATTTTTTTCCTGTTTGCTTTTTTACATCAGTTAAGTGTTCAATCACAGGAAAGAAAAACATGTGCACCGGGCGAGCAAACTGAATAAATTTTGCACCAATCGAAACACTTGCATTATTTTAGCAAAAAAAAACATGAATTAAGTCAGCCTAAAACAAAAAAATAAGATATTTATAGCGTTAGCAAATTTACTACAGATTAATTGACCGGTAAATTACTTTTCACCTAATTAACCGGTAGACAAATTAATTAACGGAAAACGTTGAAATGCAACTACTAAAAATACATCAATGAAGAAGTTATAAACATGTTTTTAAAGCTGTTTTTTTACTAGTTTCCTTTTTAATTTATGTTTAATACCACATTATTAATGCTTCGATATTTTGTGTTAATGATACAGCTTTTGTAAACGACTCAAAATCTAAAAAAGTCTGAAGCTGCCCCTTTCTTTCTCCCATGATTGAAAATATAGATAAATCTAATCACAAAAATAACAATTTTATAAACTTCAAATGAAAAAATGCATGTTGGAATATTTTTACAGCAGCTCATGTAACGGATTGCCGATATTTAAAATGATGAATTGTCGTTGTAGGTACGAGAGGTGTTGAGATATTAATTACTGATTTATTAAAACTCCTTACAGTTTAAATCCAATACATAAAATAGAGGAAATACAAAAGTGGCTGTTTAAGAGCTTGAGAAGAAGGAAGGAATGAAGAGAAAAGAACCTCTTAGGTTACAATAGAAAGAAAGGCGGTGCTTGTGCGTGCCATTGGCTTTGTAGCTTTGGCTAAAGCCCTATTCTTTACAGCTCATTTCGTTGCGAATTTTTCTTTTGGCTATTATTTTACGTGGGAACACTTTGTCACGACACTATTTCCCCGAATAAAACTTCACACATTTTATAATTTTTTGAGTTTCCAGATTATAAACTTATTTCTACAGCATTTTTTTCATTTTATTATCAAAGATGGTATTACATTTAATTGGTCTTGGATTAGGTGATATTAAAGATATTACAGTGCGTGGCCTTGAAACTGCAAGAGCATGTAGCAAAATTTATCTTGAAATGTATACCAGTATTCTTAGCTATGGTTTAGACAGAACGGAACTCAATAAAGCCTTTGGAAAAGATGTTATTGAAGCTGATAGAGAAATGGTTGAACAACTTGCTGGTCTGTTTTGATTTCGTGAAGAACTTTTTTAGAACTAAATATTTTAAGATCAAGTATTGGATGAAGCGATGAATGATGATATTGCTGTTCTGGTTGTTGGTGACCCTTTTGGAGCAACAACGCATGCTGATCTTGTTTTACGTGCTAAACAATGTGGAATTAAAGTTGATGTTGTTCATAATGCTTCAATTATGAATGCTGTTGGATGTTGTGGTTTACAAGTTAGTCATTGAGCTGTTGGAATTTTTAGTTGTATGGTCTATTTTTTAGCTATATTCATTTGGTGAAACAGTATCTGTTGTTATGTGGACTGATGAATGGCAACCAGAAAGTTATTTTGATAAAGTTTTGTCAAATTATGAAAGAGGATTACATACTTTGTGCCTTTTAGGTAAGATTTTATATCGTTTAAAATGGATACGGTAGAAATTTAAAAAAACCTTTTAGATATTAAAGTGAAAGAACAAACTGTTGAAAATATGATGAAGTTAGTATTAGCTGTTTCTTTTCAAAAATATTATTCCGTTTTTCAGAGGAAATAAGAAGTTTGAACCTCCTCGTTATCAAACGTGTAGTGAAGCAGCAGAACAATTCTTGAAAATTTGTGAACGTCGTAAAGAACGAAATGAATCTTGTCCAGATAATTTTGAAACGACTCCTGTTTTTGGTTTAGCGAGAATCGGATGGAAGGATCAGCATGTAAGAATTTCCATTGTATTTTGCTACAATAATCGTTTTGGAATATTTAGATTGTATCGTGTACTCTTCAAGAAATGTCTTCAGTTGATATGGGTCCACCTTTACATTGTTTGGTTATTCCTGGTAAAATGCATCCACTTGAAGAAGAAATGCTACAAACCTTTGCCATATCTAAATGATGATTTTTATATTTCTTTTGTTATAGTTTGTTGTTGATTTTTTGATGTTTATTGGTCGTTTTTAAAAAAAGAAATTGATGTAACGTTATCATTGATTTTCATCATTTTTGAGCACGAAAAAGACGTTAAATAGCGCCATTTCTGCTACCTTTCTCACACACATGCACATGCGTTTTAAATTTTTGTTGCCTTTTTAGTTTCAATGTTTTTCACAAATTGGCTTTGTTTTAGGAAAGCAGATAAAATGCCATTGAAAAAAGCAGTTTTTGGTCTTCAATGCTTTTGGGGATCTGAAAGCTCCTTCGCCAAAGTTGATGGCGTTATTCGAACCCGTGTTGGCTATGCTGGTGGCACGTAAGAATTATTACTAAGATTTGTATATTTTATATAAGAATTATTAGGACCCCAAATCCCAATTACCAAGCTATTTCTGATCACACTGAGGTTGTAGAAGCGCAATATGACGATCAAATCGTTTCATACGGTAAGGAACTGATTGTTCAACAAATTTATTTTAAAGCTGTTGGTTTTAGACACTCTTTTGCGCCATTTCTGGCAAGCCCATGATCCCACCTTACATCGTAAAAAGCAATATCAATCCGCCATTCTTTATACTGATGATGAACAAAAAGTATTAGCTGAAGCTTCCTTTGAAAAAGTTAAAAGTGAAAAACCAAACATTGAAACATATGTCAAAAAGTTGGATAAATTTTATCAAGCTGAAGACTATCATCAAAAGTATTGGCTTCGTTGCCAAAATCGTATTTACAAAGAGGTAAGCAAGAGAACTTTAATAACATCAATTTGTTAATTTTGGTTTAATTTTTAGTTAAATCTCACTGATGAAGAACTTGTTGAAAGTCCACTTGCTGCTAAAGTCAATGCCTTCTTAGCTGGTTATAACAATTTCGATGTTTTAAAGAAGCTTCAAGTCGAATACAAGCTTTCTGATTCTCTTGTTGAAACAATTGAAAAGATTGCTAAAGCTGGTGGTGATCCACGAGCATGTCATTAAACTCTTTTTTGTAATCATGTATGTATCTTCTCTTTTATATTTTTACAATGGTTTTTTAAATAAATAAATAAAATTTAAAAAATAATTTATGAGGTAGCTGAAGTAGAAGATTCAGGCATACTATATGGAGAATGCGACCCTGCAAGGGATCCGGATGTTGATGATTGAATTTTGATTGGTCCTAAAAGCAGATCAATTCTAGTTGTATAATTGTTAAAAACATACGAAATGTTTCTTCCTCTTCATCACTCGTTCCAATAAGCCGCATACACAGCGAAGCTTTCTGTCGAAGCCTTTGATTCTTAGATTCATCTGGTTGTGAGAGAATTGATAAAAGAAAATGTAAAGAATCTTGTTGTGGAGCAGATTCAGGAAAATGAATTAAAAGGGATAAAACTTGTTCATCAACAAGCACATTTCGAGTTCCAGACCTTTTGAGGGCATTTAAAATTCTTGCAAGGGCATTTTGTTGTTCAAATAAATAATTGACTGTAGAATCAGAAGTATCTCCAGATGTCATTCCTGCTTCAGCAATATTTGCCAAAGCAGCAATACACAATAGCATTGTTTCAGCTGTTTTACAATGAGCTTCAACATGCTCTAAAAGACATTCCACAACTGCTGCAGAATGTTTTCCCAATTCAATCAAGCCATAATTTGGACGAGTTAATTGAGATAAAACTCCTGCAGCTTCAATAGAACATTTAACATTTGAATTTAAAATGTAATCTAATATCATTGAAAAACCTCCCAACTAAAAAAATAGGATACTGTAATGTTTAAAAATCTGCATATTAGCTTACAGAAAGAAGCTGAACACATGCAGCTCGAACTCCACAAAGTACAGAAAGGCATCGAAGAAGTAGCTGAATCGTATCAGTTGGAGTTGTTGGAAGTTCACAAAGCGCAAGCAAATTTTGAATAGTACTCGACTAAAAAAAGTTTCATTTGAAAGCTAAACTGAGTTGAATAAAAGGATTTACTTGAATAACTTCAAGACATGGTTCACTTTCAAATAGCAACAAATGTATCAAATGATTTAATGCAACTGGAAGCATGTAATCATTGTTATCACAATTATCCAAATAGCTGATTATTATCTAAAAAACGAGCTAATGTAATTTCATGAATTGATGCAACATGTTTTTGAAATGTTAACTCATGTCTAATTATAACGAATTTATTGAAAATATAACTTACCCAACAATTTAAATGTATTGTTTCTTCTACAAGCTTTCGAACAATATCCAAAAACCCTTTTGTTATTTGTGGTAAATCTTCTGCGGAGTCAACTTGCTCCAAACTTTCTAGACAATCCAACAATCCGGAATTATCATTCATACTCTAAATTTTTTAAATATTTTAAAGAAACAGAATTAATTTCTAAAGAATACCTTATCAAAAAGATGAAAAGCATAAGCAGATTTTTGAAGGATATGCACTAAAGCTTTTGATTTATTTAACATTTCTTCTTTGTAAATTTCAGACGAATCTTTTTCAATATTTGTTGTTAAAAGTTGTCGCAGTCGGCTACAAATTCTTAAAATATGATCCAACGAGTCTGCAATTCTACCGTATGTTGGAAGCCGGGGACGACTTGTTAAGTATTGACTATAAGAGGCTAAATGACGACGTTGTTTTTGTTGTTGATGATTGTGTTGTCGTCGACCAGCTGTATGTCTCATTATCACTGATGGCGGAGGGGATGTTGATGAGGTATGAGAGATATGCTGTGAAATACGCTTTAGAGTTGGTGATGAAACTGGTGAAACTATGGAAGAAGTTAGCCTTGCAATATATTTTCGATTTCGCGGTAGGACTGGTGACTTCGCTTCAGTAGCTGATGATGATGTAACGCTTGTTGTATTTATTGTTCGACATTGATTTGGACTGAAAACAAAGCTAAGCGATGACTTTGAAAAATGTTTAAAAAGTGATTACCCTATTTTAATGCAAGTAACTTTCCGGCAATGACAATTATACTGTGACATTGCAAGAGTTGATTTTGCATGAAGAATTGCACATTCTGGCTTCATTGAATCCCTTATCTCTTTCATCCATTCTTGAACATCTTCTGGCAAAGCTGATAAAAATATCGAAGATGGTGGAGTAAATGTTGAACAAGTTGCTTGCAATGGCAAGCCCTGCATACTGTTTCTTTCACGGTAAAATTTCCTATACATTTTTAAAAATATTTAAAATAATAATAATAACTTTTAATTAATTATCAAATTATTACGACATTGATTGTTGTTAGATGTAAAAACAAAGTGATATTCAAATGAGAGAGATGAAACACGGGGATAAAAAAAGGATGAGTGAGATATCATCTCCCGCAATTTGGCCAAGGTCAAAAAAGTCGGATATCTTTAAAGAAGAAAGAAAACTGAAGCAGAAAAAAGGGATAAAAAAGTTGAAAAAAAAAGAAGTTTAACTGTAATTTTTTTTGATTAATCCATTTTTAAGAAATATCAAGATCATCAAAAAATAATAAAGGAAGAAAGATGGAAATAAGGGAGAAAGAGAAAAATGATTTATGTGACGCCATCGCCATCGGGGGTGAAACAGATCTCCAGCCATAATCGGGTTTCAAACAAATATTTTTACGATTTTTGCGCTTATCCTGATTTTGTTGTGGTTTTTGCTACTGACTGCCTGCTTTCCAATATTCAAAACTTGTCTCCCTTTTCAGCATAATAATAATATAGAAATGCAAAAAAAAGAAGAAAGAAAGCGTTGCATTTAAATCAAAGCAAAAAGTTTAATCGATTTCTTTGCTTAAAAAATGCTTTGTCAAAATAATATTATAGCTTCCGGTGTCCACTTTTTGCGGTGAATGGTCAATCCGAAACAGCTGACATTCAAAAACTCAAAAGAAATTAATCCTTTATTTTTTTCTTTGAAACAATGTTAGGCTTTGAAATTTGAGCTTTAAATGTAATTTTACAACAAAATATGACATTGTTACAAATATTCGAAAATAAAATTTTTTAATTACTGTATCAAAGTTCAAAGGCAAAAATATGTGAAACATACAGTATTATCCAACATTTTTTCATATTTATTCTGTAGCTTGAAGAAAGTCAGATAGTGTTTAAATCAATTGTTAAAATTACAGTACAAATAAAAAGATACAGTATATTTAAAATATTATTATAATCTTTTACAATCAGTATTATTCAGATCGCATTCTTTGGTTTATTTCTATGAATTTACAGTAATACCATAGCTATATCAAGTTGTCTTAACGTATTTAATTATTGACATAGTATCTTTTTTTCTTCAAAATATTTATACAACCGAAATCAATATGCAAATTTTAAAAAAACAATGTAATGATATCCCTTTAACATTCCATTCATTTCGCACCTCTTTCTTTTAAAAATCTTTAAAGAACGATGGCAAATTTGTATGAATCTCTTCCAGCTGGATTAAGTAAGTTTTGGTTTTCAATTACAGTACTTCTAGTTAAACGGAAATTAATTTTTAGAAAATGGACAACCACCGCCGCCACCACCTCCTGAAACTCCTGCACCGCCTCCGGCACCAGTTGCACATTCACCTGCAAATTCACCACCAAGAAATAATAAAAATAAAGGTGGAGGGAATCGTGGTCGTGGTGGAGGACAAAGAAATAATAATAATGTAAAACCACAAAAGCGACCATCTCGACCTGCAGCACAATCACCAAAAGGTCCAAAGAAAGCTGCAGCTGCACAACCTCCTCCATCTGAACCTCCTGCAGGAAAAGATGATGATGATATGAAATCTGGGCCACAACAACAGCGGCCACAACAACAGCAACAAGTAGTACAACCACCTCAACAAAAACAACTACAACAGCAGCAATCATCAACTCAACAAAAAAGTGAAGTTTCATATAATTTTGCAGGAGTTGATAAAGAATATGTAAGTTTTATTTTTTTTTATTTACACCATGGCACATCTTTGTAGCAAGAACATCAATCAGAAGATCCTGCATATGATCTAGCAAATGATATGGAAAATAATGATATATACGGTAGGTGACATTTGTTTATTTCTTTATTTTTTGAAAAGGAAAATATTTCAAAAATATTTTCAAATTTTATTTTTGGAAAAGAAACGGGAAGATTACCGTATGACTCATATTTGTTTTTAGCAATTCGAATAGCACGTGAACGAAGACAAAGAAAGAAAAAAGAAAAATATGCATGTTTAACAATTATTATAATGGTATCTATTGGAATTCTTTTAACTCTTACTTCTGGAATTTTACTTGCTATTGATTTATCATCTTAAAATTTATGTTTTATTATATGAATAATAAAGAATTTATAAACATTAAATGTATGTATAAAAGATCAAAATGAAAGAATATGCAAAAAGAAGTTTGAACAAAACAAAATAGAAATCTTGAAAAAATGAAAAACAACCTTGTTTTCTAAAACATTTGATAAATCATAAATGCGATGAGATTTGAAAGAATAAATTTGAGTGGATCAATTTGATGATGAGATGATATTGAAATGGCAAGGGCATTGGTTCCAATTACTGTAGTGGCAAGGGTTACAGCTTTTGATGTTAAAGGTAATGAAGCAGTTGTTGGAGTTGCAGAAGAGGTTATTGCAGCTGGACGATAGAGATGGACTTCTGAACCAGCAGCAGTTGAAATTTGTGAAGATGGAGGTGGAATATAATCTACAAAGAAAAAAAGAAGTATTGCATCATTTTTATGCGTATAAAAAGCAACTTACCACTATTTACAAAATCTCTTTCAGGTTTATTACACATTTCTTCTTGGCAGCGACAATAAGTAATTTTTGCACTAAGTTGATAATTAATAGGATATTCTACTGGCTCATCACAACGTTTTTCACCTTTTGAAACAGGTGATTGTAGAAGCTTTCTCTTTGGAATAACATGTTCAGCACAACCATATACATATCCAATTGAATGCCCGCTTTGACTAAATTCTTCAATTTTTATTCCAACACATTCTCCATTACATGTAATCTTCTTTGCTTTATCACAATCATATTTTTGAAGAGGAAACATAAGCTTTTGATTTGCAGGTACATTTATAAATTCATCAAATCTATTTCGATAGGGAGTTGAAACACAATTAAAGCATGAATTTCCATCAACGTCAATAATAATAATGGAAAGAAGACAGATTGATAGAAGTTTGTAAATCATGGCTAAAAATTATTAATAATTAACAAATAAATAAATTTGAGAAGGTTGTTTAAAAAAAAGCGATCACTTTAGTCGGTTTTCGAATAAAAATGAAATGTCCAAAAAGCAAAAAGGGAGACAGAGAAAAAATAGTGACAATATTTTTTTTAAAAAAGCTTTGGTTTGATTTCCTGGTGATGGTGTGCTTCTTCAACGTTAAAATGCGTGTTACAATTTTAACAAAAAACAAATTCGGTATATTTCTTAAATGATCAGCTATTTTCTTTGAGACACTAATTTTTTATGATTCACTGAGATGCAAAAAAACACATGTGAAAAAGAAAACAGAAAATCAAACATGACATAAAGATAGGTCTCGTTTTTTGCAAAAACTGCATGGGAACTACCGTAATACTACTCTTTTAGAAAAACAGCTATTTTTTTTTAAAATTAAAAATAATTTGATGCTATTACTAATACATAATTTTTAAAACATGGTTATTATTTTTTAAAATAAATTTACAGAAAAAAGCTAGTTAAAAGACGAGTAAAAATGTTGTGACTCAACGATGAACGGTTCTCTTTTTTTGTATTAAAAAGTCAAAAAGCACCAATTTCTCTTTCTTCATCAAAGCAGAATACTAAAAAAAAAATTTATTCGAAGAAAATCAACAAATTTGTAAAATCAAGAAAAAAAAGAGATCAAAGAAAAAAAACGGCAAAAAATAATTTATGGACTGTGTTGGTGACATAAGGGAAAGTTTAGCAAAGGTCAATCAAAAAAGGGCGTTTGCTTATGAGATCGCTTTCAAAGATAGCGAAGCGAATAAAATGGAAAGAAAAAGAATTTCATATAATCGTGAGATATTTTATAAACTTTGGAAATGTCAACAAAAAGAAACAATATAAGAAAAAGAAACAACAATGTTGATGGATAAAATCCGGAATGTACATTTAAAGTGCCGCAAACTGTTCAGAAAGTTTTTGATCTCCAAGTTCTGTTGCAATTTTGATAGCTTCTTGTTTGGATGCTTCATTATAAAAATCTTTTCTTCCAGAAAGTTGTTCAAGAACAGATGAAACTTGTGAAAATACCATTATTTTATCATTATCATCAGTATTCTTGAGTTGAAGATAATTGAGAATAAATTCAAGCGTATTTGAAGGCAATGATTTGAAGACAGGAAGATTGTAAAGGAATAATCCAGCCATTGTCATTTTTTCTAGCATTATAAATGATTCTAAAATTTACTGTAGTCAAACAAAAAATGTGTGTTGGAACTCGAATATAATGCTTAATGAGTATTAGAAGCAACAAGTGTTTTAGATGGGAAACAAGTTTAATAGAGCTTTCCCGCATTTGATACAAAAATGATTTGCCCAAATTACGATAAAAAATGAAACATACGCGCAACATTCAACAAAGGTTCTATTGCAGGTGTTACAGTATCTTGTGAAAGCATTTCCATTCCGCCAATTGACAAAAATGTACACAAAAATTTGTAAAACATTATCATAACATCTTCTGGTATTGTCTTCTGTTGTCGATGACATTCTGCAATATATTCAAACAAAAATGCACATGCATCTTTAATATGATATGACATTTTTGTGGCACTAAAATAAGAAACAATTTTATAAGTTGTTTTAGTCTTCCACAGTCTATATGTTTACGCTAATGTGTGTTAAAGTATAGTCAGTTACAGTAAGCGCGTTGTAATTTCAGAAAACAACGATAAAATTTTGAAAGTAGAAAAATAGATACTTACTCTTCATCATTAAAAAAATCTGTTTCATCAACAGCATCGATAAAGAATTCAAGAATAGTTATAACAGGGATCAATTTGAGAGAATTTATCTGAAACCATTAAGTTGAAATGTATGCTGTTTTATGTTAGAAATACCAACCGTTTCAGGCTCTTCAACAACCATACGAAGCTGTCCTCCTGCTAAAGAACAAAGTAAAACAGGAAAAATATCACCCGTTTTAAACCATTTTGTACCAAAAAGTGTTAACATTGCAGCAGACATTTCAAAGCATAATATCGTATATTCTTCAGCTAAAAAAATGAAACAAGTAAATAATTAAAAGTTTTAACAATCACTTACAGATCTTAAAAGTTTGTAATAATCTTTTAATAACAGTCATTAAATCTCCTGTCCAAGAAGTGTTTGAACTTAAATATAGTGCACCTTGAGGATTGGAAGTCAGTCTTTCAATTAATTGCTGAACTCCATGTAATATATCTTTGGATGGAAACTAAAAGAGGTACTAATAAAATCAATTAAGACTGGTAAAAACTTACTTGTTCAGTCTTTGTTAAAAGTAATTTCATGGCTAGATTCAGTGAGCTTACAGCATCATCCAAACTAAATCCATCAACACCTAATTTAATACAACAAACAAAAAGTTTTTCAAATTCTTCATCATTTAATTGTTCGTTGATTAAATTGTAAATAAGTTGAGGTTGCATTTCCTTTAAATCTTCATCATTTTCTATAATGTGATCCATATTCAGCACAGCAAGTATTCAGAATCGTTTTTGAAGATCACTGTTTTGAAAATGTTAAATCAGCAATTCAAAGTTGAATTTCCTGGACAATTTTGAAATGCATGTTACATTTGGCAAAATGAGTGTAAAACGCATGCTCAAAACGACTCACTTTTTTCAAGTTCAATTTTTACTCGATTATATTTTTTTGATTGAGTAATGAAAAATTTGCTAAAATAAAATCTGTTTTTTAAATTTAATGATTTTTGTAATTTGCTAATAATAATATATTTTATAGGATGCCATACAGGAAGTATAAAGAATTAGCACAATGGGGTAAAATTGATACTCAAGTATTTAAAAGACATTGGAAAGCAGCAAATGCTGAGCGGCAACATAAATTTGAAATTCCAGAAGCTGTAAAAGCATATGGTCCAGTAATTCATGATCCAAATGATCCATCGTTTTTTAAACAATTTGAAGCACCTGTCAATTCACCACTTGTATCACATCCTGCGTTTCGGCCACCTCCAGAAGAAGTAAAAAGTTTATTAAATAATTATTAAACATTACACAGATATTTATTTAAGGAACATCCACTTTACAATACAAAGAAATGTCATTTATATGAAAGTTTTGAACCATTTTCTGATGGAATTGATCAAGCATGTCATTTAATGAAAGCAATCAAATTCGATGATTTTCCTGCTGAAGTTTTAAATGCTGAATACAATATTCTTCGTAATACGGCAGAAGATGATGTTCGTGATTGTATTATGCAAGGAGAAAGATATGATCCAACGCTAGAACCACTTGAACGTCAACTTGATAAAATTTTATTTTGGGTTATTCATCCTCGTTTACATGGAACTCCTGTTCTTAAAAGAAAGTAAGAATCTTTAATATCAACATTTTTTGTACTTTAAATGATGCATTTCAGCAATATTATATTAGAATCATTATTCCGTAAAATTTTATTGTCAGCTGTTAAAGAAGGAAAGCTTGAAAATATTCGCTATGATAGAGATACATATATTAGTGCATTTTTGAATAATCGTGGTTTTGAAGATGCACCTTTAGTTATTCGCAGCAATCCACATTTAGTCGTACAAGGTGATTTTCCATTAAAACCATGGGCAAATGAAGATGCTGTTCAGGCTTCAAGGTACAGTATCTTATTTGATAAACAAATTTAATTTATGGTTATAAAATCATTTCAGAGATCAATCAGTTGTAGATGTATATCCAATCAATCCATTAATTGACTTCTCAACCTCAAATCTTTACAATCGTACAGCATTAATTCCTCGAACATTAATACCAAATCTTCACATTAATACTTTATTCGTTGCTCGGCAACAAAGCCAGAAATATCCTTGGACAACGTAAGCTTTATTTTACTTGTATATAAATTTAACTTTTTCAAATTACAGAGAACAAAATGCTGCAAATGCAATAATGCTTTGTTTTGGAGGTGCAATAGCTGAAGCAACCCGAAATCTTTCAGAAGAAGCAATTTCAAAGCTTGGAGATTTAGAAAAACCTGTGGTTACAAAAACTGTTCAACTTGTGGATGGAAAACTTGATTTGGTTGCTGTACAACTCAATACTCTTGATTTATCTTCTCGAAATGGAATCAAAAATTTTGTTTGGTATAAAAAAGCTGTTCCATTGTATAAGCCAAAGCCGTTCTGGGAAAATATGGCTGAAGTTGAAGGATTGAATATTAGTGGATTTTATAATCTTGTTTCGTTGTTACTCAAAAAATAGTTTTATCTTTGATAATTAGGATATATAGTTTTGTTTGTTGTTGAATAAACGGATTTAATATTATCTTTAATTGAAAATATTTTGTTTGACAGGTTCAAATCCTAATTTTTATTGATACAACTTTTTTGAACTTCTTATTTCATTTCTTATAGATGTCATCCACCATTCCCCGAAATATAAAAGGATTCTTTTTTAAAAGACACGCGAAATTGCTAAAAGCAATGCTAAAATGTACACCAGAGCCATATGCAAGTTTAGAAACAAATAGGTATTACCGTTGATCATTATCGTACCCATTATGCTATAAAACTATTATTCTAGGCTGACATTATTATTCTTTATACTTTCCGGTCTTGATCTTATAAATGAATTGGATAACGTTGTGGACGAAAAATCAAGAAATGAATTAATTGAAAATATTTATAAAATGCAACTTACAAATGGATGTATTCCTGAGAGATATGGTTTTAGAGGGTAATTATTTGTTAACAGTTATTCATGAAGTTATGTAACTTTTGTTTGCAGATCACTTTCGGCATCTGCTCCAAAGAATTCACCAGAAGCTTGTCCATATGATGCAAGTCATATTGCTCAAACTTACAGTGGACTATGTTGTTTATTAATACTTGGAGATGATTTATCAAGAGTGAACAAAAAAGCTGTATTAGAAGCAGTTGGATTATGTCAAAGACCCGATGGAAGTTTTACAGGCTTTGGAGATTCTACAGAATCTGATATGCGTTTTGTATTTTGTGCTGCAGCTGTTTGTTATATTTTGGATGATTATGCATATATTGATGTTGAAAAAATGATGGATTTTATTTCAAAAAGTAGAACCTATGAAGGCGGATTTGGACAAGTCCCAAAATGTGAAGCACATGGAGGTATTTCTTTCATTACCGTAATCTAATTTATACTTGTTAAATTTAGGTTCAACTTATTGCGCTGTTGCAAGCTTATACCTTGTACATCATCTTCATGACAATGCTGTATTAACCAAAAAACAAATCTCAAAATTAATAACATGGGGTGCTCAACAACAAGATCATGGATTTCATGGAAGAACAAATAAATGTGATGATACATGTTATGCTTTTTGGATAGGTGGAACTCTTGCTGTTGGTTTATTTGCTATTTATATATCAGTTTAAAAATTTACGTTTTTTAGATGTTAAATTCTGAAAACTTAGTTGATAATTCAAAGCTACGAGAATTTCTAATAGAATGTGAAGACACGCGGGTTGGCGGTTTTTGTAAATATACTGATTCTGAATCTTCTGGTTCGTTTCTTCTTATTGTTAACTGTGGATATTACAACTATCTTTTTTAGATATATTACACACTTATTTTGGTATTGCGGCCTTGTCAATTTTTAATGAACCAACAATACGCCCAATCTTTGCCGCCCTGAACATTTCTTATCGAGCTTTTGAACATCTTGAAAGATTAAAAAATGAATGGAGAAAAAATTTGTGATATTTTGTTTTTATTTTGAAAATAATAAATGATATTTATATGAATTTATTTGTGTGACGTAACATATCTATGCAAACAACAAACAGACAAATCTTGAAAGTTTCTTGTTTTCGATTATACTATTACGGTAGTCAGTTTTTATGTTAGGTTATAAACCATATGGTTTTACAGTAATCCTTAAAATTAGTTTCATTTTACAAATCTGTTCATTAAAACACATTTCATATGTTTTTGACTCATCCATTCTTATCCCAAGCGATTGGTTTTGTCAATGACAAAAAAAATCCTTTTTTCGGATAATTTTTTTTGCGCGAACACTTTTTATAGACAGTTCTTTCTTCTTCTTTCGCTGAATCATTTGCGGTGTTTCTCAAAAGATATAAGCTGCTTCTGTTTCAGACAATGTAATAATCCCTTTTGTTCAGAACGCTTCTTTTTTTGACACTTTATTGTTACATCTTCTTTGTATCACATGAATTTCAAAAAGCATTTTATTTGTATTTTTTGAATTTTTCTGTGAGGTTATATTTTTTTATTACAGCTGTTTAAGCAATAATTTATTTAAACGGCTGCTAGCTGTAAAGTGTGATATTACGGAATTTTAGAAAAGGTCTAAAACAAATCTCAAAGGATTTCTCTAAAAAAACTTGTTTTATCTGATTTTAATAACGTTCGCTACTTCAACATCTTCCTTTTTGCTTTTTTTTGCTTTTTATGATTCATCGTTCGTACAACAACCAACTTCTTATTATTCTACAATTTATTTATTTCAAAGTATTTCAATTTTTCCCATGAAAAAAGCAATAGAGAAATTATGTAAAAGTCTTTTTTTGCTGTTGATGCTTGCTCCTCCTTCCGCTGATGATGATATGCCTCTTGATGCTGCGCTTCTGTTGCAACATAAATTAACGTCATTTGTTCAATTGCTTTATAATAAAATGTGTTTGGTTTAAAAATGTGTCTGTTTTTTACGGTTGCAGATTTTTTGTTGCAAAAGTGTACCGCCTCTGTCATCGATGTTTGTTGACGTCGGTGACATCTGTTGTTCTTTGGACAAATTTTTAAGTTAATTTTTTTAATCTAAAGTACTTCAACGAAAATTTCTGATCAAATGAGGGCAATTATTTTTTCAGGTAGTGTACGAAAAATGTGACTCATCTTGTAGTTTTTTTTGGTATAAAAAAGATAAACTTCACTTCTCTAAGTAAAAGTAAAAAAGGGTGTTCCAAAATTTGGACTCCTCATTTTTGGGAACACTCACATTTGAGGGTACGTTTTTGAATTTTAATGAACCGTGAATTTTTTTTACGTTTTTTAGTCTATTTGCTTATATTGATTCTATTTGAACCCTTTTTTTTCCATTCAGCCTGCAACCATTATGATGATGTCAATAGGTTGTCTTGCTTGCACTAATGACCATTATAATGATGCCTATTTGCATGCATTGATTCTGCTGCTTTTATTGCTTCATTTACATTCTTCAAATTTCCAAATGATTTAAATAAAAACCAATCTATCTATACCTAACATCTCATCTTTGTCTTTTTTTTTGCCTTCTTCGCTTGTAAAAAAAACCGCGCATAAAAACCCGCAAATGACTGAACATCATTTTGTCTTGTTCAATCATCTTTTCTTTTAAGACATGACTGACTAAACTGAGAAATGAGATAGATCGGATCGATTCCATTTGAACATAGAAAAAAAAAGAGAAATATGACAAGCTGCTGGCTGATGTTGTTGCAGCTGATGTGATCTTCTTCTGCTTCATTTTTGAGTTCTTTTTTTCTATTGCGGTTATTCAACCAAAAAACTCCCTACGCCAAGTTTGATCTTTTCACTTTTTTGCCTTTTTTTAAACCGGTTGGATTTACATATAGATGTGTATCGTGCTTGTTGATCCGATTTTTTTTCTGTAATCGTTCGTGTACTTTGAGAACCTATTTATTCAGATATTTCTTTTTGTTTCAGATTTGAAATAGTAACAACAACAGTAAAAAACAGATATGCGATATTTTCTCGTTTTTCTTTCAACATTTTTAATTATTTTTGCAACAACTTCTTCTGTAAATGCAGATTGGTGGGATGATTTCATTGAAAGTGTACGGTTTTTGAATTTCACGTGGATTACCTAAAATAATTTATGAAGTTTTTTAGGTTCATGAAAAGATAACAGATGGAGCAGATTTCATTCGAGATAAAGCAGGTCCAACAATTCGAGAAAAATTTGATTCAGTCAAGGCAACACTTCAAGATCCAGAAACACATGAAAAAGTTCAAACATGGGTTAAAGAAGTTAGTTTTGTTTTATGTTTAGGGGCTGAGTTTTGTAACATCGGAAAGACAAATTATCTAAAAAATCTGATAAGACAAAAGCTCTTCGGGATAAATTTTTTTGTAATGTCCACCAGAGCTACTTTTTTTAATGACTCATTTTTTCATCGTAAATAAAAACGCAAAAAGAAGTTTTTTTATTTTGGAACCTGTTTAAAGATATCTTATTTCTTGCTTATGAATAATTTAAATTTCAGGAAGCTCTTCCCGTAATCAAAGATAAATTCAATCAAGCTTCAGAATTTCTTAATGACGAAGTTGTACCAGAAGTTAAGAAAGTTTTTGATGCAGGTGTTGAAGGACATCGACGAGTTTTTACTGATGAAAATGGAGATACCGTAATCAAACAAACTGTCAATGAATAAACTTTTTGTTTACAATCAATTATTAATTGTTAATTATTATTTGTTTTTTATACACTCTTATTATTACACAATATTACTCATATCTACAGGTTCTCTACTCCAACGAAAAAAAGCAAATACATTGTTGCCTCTCTTTTATCATTTTTTCATTTCATACTGTATTTTTTTATTGTTTTTATTATTATCATATTGTAAAAAGTTGTGACTATTTTTTCTTTAGCGATGTTTTGAAAAATAAAGAAAAACAAAAATTTTATTTATTGCAGTGTTTCAAATTGAGACAATTGAATAATGCCAAAAAAATGGAACGCTTAAAATTTTTTTGATTGAAAAAGGATAAAAGAAAAAAGCCGCATAGAAAGCAAAAATGATTTTTGGCGTGTTCTTTTGATTGAAATTCATTTTTAAAAACAATGCGAGAAAATTTATGCCTTTTTGAAGTTCTTCTTCAATCATCTCCCTGCTACCCGACTAATGGGATTAAATAAATCTCAATAAAAATAACTTTCAATTTTTTTCCGGCTTTCGTTTTTATTTAAAAATTGTATATTTAAAATTTTCAAATAAAAACTAAAATGTTGAAGTCTTAAATTTAGCCAAAGTTTTAAATTAACAAATAATTATAAATTTAATTTTTGGGTGCCTTCTTTATTGCCCTTGAAATGTTATTTTTCTAAAAACGGATAAATTTCACGAAGAGAGACAATATTAAAAGAAATATGAATGAATGATCTGATTGACATCCGCGGATCAATTGTTGAAAGGCATTTGATGGCCTTAATTAATATTATATTTTTAATTATGACAAGTATTTTTATGAGAGCTTGAGAGTAATAGTATCAAAGTGGCTTAATTTAAGGAGGTTTCCAACAGTTTAAATACTGTAAAAATTTTAACTATTCGATGGTGACGTAACTTTCAGCTACATTATTATTTGCTTCTAAAATATTTCAGATCCAAAAATTTTGGAGATAAACTCAAATTATTTTAACTGTTTTTTTAAAAGATTAAATTAACAAAATATTTTGGTTTTTGAAAAAATAAGTGACACATTTTGCATGGCCTTCAGCAGCAGCAAAATTCTTGGGGTTAAATGAATTTTATTGCTTTGACCGCCAAAAAAAAGAAAGAAAAGCAAACACTTAACTTTTAATCATTATTAAAAAAACCCACGTTTTTAAACTCCCATGGAAAAATAGAATGAGAGATAATACACCTTTGTTTGATCGAAGATGAATGCTTTGTTTTTGTTTCCCTCTTCTTTTTCCTTTGTCCGAATGTTCCGGCCAGGTCACCATCATTACCACCCGGTTGCCCTTAGAATTCTTTTTTTGGATGTAACGTAGTTTAGGATATGATTGACCAATGGCATAACATCATCTCATCCCCTTCTCATATCAAACATTTCTTTCTTAATGTTTTTTTCTCTCTGCGCAAGATCAATTCGTGCGGCAATAATCATAATCTTCTTTTTTGTGGTTCCCGTCCTGCCTGTCGGCCCTTCTTGATCGGGATTCATTTATTCTTTCCTTTTTTCCCCCAAAAATTATTTTTAATATTAATTTGTATCTCTTTTTTCCCTATCATCTTGTTTTAACTTTGACCGAGCACCACCACAGCCATATAATATACATATCTTGTTTTTCAAAAATTTTTTAAAACACAAATAGATAATTTTAATTCAATTTTTATATTCCTTCATTTTTTTCTTGGATTGATCCTAATTTGCTTTTCTGCATTTTTTTCAGTATTTGATTCAGCATTCCTTTTTTTGGACGAAAAAAGTGAAGTAAGTTAGTTTCCGCAAAATATGCGGTTGCTTCTTCTTCTCTTTGTTGTCCTCTTTGCCAAAACTGAATCACTATCTCTGGGATCATTCTTTAATGGATTACTTGGATTCTCTGATGATTCACAAATTATTGGTATTCCTTCAAAATCTGAAGGACTCCTAAATGAAACAACTGGATTAAATGATACAATAATAATTCATGGAAATGATTCTACAACTTTACATCCAGAAGAATACGAGTATCAAGATGTTGAAGCTACAACTACAGTAGCTACAGAAGAAGTTTCTACAATAGAAACAAGTACTTTAGCTGAAGCTGTAGAAACTACGACTTCAGAAGTTACAGCTGAAAGTGATTCTGGAAATACCATTATTCCAGAAACAGAACTGGGTGATTTTGTTGATATTAATCGAGATAATTTTATTGACGAAGGTTCTGGTGAAGATAATATTCCAAAAGGTATTTCTTAAATAAAAAGCTAAATATTTGCATATTCACATTTGAATAAATCCCAAATTACAAATCACATCTCTATTATTCTTTAGACTCTGAATCCCAAGATCTTCCAAGTGATATTTCCTCTTCAACATTACTCCCGCCAACTTCAACACTTGAAGATATTCTCACAGGTACTACTATTCAACCATTTTGGGCAACAACAACAACTGCATCATCAAGTAAGCTTAAAACCTTCTTTTACCCAATTTCAAAAAAAGTTCATTTTTCTTTTTTTCTTCCCGGTAAGGCTGTGTTATAAAAAGCTGCAAATCGTTTTCCACTTATCGAAGCAACAACCAAAACTAATCTTATTATTATTATTTCTTTCTTCTCTTTTAAAATTCTCTTTGAAGTTTTCTTTCTTAAAAAGGAAATACTTTATACTGTTTTTTTTTCTTCTGCGATCAAATTGCAAGCTGTTGGAATACATTACATATATAGATGACAGTCTCATAGTTGACGGAAGCTATTGCCCAAGAGGGATATATATATATTTTGAAAAGTGAGAATATTTGTTCTCCTCCCTCCTATATTTTTGAACGGAAGAAGAAGAAGCATTGACGCATCAAAGAACCTTTTTTTTCCCAAAAGAAATATGCAATACGGTTTTTTTAGTACTGTTGTAGAAAAGTAAATAAAAGTATGTATTGAAGATTTCCCAAATCCGAATATCCGCAACTAAAAAAAAGTGAAAGAGAGAGAGAGAATGAAGGTCGAAAGTGTACTCACTTAAGAGTTTTAAAGCTTAAAATTTGCGCACCTTCTCTTTTGCTGGACTAACAATGTTTCACGTAATTATTTAGCTGAACTGTCTCTTCTTTTTTTGCTTATTATTGTTATGATTGGCTTTTAGCCCAAAAGAACTTGTTGTCGTGCAAAAGTAATGATTAAAAAAGTTACGTAAGAAAGAATAAAAAGTAAAAAGACAGACTCAACATTTTATTTTTGCAAAAAATAGCCTTTGTCCGTAACCGATTACTTTTTAAGATGATTATATAAAAAAAGAGGTTTCTAAACTTAGGATAATGGTAAACATGACAGACATTGATCAGGGAATTAAGGAAGTCAAACAAAAAAACTTCTTATTGAGACGACGGGAATCAAGAAGAGAACTGAAAAAGTAAACAAAGTTTTTATTTTATTTGCCGGACAGTAAAGTCTAATTTTATTTTAAAGGAATTCCGTTCCTTGGCGACGATAGTGGCGGCTAGCTGACAGTTCTTTTTGCAACATTCAGTCTTTTGTGGATTGCTGGGGTCACATAAAGTCATTGAAAGTTTACACAAGAAATTTTTATTTTTTGCAAAAGTGAATTAAAATAAGTGATGAGATAGTGCTAACATTCAAAGATACTGTAGCATGTCTAAGAGGTCAAAATAAATTTATACAATGATTACCTGTTTAAGAAGGATTTATACAGTAATCATAAATTTCAAAAGGATGAAAAACACTAAAACTAATTGATAAAGAGTTTGACCAAAAAACATGATGTAACATCAAACATTCTCATTGTTCTTGAAAGAAAAGTTGGCTATCCTTTTTTTTCGGATGTTACAACTTTTTTCAAATGATTTCAATTTCTTTAAAAATGGATTGAATTGATGATGATTGTCCTCACATCTTCTCTCCGTTCTTCTTCACCTTCGTCTTCAAAAGTCGCCCTCTGAAGTGAAAGAGAAGCAAGTTTATAGCTTCTCAAAAATGTTGCTTTCTTGTATTCAAGCTTGATGAATGAGAATAGATAAATTGGAAGAAGAAGAAGAAGGTAACGATGTCATTGATGAAAAAAGGAGGACACACCTTTTCATAATCATCATCATCTTATTCCTCGTCTTCTGCGACTGTTTTCTTTTGCGCAATACTATTGCTACTTTTTTTCTTCTTGAATGCGATCACCAAAGAAGAAGAAAGCGAATGACAAAAAGAAGAAGATGAAAAGCTGGCAGTAAGCAGCAGCAACAAGCATTAAAAAAAAAGCAGCAGCAGCAAGCTTCTCCCCCCTGAAAAATTGCATACCTTTCTGCTCCCGCCTTTTTCTCTTCTCTCTCCTTTCTTCTTTATTTTTTTCTTGCTTATTTTTGTTTCTTCGTTTTTCACTTCACCGAAGAAAAAAAATAAATTTAAAAAAAATAGGAGGGTTGACATCGTTGAAATTTTGAACCTTTCCAAAGAGGAGAAGAAGCCGATCAGAAGAAGAAGAAGAACCCTACCTCACCTTCTCCTCTTTAATTTGCCGCCGCAAAAGCCATGGCATTTTCGGCAAGTGCCGCCATGGCACTTATTGCCATTATTTATCGTATTACTGTAAATTTACCAGATATGCCATTCTCTCCAAATCTTAAAAATAAAACTTCAACAGATTTTGCTGAATCTAGTCAACAAGTTGTTGATGCTGTAAATTTTTTAATTAAACCAATTCCGGGTTTTCATAATGTTACGGTAAAAGAATTCAGGTAATTTCTCTATATGAGGGTCTTGAAAGGGAAACGTTTTTGGAATTCTAGATATCAACAAGTTGTTGGAACGATGGTAATTATGGATATATTATCTACAAATACTCATGATATTGAAAGTTTTAAAAAATTATTTGAAGATTCTATTCAAGAAGGCCATATTGGATGGTTAGCTGTTGCACCAGAAGGCTTTGAACTTCATACAATGAAAGGTCTCTCTCCCTCCCCAATAATACAATCCTAAATTTGTTTAGTAATTTTCTTTCTAAGACGTATTCTCCTAAAAGAAGAAGTTTTCCTCCCTCAGATAGTATTTTCTTTTTGTCTTCTGTTTACACTTTTTTTTATATTTGGGATGATTCGTTCATCAAAAAAACATTTCAATGAATCTGCTGCTGCTTCCGCGCAATTTTGAGACATTAATTCCTATTGTCAACAGTATTTCCTTTTGCTACTGTTTTTTTTGTTGCATTTTTATTCCGGAATAGCAGAAATGATTAAAACAAAAAAAAAGAAGTTTTGTTGAATTGAATGGAGCAAAAAGTAATGACACACACTGTCTCCTTCTGATTCAAAGAAACTACTACAATTTTTTGGTGGCTTTTTGCTTTCTTGAAGAGGTCTAACAACAACAATATCAACAATTGACTAATAGTTTTTTAAGAGCTTTTCGAATATTAGGTTTCACTTTTGTATAAGACATTTTGCAAAACTATAGAGAGACTTTATGAAGCCTGATCCGATTTGTAAAATGTTAATTTAATTGCATTTTTGTTGTAGTAATTGCTGCTAATCAATTATTCAAAAATTAAGGTCAATTAATTTTACTACATGTTTTTTGAATTAATTGAATTATCTCTATTTCAAAGGCCATCACGGATATTAATTCAAAACTTTTTAAAATGTGTAAAGCTTTTCATCTCTTTTTTCTATTTGACGATAATGATGATGCGGAAGCGATAAAAATACAAATAATAATAACCCTTCAAAAAGACTAACAAATTATTTGCTGCAAATATTATTAAATAAATAAATATTCCGTCATCCTCTTCGTTCGGCTATTCAGACATTGACGGTCAGCTGCAGCAGCTAGCTTCAATTACCTAAAATCGCTTTAACGCAATTTTATTTTGTTTTGATTTTTTTTATTCCTTTTATTTACTTTTTTATAAAGCGCTTCTGAGTGCTGCACCGAAGTGGTAGAGAGCAAAGGGGGACAAAAATTTTCACAAAAAATTGATACAATTTTTTCTTAGTATACTGCTGTTGCTTTCAAGTTAAAAACCCTTTTTTCTTCCTTTGATGGAACCCTCTTCCTTAAATGTTCAAAATGATAAAAAAACCGACTCTCTCTTATCAGACCCCCAAAAAAGTAAAAGAATAACTTTTTTTATGATGAAGCAAAACAAAAAATGACTCTAGAAAAAACTGTTAATGTTTTTTTAAGGGACACCGCAAAAGAAAATTCCTTGAGGGAAAGAAAAAAGAAAATTTTCAACTTTGAAAAAAGCAATTCTAACAAAAATAAATACAAAGTAATTTTAAAAATCAAATGAATTAATTTTAGTGAATGCAACAAAAGATGGCAAATTTGATTTTTCATTTGCAAAGCCGACTACTGTATGTCCAGATAATAGTATTCCAGAATATTCGTTGTAAGTATTTTTACTTTTTTTTCAAAAATGAGTTTTTATATTACACTTCCTGATTAAATATTTTTTCATATTTTTAAAAATATTTTTTCAATTGCTCCTTCCATTAAAGAAAATCAATTGCTTTGAAAAAAGCTTGTTCAGAAATGCTTCATTCAACTTTTTTTCGGGATCGCACATTTTCGAGACACGTTTCAAAAAATTGTTGATTCTTTTTTTTGTGCGTTAAAATTTTCGCATTTTTCGGCCTCTTTTTACTGGTCACTTGAAAAAAAAGTGTTCCTTGACTTTTGGCTTTAACTGTTGCATTCGGATTTTTTAAAGGACAAAAAATACAAACACACCATTTAGAAAGTATCTGCAGTAAATGCAATTATTTATTTTATCAATAACTGCGGATTATGGAAAGTTAACATAACTTAAATATAGCAAAAATGTAATTTAAAAGATTATTGTAAAAGCAACAAGCAACAAAAATATTCAAACACCAAACAAACTAATAAAAAAAACTCAGAATTAAAGCATTGTTGAAATTGTTAAATAATTTTTAGACATGGCTCAACATATTGTTGGTCGCATTCTGTATGTCCATCTGGAACAGCATGCATCCAAAATCAATGCTGTAGAACACCAAGTAAGTTTGCTTATCAAAGCTTCTTTCTCAGCTTTATTCCCTTTTTTCAAAACAACTAACAAACATATCACAGCACTGCTTTTTTTGGTATTGCTTGATTTTTTTTTGAGCTTTGGTTGAAGTGTGTTGGGGCTTCAACAGCAGCACATTTGCTAATTTCACACTTTAGTTGCTTCAACAATTCGAAAATGTCCTGAAACAAAATGGGAATGCGGAAATGGAAAATGTTTACGGCTTTCATTACGGTGTGATGGTCTTCGAGATTGCGAAGACGCTGGGGATGAATTTTTCTGCTACGGTAACAATATTTATTTAAATTAATTAATAATGGTGTGGGTTTGGCTTTGCTTTTTTTATTTTTTTATCTATTTCAAAATCCATGCCTTTGCCTTGAAGAACTTTCAGAAATATTTTTAAAAATAATTTTATTTAAAACCGGAATATATAATTTTAATTTCAATTAATTAATTTTTTTGGTTTTTGTAGCAGTTTTTTGTAATTCTTCTTCTTGTTTCTCAGCGCGTAGACTTGCATTTCTGTCAACTTCCATTGCGACTTGCATATAAAAGTAGCCTAAAGTAATTAACAAAAAGAATGGCCATCTCAGAGTCCATGTTTCTTCCCAGAATATTCTTTGTACGTACATTTGCCCGACTTGTGATCCACCAAGGAAATAGAAATTAGAATATAGCCCTACAGCAAAGCAAACAATTTGAAGACAACCCAAAATTCTTCGGAAATTTACATCTGAAATACGTTTTTCCCGCCACATTTGGACTGATGGAAAACTGTATAAAATTTTTGCAGAATATTCCAAAAATAATTCAACAATATTTAACCCGATCCATACCTATAGATAAGAGATTATTTACACAAGATTACTGAATCAAAATAAGCATACGAGATTATGATGTTGAAAACCATGCCAAATTAGAACGAAAGTATAGCTAGCTAAAACTCCAAAAAGTTTTCTTGGAATTGAAAACGTTGGAGCACAAATTGGAATAAAGATATACTCTTTAAAGTAAGAATATAAGCCACGATCGAATCCTCGCCAAATTTTAGAATACAAGGCAACCCGGGAAATACAAATTGGACCATCTGGTGGACGCATATTATCTAATCTTGCAAATACAGCTTGATATCCAAAAATTACAACATACTTTAATTGGAAAAATGAGCCTAAAAAGATTTTTGAGTTTGAGATTGCATCATTCAACGTTTTCTAATTACCCATTGCCATTCCAAGTGAAACAAATTCATTTTTTGGTAGTTTGAAAGCAAAATGATAATCGGTGAGCATTGCTTCAAAATAGAAAAAATATAAGATAGCTTCAGTTAAACACCACCAAAATATAATTCGAGCAATAAAGAATAAAGTTTGGTTCCAATTTCTTGGTTCAGTTTTTCGTTGTTTCAGTTGTTTTTCAAATTCAGGATAAATTACGATAACAGAAATTTGATAGGGCTGATAAAACGCATAGAATAACATTCGAGTAAAGATTTCTGGGACGGATTCTTTTTCCAATTCAGGAACAGATTTTCTTGACCATTCTAGGCAGAATGAAATATATGAAAGTAGGGTATAACTGACGAAGAGAAGAACAAGAAATGGATCATCACTAACAGATGTTGTAAAATTCATTATAAATGCTAGCACTGGGAGTGATGCAATCCAGACACATTTCCATGATCTTAAATTTTGAATGAATTGATAACTGTTACATCTATAGCTTGAGATTTACCTTGTATAATATGTTGTAACGAATAATACAACTCCTTGAGTCAACGATATTAGCAACAACTGGGGAGTATACATGTATGAACTTGCAACCATCGAATATCCAATTATTAAATATGTCCATAATTTTGTTGGTAAAATTTTTTCACCAAGATTAAACAAGATAGAATGCAATGCCAAAAACGGTAAAGCATAAAACGCATGTGGCCTCCATCTAAACCATTCCCAATTTGAATCATCCTAAAATTATAAATTTTAAATAGCTCCAAGAACTATGCAACTATAGTTTTACTCGAAATCTTTGTCCAACAATAGGAAGTTCATGTACACTTGCCATATGTCCAATTTTGAATTGGAATTTTGTTGACGCGACATAAACGCAATACCAGGCATATAGTACTGTTCCGATTGTCACAGCAAAACATAGCTTAATTTCTGGTAAAGCTGGATAGTTAAATAATGGCTTTCTTTTTATAATACTTTGAGACTGTTGAGGCTGTAGACCCATTTTAGATAAAAATAAAAATGAAAGTGACCACGATTCAAAATCAATGTATCTCTTTTCTCTCCTGTCTGTATCTAGGCGACTATTCAAGGGGCATCTTCATTTTTGAATCCAGAAAGAAAGATTTTTTAGTTTACGCGACCCTTTGGGCGTAGAAATGAGGCCATTCGCGTGTGCGTCCGACAACGTTAGAGGGCAAAGTGAAAAAGTTATTTGACTGTGACGGATTTTGTAGAAGATAGAAAGAAGATAGATGCCTGCATGCCTGTATCTCGATGACTGCTGTATTTTGTTGAAAAACGGAAACATGTTCCTTTTTTTTCTCCATGCGCAAAAAGAGAAAATTCGATCGGCGTCAAATTATTTATTGTGTTTCCTTTTTTAAAAGTCCGGCATGATATTTATCGGTCCCTTTTCTTCATTGTCTCAGGAGAAACTTCTATTTTTTTGCTCCGTTAAACTTTCAATTTTTTTGTTTGCCGCAATAATTATTTATTTGAAAAACAATTTTTCACAAAAATGCAAACTCTTTTTTTTCTTGTTACATATTCCTTCTCCTTCTTTTGATCTTACTACTGCTACAACCAACCACCAAATAAAAACCAGTTTAATGATAGCAACAGCAAAGCATTGTTAGGGTGCCGCGCCCGGTTTTAAATGAGAAAAAATACATACAATTTATTTATTTGTGTTTGGGAGGACATTTTTGGTTTAACATGAAAAGAGAGAGAGAGAGTAAAAGGCAAAGGTGATAATGAAGTAGTAAAAAAATAAATTAAATAAATAACCCCAGAAAAATGAGGAGTTTGGTGGAGGGCAAAGTGTGAAGCACTTTTGTTTTTTTAAAGCCAATTATGTGTTTGAAAAAAGGTATTAAAAGAAGCATCAAAATTTAAGGAAATGAAAAAAGATCCATTACTCATGGCTGTAATGAACGAGAATTTCAATGTGATTCAGGTGAATGCATTTCAAATGAAGCAAAATGTGATAGAAAATATGATTGCAAAGACGGAAGTGATGAGCTTAAATGCGATTATTTCTTAGCCCATAGACAGTCACAGCAACAACCGGAACAACAACATCAAGGTCATCAACAACAAGATCCACGGCAACAAGACCCACGACAGCAACATGAGCAACAACAACGTCAACATCATCATCAACAACAACAGCATCAATCCAATCATGTCACAGAAACAGCAGATCCAAGACATTCACAAATTCATGAATGCAGCGATACGGAATTTCGATGCCCATATCTTTCATACACCAAGTGTATTCATTATGAAAAACTTTGTGACGGCCGTGATGATTGTGGAGATAATAGTGATGAACAAAAATGTGAATCTGGAAGTATTGAAGATTGTGGAGCTGGAGAATTTGCATGCGGCAATGGGCAATGTATTGCGAAAGATTTGAAATGCGATCATAAATACGATTGTGAAGATGGGTATTGTCGCTCTTTTTTAAAGCATTTTTTTAATTCTATAATTTTTATAGAACTGATGAAAGCACATGCGATTACTTTCTTGCTTCACAAAAGCGACGCGAAAATGAACGTCCAAGAGAAAGCGATAATCAAATTAGAAGAGATGAACAACAAGTTCATCCTGCAATTACACGAGAAGAAGCTGAACGACAACGACAAATTCAAGAAAGAGAACAAGAGATTCGAAGAAGGGAACAAGAAGAATCTCGACGAGAGCAAGAAGAACGACGTCGTGAAGGACAAGAATCCCGTCGAGAAGAAGAAGAAAGAAGACGAGAAGGTGAAGAGAGAAGACGAGAAGAAGAAAATCGGCGAAGAGAAGATCAGCGAAGGAAAGATGAAGAAGAACAACGTCGACGTCATCAAGTTGAACCTTTCTTTTTAAAGGTTGTTATCTTTTACAAATATGTATAAAATTTTAGGAATTTACATCAAATGTTGTACATTCAAATACACCGACAATTCAATTTAATCAAGAATATGATGACGCAAGTTGTCTTGACCATGAATTTATGTGTCATACTGGGGAATGTATTGATAAGAGACGACTTTGTGATACCCGAGAAGACTGCTTAGATGGTTCAGATGAACAAAACTGCCAAAATGGCCGACATATTGATTCTTCACATCCTGGCTCGTTACCACCTGCTCCACCTGTAATTGAAGATGACTGGCCAGAACTTCCTGATGACAGTGAACCATATGAACAGGAGCCATACATTCCACCAACAGAACCCCCACGTACAGCACCTGCTCCACCACCAAGAACGGCGCCACCACCACCACTTCCTGCACCGCAACAACCTACTGCACCTGCTCAAAGACAAGGTACTGTTTATCTTTCTCATTTTTAATCCCCCTTCTCGTTATAAAAACAATGGTTCTGAATCACTGGTTCTTATCAGTAAAGAAAAAATGCAACATTCTACAAAGCTTTTTTCTTGAAATTTCTTTTGTCAAATACCTTTTTTGTTAAAATTTTTAAAAACAAAGGAAAACTGTACAGCTTCCATTTTTCTCCATCTATCTTTGCTTCCATCCTTCAGGAAAAACAATAAAATTTATTGTTTTTAAAACGGCCTTTTTTGATTATTGTTTTTTTTCTCCGTCTTTGATTCATTCCTTTTTCTCTCTTCTGCTGCACAGTCTGATTTCCGTTTCAATGCTTTTCTTCTTTTTTTGTAACAAAAGATGGAAGGCAAAAAACGCTTGAAAGTTTATCAATCAACAACACTTGCTCTCTCTCCAAAAAATAACATTAACGGTCGAAATTCATGAAACAGCAAAAAAATATTATTGAAACAAAAAATGATATGGGCAGTTTTTTCTTTTCTTTTTTTGTTGGACTTTGCTGTTGTTGCTTCTGCTGGAACAATGGAATGATAGAAGAAGGAATGAAGAAGAAGAGTCAGTTCAAGGAATTTTAATTGTACATTTTTCGGTTTTTGCCAAAAAGAATTCTTTATTTTACGGGTCACCATTTCTTTGAGCTATTATGTAAATGATTACTGTAGTTAGTCTCCAGAAGGGACAGAAAGTTTCTATTTATGATTCCAATTAAGCTAAGCAGAGGCATTATTATTCTTTGCTTTTGTTTCAAATAAGCTTAAAAAATGACAACCCTAAAAGAATGAAACTATCCTCTCCTCCCCTACTTAAAGGGTCTGATACCCTTCTAAAACTTCTTAAAAGGCGATTATAGCTTTTTTTCTTTAAAGAATTTTTTTTGCAAAATTTATGTAATAATAACAATCATCAAAAACGCATTTTTTTATTCTGCTGAAATCATTAATTTTTACTTTTCAAAAAGAAAAACTTGTCTCTCTAAAGCAAAAACCGCAAAAGAAGAAAAAGAGCCATTGATGGTGGTTCGGTTCTTTTTTCTGTTGTTCCCGCCTTTTGCCTGAGGCTTTTCATCATCGTTTCTTTTTTGTTGCATTGCCAAAGGTAGACGACGATGACAATAACAATCACAGCAAGAGTAAGCAGGCCAAGAATGTTAAATGTAATGGGCTGACTTCTTCTGATGTGCTGTTTAAAAAACATTTCTTTCTACGTCTAAAATCACTCCAGGGGGTTGTCATTACATAGGGTCAAGGACCTTTTTTTCAATGCTTGAATATTTTGCAACTATTTTTTTTGTCTTACAATTTAAACAAAAGCTTTGAAACTCTTTTTTTGGGGTTTGAAACAGGCTTCAAAAAATTTAAAAAGTAAAAAACGTTAATGCGAATTAAAGTCTAAACTCGTATCACCGTTTGAAAAAAAACTTGACTTCCTTTTCTTTTTTTCCTCTAATTTTTCATTTCATTCAAATATATTTTTATAAATAAAATAAGAATTCCATTAACTATACATACATTATTTTTAGTTATGATTTATTATTATTTTTGTCTTTAAAATTTTCATTTTTGGTTCCATTAGTAAAATTTTAAATTTTTTGAGACCAGTTATTTTGAAAGTTCGAAGTCGCTTCTCTTTTTGCAACATTCTTTTCAGCTCCATTTTTTATTTCAGAAAAATTAATGAGTTTTAGTCAGACATAAACAAATAAGTTTTCTGTTTTTTCTTTATTGCATCTGAGTCATTTTTCTTGACTTAAATGATTCAAAAAAGATCAAAACTTTGTTTAATGGGGATCATAAAAACTAACTAACTATCTCTTAATTGCTTGTAAAAAAAAGCTTTTAGCTTTTCTTTTTGTGATTAATTTTGCAAACATTATTTTTAAGCTCTTTTTGGTGAGTAAGCCTTTTGAAACACAGTTTACAAAAAATTCTATTTGTTATTAAAAAAAACTACCGTAATTTATTAACTTTTTTATTTTCTTTTTTCTTGATACTTTCATACAAATGTTTCTATTTATTATTACGTTTCTTTATCTCTTTTTTCTTGTTTATCTCAAAAAAAATAGATATATATTTTAAACGTAATGGCACTTAATTTTAATTTATGTTCAATTTTTTTTGGCAATCAAAATAAGAGAGGAATTGAATCAAAGAGAGAAGGAGGAGCAGCTGATCATTAGAAGAAGAGGAAAACAATCAAGTACATAAAGGCACACATACACACAGGTGTCACTTACATCGCCTTTTTATATTATATAAATATATTTTGCCAATTTCACAAGAAACTACTTATTCATCTATCCATCTATCTCTTCATTTAGTCTTCAATCAATCTATCTATTTAACAATTGCATTTAATTATAGCTCTACAGTGGAAAGAAGAGATCTCGCAATGCTTTTTTATTGTTGTTTTCTCTCTCTCTTTCCAAATCCATCTTTTTATAAGCTTTGATTAAACCTTTTTTCAAAAACGCAATTGGTTTATGTCACTTTCTTTTAAACCTTTCCCCCCAGTGTTTCAATGATTATTACCTAAATAATTGCAACAATCTCTTTTATTTGTTTTAATGCTTATAATTATTTTACGACTTTTTTTAAGAAGCAAAAACAATATTTTTTTTGCCTTCCGCTTATCTTTTCCTTGAGTTTTTTTACGTCCATTAGGCAACAACTCTTTTTTTTCAACATTCTTGAGCTGACCATTATATCTACCTATAAAACATAGTGTTGTGTTTTTTCTTTGAATACACCTTGTCAAAGTTTGTGTTATTCCAATAAAAAAAAGTGACAGACGTTTTTTCATCACTCAAAACTGATAACTTTCATTTGATTAAAACTGGACTTTTATTACTACTATTTTCCTTTCTTCCCTCTATTTATTTTTGATTGACACATTTTTTTTTGCAAAAAAAGGTTCCTGTCTCAACTTTAAAAAAATTAAAGAAAAGTTATACAAGTTTGATTTTGACTAATTTGTTTATCTCAGCCTTCTAACAAATCACAAATCAAATTTGATTTGTGAGATTTAAAAAAATAGTACATATATAATATCTCTGGATTTATTTATTTCTTTCTTTCTTGCAAATATATATAATAAAAGTCTCAATTACTTTAAATTACTCTCACTTTTTTTGCTCTTTTTTGCTTACAAAAGAAGAAGAAGCTTCTGTAAAGTTTTTGTTTACTTTCAATTCTTTTGCTGCAATCTTCTTGTTTGCATCCTTTATTTTTTTCTTCTCCTCCCGACGAAAAACAGTGAAGCAAGCAATGGACACTTTTTGCACGTTTTTAGCACCATCTTTTTTCCCTTTGTTTTCTTTTGTTGTGTCTGTAAAAATTTGATAGCTTTTTAAAAGAAGTTTAAAGTTCCATACATACCCTGAAGGGTTCAACTAAAAAAGTATATAAATAACCTCTTAAAGATCATCAACAAAAAAGAATAATAAAAAGAGGGACGCTTCAAAAGAAGCAGACTAAAAGTGGACCATCTGGTTGAATATATCTCTCTTTCCATGCTAAAATCTCTTCTTTTAAATTACAACTCCCACCTTTTGCAATTAATTTCGAGACACACTTATAAAGACTTCAAAATTTTAAAAACAAAGTTTAGAAAAAGAATAAAAAAAGTGGGCGTTGTCCAGATGTTTTCACGGTGTTTCAATTGCCGTGATTTTTTTCTTCAATCATTGAATCACCCCTCTATTTTTCTTTGTTGCAAAGTATGATGACTTCTTCTTCCTTTTGTCTTCTTCTGTTTTTCCATCCGTCTCCGTTTTCTTCTTCTTCAATTTTACAGCATTCTTCAGGAAAGAAAAGAGTTGCTTAAAACTTTTATTATTTGTTTTCTTCCGGTTCTTTTTTTAAAAATTTCAATTGTTTTTACGTCAATTTTAAACACTTATAAAAAAAGTAGTTTGAGACAGTTTAGGTTTAAGGGATTTCGAGGGCTTTGGGCATCCGCTTCTTCAAATTTAAGATTTAGCCTAAAGCCATTTTCTAACTTAAACAACTTATTGAAGGAATATACTGTAACGAAACCAATAATGTTTCTCACATTCAAAGATTTATAGTCTTTTTTTTGTTTTAAATTTAAATCGAATTAACCCAAAATCTTTAATTTATGTGAGTTTTTTTTGTCTATCTATATCCTCTTCCTTTTATCCCTTCAAACAACTAAATCAATCATCATTTAAAAAAATAACTCAAAAAAGTGATAAATATTTATTTATATTTTTTTTTGTTTCTGCAATTATCTCTCTCTCCAAGGTTGTCACCACCTTTTTTTCTCGTCTTTATTAACGTTTTTGAACACTCTTGATCGATTCTTGTTGACACCAGCCAGGCCGCCCGGGGTAACAGAAAGAAATATAAAAGGTATACTTCCCTTAATTATTATGAACGCGCCATTGACATAAAATGTAACGAAATGAATGAATGAAAGAATGCATTCCTGCCGCAGGCGTCAATAATCAGTTTTCTTTCTCTCTGTTTTCAATCGAATGATGATGATAGTACGCGCAGCGCAATAACCAATTTTGGCGTTTTTGAAGACAAGGAAGGCGTGTCCCTAATATATCTGTTATGAAAAAAAAGAAATTTTTCGGTAGTTTTTAACACTGAATAATGTGTAATGATATGAGAAAGAAATACAAGATGAAATGAAAGAGAGACATAATAATGTTGTTATTCTCCCCTCTTCAAATTATTTTTTTGGTTAGTTAACCACATTAAAAGAAACCCCCTCTCTTTCTTCTCTCCCAGAAATGTACATCTTTCAAATCAAAAAAAATTTTTAAACCTTAAACCATTACAATAAGATGAATAAAAAAAAAGAAACACCGATAATATTTTTTTTGCCTTGCCGTCGCCGAAGGAACTCTCTATCATAAATTTTGTAATTGTCGTTTTATCGTTCCATATTCCTTCCTTTTTTGTGACGACGTTTTTATCGTTTCAATTTTTTTAACACTTTCGCATCAAACTTTTTTTAACAGGAAAATAATGGGCAATTATTTTATCACCTTTTTTTATCTCTTTATTAATAGCGTGTAACAGTTTTTAAACTATCTTTTTTATATAGTTTTTTTCACGAATATCCGTGAATCTTTGTTTTTATCTTCTTCATTTACTCTACTTTTTCTATTATTATTTTTTGTAGCATGCGTCGGCTGCTCATTCTGCTGGTTTTTTCGTTACTTGTAACGAACCTAGAATGTGCTAGACACAAATCAAGAGGTTTGACAAACTTATTTTTAAACATTCATTCAGAACCATTGTTTTTTGAAGAGGGTCTTTTTGGTTGTTGCAAAAGGCTTTTTAAAGCTTTGAAGCTCAAAACTTTATTGATTCTTTGTGATCTCACATTTCCGTTTTCATATTTTTAATCTTATCAAAGAGAAATATTAAAGCTTTCAGTGACAACCAAAATAGATTCTCTTATGTTTTGTAAACAAAATCCTTCTCCCCAACAGACTTTTTAAAACTTAAATTAATTAAAATTATTTTCAGACGTGAATCGGGCTTCCTCTACTGATGGTTTGTTTCTTTTCTTTTTTTCTTTAAAAAATCAAGACCAAAAAAGACAAACAAAAAATTGTTGTGATACTTCTTCTTTCTTTTTTTTTGTTGCTGTCAACAATTGTTTGATATATTTATTTGCAACCAACCTTTCTTCTTTATTTATTAAATGAATTAAATAAGACAAAAAAAGAGACCGACACACATTTGTCTAGTTTCAATCAATTAACGATTATTTTCGATAAATGCCAAAATTCAAGTTTTTTTTCGAAAAAATAATTGCGCAGAATAAAGAAAACTATTTTTATTTCAAATTGCAAATTTATTTTAAAAATTTTAAAAACAAATTTATTTACGCAACAATAAATTTTAACTAAAAAACGTTTTTGGCCATGATTGCATAGATGAGCAATGATTAATGGTTTTTAATAATTTACAGATTTACAAATAACCGTATACCCACATGAACATGCTGTTCGAGAAGGAAGAGATGCATCATTTGAATGCCGGGCCAGAACTGCTGATAATGGTGTATATCCTGAAGTAAGATGGACACGAGTTGGTGGCCCCCTTCCATCTGGAGCACATGAATCTGGTGGTCGTCTTACATTTACAACCACTTCGGCAGCTGATTCAGGCAGATATGTATGTATTGCACAACATAATGGCCGAGTTGCTGAAGCCTATGCCACTTTAACCGTCAATTCATATGGGCCACAAGAGCTTCAATCTGCCCTTCCACAATCTGGTAGTTGTATGGCAGATGAACGGGCATGCGGCACAAATGAATGTGTTAAAAGTGATTACGTTTGTGATGGAGAACCAGATTGCCGTGACCGTTCTGATGAAATGAATTGCCCAGCAAAGAGATTGTGCGAACCCAATGAATTTAAATGTGGCAATGATCGTTGCATTCAGAAGATGTGGCTTTGTGATGGTGATGATGATTGTGGTGATAACAGCGATGAACAGGTACCATTATTTTAGCAACATAACAGCTTCAACAACCCCTTTTTTACAGAATTGTGGTGAACGTAAAGCAGGAGATATTTGTCAACCAACAGAATTTCGATGTCGTGATGGCCGTCAATGTGTTCCACAGTCATTCCAATGTGATGGAACAAATGATTGCGCAGGTAAGTAAAACATGAACCATGAATCCAAAAATTGTGCAAACAAAAATTTTCATAAAATCAATATTTTTAGATGGTTCTGATGAAGTTGGATGTGTTCAACCAACAGTTGTTCAGCCACCAGATTCAAATAAACAAGTTCCACAAGGTGATACCTTCCAGCTTACTTGCCGTGCAGTTGCCGTTCCAGAAGCATATATTAATTGGCGTCTAAATTGGGGACCTGTTTGTGATCCCCCACGCTGTGTACAAGAAAGTGAAGGCGGTGTTGGAACTTTAACAGTTAATAATGCCCAACCAATGGATCAAGGAGCTTACACTTGTGAAGCCATCAATGTTAAAGGCCGTGTCTTAGCTACCCCAGATTGCATTGTTCGAATTGTAAGTATCCCAGCTCCAGAACCTGAAACTCGTCCACCTCCACCAATGCCAGCAGTCCGAACATGTCCTCCACTTACAATGGGACAAAATTGTGAAACATGCCGCCCAGGTGCTTTCCATCGAAATGATAAAGCTCCACATGGCTGTCTTAAATGTTTCTGCTTTGGTATTACTGATCAATGCAGAAGTTCTGATTGGTTCAGAACTAAAGTAAGTTATTTTAAAACGAAATTCATAAATTAAAATTACTGTTGTTGTTTGTTTTAAAAAATGTTTTCATTTGTATGATATTGTCTTTGATTAGTTTGTCATAATTGAAATTTCAGGATGCAGCTTGTGTAAGTAGTTGTCTCTTCGCCCCTTGTATTTTACGGACAGAAAAGTTTTTTAAAATCTTTTACTTTTCATTTCTGTCAAAACCCTTTCCTTTAAAAAATACCTATCATTTTCTTATAACAAATTTTTCCAAAAAACAAAGATCTACTGTAAAATCTATTTACCTGGGCTACCCTCTATTATATTACAATTAACATTTATATTTTCTTATTAATTTTAATATTAATCAAGTGATTCCTACTATCATTAACTTTCATTATAGGAAAAACTTTTCTTTAATGGTGATAATGAAGGTGTAACACTTTCATCTATGGATGGTAGACCAGAAGATGCATCCTTTGATTATCATATTCAAGGAATGCTCACTCATTCACAACCTCATCGACAAACTCTTTATTGGAATATGCCACAACGATTCCGTGGTAATAAAGTTACAGCCTATGGTGGAACAATGGCATTTGAAATTCAATATAGCGGTACTGGCCCAGTTAATAATGAGCCATTGGTTGTTCTTAAAGGAAATGGCATAACACTTGTACATCGCAAAAAAGATCAATATGGCCATTTCCAACCTGATCGACCTGTTCCAGTTACCATTGAAACTTATGAAGTTTGTATAGTTGAGAGTTTGCATAAAACAATGGTAAAATATTTTTAGCAAAGCTATGAAAGAGAAAATGGAAGCCCTGCATCTCGTGAAGATCTTTTGATGGTCCTTGCTGATCTTGATACCTTCCTTATTCGTGCTACACATGTTCCAAATCAAGTTTCAACAAGGTTAGATTTAATAATTTATTTATTAGTCTCTCTTTTAAAAATCTTTCAAATACAAGCTTTCAAAATTTAATTATTATTATTAGTATTGTTACTGCTATTATTTTCGGAATGATTATTTTTTTGTTTTTCAATTAATGCTGCAACTAAAGTTTGAACAAAATGCTTCCAAATTATCAGTTTTAATTCTCTTTCATGTACATTTCCATCATCCATATTAACGGTACATTGAAATTGTCGAACTAAAATTTCTCCTAGCAAGAGAAATAAGGCATCTGCTCCAACATCATTTGAATCGGATTTACCTTGAAATCTTCGACGTGGAGAATTTTCATCTGGTACTCGAAGGGATGATGCATCCCTTCGAAACATTTTCATTGAATTCCTTTCATTATTTCGTATACTGCTTATTGAATTTCCAGCTGAGAGTGAAATTCTTTTGGCATTTTTTGGTCTTATTGGATAATATTGTAGGCGTTTCTGCCGATAATTTATTATTTTACTTTCACAATCTTCATCAATGTACCCCTTTTCAAGAAGGGTTCGAGCGAGCTTATTTATAATTAGGCGAAGCGTAAAACCTTCTTTACCAAATGAAGTTGGCTCTAAAATGGTATAAGGTTTAGAATACTGTAACTTTACTACTATATTATGGAGGCGGTAATAAGAAACACCCTAGCTATAAAAATGTCTTAGATCTTTGAAGATTTATAGCTTTTAAATAAAAGTTCTAAATTATTAATTCTTTTAAAAAATATATTTATGGCACTTTTTTTTTACAGCTGGACATTTGTGCTTTAGAACTTGTAAAATTAAAATTTACGACATATTTTAAAGCTACATTTTTGTTTGTTCTTTCTAATGTCTAAACTACAATTAAGCTTAGAAAAGCCAAAGCCATGAAAAAAGCCTTACTTTTATCATCCCCCGGAACTAAATTAGATGCTTCTTTATGCCATCGATAACAGACAACTTCATAAAATCGAATATTGGTTGCATGCAATTCTCTTAAAAGTGATGGAACAACTTCTATTTCAAATGGCGTTAAAAAAGTATCTGATTTTTGGCCTCTTCGCTTTCGGCGTCGAAATGGTATAATTTTTCGAAGGAAGCCCCAGCAACACATTATGCAAAAATGCTTTTTTTTATCTGCAAAAGAAAAGGATTTAAACGAACGGGTTTCAAAGATTAACTTTTCAAAAACAACAAGAATCCAATTTTTGCATCAAAGGTATTCCCTTGAAAAAAGGATTTTATCAAAAACAAAAAAAGAATTACGTCAAAAACATTTAAAGTATTAAGGGAGAGAAGTAGAAAGGGAAAAAATAACTTTAAAGGGATTCCATTTTTATTAAGCGGAAATGAAATTAATTTTGAAGCACAAAAAATGCATCACAAAAAAGACGGAAGGGTTTTCCTCTTCAAAGGTTGGGCGGTTTATTATTTTTGAGTTGCGCAGAATTTCTGCTTCTTACAGCTACTCTCTTTCTTTCTTCTTCTATCGTTGTCATAGCACCCATACATAAGAAAAATACAAGAGAATAATAAATTAATACATTCTTGTCTCTTTCTTCTATTTCTTCTTAAAATTTACAACTTTTCTTCAGAACTTTAAAAAATACCTTATAACCTCTGTCATTTTTTTACAGACTTCAAAATATTATTTTTTTTAATTTAAAGTTGGTTTTTAAAGAAAAAAGGCTAAAAATAACTTTGAATAGAACCAAGAATGAAAGAAGAAAAATGAGACATTATTGAAAGGTTTCGTAAATCCGATTTATGCTATTTTGTATTAGCGAGAATGAATGACGTTAGAATTTTATAAAATTTTAAAATGGCAAATCTTAAAGCATTAAAAAACCCACAAAACAAATGTTTAAATTAATTATAAACTTCAAAACACTGAATTAAATATGTCCCACAGAAAGAAATCGTAATGTGTGGGCAAATTTTGTTTTTAAAATTTAACTAATTTAATTTTAACAAATAATATAATTACTGTAAATTTCAGTCTTGGTGATGTTTCATGGGAAATTGCCGTAGATCGTGATACCCAAGAAGGATTAGCCCTTGAAGTTGAACAATGTAATTTATTTTCTTTTCTTAAGGAATGCAGTGTACTACCTTCTATTTTCAGGTACATGCCCACCTGGATATGTTGGACTTTCATGTGAAGACTGTGCCCCAGGATATGAACGATCAGGACATGGCCCCTATCTTGGTACATGCGTCCCTGTTCGTCAAACACCTCCACCAGCACGGACATGCCCACCTGGTGCTATTAGTCCCGTTGCAGGATATGATGGTCGATGCCAATGTAAACCAAATCTTACTGGTATAATACAATATAATAGTTATAATGATTATAACTACTCCTTTTTAAGGTCCAAATTGTGATCAATGTGCTGCATCAACCTTCAATTATTCTCCACAATCTCAACAAGGTTGTCTTAAATGTTTCTGCAGTGGAGTTACAAATCAATGCCGTTCATCAAGTTATCGCCGAACAACCGTTGATATTGATTATCGTAGAGGTGATCAAGATCAACTTGAAATTGGCACTGCAGATCCTCGCAGCAGTTTCACTCCCCAAACTCGACCAGAAATCTACAGTCAAGCCATTAACTTTGGTGCCTTTGAAGAATCTCGTGGTCAAACACTTTATTGGAAACTTCCACAAAAATTCCTTGGTGACAAAATTACTGCTTATGGCGGAAAATTATCTTACACCCTTCGATACACTGGCCAAGGAAATTCAAATCGTGATGCCGATGTTATTATTAAGGGTAATGAAATAACTCTTCAACATCGTGCTCGTGTCCAACTTATTCCTGATCGAGAAAATGTCATTGATGTTCCAATTATTGAAAGTGAATGGGAACGTGCCGACGGACAACCAACTACTCGTGAACATCTTTTAATGGCTCTTGCTGATCTTGATTCTGTTTTAATCAAATTATCATACAATGATGACTGCTCTTTGAGTTCACTTGTTGCTGTTTCTCTTGAACATGCTGAACCTTATGGACAAGGCAGTCAAGCCGCCGATGTAAGCTTTTTTATTTGTAATAATGTACTATAGCATACTCGAAAAATATATTTATCCGCAAAAACATTAACTGAACATCGTGTGAGGATTTGTAAAAACAACCAACTAAAAAATCATAAGATAATAAAAAATAGACGACTTAGTACTCCATTTAATTTATAAAATTATTTTATGTGGAACAATGCGACTGCCCTCCAGGCTATATTGGAACTTCATGTGAAGATTGTGCTCCTGGCTACAGACGTACAGGTGGTGGACTTTATTTGGGTCTCTGTGAAAGATGTGAATGCAATAATCATGCTGATAAATGTGATGAAGAATATGGACATTGTCTTAATTGCCAACACAATACTGAAGGTGATCAATGTGAAAGATGTCGACCTGGTTTTGAAGGTGATGCAAGACGCGGAACTCCACATGATTGCCGTGCTGCAGCTACTAAACCACCATGTGATTGTAATAATCATTCTCCACGTGGTTGTGATAGTTATGGCAGATGCTTGCTTTGTGAACACAACACCGAAGGATATCATTGTGAATCATGTAAAAAAGGTTTCTACGGTAATGCCACTCAAGGAACACCATATGACTGCAGCCCTTGTCCATGCCCGTAAGAACTGTTTTTTAAAAAGTACTTAATAATTAATTAACGCTGCAATTATAGTGGAACATCTGATTGTTATCTTGGCACAGATGGTCAAGTAAAATGCAGAAATTGCCCTGCAGGATTTAGCGGAGATAGATGTGACAAGTAAAGTTTACATCTTTACATTACATGCTTCTAACATGCAAATTTATAGATGTGCTCCTGGTTATACTCTTTCTGCTCGAACTGGTGGACGTGATTGTGAACCCATTGGACGTGTTGAACCAGATCGAATTCAATTTGTTGATAATCCACAAGGTTTGTCATCATCAGATCCTTATGCTGCACAGCGTGAGCAATATCGTCAACGACAACTGCAATATCAGCAACAACAGCAGCAACAACAACAGCAACAGCATCGTCGACATCGGCGTCGTCGATATCGTGTAACTGCTTCACGTCGCTTCCATCGTCAATAAACCTTTTTTGTTCTTTTTATGTTTTTTTTTAAAAAAGGCTTTAAATGTATTCACAAGCACAATTTTAAGCCAAAGGCTTCTTTTTATCACTCCTTTGTTTTTTTTAAATTTGCTTTTTCTGCCAATCCACCACCACCTACACTGCTGCACTAACATGTCCCAGCCTCATCTAAGAATCTCCTCCTTCTTTGTGCTATTATCTCCTCTCCCTGTTGTTTCTCAAACAAAAATTACTGCCCCACGGGAAGTTTACATTTCTTTTCTATCCCAAAATTTTGACAAATTATTTTAAAAAAGTTTTTAATTAATTTAAACAAGAAATTTGTCGCTGCTGCCACATTTTTTAGTTCTCAGTGAATTATGTTTTTTTTATGTGTTTTTTTATTAATTAAAATAAATAAAGTTTGCTTAAATATCACACAGTTTGTTCATATTAAAAATAATTGTGTCCGTTCAAAATTTATTACACCTTTGTTATACGCTGCTTTTATATGTATGTTCATTTTTTTTAAAAGTTGCTTTGCCATTTTTACACAAATACGCAAAATTGCTGAAATAAGTTATGTAAATATTTTTATTATAGTTCCACTCAGAGTTGAAATTTATCCACCAAAGCATTTGAATATCAAACAAGGATCTAGAGCTAAATGGACATGTGTGGCATCACCCGGTCATAAGGTTTCTTTCTTTTCCCCTTCTTTTACTATCTTTTTTAACACTTTTTTTCATTTCTTTCTAGCCTGAAGATGTTAACATTCAATGGACTAAAATCGGATCAAATCAATTGCCACCACATGTTCATCAACAGGGTAATCAACTTATCATTGATTCAGTTAAACCCGAAGATGCCGGGCAATACCGATGTACTGGAACCACCACTAAAGATATTGCAACTGATGAATCTTCTTTAACTGTTGAAGCTGGAGTTCCACCTAAACCTATTGTAACACCACCCTATCAGACAGTTCCAGAAAATGGAAAAGCTGTTTTTGAATGTATTGTACCTGGAGTTACAGGTTGTGATATTGTATGGCATAAAGATTTTGTTGGCGGACAATTACCACATGGAGTTCGAAAATACGGAAATAAAATTACTATTCAAAATGCCCGCAAAGAACACGCTGGCAATTACATTTGTGTAAGAACAAAAATTTGAAAAACATAGACAACTTAAACTTAAAAAATTTAGACAGTAAGAACCAATTTCGGCTTGGGTGAATCTAATCCTGGTCGATTGGATGTTACCCGAGAACCATGGCGTCCAGAAGCTGATCCACCTGTTCAAGATGTTGAAGTTGGAGATGCGGCTCGCTTCAGATGCTTTGTTCGCGGAGTTCCCCATGCTGATTTCCAATGGAGAAGAGAAGACGGGCAACCCTTTGATGCCGCTGTTGATCAAAGTGGTGGATATCTTACAGTACATGGCTCACAGCTTCATCACTCTGGACGATATATTTGTAGTGCAAGTGATCCACAAGATCCATCCCAACCTCCAATTGATGCTCCTGCAGTTCAATTGAATGTCAGAGATCGAGCACCACCTCGTCAACCTTTAACTCCACAAGTTGATCCCATCCAGCAAACAGTTGATCCTGGACAACCTGCCCGATTTAGATGTTGGGTTGATGGACATCCAAATGCACAACTTCGTTGGTCTGGACGTGGAAATCGACCATTACCACAAGGTGCTCGAGATGACAGGGGTGAACTAGTTTTCCCTTCAGTTACTCAAAATGAAGCTGGTGAATACTTATGCTCAGGCGAGTTTGACGTCTAAAGATTTTAAATTTTCGACAAAAACGTAGAATAATTTTTTAGTTTATGACCCAGAAAGTGGAAAGTATGTTGATTCACCACCTGCTCGCTTGGATGTTAATCAACGTAAACAATGATAGCGTCTTTTAGTAAAAATAATAGACTATTTTTAGCTGCACAACCTCCACAAATTGATCCACCTGAACAAACTGTACAAGAAAATACTCCCTCTTACATTCGTTGTTGGGTACCAGGAAATCCACATGCCCGTTTAAGCTTTGCTCGTCGAGGTGGTCAACCTCTACCTCCAGATGCATATGATGATGGTCGAGGTAGTCTTCGAATTGATCGAACTCAAACCATTCATGAAGGTAAAATTAACAAGCTTTTCTTTATTTATTTTAAAGTTTAGGTGAATACGAATGCCATGCTACTTCTGGACCACCATCTGACCCAAGAACTCCACAACACACAGGTGCTCCACAAGTTTCACAACCTGCAAGAATTAATGTCCTAATCCGTAAGACTTAATTAATCCATGAAAATTCAAAAATATTATTGTTACAGCTGAATCAAACGTCATTCCACCCGGAGGTGCTCCACCAAGACCTGTTGCAACTCCACCAGTCATCACTGTAAAGAAAAGAGATCCAGCAAGATTCCACTGTGACGCTCATAGTGAAACACCAGCAGAAATTCATTGGACATATGGTCCAGATCGTGGACCACTTCGTGGTGATGTTTATCAAGAAGGAGACGATATTATCATCGATAGCGCTGATGACACTAACGCTGGTGAATATCATTGTACTGCAACAAATGAATTTGGTACTGGAAATGCTGAACCTGTTAGACTTGTGGTTACAGATAGTACGTAAAAAACATAACAAACATTCAAGATTAATTTATTTTATTTTAGACGAAGAACCACCAACAGCAAGAGTTGAACCTCGAGTATTCAATGGCAAACCTGGAGATAAACATCAATTCAAATGTTGGTTTATTTCTTTTGTAAGCAAATTTCATTTTAAACTTTTTAAGGTCACACATCCGGCCTTCCACCACCACAAGTTAGTTGGACAGGTCCAAATGGTGGCCCATTGCCTGAGGGTGTTACTGATCTTGGCGGCGGTGTTCTTGAAATTACAAATGCCCAAAAATCTCATGACGGTGATTATACCTGCCATGCAGTTAATATTGTTGGAGAAGCAACTGATCACGGCACAGTACATATTGGTCCAAGTCTTACAGTTCGAACAAATCCACCTGGTCCAAGAATTATTCTTACCGTTGGTGAACCCCTTGAAATTAAATGTGAAGGTATGCGCATTGTGAAAAAATAGATTTAAACACAAAAATATTTCTTATAGCATTTGGTGAACCAGATCCAGAAGTTGAATGGCTTCATGACCCAGGACCGGAACGTGGTGATTTACCCGATGACTTTAAACCTGTTACAATTAGTGAACAATTTATTCGGCACCCAAGCATTGGATTATTAAATGCGGGTAAATATACGTAAGTATTCAAATAAGCACAGTTTTAAAATATACACATATAAATTACAGTTGCAAAGGAAGTAATTCACAAGCAACAGCAACGAAAGATATTTATATTGAAGTTGTTGAACCATCACATGTTGCAACTGTATCCATTTTGGGTGGATCTAATCAATGGTTTACTCTTAATCAGCCAGCTCAACTTATTTGTGCTGCTACGGGACCTTCACTTGTCGATAAAGTTGAATGGGCTAGAATTGATGGTTTGTCAATTTTTATATATAATTATATTTAAAAAAATGGGAAGAAAAGAATCAGTGAAAATTAGAAGTATTTTTGTAGTGGAGATCATTTGTGATCGGTGTATATACAAAAAAAAAAGGATATTAATAATAGTTTATTCATAACATTTATTAATATCATGATTAAACAATATTATAATAGAATAAACATACACTCCAAAGATATATATATATACTAAATTGGAGGCAAGAAGAATAATAAAGATTATCATATTAACGAGAAAGGAATAGGAAAGAGAACTGAAAGGCTCATTCACATAAAAATTTGGATGACAAGTCAAAAAACGCCAAAACTTTATAATTTTCATTTATTCAGCAGTATTTTATCTGACGGTTATACGCATTTGATTGTCTATGTTTTATCCAAGTGGATATTCTCAATGCTGTCTCTCCTGTTGTCGTTTCCATTTCCCTTTTTTTGGTAGTTACTTGCAGTCGAGTATATTTTCCAGATTTAATATATTTGCAGAAAAATTGCTCCATTAATTTTACATTTTTTTCAGTCCAGTAACATTTTGGTTTACCAGCATTAGAAGTTGGTGAAGTAAGTTTGGACGGTGGTTTTAACCAACTAACTTTCCCTGCTCTTGCATCTTGGAAAAGGACCTATATAATGAAATTAAAATAATATAGTTTAGTTTAATAACATATAAAATTACCTTTAACTCCATTGTTGATAAACTTGTTTTTTTTGATAAATCTGTAGCTAATGCAGCACTCAAGCTTTGGGTATTCTTCCAAACATTTTTTATAATATCCATATCCCCATCAGCATATGAACTTCGCCTACGATGAAGAGTTCCAATACCGTTTTGTCTTCTTTTTGTATTAACTCTTTCTAGAGATTCAGGTGATGCTGATATTGCTTCATTTTTGGATATTCTTTTTGAATTTAAAATTGCATGACTAAGTAATGATGATGCCCATTCATTCACATTTCCACATTTTGGAATGGTTACTGTAGAATATAAAAATGTATTTAAGAAATTTAATCCAGTGAATTTTATACTATTTTTATTTTGTAAAATACAGCGTTCAAAAAGCGATACCATAGGTCTATTATTTGAATGGATAACCAACATTTTCATATTATCTATGTGTTCACGAATGTAAATACAATATTTTCTTGTTGATGTTTTACAATATTTAAAATGGTTGTATAACCGTAATTCAGGAAGATATGTTATTCCAACGTATATTATTTTAATAATGTTACCATGCTCGTCTATATCTGCTAAAATATAAAGATAATGTTCCATTTTGACAATTTCTTCCATCAAGTTCTTAAATGAAATGGGATAATCTAAAAGTTTATGATTAAGAATTCATGAAATTCAAAGTATAAATATAGGTACCTGGGGTAACTGTAAAAAATGGAAGTATTGTTGTTGGAGGTGCTTTATTGTTGTCAGGTGTTACATCGTTTCCATTATCAATACTGTAGATTATTAAATCGTTCAGAGAATTTACAGGATTACAATTAAATAAAGGGGGTGTTCTTGCAGATCCACTCATTATATTCATTAAATCATATTGTAATTGGGTATTAAATTTTATGTAAAGGGTTTCAACAAATAAACATTCTTCCATTTTACCACCATACAAAACACGCATGACGATGTTTTCTTTATTTGCTTGAATGAATAGTTTTAAAGCCAATTGATCCGAATTGATTTTTAGATGAAAATAGTATCTTACATATGGGTTGTCGGTCACACCGATATAAAACGGTGTACTGATGTTACCGTCACGATCCTTCAAATATAATGCATAAACAAAATATATGTCAGTATGTATTTCGTTTAAGATATTATTCATAGGTGTACCAGGGCCATAATCTAAAAAATATATTTACATAATCGTGTATAAAAAGTATTAACATACTGGGTATGGTGTTGAAATATTTTGACGAATCGATGGGATTTGGTACTACCATTTCTTCTTCCCCTTCCCCTTCTTCATCTTCATACTCTGGTGTAGTATTTTCTTGTTGTTGTTGTTGTTGTTGTTGTTGTTGTTCTTGAAGTTGTTGGGGTTGTTGGGGTTGTTCTTCATCGGAATCACCACAAACATCAATTGCGGAATCGACGGAATCTTTTCGTTCTGAATGAGTTTGTTCAGACGGGGATTCACATTTTACAATTGCCGGTGCACAATCATCTTGTCTATCATTTGATTTCAGTCCACCAATTTCAATCTCTTTGTTATCAGCTTTTAATTCTGCATAACTTCGAACGACGAAGATAGCATTATTTGTAGGATTATTCTATAATTAAATATTAATTTTTAAAAAATTGTTAAGTATATTATAAAATAAAAAGATACCAGCAATATTAATGCAGTTTTACAAAACTGATTTAAAACTTGGACATTTCCAACAACTTTTTCATTGTTCACTTTAGTCACATATACTTCCATTCCTTTCCGTAGTTGTCCAAGGGGGTCATGTGTAATAAATTGTGGTAGATTTGATGGTAGGATTAATTGAGGTTGAATTGATGTTGCATGATTAAAAGTGATTAAAATGGTTTTTACAATTGACTTAAAATTTAATGCTATTTTTTATCGACAAAATTATATAAGCTTGTTTACCTGTTCGGTATAACGTAAAGTGATTAATTGCAAGTCTTTATTGAATGATACAACTTTTCCAGTGTGTAAAACCAATCCGGCATTATTGATGGTTTCAGCAAATTTTAACTCCACCCCAATCTTTAATTCTACTGCAACTCCAGCAGTTCTTGCGAATCGGTATTCCTGAAAAGATTAATTATAAATTAAGGTATATTTATTTTGTATTTTTACATTTCTGTTGATTTCTGGGCAAGCATTTTCTTGAGATTGTTGGGGAATTTCTGGTCGCTGTTGTGGTTGAGTTTGTTGAGTATTTGAAGGTTGTTGTCCCGGTTTTGGTTGTGGGGTTGTTCGTTCACATTTTGTAACTTTTGCTATTGCATAAATGCTTGCAGCGTTCTTCTGAAAATTTAAAATAACTTTTAATTATATTATAGCAAATTTTTACCCCAATAGGTATGCAATGTATTTTTGTGATTTGAGAAATTGATTTTTTCTGGCTTTCTATTTTTGTTATTTTACATTTTAAATCTGCTCCATATTTGTTCGAAATGTAAGCAAAATTGTTGACTCGGCATAACCCATAAGTTTGTTGTGTTGGAAGTATTCTACGGACTCTTGAAATTTTTTGATCCATTTCATGATCATTTAAAAATTGTAAAGTTCGGTCAGAATCAGAAGCAGGTATTGGTTTAAACCCAAAAATACAGAACATACCAACAATTAATGCAGTAACAATAAGTGTTATGCTTACACAAAACCGAAATTTTGCTTTACCTGAAACAATGTAATAATAATTATTATAATTAAGATCATTTAAATATTTACATGCAGATTTACGATCATGAAACATTTTATGGATTTTAGTATCCATTAAAAATTGTTCTTGTTCATGACGATACATCCGAATATCTTTAGATGGTTCTATTTCCATTTCTGTTGGGGGATCGTTATCGTGATCCATTAATAATGGATTTAAGACAGTCATTCGAATACAATTGTAAAACAATACTTTTCCTGAAAAAAAATATTTTTTTATATATAATAGATTTCTACGACAGAAATGAATACGCAGCAAATCTGTTATACTGTAGTTTTTTAGTTTTTTCCAATTTTTTGAGCACATCAATGAATAAATTTAGAGGAGATAAAAAAAAGTCTATGTAAAAAAAGTGTTTTTTAGTTTTTCTATGTCAGCAATTTTTCTCTTTCAATTTTTTGAGCACATCAATGAATAAATTTAGAGGAGATAAGAAAAAAAGTCTATGTAAAAAAAGTGTTTTTTAGGAAGTCTTCCAGTTGATGTTGAAGATCATAATGAACAAGGCCTTTTACATTTCGGCACTTTCCAACCTTCATATGCTGGTGAATATGAATGCCGAGGCTATCGTAAAGGAGAACTTATTGGCTCAAGTAAAGTTACCGTGCGTCCTGATGATGGAACTGCAAATGACATTGCACGTGTTGAAATTTCACCCCCAAGAATTCGAGTTGTTAATGAAGGGGATTCAATCATTTTGAATTGTAATGTTAAAGGTTTGTTTTATTTTTTGTTACTTATTACTTTCTTTTTGCTTTAAATGCTTCTGCTTCTATCACTAACTTTATAATTTATTTTTTTTGCAACACTAATATTTTTTGCCATGCACTAACATATTTAAGGTAGCAAAAATCCTCGTGTGCTATCATGGAAACATTACCATCGACCATCAAAGAAGAGTCATGTAAAACGTCCAAAAATTACAATAATTTCTGATTCGGCTGTTCATGGAGGTGGGAAAAGAAGAAAAGTTATTGAACTTCAAGATGTAATTGGAAATGGAAAATATCTTCCGCTTCAAAATGTCAGACCAGAAAATTCTGGAATTTATACTGTAATTGCAAATATGACAGATGGATCCAGTGTTATTGCAGAACCTGCTTGGGTGGTTATAAAACCTCGGGGTGTGTGGTGAAGGGGAACACTTCCTTAGTTCATTTAACTAACACGTTTTTTGATTGCTAACTAATAATACACTAACCACAAAAACACAATAAACAAATTTAATCTTTTAAAAAAAATTCAGGTTTTGATGGTGAAGTTACATATGATTGGTCACTTGCAAGAGGTGGAAATCTTGTAAGACAACTTGGCTCTGAAAAAGAATTGGTAATTAAAAAAGCTGATCCAACAAATGATTATGTTAAGTTTTTATTTTATGAGTTTTTGTTTTTGCTACTTAATTTAATTAACAAAATAATACAATTTTAGGAGTTTATCGATGTGAAGTTGAAGATCCTGATAGCAAAGTTATTGGAACTGCTTATTCAGCTGTTACAGTTGGATATTCAACACCACAGAGTTGGTTTAATAATAAAAAAACACTAACACTGAAAACAGAAACAATTAACACTAAAATTTATACTTTACCTCAGGGCAGGATTAAAAAAACAAATTTAAACTTTGGAAACTTTTAGAAGCTGAAGTTGCTAAATTTGAAGAAGCAACTGATGCTGAACTTGTTTGTCCCGTTTATGCCGTTCCTGGATCCACTGTCACTTGGACTCGTGATGGTGATGAGCTACCTTCTAACGCTCAACCACGTGGAAATAAATTACAGTAAATAATTTTCAAAATAGCTTTTGCCTAAAAAAACATTGGCCTTTTTTAGTATCACTGAATTTGATGATTCCACTTCTGGTCTTTACACATGCACAGTACAAATTGACCAAAATACAATTCAAGGATTTGTTGACGCTCGAATTTTTGTTCCTGATACAACTATTAAAGTCGTCTTAAATGTATCAAGTGAAAATGTTGCTGTTGGAGAACGAGTTTGGCTAGATTGCACAGTAGTTGGAGACCCTGAAGCAACGATCGAATACAGCAAAGATGGCAGTGACAAATTACCTGAAGGATCACAAGTAAATTTTTGTTTTCTTTAGCTTTTTAATAATGGAAGCGGTAGCTTTTTTATGATTTATAAGTTTTCCTGCTATAAGCTTTCTCTAAACTATTTTTCTTTCTTCTTTTCAAAATGCTCATTAATTTTTCTAGCTAACGGAATGCGAAGGAGAATCCTACAAAACTAAATCAAAAGTGAGGACTTCTTTTTTTCTACACACAAATCTGAAGTTGTTGTTGTGCTGTGCTTTGAACTTTTTTGATATGATTTCTTTCTTTTTTTGCAGTTTTTTAGCCACTTTTTCTATCACTCTTTTTGCAGTGCTTTTAGTGTGGATTTGGGATTTCAGATGTCCATTTTTTGTGATAATTACAATTCATAAACTTTAGGTAACTGGAAGTCGTCTACTTTTCAATGCAGTTAGAGAAGAAGATACTGGAACATATCAATGTAAATCTTAAAACCTTTTAATAAAGATTAATATTTACATACATAACTTTCAGGCAAAGCACATACATCAGAAGGAACTCTTGTTACTACTGCAGTCATCAATGTTGGCTCAGGCAAACGTAAGCGTAAAAATTCCAATCGTCGTCGAGCACGTCGTCGTCATCATCGTCGTCATAATGCAAATAATAAATCCCTATCTGGAGAAGATTCATCTTCTTCTTCGCGACATCATCGGGCTCTTCGAAAAGAACATCCACAACATAAAAATGCAGTTTTTGGGGATTGGTTTAAATCAAGCTAAAATCAAGGAGCAATTTTAAAAGCATTTTTATACTTTTAAAAACATAGCGCGATGAAAATAAAGCCCTTTTCCCTCCATCATTTTGTTTTGATAACCAATTTTTATGTAAGATTTTTGCACTTTGTTTTTTTTCTATAATTGTTTGTTACTAATACTACTGTAGTTTATTTACATTTACAAAAGGGATTCAATTCTAATCTTTTTTTGCGCCCAGTGATAACTCTTTTTTTTTTATTTCTTATTCTTTTTTGTAATTTTGCCATACATTAAAAAAAGACTGCCTCTTTTTTGGAACAATACTTTTTTTTGATTGTCGTTTTTCTGCCATAACAAAGTTTTTCTAATGCTTTTCTTTTTTTAATCTGTTGTTCTTCTCTCTTTCATCATCTTTTGAACAAAAAACTGCCCCTACTTTTTTCATCTGAAAAAAAATATCTTTGCCAAAATAAATCTTATTTTTTTGATTCTGAATCTGGTGCTGCCATTATTCTTCTTCTGTTTTTTTCTTGCCCCATTTTTCTCTAATTAATTTTTTTTGGGTCACAACTTTTTTATTTGCTCAGTTTTTTTTAAATTTTTGATTGATTTTGCTTTTTAAAGAAATATAGAAATTTTGTAAAGTTTGTTTGCAGTTGAAAAAAATTCTTTTTTTTATTTAATAAAAAATTTTTGAAAGTTGTACGATTCTAACAAGCTATGTGATATGATTTGATTTGATAAAAAATTACAAATGTTGAATATTTTTGTGAGCATGATTGAGGTCAAAAAATAATAACAAGATATTTTAACCAAACACCAATGCACTTTTTTGGATGTGAAAGTTGTTGCAATTTTTTATTTTCATTTTTCTAACAAAATTTAAAAAACAACACACCTTTGGAGAGAGAAGGGCTGCAAAAAAGTTTTATGTTTTCTAATTCAAAAGTCCCTCTAAACTTTTCAAAAAAAAGTGCGCAACTATTTTTGGCGAAAAAAATTAAACTGTTAAAAGACCTCAATCATAGTTCACAAATTTTTCTAGTTGGAACATACGGTGAACCAGTTGATTCTCCGCTGCCTTCAGTTTCATCAGAGCTTGCTCCAACACATGAACCGATAGCTCCGATCGTAGCACCAATTCCAAATGAAAATATTTGGCCGACTGCTGAAGTTTCAATTCCACCAACAAATCATTCTTCATCGTCAGAAGTAGCTCCTCCATCATATCCCCCCATTCCTCGGCCAACAGATCGAATCACAAAATGGCCAACAGAGAATGAAGCCTTCGTAGAACAAGCTCGTCGAGTTCCAATTATTCGAACTATTGGACAAGATACAAAACGTATGATTCAAATAGTTTTTTATGATCTTTAATTAAGAACACTTCATTTCTGTCGTTTTTAGTTGAATGTGGAGTTAAAAGTGCTGGATCAGAATCAGAAATAAAATGGGATAAAATTGGTAGTAATATGCCATTCAAATTCCGAATTGAAAATGGTGATTTGGTAATTGAAGATTTAAGGAAAGAGGATGAAGGACTTTATCAATGTTCACTTTCATTATCAGGTGGACGACAAAATTCTGTACATTTTACTGATCTTAAAGTTGCGGGTATGCTTGTGTTATTTGTAAAACATAGATGTAACGGATTTGTTTAGATTATGTGCCAGTTTTTTATGGAAGCTCTTTCATTGATTTACCACCATTAACTGATGAAGAATGGAAAAACTTAGATTTAGAACTTTCAATTAAACCTGCAACAAAAGATGGTTTGTTTTTATTCTTTTAAAATCTAAGAAAGTTTAAAATTCAAAATTCAAATTGCTATTACATTTTTTATAAAGCTTTCTTGTAATTTTCTTTTACTTATGCTGTTTCCAGGAATTGTACTTCATACAACTAAAGGTGTAACAGAAAGCTTGGGAGAATATTTTCATACTGTATTTCTTCGAAAAGGAAAAATTGTTTATCTTTCAAAACTCGGTACACAAACTGATGAACTTGAATCAAAAACACCTGTAAGAGTTGGAAAATGGTCAAAAATCAGAATATTAAATAATGAAAATGAAAAGGCTTTAATCGTGAATACAGATGAACCAGTTGTGAAAGCAGTAGCTCGACCTTCTGAAATTTCTTTGTCATCCCTTCCTTCCAACAAGGTTCATGTTGGCGGTGAACCAGCTTCATCCTCGAAATTCCTTGGAACAATTAGTCGAATAATAATTAATCAACATCCACTTGAAATTATGCCAAAAATGTTGGTTGAAATTCCAGCAAGAGGCGAATCAGGCGTACTAGTAAGAGCAAAGCCAGTGGAAGAAAGTAATGAATGCTCTAAAAATCCTTGTCAAAATGATGGAATTTGTATTGCCGCAAATGTTCATGAAGGTTTTAAATGTGAATGCACAGATTTCTATTATGGCCAGTCATGTCAGTACAAAAATCAATTCTGCTCGAATAAAGGTATCACTCAAAATACTTCTTGCAGCTAAAAACATTCAATTTCAGAATCTTGCGTTGTTGGTTCATGCCTTGAATATCCAAATGGTGATTTTAAATGTGTTTGTCCATTAAATCGAGAAGGAAAACGATGTGAAAAAGAAATCAGCGCCAAAGAAAAATATGAAAGTGTTTATCGTTTTAATGGCAATACTAGGTTTAAAACATTTTCTTTCAATCTTTAAAAACAAACCTCTTTTTAGTTTTCTTGCAATTCCACCTCCAAGAAATGTCAAAAATTTTTCATTTGGTTTAAATATTAAACTCAAAGATTCTACAAAAGATCAAGTAATTGCTTACCTTGGATCAAATTACAATCAAAAAACTGCAGAATTTATGACTTTAGCAATTAGGAATGGAAAATTTGTGAATATTTATCAAAATGGCGGAGGTCTGAGTTTTCAGACATTTTAATCGGTGTTTAATAATAGAATATTTTTTCAGGTAAAAGTGTTGTTGAAAGTTTTTCAAATCTTGAAAATGGAAAAACATATCGAGTTGAGCTTTCTCGAAATGGGCATGTTGCTGAAATGACAATCAATGGAGCAAAAACAACTTCAAAAGTTAAAACTGTTGCATTCCCTTCTGGAACTTCGTTGTTCATTGGTGGATTTCCACCAGGAATGCAACCCCGAAAGCAATCAACCAGCTATACATTCTTTGAAGGATGTGTTGGTGAAATTGATGTTGAAGGAAAGAGGGTGGATATTGATGCAATGGAAAATGTTTTCTCTGGTGATTTGGGACAATGTAATCCTGAAAGTCGAGGAGATATGGTTGGACTTGATGATGGAGCTACTGAAATGCCGGATCGAGTTCAAGCTTTGAGTGGACGGATTTCAGTTATAACAACAACAACAGAAGAACCTGGACTTGTTGGAATTCATGAACCTGAAGAAAATAGATTTATTGTTCAAGAAACAAAGGAAAGAGGAACAGGAGGTGGTTGGTCATCTGAGGAAGAAGAAGCAACATTGGGAACTCAAAAACCTCTCGATAAACTGGAAGAGAGGGTAACGATTCCATTGGTTACAGTAACAATACCAACAACAACAACAACTCCTTCAACAACAACTATTACATCCACCACAATAACAACACCGCTACCTTCAACAACAACTTCAACTCCATTAACAACTACGACAACAACTGAAATGCTTACAGAAGAACCCGTTGAAGATGTGGCGGTTGCATTGCCAGTTGATGAAGAAATTAAGCCATCTGATATTGTGCCAGAACAACCGAAAGCACTTTGTGAAGAGAATACGTGTGGAGCCCATGGTAAAGATATTCAAATAAATGCGAAGTTTAGAATAAAAATAATAAAATTCAGGTGAATGCGAAGTTGTCAATGCGACACATGTCGTCTGCCAATGTAAAGATTATTATGATGGACCAAATTGTGAAAATTGTATGACCATGTTTTTGTTTTTTAGACTTGATTAAATCAAATACACATTTTAGTTAAACCAATTGAACATGCTGCAATGTTTTCCGGCAACGCTTATATTGTCTTCTCCGCTGACGACTTCCCACATTTGACTTCTGAAAGAGAAGAAACAATTTCATTCAGGCTAAAAACAACAGCAAAATATGGTGTAATTTTTTGGCAAGGGCAGCATCCAGATTCTAATTTAGCTGGTGAAGATTACATTTCAATAGGCTTAAATGACGGATATCTTGTTTACTCGTAAGCCTTCATTTAAAATATCTGCATAAACCTAACACGACTCATATTACAGATATGAACTTGGAGGTGGTGCAGCCCAAATAATTTCATCTAATCCAGTCAATGATGGCCATGAACATATTATAAATGTTGAACGCCGAGGCCGAAATGGCACTTTAACTGTCGACAATGAACCAACGATTTTCGGGACGAGCTCTGGCATTTTAGCAATGTTAAATGTTGAAGGAAATATTTACATTGGTGGTGTCCCGGATTTAGAATTAATGACAGCTGGCTTACATTCACACAATCTTGTTGGATGTGTTGCTGATGTAATGTTGAACCATCAAAAAATGGATTTAATGGCAAATGCCATTGATGGAGTAAATGTTAAGCCATGTGATTCATGGAGAAAAAATAAAAAGAAATGGATGAAATCTCGGAAATATCGAAGACTTGTTATTGGTTAATTATATGTATAATTGTTATGTATTTTTTACGCCCAAAGATTCTTTCAAAAAATTCTTTCCAAAAAATTTATTCCTTCACTTTTATTTTTGTTTTTGTTGATTGATAAGAAAGATTGTTAAATTTTTATAATAAAAGATTTTTATTGATTTCAAAAAAAGAAATTTTTTATCATTGACCAGAATTAATTAATCATCAATCACAAAAAAATAGGCCGAGACAGGTTTTTTCTGCTGCTGCTGTTATGATTCCTTTTTTAAACTTTTGAATAACTTTTTGCACTTAAAAGATTTTTGATAATTTTTAAAAAAGTATTAATAAAATGATGCGTCTAAATGTGGCAAATAAAAATCCACGATTGCCTGGAGCATCTTTACAAAAACCAAAGATCCGAAAAGTGCCAACACATTTGGGTAATAATCACCTTAAACGGCATTCGGGTGAATTTGAATATTTGTTATCGAAAAATGCTAAAGACCATGAACTATATCGGAAGGACAGCTCCGAAACTACAGTAATGAGTTTAAAAAGTATGCGTTCGAAGTACCACTCAACCTTTACTTAATACTTTTATTGCAGGGCATTGGAGACGATTGTCACACTTTTTCGTTGAAGATTGGTTTTTGAGTGCCGTTCTTGGATTGATAGTGGCGGTGATAAGTATTTTTGTTGATATTTGTTATGAATATTTAAATTATTGTACGTTATTGCTGAACTATTTAGCCTAAACACATTTCAAACAAAGCTCATAAGTGCATTTATAGTTCAGGTTGTGTTATATGATTATGCAGTAAATTATAATAAACTTTTGGCATTTGTATGTTGGACTTCATATATTACAGTATTTGTAGCAGGAGCGGCATTAGTTTGTAAATATATTGGAAAAGCTGCAATTGGGAGCGGAATTCCACAGCTAAAAGTTATTATGAATGGTTTTGTGCTGCAAAATTATCTTTCAATGCGAACGCTGGTTGCAAAAGTTATTGGCTTAATTCTAACATTAGGGTCTGGTAAGTGTCTTAATGTATATCAATCAATTTATTTTTCATGTCGTTTTTAAGGCCTTCCTGTTGGCAAAGAAGGTCCATTCGTTCATATTGGCGCTATTGTTGGATTTCGGCTATCAAAAATGACGCAAAATTTTCAAGGAAATAAACTAATTTCAAATGAAAGTCGAGAATTTCAGAGCTTGCTTTCTGGTTGTGCAGTTGGCGTTGCGTATGCATCAAAATAAGAATGATGCAATATTCTTTCAAGATCTTTTTTAGATGTACATTCACGGCACCTGTAGGAGCTGTTTTATATGCCATTGAATGTACCCATAAATATTTTGCTGTAAAACATTATTGGAAATCTTTTTTTGCGACAACATGTTCAGCTTTAGTTTTTCGATATGCAAATGTTTATTTAACCCCGCCGCAAATTGGTGAAACTATTCTGGCATATTACGAAACACATTTCCCTAATGAAGTTTTTGTCGCTGAAGAATTACCGGTTTTTATTTTACTTGGGTAATGAATAAAGATAAGATATAAATGTTATCTTTATTTTTTACAGTGTCATCTCTGGATTGCTTGCATCTTCATTTGTATTTGTTCATAGAGAGCTTGTCAATATTCGAAAAACTTCCACAATTTACCGTCAAATTTTTGGAAGGAATTAGTAAGTAAATAACATTTTCTTAACGCAAAACCAAAATAAATCGGTTACAGTAATATAACATTTACGATATTTATGGCATTCCTTGTAGGAGTTATAAATTGGCCAGATGGAATTGGAAACTATCTTGGTGGAAGGGTTAATAAATTTTTATCATTTTTTGATTAAACTTTACCATACATTTCAGTATACTTTTCGACAAGTTTTATCAGATTTTATATCGAATTGTACAATGTCTGAAATGAATGCTACCCGACATGGCTGCTCAGATGATATTGTTTATCGATGGACAAATGATGAAGATTTAAGTATTAGTCATCGAGTTTTTACTACGCTTTTTGGTTATCTTTTTGCAAATGTAAGATAACTTTAAGCCTTAAATTTGTGAGTTTCAAAATTATAGTTTTTCTTAATTGCAATTTGTATATCCCTTGCTATTCCGGCTGGTATCTTTGTTCCCTCATTTGTTATTGGCGCATGTGGTGGCCGAATCATCGGTGAAACAATGTCCATTTTATTCCCATATGGAATTCGGGGATTATCTGGTACACAGATATATCCTGGCCTCTATGCAATGTAAAAGCTATTACGATACTATTACGAATCAAAGTTTTAATTAGATATTTTTAGTGTAGGAGCTTCTGCATTTACGGGGGCGTTGACACATTCTTTTTCAATTGCTGTAATTGTTTGTGAAGCAACTGGTTTGTTAACAATCAGTTAAGTTAAACCTTTAATATCTGTTCTTTAGGACAAATAAGTGGTTTACTTCCGATGCTTGTAGGACTTATGGCAGCTAACGCAGTCTCACACTTTTTATCTCCATCTATTTATGACAGTATAATTCGATTAAAAAATTATCCACATTTGGCCGATTTACCAAGAAATCATCCAGCTGATATTCATTCGATTACCGTCGAAGAAATTATGATACAAGATTGCGTTTTTATAACAATTAATACAACTTATAAAGAACTGAGAGATTTATTAATTGCTACACCACAATTAAAATCTTATCCACTGGTGAATAATTCAAGTAAGTTACATAAGTAAATGACAAAGAGATTTGTATTTCAACATACCAATTTTGATTATCACATGTAGATTTTTATAATCAATAATTTTTAGAGGACAAAATTTTATTAGGATCTGTTGGGCGTAAATATTTATATTACATGTTAAGCACCCAAATAGGCCCAGATCCTTCGTTACTTCAAAGAAGAGCAAGCGGAAATATCTCAGATTTATACAGCACTTATCGAAGAGGATCAGCAATTAATACAAATAGTATTCGATTTACGGATCGGCATATTATGGGAAATACTTTGCTATCAACAAGTCCACTTCATGAAGATCATGGTTCACGTATGTTTAAATAAGAATATGTATTTGTGTAATACAAATGTTACAGGAGATAGTCCGCTTGCTCCATTACTTCGGCGGCAAACTCTTCCAGAAATTGCGGTAATTATTTTTTAACAAAACAAAACTAGGGCGGTGTAAGCACAAAAGATCTTTTTAAAAAGACTAATTTACAAAAAAATTTTTTTAAATCAACATTCGTTTGTAGACTAATTTTAAAAAAATTTATTTTAAACATGCAAGTTTTATCATTTCGTGACTTTTTTTAAACAAGCAACAATGCAAGATTTTTAACAAAAGAACTTTTTTTAAACATGCAAGATTTGAAGATTTTTTAAAAAGATGCAACATTTGGGTTTTTTTACCGTTTTTATCAAAAGAAATTGTCAACCGTTGCATCATTTAAAAAACTTCTTTCAAAAAATATCTTCAAACCTTGCATGTTTGAAAAAAGATCTTTGGCAAAAAGTCTTGAAAAATCACATCTTTAAAAAAATATCTATAAATCTTGCATGTTTAAAAAAAGTTCTTTTGTATCAGGTCGTTCCAAAAGTTTTGTCCGTTGGTTTTTCATCTGGCAATTGTAACTGGAGAGTCCAAAAAATCTGAAATTTTGCATGGAGGTAGCCATGGGTCTTGGTCAAAGGGTGGTATATCGGTTTTTGGGGTATCTGGAATTTTCATGGAATTCTGAGGGATTTTCGTGTCGAAACCACGATTTTTGAGGTTTTTCGTGGAACGAGCTTTATAAAATGAGAATTTGAAACTTACATGAGCCGATATGGCCTGTGAGGGTAGCCGAGACACTGCCCTAACTGAATCTATAAGTTTTGGAATTTTCACGAACCTTCTAGAAGCTTCCCGAATTTTTAAACAGCGGTTACCGTAGGTTAATGGGATTTTGCGTATTTTGAGGTAAATTTTTTTTAAAATTATTAGAAATTGGGTCAGAAATGCTTAAAAAGTATAATCTAATCATTTTTCCATTGATTGGTATCATTTGGGGTCAGTGGAAGTTATTTAAAATGATTTTATACCGTCATGAAAGGGCTACTGTAGACCTTCTGCTTCTGAAGCTCCTAAATGACGTAAAACTTATTTTTTCGCAAAATCCTTTCAAAGGGAGTGCCTACACATCCCCAGGCATCGTTTCCGATCAAAATCTCAAAAAAAAATTTTTTCGACTTTTTTTGTGTTTTTGACAGGGGGGACCACGCGAAAATGCCAAAAAAGTCGAAAAAATTTTTTTTTGAGATTTTGATCGGAAACGATGCCTGGGGATGTGTAGGCACTCCCTTTGAAAGGATTTTGCGAAAAAATAAGTTTTACGTCATTTAGGAGCTTCAGAAGCAGAAGGTCTACAGTAGCCCTTTCATGACGGTATAAAATCATTTTAAATAACTTCCACTGACCCCAAATGATACCAATCAATGGAAAAATGATTAGATTATACTTTTTAAGCATTTCTGACCCAATTTCTAATAATTTTAAAAAAAATTTACCTCAAAATACGCAAAATCCCATTAACCTACGGTAACCGCTGTTTAAAAATTCGGGAAGCTTCTAGAAGGTTCGTGAAAATTCCAAAACTTATAGATTCAGTTAGGGCAGTGTCTCGGCTACCCTCACAGGCCATATCGGCTCATGTAAGTTTCAAATTCTCATTTTATAGAGCTCGTTCCACGAAAAACCTCAAAAATCGTGGTTTCGACACGAAAATCCCTCAGAATTCCATGAAAATTCCAGATACCCCAAAAACCGATATACCACCCTTTGACCAAGACCCATGGCTACCTCCATGCAAAATTTCAGATTTTTTGGACTCTCCAGTTACAATTGCCAGATGAAAAACCAACGGACAAAACTTTTGGAACGACCTGATAAAAAATCTTGAATTGTTGCATCTTTAATACTTGCATGTTTAAAAATCAATCTTGAAAATAAATTTTTTTTATTTTGCATGTTCATAAAATAGCACTTATAAAAAATTCTTTTGTAAATTAGTCTTTTTAAAATAATCTTTTGTGCTTACACCGCCCAAAACTAGAATGTATTTTTAGAGCTATTCACTCCTTGATCGCAATATTCAATTATTAAAGCCGATTGAACTTGATGAAGCTGCAATTGATGCCGCACCTTTTCAAGTACTTTTATGCAATAATTTATTTTAATTCAGCAAATTTTTTCAGCTTGTTCGTGAAACATCAGTTTATAAAGTTCATTCATTATTTTCCCTTCTTGGTCTGAATCATGCGTTCGTAACTCACCAAGGAACACTGAATGGTATAATAGGTCTTAAAGAAGTTGTTACATACGTTTTCAAAATTGCTTTTACAAATAACTTTCATAGATTCGAAATGTCATGTCCAGCATTAATAATGGCACTCTAAGAAAAAGTTTTGTGTCTAATCCCTCTACTTTATTAAACAATAATAATGAAAAAGTTGATGAATTAATTAATGATGATGAATCAAGTGATGATGAGAATACTGTTATTTTGCCTGCAGTTACTGTATCGAAAAGTGAAAACTCTGATTATGCTTGTTTTGATACCGAGGATATCGATGATGATAATGATGACGTTTTTGAATCTGCATCGCTTACATCTCAAAAATCACAATAATTTATAATCTTTATTGTTAAAATTTAACAAATTTGTACATAAAAGTTTTCGATTTAACGCTTTCCATACCAATGTGGTGAATGATCAACATAGCCCCAAACTCCATTGTAATATGGGCCCTAAACGTATAATAGAATTTTGTTGCATAAAAATGAATTTGTAACTTACAAAACGTTCTTGTTGAAGCACTTCGAATTTATCAGGTTGAGCATTGCTGTGTCGACCTTTGTATTGCGAAAATTCTTCGAAGAATCCAGGAAACTAAAAAAATGGCATTAATAATTTTGTTTACTGTTATTAAAAAGGTATAAAATTACCTTAGCTCGATCTTTATGAACAACGAATTCTTGGTAATAGTTTCGATAAGTACTGTAGGTATGTAATGCAGGAAGACCACTATTATAAAATTTATCTTTATAAAATCCATATGAATCAAATCCAGCATTTGCAGGACCCATCCCAAAAGGGCCATAGCCGTAATTATTGGTAAAACCATTGGGTCTATAATACAAAGATAAATATAGGTTTAATGTAAACTCAACATCAAATTTTTTAAAAATTTACGCCAAACTTTACTATTAAATAAAAACTTACTCATAATGTTTATTTTGTCTTGCCTTGGCTGCAGCTAAAGCTGGATTAATTCCATAAACAGCATTTTGGAAACCAAAAAATGTTACAGCAACAAAAACTATGGAATATTGCCTCAACATTGTTTTGGAATTAAATGATAATAATCAATTGATTATCAGTGAAGCAGTAGCAGCTGATAATGAACATAGTTACCCCCAAAATATAATTTTTTGTCCAAAACTTGTTTTATTTTTAATTACGCAATTATTATTGCTCTTTATGTGTTACTTACTTCTTCCTTTTGCAAAACACAAACCGCTTTTTGGGTTTTTGCGCAATCAAAAATAAAATTAATTGACATTCAAATGGAAATAATCAACAGAGGATTATTATTATTTAGAAAAGCTTGATGTCATAAATACATAACTAAAATTTTTTCATAGGGAAATTATTAAATGTGATTATGGATAAAAAACTTTTGTTTTTTACTGAGTACAGTTTTAAGAAATTAATTCGAAGCATACAGTAAATTTCAAAATAACATATCAAATCTGGTAAATTTCTGAATTTCATTATATTTATTCTAAAATATACAAATACCAAATTTTGTCAGAAAAAAAGAATGAAAAACAGAATTAAAATTGTTGTTGTTGTTGAAATGGAGCACCAGGCTGATTCTGTTGAGGTGACTGTTGCTGCTGTTGCGGATATGGTGGACCATTTGATTGTACAAAACACATTGGTTGTGGAACACCTGCAGGACTTGCAATTGCTTTAATAAATGGTTGATTTGCATTTCGATGATATACAATAGCTAAAAAAACGAATTGATAACCTTGTATACTGTATTATTATAAAGACATATATCACAATTACCTTTTTCATTACCAGCTTGTTGAACTGTATAAGTTGGAGCAGGCGTATATTGAAATCTTTGAGGAGCAGCAACAGGAGGAGCTTGCTGAATTTCAGGAGTATATTGAGGTACTTGCTGTTGTGAAAGTTTTTGTTGCGGAGGTTCAATTACTGCTGGATATGGTTGCTGCTGTTGCGGAAGTGGTGGTGGTGGTGATGGTGCTGCAAATGGTGAATGATTTTGTTGAGGTGATTGACTTTGAAGTTGTGGCTGATCTTCAATTGGTGGCGGTGGCACAATTTGCTAAAAAAAATAAAGTTTTTAAATGTTGCAAAACTAAAAAACATACTGGAGATTCAGCAGGTTTTTGTTCTTCACCACCTGGTGGATCAAGAGGTGGTTGTTCCTGAAAAAATTCAATGTATAACAAACTATGACTGTATTTTAATACAACATACTGGAGTTTGTCCATCATTAGTTTTTTCCTTCTTCTTCTCTAAATTTTGTCATTTTATAATATAATAACAATTATGTAATTCAAAAAAAAGTTACGTTTTTTCTCTTTGATAGTTTTGTCTTTATGAGTTTTCAATTGTTTCATAATAGTTGTTTTTCGATCAGCATCCTTTTCATCATTTTTAGTTTCACGTTTACTTTCTTCTTTCTTTTCCATTTTTGTATCAGATGGTGGAGAATCTGGTGGCTTTAATTCATGCATATGGGCAGCAACTTTTGTACAATTTGCACATGGCTGTGGTATAGATGTTGCTTGCATTGGTAAATTCTTTCCTCCAACATCATTTAAAAGCTTCAAATAAGTTTCATATTCTCGTATAAAATCTTAAAATTTCAGCTTATTATTAAGTGTGAAAACTTTGTATAAGAACTTACGTTTAATAAAATGAGAAGGAGCAATCTTTTTGATATGAAGAAGTTGTAAAATTGCATAATGACAATAAAGATACTAAAAAGTGGATTAATATTAAAAGAATAAAAATCATAAAACAAACTTGATCTTCAGTTTGAACAGCCATAGCTCGTTGTGCTCGAACATCTTTAACCAATGATGGAACATCAGGAATTTTACCTTTTATCAAAGATCTAAAAAAATACACAAACTACGTAGACTTAAAATAGTTTACAAAACATACTTATACATCATTTCAATCATTACCAAAGTTCCCGTACGCCCAATTCCAGCAGAGCAATGAATAATTGTTACATTTTTAGGAGATTTTCTTGTAAACTGAAGCAACCGAAATGGTGCCATTGGAGTTTTTGGTACAGATTTATCTGGCCTAAAAATATGCATTAATTAAAAATAATAAAAAGACTGCTAAATGGCAGAGCCACATAACAAATCAAACGCTATCCCTTAAAAATAGTAAAACATACCATGTTGTCCATTGTCGATGATCCACTTGCCTTGTTTTTCCTTCAAATGTTAGTGAAAGTTTTGTATGTACAAAACTTCGATCAGATGCATCAATTTTATCACATTTAACTACCAATCCAAGAAAAGTCATTTTTTCACCAACTGTTGACGGCCAATATTGTGCACATTTATCCTAAACAAATAAGTTACTGTAATAGCCATTCAATGGCAAAAAAAACAAACTTTTCCCAATTCTTGACAACAACAAAGCATAATAATTTGTTTAACCTTTTCTTGCCATACACATCTCCACATATCTGTTACAGTATCAGCTAAAGGACCTTGACAACAAATAAGCTGTTGATTTTCAAGAAGATCATGAGTTATTCGATTTGCATGTATAAAATCGCTAGCAGCTCCAGGTGGCCATGTTAAAACAATACGTGTTTTATCCCAACATGGTACATCTTTGTATCGGCATTTTGCTGTATTTGCATCAAAATGCTTCTTTGATGGATCAGCAGGAACCTATAAAATAAATTATTATAAAATTACTTTATCGATAAAATTAAGCAAACACTTTAGATAGTTTTTAAAAAAAAAACTTACAAAAGCTTTTAAATCATTAAATTGAATACGCAAGTTATGAAGACCATTTTGTACAATTTGATAAGTGAATTGTCTCATAGCTGTTTTTGCTTCATTACTGAATGGATCATTTCGAGTTGATTTTGCATTATCATCTTTGTTATCATCATTATTATTCTTCTTGTCATCATCTAATTCCTTCTTTGTTGTTTCCTTCTTCTTCTTTGCCTTTTTTGTTCTTAGTGATGGCACATCTTCGTTAATCTTCTTTTTGGTCTTCTTTGTTCGAACAGATCCATCATTATCATTTTTTGCAGTAATTCGTTTTGTCGACATACTTTGGCATCAAACAAATGCCACCACAATTTTGGCGTCACTCAAACGTTTTGCAAAAAAATGACGTTTGAAAAACAATGAGCAAATGAATGTTTTTGAAGTGCAGAAAAAAATGATTTATTTGAATGTATGCAAATTTATTTTTAAATTTTCACAAGATGGCTAACTAAAATTTGCTTGGAATAGATTTTATGAAAAATATTGCTAAAAAATGGCATCTTCGAAACTGTTATAATAATGTTAGTGGATTGTCTTAGGGATTCGACGTCAGCAATTTGAAAAGTGAACAGGGTTGAGCCTTATCTATCTTTTTGTTGACGGTACAAGGGGTTCGAAAATTTCATCTCGTTTTTTCCATTTTTTTAATAAAGCGAGTTCTAGATATCCAAAATTAATGAGAACTTTAGGAATAGTACCTGCGGAAGAGATCTATAACATTTTGGGTACCTTTGATTGCATCTGGAGTCCCAACAATACTTCACATCCCCGAAAAATGATAGAAAAATGGAATAAAATTTAAAATAATCGTGGAAAACCGTAGAAAATCGTGAGAAGTCGTGGAAATTTTAGCACCATTTTTCACGATTTTCCACGACTTTTCACGGTTATCCATAAATTTTTTAAATTTCTTATTGTATGTGTGGAAAGGTTTTAAAATTTTAGATTTCATTCTCACTGTCAGGTGATCCTTAATAACACCCTGTTCTACAATTCAGTAGTTAGGTATTGCCTAAAAAGTCTTTTTAAAATTAAATAACGTTGCTCCACAAAATTTTCGTGCCGCCATATCATTGTCTAATACCAGTAAAATTCAAGCAAAAAAACATTTATGTCATTACATTTGGTTTTACAATTATTGTATTAGCAATCAAACAAAAAATGCTTTAAAATTGGGTCATCAACAGTGATTTTTTTTTCAAAATCTGCATTTAACCCTTTTTTTCTTAGATGCAAAAAGCGGTAATCATAAAAAAAGTAGTAATCCAAGTTTGATCCGTTTCTGTCTTGATCGAAGCTTTAAACATTCCCCTTTTCGCTTCCATTTTTTTCATTTATCGTTCCAGTAAAGTGAAAGTGAGTCAAAAAAAGAAGAAGAAAAAAGAAATCGCATCTTTATAATTTCCTGTTTCCCCCTATTTTCATTTTCGTTCAAAAAAAAATAAAATGGGGGGATATAAATTTTGAGTGATGGCGTTTATTTTAAGGCTCTTGAATGTAAAAGAATATAAAAGACTTTTGTGGAATCTACTTTTGACGAAAAAACTTTCCTTCCACAAAAATGGATTGTTGTTTTTGTTGAATATACAGATGAAGGAGTAGTTTCGTTTTTTTCGAAAAAATTATGAAACGTTTAAACAAAAATTAAATGGGCTTTTAGAGAAAATAGAAAGATCCCTTTTGCTTCTTTTTTTTGTCAAATTATTATACATGTTTCATAAGAGAAAAAATTTGACAAAAATATAATTTATGGCGCCACAAGCTTTTATTCTGATTTCTTCTTTGAATATCTTTTGTTTAATGAAATGGAAGGGTTTTTTGTGTTTTCTATTTTACTATTTTTTCTGGATCGTCTTCAATAATTTATATGAATCTCTAAAATCCGACCACATTATTTGAGTTAAAATTCAAGTGTGTCTTGACACACTTTTTTTGTTAAAACTTCACGCTTATTTTTAAATGCTAATAATGTGTTATAACCTACAGTAATCAAGGGTAAGAAAAGTAAATCTTTTGTCTATCAAAGCAGGCTGAAATTTCATTTTTGAATTCTACTGCCAAGAGTACTGTATTCCGATTAAGAGATTATCCAACTTATCATTATTAAAATAAATAAACATTCATCTTTTTAACTTTTATATACATGCTTTACTTTTTTTGATTTTCGGTCATTTCTTTTTTTCCAATTTTGTTACTCAACTTTATCTCTTTCGTGTTAATTAATAAATTTATGTAATTCAAAAAAAATAACAAAGAAAAAAACTTGTCTTGGCACTTTTTTCTGTTTTTTTATATTTCTAATTGAGTTATATGAAAGATAAAAGTCATTAATGAAATAATCAGAGTTGTAAAAAAATAGAAGATGACGCCGGCAATGTCATTTAACTGGTTTCTGTTGTTGTTACAAATATTTTTTGTTGAATCTTCTTCTCTTTGTCTAAAAAGAAGATGTCGAGATCTACATACATATTTTCATTCCATTATCCATGATTATCTTTCGTAATAAAAAAGCCTGTTTCTTCTTTTTTTTTTGAAACATGCTCATTCATTTTTTTATCTCCTGAATTCCAAAAAATGATGCTACTGCTTTTTTAGCCTCCATTTTGGTCACTTTTTTTTGAATCTATCAAAAACGAAAATGAAAAAGTTATTGAAGTGAGTCGTATTATTGTAGATTGATAGAAAAAAGAGAAACTACTCCCTCTCACTTTTCTTATGATCTCATGAAAGAAAAATTGGGATTTTTTATGGGATAATATAACATTTGAAACACTTTTGCGTGAAACAAGTGTTTTTTTCGTTTTCAAAATTCGTTTCATACTTTTTTGTTTTTTAAGTGTCATTATGTAATGTGTATTTCGAAGGTTTTCGTGTTTCTTACATATACCTTTAGCCTTTTCTTTGTTTCATAACATCCGGATTTCAGAAACTCAAAAATGCTATATCTTCTTCTTATTCCATTTTCCCTTTTTATTACTATTCAAGCCCATGTTGCATTCATTTATCCAGCAGCCCGATATCCGCCATTAGATTTTTTGGATCGATCTAGAACAATTTTACCATGTGGAATGCCAAAAGGAAAAAATCGTTAGTATCTATTTTCTTTGACAGTTTAAAAACTTTTATTAAACTGTTGCAGCATATTTTACAACATTTGCTGTTGGAAAACAATATAATTTAACATGGACATCAAACCATCATTTCCATAAAGGTGGAGTTCGGCTAACTTTATTAGATCCAAATGAAAAAGTCATTCAACAATTGGAACCCATTCAAGCTAATAATTGGGTGACTGCCCCTAAAGAAACGTATTGAACTTTATGTTTTTCAGCATTTTTAAAACAATCAATTTTTAGTCCTTTGAATTTAACAATTTCATTTCCACGTGAATGCCATGGTTGTGTTTTACAAATTGAGCGACAAGCATTGGAATACGGAGATGATTATATCTTTCATTCATGCGCGGATATCAATATTGAATCTGCCCCTGAAAATGATGATGAAAATCAATGCTCTGGAAATGGCCGATACACAGAACATGGCTGCATGTGTCGAAAATATTTTAGTGGTGATCGATGCCAATATCGAGTTCATTGTGAAAATGATGCTGATTGCGGCATCAATGGAAAATGCGTCAAAGAATCTCGGCCTGCTTTAATCCAGAAAACTTGCTTCTGTGATTATTCATTCTATGGAAGAAATTGCGAAACTGAATTCAAAAATGAAAACCCCGAAGATATGTGTTTCAATTATGAAAATTTGGTAGATACTTCTTCACCCATGTTTAAAAAATACGGTATTTTTAATCCTGATTGTTATGAAAAAACTGAATTAAATCGTGAAGATTTTGTTTATTCACGGCTAATTGATGTATGTTTAATTCAAAAAAGTACAGTTATCTTTAATTACACTTTTAGAGTGAAGTTGAAATAATTCTTGATTTCAATACAACTGGATGGGTATCAATTGGTTGGAGGCCTCTTAAACTAGATACCAGTTGTCGACTATTCCCTGATATTGGTCTTCCAAGATCTCGATCATTCCGTCAAGCAGATAGTAAACAAAACGGATTTAGTAATATTACAGTGAATTCTAAACACATTTCATTATCTAATATTTTAGTTAAATCTGCTCTCCAAGCTCCTCTGCATGCCATGGATTGTACGGACGTAATTGTGGCGTCAGTAATAGATGGACGTTCAAGAATTCAAGATATGTACACTCGTGATCGTTCTACTCCATTACCCGATACATTTTTTGAAGGTGAAAATTCTCTCACTGCTGGATATGGCGTTGAAAGAGACGGAAGAACAATTGTTATGTTTAGAAGAAATGTAAGAGAGATTGAACCATCTGATCATCCCTTGGGGCCCGGAAAAATTCATGGAATTTGGGCAAAATCTTCTGAAGCTTCGGATGAGCTTAGGTATCATGGAAGTAAGTTGAATAGAATTTTTAAGTTCTCAGAAATATCAAAAATTTTAAGGATCTCGTGGAACTAAGAGCTTTGAATTTGTTAAACCTGGTGCAATGCCCGCAAGTGGTCCATTGTTATTTATTCAAAAGAATAATCCAGCTTCTCGCCCTCCTCCATCACCCCCAACTTCATTCACAGATGAACCACTGCCACCACAATCAGAGAAGCCACAAAATACTTTAGATTTTTCTGCAGATTTTCAAGTTGTTGATCAAACTCAAGAACAGCAACAACTTCTTCAGCCTGAACCCGAACCCTCCCCTGAACCAGAACCTGAGGCAGAACCAACTCCATCTTCAAATTCCATTACCGAAGCTTCAACATTTTCCCCAACTCCAGAGCTTCAAAGCTCGCTATCTCCAGAAAGAAAAATAAAAATTACAGTAATATCTTTGATAATTAGTTATATTATGCTTTATTAAAATATTATATCTTTTCAATTGTAAAATAATTTTTAACAAAAATAAACACGCTTTACCGTAATCACTCGAATCAATAAATAACAAAAAAATGTTAAAATGAAAAAATTAATAAATTTTTGGAATTTTTTAGGTAAATAAAATTATGCATAAAAGCTGTTATGAGGAAGTGATAAAAGTGTCAAGAAAATCTTCATAATTTTGGGAAGTTATATATTTCTTTGAAAATTCTTGTATAGCTTTTTGTCGCCGAGTTGATGATGCTTGGAAAGTGTCAACTTCGAGACATTTCCTTCTAGCAATACTACAAATTGTTTCACGTAATAGCTGGGGAAGGGATGCCATTGAAACGACCATTCCATCTGCAAGTGGCCCCGGCATTCCATACTTTGTCCATATTCCTTCAATATGAATTCGAACTAATCCCGGTTCAGATGAATACAAAAATATTATAACGTGATCAGGCTTTGAAGAAACATATCTTGAGCCATCTTCTGTAATTTCAAAAAATTGTTCATATGGAAAATGGTACATATCTTCTAGGCGTTCAAGCCAGACAACAAATACACGTTGATCAAGGCATCGCTTTGGAGTTTTTTCTGTTGATGATCCTTGAATGGATGAAATTTTTGCTGTTGCTGCAGATCCTTGATCACTATTAATTGTTGAAGAAGATTTTGTTCGAGCTGATTGAGCTGTTGTTTTTGAGGTGGTATAATTTGAGGAAGTTGAATTTGATTGCATACTATTTTGTGAAACATCACTTCGACGAGAATTTTGTAAATCTGTGGAGGTGGGAGAATTTGAATTAACTAAAAAATTTAAAAAGATTAAAGTTTTTTCTTTATGGCATTGAAAAAAGCAAAAATGGAAAAAGGATAGCAGGGCAACAAGTAGTAGTTGAACAAACACAAATAGGACAAATAAAAGACACAACAGATTTTACAACAACAACTCACGAGGCCTTGAATGCATTTGAAATGGATTTGAATAAAATGTGTTGTGCGGTGTTGCAGGCATTGATTTTGAGGTATCAGTGATTAAACGATCACATGCAAGTGCATCGTATGTTGGTACGGTAACTGTTGTTGGAGTTGTTGGGGATGAATGTTTTTCATCGAAATGTGGTTCAGGAGTTTTAACACGTTTAAAGAATGATTTTAGATATGTGTATGTTGCAGATGGACTTTTTGCTAAAGCATCATAATCATGATTTTCAAATCCATTAAAAGTTTTATCCGAACGAAGAAAACCCCCTTCAGAAGAAGAAGAAAATGATTCCGTGGTCCCATTGTCATCAAAAGAAAAATTAAAAACCCTTGGAGAAAGTGATGTTTGTCGAGTGGTGTGATGACGAGTATAAAGACGTGGATGTGATGGCAGTGGATTGGGAGAAAGGCTTTTTTGTGATGAATCAGGTGTATCAACAATTGAAGAAGAAATTGAAATGGTAGCAGCAGCCAAGGCAGTGGCAGGTGAATGTGATGCTGCTGCAGCTGTTGAAACAGAAAGACATCGACGAACATGAGGTGAATGGGATGTTAGCATTTGACAATTTTCTAATCCACAATTGACGTTATTATTATTATTTAATTCTGGAAATTGGATAATTGGTTGATGTTTAGTTTGTCGATGAAGAAGATGATGCCGTGATGGTATTGATGGCGTGCCTAACAAAGAAAAAAGCCACACTTTTGCAAAGCAACCAAAAGACAAAAAACAAAGCAAATGAAAAAAAATACAAAACTAACCTCCTGTACTTATGGTAGAAGTGTCATCTTCAAAAGCAGAATCATTTACAGATTCTTTTGGTTTAGTACAAACACTAAATTTTGGTTCTTTTGCTTCACCACTTGGTAATAGATTGTTGACACGATACGATCGTTCACTGTAAAGCACATATGCAATTTCTAGAAGGCTATCAGACCACCAAAGACAATGTGAAATTCCATCAAAAGCATACTGGGGTTCAGCTTGTGGTTCAATTGGTTCTAAAAAATGAATACTGTAACTAATATTCGAATGAAAAGTAAAACAAACTTCGTTCAGATGAAAATGCAGTTGCAAAATGTCCAGTCCAATGCGGATGACTAAAATGGAGGTCAATAAATTTCAATTCAGAATTTTTTAGATATGTATAAACTTACCATGAAACATCAACACATTCGCCAAGTTCTGATAAAAGATAACAAAATTCTGGAGAGGTTTCATCAAGGAATAAAGAATTCTCCAAAATATCAATCATATTTCGTTGACCTTCTTTAACGAAGAATATTCCAACTGTTTGAGCAATTCTTGTTTGAGTTCGATCAACAATTTGATGCAAATCACGATAAAATTCTTCACTGTTTCCAGAATCTAATGCTTGTAAATTTGTTCCATATGCTTTATCATTAATATAGCCAAGATCATACAAATAATTTCGAATACTATTGACTTTACAGGATGGATTTTGAGGTTTTAATTGTTGAGTTAACAAAGCACCAAGAGAAGATTGAATCCAAACATTGTGAGCATCTCTAACTCCAGATGCACTTCCACCACCTGCAGATAAACGAGTTTGAATTTGTTGAAGTTGTGTTACAATTTGATGGGCCTCAGGTGAAATTTGAACTTCAGGGGATGCAGCATCCAACTTGCATAAAGGTTTATCAAAACCTGCAGGAAATTCAAACTGTTTTATTTCTTCTGAACCAAGCGTACTATCGATGGAATGTCGGTGTTCAGTGGAAGCGGCAATTCTTCGAAGGGGTTGTTTGCTACCATTTTCAGAAGGTGGAAGTTCTAAGGAAGTTGAAGCTGGGGAATTTTCTGCTGATCCAATCATGGGAATATGATGAGGATCAGATTCATCAATAGTTGATGGTTTTAGCTGAAAGAATGAAGCACTTGCAAGTGCATGCGGTGTTCGAGTTACAACAAATACAGATGGAAGTCCCTTGGATAATTCATCAATATGAAAAGCTTCATGAACACTTATAAGAGTGTTTTGATTAATTAAAAAATGTTTGAATTTTGTTGTGTTTATTGCTTGAGGGCCATATTTGTAAAGCAATCTTCGTTCATCAATAATTTCAGAGGGTGATTCATTTGAAATTCCAGACAATAAAATATTTAATAAAATGTCGGCAGCATCTCGAACCCTTAAACTGGCGGGCTTGTGTTCAAGCGTTGACAAATTTTTCCCACCAGTAAGTCCAAATTCTATTGCATCTGCTACCGTAGCCAAACAGCTTTCAATTTCAGTTAATTTTGGTGCAGATGTAAGCCATACACCAAGTGAAGAATATGCAGCAACAACAGATGAATGCAAATCTCTTGAATGATACATTGGAGGTTTACGAAGTTGTACATCAATAAATCGGCACAATGATGTAACAATCAATGATCCGGTTGACATGTCTTCTGAAAGAAAAGAATTATAGTATGAATGAAATAAGTTTTTAAAAACACAAACCATTTGAAAATAAAATCATATTTGGTAAAGCTGCTAAAGAATTTAAGCAATCCAACGCTGCCAGAGAAATTGTGAGTTCTGTTGTCCATTGTGTTTTATAAATATTATCACAGATAGCAGAGACAACAGCCCTTAAAGCTGATACAGCAAAACATTTATCTTCATCTGAATCAAATCCTCCGCCATCAGATGATGCCGAAGTTTTTCTTGCACTGTGAACATCCAAATCATGCTTTGCACATTCATGACAAAATACTGCACATGAACTCAACGTTAAATGAAGATTTGTTGGATCTGCTTCATTTCTCAATGTATGAACTAAAGTTCGAAGAATTCGTTGCCGTAAATCAAGATATGTTGGACGCTGTTCAAGCAAATTGTTATTTCCATTTCCAAGTTTTGAACCAATTGATTCATCAATTATTGCTGTTGCTCCAAATGCAGTTGGCCATGATACAATTGATGCAAGCGCTTGAAGGCAAGTATGTCGCATTTCTATTTCTTGAATTGATGGATGAAGTCGAAGTTTCATTGATTCGGTCAATATAATATCAATGGCCATTAAATAATTTGGTAGTAATATTTCAACACCTTTGAGACCAAGTTTAAATAATTCATTACCGTAATACAATATTGAACATAAAGTTAGGCGATCACGCTAAAATTATTTTGGAATTACAGTAACTCTATAGTAATCCCATCAAAACTTACTTCAACAAGTGCTTTATGAATAATAAGATAAAATTGTGCAAGCTGATCAGCAGATAATTCTTCAAAAGATGTCTTTTCACATACAATTCTACAAAGTGCTCCTAATGCTGCAGATTTACCAGCAGCAATTCCATCCATTAGTGGAAAATCGCACGTTGTTGTTGAAGGTGTTGACGAAGAATGATTGGGAGTATTTACGTGTAATAGGGAATAGTCACTAGAGGAAGCTGTAGATTGCGCTAAAAGAATACGGGAACTTATTCATGTCAAAATTGTTTCTGTTCGTTCTTTTTTGATGGTTGATGGATGGATAGATCAGAGAAAATGAAAGGAAAGGAGGCTTATTTTTATTTGCATATATTTCAGGGGTTTTAATACACTTATTTTAATCGTCGACAATATTTGATATTCATTTTAAAAATGGCCTTCAAAAAAGAAAGGGAAAAAACCTTACCAAATGATCGACGAGTAACGACCTTATCTCCGCCATTATTATTGATGTTGTTGCTATTGCTGGTAATGATATTGCTGGTTGAGGTAATAACTGGGGCGGTGGCTGGTGCATTACCAACATTGTTATTACTGTGGGGTAAATTTTCAAAATAATCACAGGAACTCATCGATTTCTGGCTGATTGCATCTAAAATTTAAGAGTTTTTCTTCCATATTTTTTTTCAATAACATTTCAAACAAAAAGAAAAGAGAGTTATCGCTTTTTCCAATTTTCAATTGTTGTCAAACGTAAAAAAAGTGAAAATTGATGAAACAAAAACATTTAATCGATTTTTGTCCTTTTAAAACTTTTTTGCTATATTTGGCTATCGGAATTTTGACAAAAAAAACGTCAAAGCTTTTTTTCGATCAGGATTCGAAAGGGAAGGAAAGAAAAGGAAAAGCAGGAAAACTGTTTTAAAAGCCCATTGGCTGTCACTCAAGCAAGTCAATTTCGCGCAATTCTACTTTTTGTGAAAGAGAAATGAATGCTCGCAAAATTCAACAACAAAAAGAAGGGATTTTTGAGAGAGTGAAAGTGCAGAGATTCGATACACGGAAGCGGCAACAGGAAAAAAAGAAACGTGGAAAGCTTTCTTTTTTTTTGACATTACTATTATAAATAGCAGTAGTTTAGTTATTTCACCTGTCGCTTGCTCTTTTTTCGTTGCTGCTGCTTCTTCTTTTTCACACTCAAAAACAAAATAAAGGCCAGTTATGCTCTCATTTTAGACGACAAACGATAATGACACTCCCTTAAAATATAACTACCTCTTTTTTAGGGCAGAAACAACAATAACGCTTTTTATTATTTTTGTTGTTTATTTAAGATTTCTACAAAGTTTTTGAACTCCTATTCATATAGATAGAGAGAGAATGTAATCAATCATGTTATAGTAGCTGAATTTACATGACATCTTTTAAAGGTGCAAAAGTTGAAAAACAAAAAAAAGAAAAGAAAAAAATTTCAGCTGATCGATGAATGTTTTATAGATTAAACATGTTAGAATCTTGACGGCTTGACAGAAGGTCGACAATAATTTTAATGAAAATAAAAATAGAGAAACCGGTTGAGACGTGAGTTAAGTTAGCAGAAGAAAAAGATGACATAAGGAAAAATACAGAGTAACGAGAGAGTTGTCAACAACAGTTAAATTTTAAAATGCTTCAAAAATGACTCTTCTTTTTTGTTGTTATTAGCCCAGATTACACCTGCCTCTTAAATAAATAAAACATGCGACACTGCTGAATCAGATTTCAATCAACAGAAAGAAATATTTTTTTAAAAAAGATTTAATAAAAAATTGCGCGGGAATCTTTAGTTTCATTTATAAAAAGTAACAATGAGGAAAAGTTTAATAGTTTTTTAAAATTTAATCAAAACTCAATGAAGTATTTATGCCTAAAAATTCGAAAGATTTTTGATGTCACATAATACTGTGAATTATAATGTAACATTGAAATGCATAAAACCAGCAAATATTTATTTATCAGAATCTTTTGGTCGCGTAAAATTTTTTGCTTTTAAAAACATCAAAAATAAATATTTTAAAGACTATTTAATGTAAAATCCTTGAAGGCACTTTTTTTTAAAACGCAAAAATACATTAGAATTTCCGACTCTTTCAGACTCGTTTAAAGAGGAGGCATAAAAGGAATTTTGGAAACTGCTTTTAAAAAGACTGTGTTCCAAAAAATGAACTAATCGCATAAAAGTTTTTTAGCAAAAAAAACAAAAACTAGAAAGTAGTAGTATTTTTGTATGCACGATTGACTGGCTTTCTTTTTCCATTTCAATTCATTGATTCCATAATCGCATTTTTTTCATCTTGCGCACACGCGACGCCGACGACGACATTATTATTTCGTTCCTATTACTTTTAAAACACATAAAATGTATGTATAAGGGGGAAAAAGAGGTAAAAAAATCGACGCCAAAATTTGAGTCTCAAAATATGTGTAGAAAAGAAAATGACCTTTCCAAATATGAAAACTTTTAAAAACATCAAAAGAAGACGATGGAAGAAGAAAGAAGTAGTAGTTTAAAAATGCCTCACCTTCATGTCCTTGCTGGTGCTGCTGTGAATGGCGGATAGAATATTGAAGGGGACTTGCTTGAGCTGCGTCACCAAGGAAATAAAGAAAAACATCAAGAACAACGTTTGTGTTGATGCCAACTGAAGGTGGGGCAGAACGTTTAAGTCGACGAAATTGGTTTGTTTTAAGGTAATGATAAACAAATTGCCCAAGTTTTGGTCGTGCAGGTTCACAGAAATGTGGTGGTTCATCAATGACAACAGGGGCAGAGGCAGGCTCTTTGTGAACAGAGAAGGGATGATTACGAGTTGATGCACGCATTATTTGACGACTTCCTGGAATTATTAGCGCATTTTTTCGTCCAACTGATCCCGTTGAAATTGCTGAAGCTGTTTGTGCCGTTGGAGTATTTTCCATTGAAGCAGAATGTGGAATACTTGTATTTGATAAATTACTTAGACGATGATGATGATAACTCTTCGACCATTCTTCTTGCAACTCTCGGCATGCATCTTGCCATATCTGATGCACTTCTTCTGATTCTTGAAAGCTCATAGATACATCTGTATCACCATAGATAATGTCAATCAATCGAACGTGTACCAAAACAGCTAAGAAAAAACTTAAAGATAAATGTTCAGCATTTCCAGGGGATTCTGTGGCAAGAATTTTATTGGGTGTTCCAATTAAATGAAAGGTTCGAAACCATGTTTCTGATAATTCTTTCGGGACTTTTGTCTCAGAATTTAATGGAATTAGCCGCAGTAGCTTTTCATCGACAATCGATGTACCCCAATGTGGATTACTGTAAGTTTTTTGCATCATTATATTTGCAAGGGGAAGAACCTTTCGACCCCAATGTTCGATCAATGGCACCTGAAATTGTGTATTAAATGATTCAATTACGGTAGAAGATAAAGGACATACATGTACAACCCATTTTGTTGCAAGTGATGTAAAAGTTTTCCAATAAGCCGCTGAAGGAATGTATTCTTGCAAGGAAGCTGTAATCCAGCAGGTAAGTAATGTTCCAATAAGTTCTGAAGCCACAGGAGAATAAAAATCATCTACAAAATATTACGACAACTTTAAAACACAAAACTATAAAAACTTACCAAAAACTTTAGGATCATCAAGCATTTGTGAATTAACTTCCAGTAAAAATAAAATAAGTTTTGACCAGGCTTCATCCTTAAATTCATCAACAATATGTTCACTTAAACCTTGTAAACTTGATAAAATATTTCGCATTTCATTTGCTTGTCGATTTCCACTTTCATTATCAACTGCTTCTCGAGGAGTAAAGACATGCCTCATTGCATCAAGCATTCTTCGAAAATATCGATCGGGATGCTCTCGTAATATTGTTGGACATGAATGATGTACGTCTACGGTAAGAGACGATGTCCATGTTAAATATATTTTTACAGCAAATTTTATTGTTTCATAATCTTTAAATGAAAATGGCAAAGAAAATGCATGATTGATTATCTAAAAATATTATATCAGATACAGTAATCGAGAAGTGTAATAATAGTTACATACTTGCATAATCCATTCTAAATCTTGTTCAGTTGAGATCTTTGAATCTGTTGGATGATCAATGTTATCTGCGAGTTCTTTAACAAGTAAGTGAGCAACAGAAGTACCTGCATCACTGAAAAGCAAAGATAAAACTTAAATGATAAAAATCTAAAAAGCTTTACATTGAAAATTTTGATAAAATGCTTTCTTTAATATTTGAAAATTCAAGTAGCGGCCATTCCTTATACATTTCCATCTTTGTTTCTTCGTCGAATGAAACTCCAATAGTTAATAATAAAAAATAAATTAAGTGAAAGCAGAAAGAAAGACAAAATCAGTTAAGAAAATGAAGAAAAAGAAATCACAGAATTTTTTGAAACATAAGTGAGAATTCTTTCTTTCGTTTTCTGAAATGTGAAAGAGCAATGTTTAAAAAATTTTAAGGCAAAAACAAAAATAATCTAAAGAAAGCAATCACTCATTTCTCTCCTTTTTTAGTGTTAAAGAAAAGAGGAGGAAAGAAAAATGAGTCACTTTCTGAAAAAGCAGCAATAATAAAATATGAGAATATCAAAAACGGTTAAAGTACCGAAACTTTGTTTTTCATTTCAAGCAAAAAAATTTATAGAGTAAAAATGAATTCATTAATTTATATACAAAAATATTATTATTATTATTTTATATCAACATGAAAAAATTATTATCAACAATTTTAAAAATTAATAATACAAAGGTAATGAAAAGTAATCGTTTTTTTATTAAAATGGTAGCATCAAAATCGTTTGAATGAAATTTGACAAAAGTTTTAGATAATTTTCATTCTGAATTCTCCTGAAAGCCATTAATGTTACAGTAATCTCTTCTACTAAATCCTATTTCCAAATGATTACTGTATTTCAAGCTTAGATTTTTCAAATTCTTTTTTTAAAAAAGCTTTATTAAAAAACCCGTTAAATATTTGAATGTGTGTTAAAAAAAGAGACTAGATCAGTTACGCTAATTTCAAAAACAATAACTTTCCAATTAACCCAATAAAAAAGTAATAATAATAACAGAATGAATCAGCATTATAAAAATATTGTTTTAAAGAAAAAGATGTGCATAAAATTGGCTTTGTTATGAAAGATTTCTTAACCATCTGATAGCATTAACAATTTTTAAAGTTGGTCCAAGCTTAATTCCCAAATCAGATGAAATTTGATTTTGATTAAGCATAAAAAGAATTGAGCCATCCATTTCTTCATTAACAAATATATCACCAATTGTTTGTGAATTTGTTATTGCATTTACCCATCTTCCGACGTCTTCTGCCTAAAATGAAAAGTTTTATATTCGGAAATCGTTTTTTTTTTTCAAAAAACTTACACTCCATAAATTGACATCTGTTGGATTCAGGCCAGCTTGTTCGGTAATTCTTGCAAAATCAGGAGCATTTTGATAGGGGTTTGGTGGAGGACCAGCTACGAGGGGTGGAGAAGCAATTGGTGGAATAGAACCATTTGATCCATTCGAAATATTCATCATGTTCATATATGTTGGAGTTGAAGATGGTCCAGGCATTGATGAAAGAAGAATTGCTGCTGAAGTTACACTTGGAATCGGTGAAAGAATTTGTGAAGATGATGCAGGGGATTCTGAATCTTTAGATGGACAAATTCGAAGTTTCAGAGGTGAAGATGTCATTGATGCAGAAGTTTCAGACTCATTTGATAACCTAAAAATTTTTTAGTAAGTATTATAATAATAACAAAGCAACCATACCTTTTTCGAATATTGCCATTGTCAGGTGGTGATAATTTTCCAATTAAAGCTGCGGCCATTTCATTTATATTCGAAGAAGATGACGATGAAGGTTGTTGTTGTTGTTCCATGGCTTTTTGCTGCCGAGCTCGTTTTGCTTTTTTTCGAAATTCTTTTCGGCATTCCTTTGTACAGTATTGTGGATGATCTTTACAACGACGTTTCAGTTCTGCAAATGTATGTCTGCAATTTAGGCATTGCTGTTCATCGCCTTCTCGTGAAATTTCTGGTGATCTTTCTTTGTAATCTTGTTGCATTACTGGACGTAAAGAAGTCTGCTGGCCACGTTTAATACTTTTTGTATATTCATCTGCTGATGCCGTCTAAAAGAAAATGATTGTACATTTACGTTTTAAATTTTATAAAAATAGACCTTAAAAATATGAACTTTAGGCCCAAAATCCATTGTAAGTAATTGCTCAATTTCACGACTCTTTCTTGGACCTTTTGATGAACCTGGTCTTTCAGGTGGAGGTGATCTAACTGATTTTGCAGGTGATACACGGCGGGACTGTTGTTCTCGTTGCGTGGAGGACGATGATCGGCGTTTCCGATTTGATACTGCAGGAGATGGTGAGCGACGAGCTAAAAAATGTTTTTTTGTTAAACAAAAGCAAAGGTCATTTTACTATATTAATGTTTATACGTTCAGTTAAAAATTACTGCAGGAAGCGTAATCTGGGATTTTCACATTACTGTATTATCGAAAGAGTACATTAAAATTTAAAATTCATGGGAAAGTCGAGGTGAACTTAAGTAAAACTGCTAATGCAAGACTTTTTACTGATGCATTAGTTAGTTTCTTTAATACTTTTCATCAATAATAAAATATAAAACCAACTTTGTTTTTTACTTTTGTCACTTTTGCCATTTGACGATGAAGCATTATTTTGATTTTGTTCATTCTTTTCTTTATTGCTACGACGACCTCGTTTTTTTGGACCTGTACTTTCGGATGTTTCAGATTGTTGTTGTTGTTTAGGTTTAATCTTTTTAATATCTTTTTTGGAATCCTTTTCTTTGGCTTCTTCCTTTTCTGCTGCTTCCATTTCTTGTTCCTCTTTTTTAATTTTTTGTTGCTTTGCTATCTGCCGAAAATAGTCTAATGGATCTTTAAGAGTGCCATCAATTTCAAATGGTACAGATGATTCTTCAATAACAAATCCATCAATGACATGCCGATATGGTTCACCACCTTCAACTCCAAGTGCAGGTAGTTGCATTCGAACACCTGCTGCTTCTTGCACAAATGCTTCATGAACACTTGGTGGAACTGTTTCATCTCGATCCAGCAGGGGTGGAGGTTCATTTTCATCATCATCACTTGTGGCATCAAGGCTTTTCATTGTTTTATTCGCCTCTATATTTGGAGGTCCTCCTGCTGGAATAATTCCAGCAGGAAGTAATGGAGGTGGACGTGGCATTAAAGTTGGGGGATGTGAAGATGATGTTGAAGCTAACGTCATAGAAGGGATTGCTGTCGTCATGGAGGTTGAAGGATTTGCAGCAATTGGAATTAATTTTGGTTGTTGTTGCTGCTGCTGTTGTAAATGTTGTTGATGATGCTGCTGTAATTGCTGTTGATGATGCAGTTGTTGTTGCTGTTGTTGATGAGATACTTGAGAATTTAAAGAATTCATAAAGCTTGTTGGAATTTGACTTGGATTAAAACCTGAGATCGATAAATATTGCGGATTATTTGGAATGCCTTGTGACTGTATGAAAGTTGCATTTCCACCTGCTGCAGAAAACAATGCTGCTGGATGAATTATTTGTTGTGGAAATATACCCATCGGACTTAAATGTGACATTTGCATTCTTGTTAAACCTGTAAAAATATATAGCGTAATTTGGATTAATGTAGCTATATTACCTTGTGGTTGTTGAATAAATCGTAACTGTTGATTTTGCAAATGTACTCCTGGATGTTGTAAATACATTGGGGTACCATTTGGTGCAAAGCCAATATATGCTCCTGAAGGATTCAGTTGTGGAGTTGGAATAATATTTTGTGGAGTAATATTCATAGCTGGTGTAGCAGTAGATGTACCACTTGCAGATTGAGAGGTAATAGGCTTTTTTTCAATTGGACGTGGATATATCTTTGGTGGCTTTATACCACTACTTCCATTTATTGCTGTGGATATCGATGAACTCGTTGAAGGGGTTGCTGAAGACGAAGAGGGAGTTGCTTCCGAGGTTGACGGAGTTGCAACTGGCCGTGGAGCGATAGGTACAGCTAAAAATAGGTGTGTTTCAAAAGGGATAAACAGTTTTTAATGTCAAAATAATAGCAATTTTTGGTCAAATTACTGGAAATGAAAAACATTTTTCATTCCATCAAAGTAAATGCACAGTTTAAGATTGATCGAATTTTTATCAAAAATCAGATCAAAGAAAGAATTTGGCCTTCTTTTTTAATCAGAATAAAATCTAGGCAAAAGAAAACTTTTTCAAGGTCATACACTTTGTTTCTTTAAAGTTTTCTTTGGCAAACTAATTTTTCCAATGTTTGATGTTGCCTTTTTTGTACACAAGAAAGTTATAGTTTTTGAATTTAAAAAGTATGTGGGGACTCACGAGCATGAGGACGTTGTTGTTGCTGCTGCTGTAATTGTTGCTGTTGTTGATTAATATTTCTCTGTTGATGATGTTGCTGTAAAAGCTGTAATTGATTTTCTGTTAATATATGATGATTCTGATTATTATTGTTATTTTGATTATTAATAATATTTCCATTTGAATCAATTGTAGCTTGTAATCGTTGTTGAAGATGTGGATGCGCAGCTGATGCAGAAAAAAATGGAAACATTCTTTGATTTTGCTATAAAAAAAGTCAAATAAATAACATAATAAAATCAACAAAATACATATATATTTTTTGTACGTGTCTCGTTTCTCCCACTTTTATTTTATATTGATTGATCGAAAATGAGCAATCTCTTTTTTTCAAATGTCATTTTAAAGTTGAAAAAAAAGTAGAACTTTTTTTGGGAAAAAATGGCTATCGCGATAAAAAATTATATTATTCTTACATTTGAAACAGGTCGAAGAACGTATGACATTTGTCCTGATGCTCCTGCTGATGTAGTTGTTGTTGCTGCAGCATGCTAAAAATGTGAAACAAGTTTTTTAATTGATCTATGTATATCTCCCTCAGATAATAAACTAACCTGTGAAGAAGAAAGTGATGCTGGCGGTGCAGGAGCTAATCGTATTCCATTATTATTATTACTGTTGTTGGTGTTATTCGATGGAGTTGGGGGAGAATCTTTTTTAATATTATTATTGGGTTGAATTTTAATTAAAGGTTTAAGAGCACTTTCATCACTTGGACGTGGTGCAATCTTTCGCTTCCCATTTAGTTCATTCCCTCCTATTGCTGCTGCAGATGATGATGATGATGTTGGAATTAATTGGGAAGAAGATTTATCTGGTGCTGGAGCTATTGCAATCGGCCTAGGGGATTTTGATTTCTGGACATTGTTTCCAGACATCCCAAAGACAACTGTAATAAAATGTTTTTCATCCTTTTTTTAAAAATAATCAAACGTATTGCCGATAAAACAGTTTTTTTTCTCACGAGTACATTTAAAATATTTAGATAGATTTCCGCGATGCTTTTAAGATTTTAAGAAAAGGGGAGAAAAAGAACGGACTTGCGCCTTTTCTTTCTTCGTTGATTATTGAGGGAAGCTTAATTTAAACTAAACTGCCTGGTGGCGGTGGTGTTGTGCACTAATCTCAATCAATACAAACATATTTATATTAAAAGTGTTAGAAAAATAATTAACAAGCACCGTAAAAAAAAGAAGTATAAAATAAGGAAAAAGTCTTTTTTTTTTGTGATGAATGTATTTTTTAGATGCTCAAAAATAGTAGTCAGCAGCAGTAGCTTAAGGGTGGACAACACACGCACGCAGCAGCTTCACTTATATTTTTCCCTACAACAACAACAGTGTAAAAAAAAAGTCCGAGTTCTTCTTCCATCTTTTTTAATGGTCACTCAAAAGATGAAGGAAAAGAAAGAAGAGAGAAAATGTGCTGTTTTTGTTGTATTGCTGCTGCTGTTTGTCCTCTTCTTTCATTGTCGACGACGCCATAAATAAAACTGAAAAAAGCCAACATTGAAAAAAAAAGATGAAGAAAAAAAGAGCCAATCAGAGATTCGCCATTTTCTGATTCGCTTTCGTCTTTTTATTTTTATTATTCCCAAATGACGCACAATTTTTGTGTAAAAATATATTTTTGATAAAATTTGCTTTCTTCTGCAGCAAAATAAAAAGAATAAAATTTATTTTTAAACTTTGATACAAAAATTAATTATTAATAAATAAAACACAATAAAAATGCCCTAAAAGAGGTAAGCCGAATCAATGACCGCTGCTCCAACTGCAACTCCGCCTTCATTGACATCTTCAGCCTTGGAACGTAAAATATGACCATGTGAATGAACACGCAATACTTTTGTTGATTCACCAAATACAAAACCATATGTTCCCAATTCGGATACAACTTTGCTAACAACCGGTGGACGAAAAGCTCGAATTAAAACATTCTAAAAAAAGGATTTATTAAAGCTTGTTATACCTAAAAAATAGACATACTTCAACAGCAAGTGGATTAATTTTTTCCATTAAAATATGGGCTGCTAATTCATCTTTTGAAAATTTTTGGAGCTTTGCGACGATTTCTTCCCCGTAGAAGTTTCCTCCACCACCTTCTAGCTGTGGCTTCAAAACATATCGATGTGGATTTTTTAAAGCATCCGAAATTAATTCTCGTGTTTCATCATTGTCATTTTCAAGGCCCCAAATTGATGCAAAAGTATTTCGAATTTTTTGAACTTTATCAGGATCTTGCGGGAAATATTTTTCTACTGTTGATGGCTGTGTTAGAACTTGTTGAACTTTCTTTGTGTTTGCTAGTTGAAGGCCAATCCATGGAGTCTTAATTGCATTTGATCTCTCCATTGTCAAACGAGCATCCCATTCTGCATCCGTTGGATAATTTGCTGGTGAATATCCAGACCGGAAATAAACCAGTGAAATTCTTTTTTCATTATCAATAATGAGGTCTTTATTGTCGTTCAGTTTTAATCTAAAAAATTAATTGCTTAATAATGGATTACAAAGTTTTTAAAGCCAACCTTGAAGCACATTCAGTTAAAGTTGCACGAATAAATTTAACATCTCCATTACTAATTGCAGAAACATGATATTCAACAAATCTTTGATCAAGTTGATTCTGATTTACATCTTCTACAACAACCAAAATAATTGCTTTTGGATCATTCATTGAAAGCCTAAATGAATATAAATAATCATTAATTAAATTTGTATCGAAACAATACCATGCATGATAGAGTCCTTCTCCAAGTGTATCAACAGGTTCATTCACAGGAATCTTTTCTCCAGGATCTTGTTCTTCAAGTTCCGTAATAATTTTTCGATGCCATTGACTTACTCTTTGAGCTAATCCACCCATACTTACAGCAATATTATTAACTTCTATCTAAAAAAACATATGCTGTATAATATGCAATACTTACAGTAACCCAAACCTGTTTAAGTTCACCGTTGGAATTCTTTGAAATATCTGCCATATAATCTGCTCGCTGTGTAACAAGGGATTTTGTTTGTGGAACTCCTTCGGCCCATATCTTTTCATATATTTCAACCATTTTTCTTGTAAATACATCCGTTTTTATTACATCTTTATGAGCTTCAATAAGGAAATCGTGATCCCATGCAAGATAAAAATATAATTCTGTCATAGCCTGAAATTTATTATTTGATTAAAGCTTTTTTAAATAAATAAACAAACATCTTGAGCTTCTAAAGCTTGTTTAAGCAAATGTGATGGAAATGGTGATGGGAATAAGGCCATTGGTGCAACTTGACAAACATCTGAACGATCTTTATATTCAGCTGTTCGCATTGCTAATCCATGACACTAAAAATTGCAGATATTTAAAATCTTATAAAATAAATAAAGTTAAAAACATACGTGCGCAAAATCCAAAGCTTCTTCAACAATTTGTTCTATTGGACGCTTTTTCAATAAATGTTGAGAAACATAATCACTATAAGATTCTGGAGCAGACATTTTGATTTAAAATTTACAAGATGTAAAAAAAATAACAAACAATAATAATTACTTTTGTGTTTAAAAGAAAACAAAATGTTGCTGCTGCCTTTTGCAGTTTGAAGGTCCAAAGTCTTTGCATTTAAAAGAGCGAAAAAGAAGTAACACCCCTCCTTTTCTATAACAACGACCAACACAAAATACAAACTCGAAAAATAAAAACAGTGATATTCTTTTGGTTTACTTATGGAAATGAAGTGTATGTATGTATTCAAATAGGGGCTTTTTTTAAAGCAATAAATGACAAAACTATGGTAACATTTATGCTTATTAAGCTGAACTACTTACAGTAGCCAACAAGTTACCGTAATCTTAAGAGCTGTTTGTGTTCTAATAAAATCATTTTGCTAAGAATTAAAGCAATCGAAATTTTTGATATTTATTTATTCAAAAACACATCTATAATCAACAAAAATAAATTAGAGTTTATTTGTAGCTGGAGGTTCTTCATCTCTTCCGCAACGTTCAAGATAATCTTGTTCTAGGCAATATGCAGGCTTATATCTGAAAATTTGATTCATAATTTAAATATATCCAAAAGAAAAAAAAATAATATTACCCTCCATCGCTGACTTGTAAGGCAGGATTTGGTTTTGTTTTTGATCGATCACCTAAGCTAGTATAACCACGATCATATAATATACAGTATGGAACACAAAGACCTCAAATAAAATAACTTTGTTATTGCTAAAAAAATAAATAAAAACCTTACCTCGAAGTCCTTTCCATACTTCAGAATATGACCAATCAAATAATGGACAAACACGATAAAACTGTGGCCATCCTGCATCGGTCCATTGGCACTTTGATGACATATATTTGCCTAAAATATATCTGTTCTGTAAGAAGCGCATATATATTACAGTAACACAAACCCTTTGGATCAGATGCTCTTGAGCCCATAAAAACTGCTTTAACTTTTGGTTCAACTTCTTTTAGCTCTGTTAATCCAGTTTTGAGTGATCCACCAAGTTCTCGTAATTGTACATTATACTTCCAGCATACATCCAAAAGAAAATGCCGAAGTTCTGTGAATTCATCTTCACATAAAATATGGAAAGCTTTAATCTTGGTTTCAGGCCCATAAACTTCATCCACTTTTATTCGAAGTAAATGTAACAAAAGAGTACAATCTTTTCCACCATTAAATGATAGCGCAATTTCATCTTTTCTATAAAATAAAAAGATTAAACTAGGTATGTATAAATAATATTACCTAAAATCCTTTAAAATACCACCAATTAAATTTTCCGCATCATCCAATTTTTTTGCAAATTCTGGTTCTAAGGTTTTTTTGAATTCCTTCAACTTTTCTACCGTATTCACCCATGGCATTTCATCAAAATTGTTAACAAAGCTTTGAAAAACATGTGATAGCTCGTTAAAAGCTGCATTACCACAGCTATCAGTTGGAGCTTCAATGGTAAGCTTTGTTTTATAATAGCTATTTCCAACAACAGGATACTGTAAGTATAGATATTAGAATATACGTTTTAAGTTAACAAAAACCTTACAGATCCAATTGTAACTCCATCATCTTCATATTTTTTTGCAACTTCTCCTAAGCTATGTTGAATATGAATTTCATTTTTTCCAAGATATAAATTTTTAGAGAAAAATGGTGTTGTATCATTGGATATAATTGTATCTTCAAGCTGATCAAAACCTTGTTGGCAAAAACTCGGAACACCCGGTAAAGCAATAACATTTCGAGTTTGAACACATGGAAATTTTCTTACACCTTTGTTTTTATCACCCCAAACCAATGTTGAGCTTTTTGGAATCTGTAATACAGTAATCCAATAAGTGAACTGCATAAAAATAAATAAACAAACTTACAGAACAAAATTTAGAAATTGCTTCTTCTGCATCAGGTCGTTGCTTGTATTTTGCTAAAACATCTTCAAATACTGTTTTCAATTCTGAATTAAGTAATAATGTATCATTAAAAGCAGCAGCAATTCCTAAATCTTTCTCTATCAAATAAAGTTTGTAAAAGATTAAATGGACAAACCTTCATAAGTTCTGTAATATGAGTTAAATGATTATCGGTTGATTATGGATTCTATTAATTATTCAAAAATGCCAACCTGTCATCATGTGTTGGACCAACTCCACCCGTAGATAATACAATATCATAAGATTTGCTAAATTCTGAAATTTCTTTTGCAATTTCGGATACTTCATCTCCGACGACAGAAATCTTTTTAACAATAACGCCTAAAATTTAAATCCACCTTTAGATTCAAGTTGTAATCTTGTAATACTTGCCACGATTATGAAGTCGACGACAAAGAAAATTTGAATTTGTATCCGCTGTTGATCCTTTCAAAATTTCATCTCCGATCACTAAAAAGTTTTACAGTTTGAAAAAAGAAATGTCAAAAAAAATAAAACGTTTACCGATGATTCCAGCAGTTTTACGTTTAACCGCGGATTCAAATGAACTACCGGCCATTCTTTTCCAGAATGAAGACATTGAATGTTTAATACCCGAAGCAAAAATATTATAATGATGCATTTTTTTGAGATATTTCTTTGTCTGTTAAATGTCGTATACAATTTACTTTTTTCACATATTGCCACGTCCCGGAAATAGATGATAAATTTTAAGTTATCCAGATTACGGTAATATGGATGTGCGGAAACCATACAAAATTCGAAACAGAAGAAAACAATACAAAAAATCTTTGTACGGAACAAAGATTTGTACAAAACTATTTAATATCAATGTATCTAATAGAACTAAAGTATTTACTACCGAAATTTAAGCCCTGTTCCCACCCAATTCAATACACAAATGAAATACGTAAAATACGATTTATTTAGTAGCACAAGAATTTTTTAAATTATAGTGAAAAACAGAACAAATAATCATCAAATATCATGCTTATACAGTATGAATCATTTCAACAACATCACGAGCCAATGATTTACCCATTTCGTCAGATACTTTATCCTTGATAATATTAATATAATTGAGAAGATTACGATTCTTTGATAATAAAATAACAGAATTATCACCCCACATGACTGTTGCAATAGATTGTAATAATAAGATTAAAGCTTGTTGACAAATATCAAAGTTAAAAGATGATTCAAATGCTTTGATGAATGATCGAATAGCATCTTCACGTGGTCCCAATTCAGCAACTTTCTCAACTTCAGTATTTGTCCAAAGAATAAAACTAATATTTGCCAAAACAGCAGCAGATGCAACCTAAAACATTAAGACAGTTAGAAGATAATCAAATAAAAATGAAAAAAACGAACTTGAAGTTTAGCATTACCATTTTGAACATGTTTCAATGCCAAATCACAGATCAGACTAATATCCTTTTGTAAGAGTTGACGACCAGCTTTATGTGCAGGCATATTTGCAAAGCTTCTCATGATGAAAATAGCAATATTAACTTTTGGATCAGATACAGTAAGATTGACAAGACGTTCAAAAACTTGATGACCACGACGACCACACATTTCAGAATTGAAGGTTTCATTAAGCAATCCAACACTTAAAGTATGCATGATAGGAGGCAATTCATCAACTCCCCATTGAAGTCCACGTTCAAATGCTTCATAATGAATATCACTAACAGCACATTGTGGATTGGTCATGATTGATTCAACAGCAGCAACCTAAAAAAAGCAGGCAATAAGTATCTTTCATAAAAGAGTATAAAGAAACTTACTTGTTCATCAGACAATTTAGTGTGATTATCTTGAGCAGCATTTGAAGTGATCAATTTATCAAGTGCAACTTTTGCTGGTGGAAGATCAGTAAATGTAATCATATTTGGAAGAGGAACAAGAAGACCACGTGGACGTTTACGATCTAATGGTAAAGATGAAATTGGCATTTGATCAGTTGCTGAACTTCCAGGAACATATCGACCACCACCAGTAAATGGATCAACATAATCTGAGCCACCGTTTGATTGAAATCCACCACCACTTGTAAAACTCTAAAACAAAAAAGGGTTAAAACTGAGAACAAAAACTGCAGCAATTCAAAAACCTACAGCTTCCTGGTCGTATTTAGCAGCAGCAGGTACACTTGCTTTAATAAATTGTACGATCTCATTGAAATATGACGCTTGAATATTATTTTCACGAATAAAATTCTCTGCTGCAATATTAGGATCAGTACCATGTTTATATTTCAAACGCAATGAAGCTCCACTATCATCAAGTGTTACTTTAATCACAGTAACATCTTTTTCTTCTTGTTCTTTCATTTTTTGTTCAATTTTACCACGTTCTGCCATAAAATCTGTCATTCGAACATTAAATATTTCCATAATAGCAGGATTTCCTAGACGCTCAGGATTCCAAGTAAAAACATAAATGTATCCATCACTTCCTCCAACGACGATATCATGATTTTGCATTGCAGTAACGGACCAAGCACTTGCAGCAGGAACTTGTAAGCTAGCACCAAAATCGAATTTTGCACGAGATTCAGAATTGTAAGAATAAAGTTCAAGAATTCCTGTTTCCATTGAAGTAATCAAGAACTTTCTGCTATCAAAATCAACCATTGCCATACTGTAAATGTATTCTTCTGATCGAGTTGTAACAGTACTAAGAGATTTTTCATTATCACGATTGAAATATCGAATTCTTCCATCATTACATCCAGTAACAAAGTTTCCACCATCAAGACAAATAATAGATCGAACGACATCTTTATGAGTTTCAAAGGTTTTTAGGAGTTGATTGCCTTGCCATTGCTTTACAGTTCGATCTGCAGAACCAGTTAATACAGAATCAGGTAGATCATTAAAAGAATCAATTGCCCAAACAGAATGTTGATGCCCAACGAGTGTTAAAAACTAAAAAAAAGATATTGTTAAAGACTTGTACAAATAGAAGAGAACCGCTTACGTCTGATGTATTACCAGCAACAACAGAATCCAATGACCAAATAATTGCATTATGATCCCAGCCACCAGAGACCAAAAAGCTATATTCTTTGTTCACATGCAAGCAGCAAACTAAAACAGAGTAAGAATTAGTAACTCGTTTAAGGCATTTAACACAACTTACCATTATGTGAATGTCCTTTGAGAATTGTAAATGGAACAGTATTATTCCCTTCATACACAACAATAGAACCATCTTTTCTTCCACCAAAAATATAGCAGGTACCTTTGTAATCAACAAATGCTAAAGAATTGACTTGCATAGGAGGTGATGGACAATAATTTGCAAGAAGATTTGTTGCATTTGGATTATACAAACTATAAAAAGAGTGATGTATATAGCTAATAGTGAAAAGAAGATAAACTTACTTATTTCCCCATTGTTTGATTGTATCATCACGACTACAAGAAAGCAGCGAATTAATAGATGTAGCAAGGACTTGTTTTACATCAGATTTATGAGCTTCAAAAGCTGCAGAAACCCGGTATTCTGGAATATCACTTTCACTCATATTTGCCAGCAATGATAGCTAAAGTTCCTGATAAATATTAATAAATCAACGAATGGAGAAGCAACGAGAGAATGGCAAGAAAAAAAGAGAACGTTCGAATTGTAATCAAAGTCCGTCTCTCGCTTTCTCTCTCTCGTCTTTCGCAATCCCAATGTAGAGAGAGAGAGAGTGAGTCTTCGTGTTGAGAAAAATATTCTATCAACATTTTATAATTTTAAAAAAGTTTTATTTCTGAAAGTATTGTGCGCAATCATGATTCCGTTTTTCTTCTACTGCAACTGAATTTTTACTTATAAAATTTATATAAATGTGATACGTCATTGAAAGCAAAAAATGAACAAAGCTATCTCGGTGTAGAGTTTGATCATAAAATGTCAAATAAAATGTTATTGTTTTTCTGTAATTGCGCTTCAGAATAAGTTACAGTAAGACCACATAAAATTCTGGTTATTATGTCTGTAAAAAATAAGATTCGAAAACTTATTTTATCTCTTAATAACAATATATTAATATACAAATCACAAAGCCTCGCATATTACCGTACTATTAGATTATACAAACTAAATAAGCAGAAAAATAAAACATTGCTTAATGATGCATGCAGTAATTTGGAATTATCAGCTTTATAAATTGTGTTAAATTTTTATTCAATGTAAACAATTGTCTTTGATCTCTGTTAAAAAATACCACATTTAAGTTTTTTTTTAAAATGCTCCGCCTATTTTTCAAAACTATTTCATGCTTGTATTTTTGCTATTGGCCATTTCATAATTTTAAATTCTAAAATCTTATGGATGAAAAAAATCCTTTAAATCTTTTCATTTCTTCATTCACCTAAATCTTTAAAAGATTTGCTTCTGTTTATTTTACCGGAAGCAGCATTTTCGTTGTTGTTTCTTTCTTTCCATAAAGGCTTTATATCTTGGATATTTATGATGATGATGATGTTCCGCCTCATAGCTTCCGTATGAATACTAAAACATTTTTTTTCACTACAGCTTGCCTTCTTCTTCCACTCCCTTTTTCCTCTTTCATATTTCTAAAAAAGTGTAGCATATTTTTTTAACACTGCCACATTTTTTTTATTTTTTGCTCGGGTTGAATGCTTTTTTGATGTTTCGCTTTTTAAAAAAAACATTTAATAAATTTTAATATTAATTAGTTACGATTAACTTTTTGTTGTGTGTTTTGATGTTAAAGTTTTCTATTTTAAAAGTATTTTAGATGCATTATTCTTCCACCTCTCCAACATCCATACTTTTGTCCATTTATATTCTTTTAGTTATCATTCTTCCAAGGCATTTTAGCTCTGGAAGTCAATGCGAAGAATTTTCATCACAACGTAAAAGTATTATGGGTATTTTAAATGTACAAAACCATATGATAGCAACTCTTGCCTTTTCAGGGACACTTTTGGAAGATTACGAAAAATCTACAGCTCCTTCGAACAAATCCATTGACGTTCATGCTGAGGTTTTCTTTTACTTTTTTGATTAACAATGCATAGCTAAAAATATTAATCCAATTTTTTGGATTTTCTAAAAAAGTTTCATTTTTTTATCTCGAAACAATGCCCCTTCTTTGTTCTTCTTTTTTGTAATAATTGCTTTGTCCCATGTGAAACATTGTTGGGGAATTGAGGGGGAAGCTTAGTTTATGACTTTTTGGTTCTTTTTTTAAATTAGCTGTCTTACATCCATGGAGACATTTGGTGGGGGAGCAAAGAAGAAGCAGTAATAAAAAGAATTGCAAAAATAGAAGCAATAATTAATGACCTAAAGACACATCTTTTATCGTTTTTTTTCAATGAACAATATCATGAAACAAATGAAAGCATGGCAATTAAATTATTTATACTTCTTATTAATCATATTCTTTTAAATAAATTATTAATATTTATAGATAACAATACAGGACATTGGCTCATTATCAGAGATGACTTCTTCTTTTATCGTCGATCTCTGGTTTTCACAGGTGAGTAATACAGTAATCAAGAATAGGATAAATGATTGCTCAGATGTTGATGGATGGCATCATTTGTTGATTAGTATTTGTTGGATATATCTTTAAAACTAATAGATACATTAAAATTAATAGATTTGGACTGATCCGAGGCTAGTCTTTGAACATCTTTCATGTAAAGCAAATTTAAGTTTGGATGAAAAAATTGTTGAACAACTTTGGACTCCAAATGCATGTTTTGCAGATTCTAAATCCAGTTACATTCATCAGTGAGCATTTCTATAAGCACCGTTTAATTAAAAATGAAAGTTTTTTAGGTCTCCTGAGAGTAATATTTTACTTATTATTTACAGGTATTACTTTGTACTTTAACTTTTTGAATTATTTAAACCCCAATTATTTTTAAGCAATGGAACAATTTGGTTAAATCACCGTGTGCGTTTTTTTTTCTTAGAAAGTTTTTTATTTTTTAAAGTTGTATCATTTTAGGTGCGTGTCCATGGAAGGTTATTATTCTTAGAAAGGTTTTTATTTTTAAAAGTTGTATTATTATAGGTGTAACATGCGGCTCGAAAATTTTCCTTTAGGTCTGCAATTTATTACTTCCTTCAAAATTTTCATTTTTTTCTTTATTTTTTGCAAAAGCTTTTCTTGGTTTCAAAAAACTCAATTAATTGCAGCTTTTAAAAACCAAGAAAAGTTTTTACAAAATTTAAGTAAAAACTGAAAATTTTAGATAAACAAACGTAAGTTTTTATTTGCATTCCAATAAATCCCCTAAGGGCATATTTAGTTTTGACATTTGAGATTTTTAAAGTTTATGCATTTGAATAATGAAAGGGCTTTTTGCAGATGTAAGCTGAAACTTGAATCTTGCGGTTATTCAATGAGTGAAGTAAGACTGCATTGGCTGCCATGGAATCCTGTCACAATTGCAAATGATAATGTAAGCAATATTCTTTGAACGATACAAATATTTTTTAAAAATATTTTTACAAAAATACAGTAATCCTTTCTTCAAGACAAATACAATATACTAAAAAAAACTAAAAATTAAATTACTAGTAAATTTTTAAACAAATTTTTTCAGTTCCAACTACCAGATTTTCGATTTGTTAATTTAACGTTCGAAAGAAAAGTTCATCAATATGCAAGTGGATCATGGTAGGCAATATCGGTTGGACCAAATATGAATTTAATTCTGTAATTTAAGGGATCAATTACAAATATCATTTACTTTCAAAAGACTCTATGGATTCTATGTCCTACAAGCATATCTTTTAGCATATTTGGCAGTAGCAATTTCATGGATTTCATTCTTTATTGATTCAAAGTCTTTGCCATCTAGAATTATTTTGGGCGTGAATTCATTAATGGCGTAAATTATTTTTTATTCTTTGCTCTTTTTTGTTGTCATTTTTTTACATTCACGCTTTTTTAGTTTGACATTTCAAATGGGAAATGTTGTTCGAGTGGGTTTCTTTTGAAACATGTTATAGATATACGTATAAATATTTAAAGGGTCTTCCAAGAGTGAGTTATGTCAAAGCTATTGATTTATTTTTCTTTGTCTGTTGCACATTTATCTTTCTTTCATTGTTGGAGCTTGCGGTCGTTGGATTCATTGATAAACATCATGATGTTCGCTTAAGAAAAATGGCAAGAAGCGAAAGGCGTGTTAGAGCTGTCATGGTATTTTTAAACTTTAACTAAATCTAAAAAACTTTAAATTTTCTATATTTATAGGTAGGTCAAAGTGCAGATTCCCTGTTGCTTGCGCTAAGAAGGTAAAGTCATACACTCCTCTCTTTTGTTATAAAAGACAATGGGGAAAAGGTTAATCCGTCCATTTCAGCTCTGACGCAATTCATGACCGCCGAGAAAGATTTGGTGGTGCACATTTACAAAGGCAATTTATGAATAATTTGGATTCTACCGTACAAAATAGCGCAAAATTTCGATATACCTCAATTTTTTTGGCACATAAAATTGATTCTGCATGTGCCAGGCTATTTCCTCTACTTTTTGGAGGCAAGTTTTAATCTTAATCCTTATTTTTTAAACATCACACTTTTATTTTTCAGCTTTTAATATTGCATACTGGTCTTATTATTTGACACGGGATTAAAATCATTTGATATTATTACATCTAATACAACAGCAATACAGCATAAAAAATGGAACGGGATTTATTTTTCTTTAAACAAAGTAATAATTAAAACTGGCTTTAAACAAATACTTAAATTGTACAAAAAATAGAAACAAAAAAATAAAGACTTTTTTAAAAATATTAATTTTTAAATGATGAAAGAGTTGCACAGTTTCAGAGATTTTTAACAAGTTTTTCAAAACACAGAAGAAAATTACAAAAAAACATTAAATTAAATTACATATAAATATCACAACTGATACTGCTCGTTTTTTTATTTGAGAACCAGAAGAAGAATGAGATAAAAAGAAGGAGAAACAGATCAAAAGTAAGGAATAGACTGAGGAAATAAAAGCCATGAAGACTAGAAAAGTCGAGACAACGTTAAGAGAGAAAGAGAAAAACTAGCTGGCAATGAGAGAATAGCTACTGTAGAAATGTTGATGGGAGGAAGAAACAACTTCAATACTTTGGTTGCCTAAAAAAATAAATATTTATTTATTTAATTGCTTCATTATAATTTTTGTTATTTTTTGGCGGTATAAATTTGATGGGCTTGTGTTCATTCCCTTCCCGATAATACATAAAAAAATCCCGCCAGTTTTTTAATCAGTCTCGACAGTGTCTTTCTTTTTTGTTTTTCTTTAGCATTTAAAAGAAGAAGAGTGCCTTTCACTTAATTAAAGTTAACCGAAAAAAGACAAACAAACATTTCCGGGAAAAGCCGAAAAAAAGTGCCGACAAAATTTACTGATCGGATCAGTAGCAACTACGATGAAAGATTTTAAAGAGATGGGATCGAAAAGGAAAACGATGGGGATTGCGCAACAAAAGTGATTGCCATTCTTTCCGGTTTTTTTATGACAGTTTCGCGGCAAAAATTGTAAAAAATGCAAAAACAAAACGCTATTTTATTGTCAAAAATGTTTTCTCACATACCCGTCACATAAACCTGAAAGAATCATAGCCGCTGCGGCAAGACTAGTTGATGAGGATGATGTGGTTGTGGAGGAAGAAGGAAGAGGTGAAAGTCGACGGATAACAGGACGAAAAGCTTTTGGTGAACTTGTTATCTTTGAAAGGGTTGTTGATGGAAAGGTGCTTTGATGGAACTGCTTTGTTGGAGTTTTTGCACCCAAAAGTGATGAAACTGAATAATTTGTTGAAAACATTCCAAATGGATTTCGTTGTTGCAGTTGTTGGTGATGGAAAGCTTCAATATTCCAATTTAATTGGGCCATTGATAAGGGATTCAATGTACTCAATGGCACTCGATGTAAAGGACGTGGAACAGGTTTTGGAAGATCACATTCAGATTCAAGCTTTACTTTTGGTGAAACATTTTCTTTGTTTTCTGTTTCTGCTACTCCAAATCTATGGCTTGTAATTTCAGAGATATTTGGAAGTTTTGTTGCAGATGAATTTGCATAAGTTAACTGAGATTTTTGAATTTCTGAGAAACATCTTTGAAATGAGCTTGAAGTTGGGATATTATTTTGTGATGATTGAAGTGGCCTAACTTCAGATGCCACTCTTCGAAGTTTTGGTGCTGGTGGTTGTGACGATGATGAAGCGGCAGCAGCAGCTTCAATTAAACCATTTCGTAACATAAATTCTGCCATACTTGCTGCAGCTTTTTCGGTATTTTCTTCTGGCTCTGGACCACAATATACAAAGAGCGGAATTTTCTTAGTTCCAAAGAGATAATGAACTTTTTTGATGAGTCCCATTGCAACCAAAACATTTGCAATATCATAGAGACGACGACATCGAGAACGACTAGGTGGATCAAAGCCTTCACTCTCTGGATCTTTGATTAATACTGTAGATGCAACATCAAGGGATACCCGTCTTTTATCTTTTGGATTACATAAAAGTACCATTAAAAATCGACGACAAAGTTGTGCCAAAGAATTCTTGCCATTTCTGTCTCGGCATGTCCCACTTTTAAATGAATCATTTTGTGATAAACTTTTCGAAGAAGATGTAGATGTTATTGAAGTTTGAGAATCACCAACTAAACTTCCAACTGTTTCATTTTGTGACTGTTGATGTCCAATGGGAGCTAGTTCAGTAAAGCTGCACATGGCTTGTTCAACTTGTAAAATTTTTGCAGGCAAATTTTCATTTAGCGAATCCTTCTAAAAATAAGGGGAATGGTATAATAATTGCTTTCATAAATTTTAAATTTGAAAACTTACAGCAAGTTCTGCCATTAAAAGTGGTAGACGTGAAAGGCCATGCCAACGATAAAAGCTTTTATTTGTTTTGCTCATTGCTTCTAAAGCTTCCATAACATTTACGATATCATAAATCCGTCGTTTTTCTACACCTGCAAGGGAAAAGTGTAAAAACAATGTTGCATAATTTTAAAAACTATAAAAACTTACTCATTTTTTTCGCAACTGTTTCTAGATGCACATCATTGCCAGTTTGTGATTCTTCATCCATGGCCAACAAAAATCGTTTACAAAGTTTTCCAAGTGATTTCTCTTTTCGAGAAATTGGTTCACCACTGTTGCTATTTTCATCATTTTCATCAGCAGATTCATCGTCATCATGACTTATTAAGCTACGCTTTCGGGGAAGAAGATTGCTGCTAACAGCTTTGAAATCAGTTGTTGTTGAAGCTGTGCTACTGGATTGTGAGAGATATGAAGCATTTAGGATTACACCAGAATCATCTGTTGATCCTTTAGAATTTTCATCCATACTCATCTTTGATAACAGAAGGGGGCTGTCTGAAACAGAAGGGACAAAAGTTATTTAAAGTACTTTGAACATTCTCTTAGAGGCAAAAAATCAGTCACTCAAATAAAATTATTCTCTAAAGACAAGTCAATCACGAACTTAAACTTTCTTAAAAAGGATACAATAAAAAAATGTGCCGACGATAGTGACTTGTCTAAAGGGAATGTGAATCTACACCTTCCCTGTGCCAAAGAGCGCGGGCAAAAAAAATTCATTCTGGCGTGTTACACTCCCGCCCCTTGTCGAGTATTTTTTTTACATTTTACCGTTTTTTTGCGCGGGAAATGAACCAACTACGAACGGCACTCTCATCGTCTCCATTCTTCCTCTTCAATGGCATATCTTCTTCGCGCCATGGCAATACTACGAAGAAAAAAAAATGATGCGAAAAAAAGAAGGGGGGAAAGAAACAGGGAAGAGAGACTGCACGCAAAAAAAGTCTCTTTCTCTTCTCATTTCATTAAAGGGGGGATTGGGCGGGAAGATAGAGTGCGCGGGACTCGTTTGTTGTTAAAAATGGGCTGCTTGTATTTTTTTAAAGCGACGGCGGTAGCCGTTCGCGCGCGATCGCTTGCTGCTTGCTTTCGTGAGCGGCTGTTTTATAGAAACAAAAAAGTAAAAAAAAAGCAATCTGTTTTGGTAAATTGAATTTCGGTGACTTTTAACAAAAAATAAAAGATTGGCATTAAAAATTGAAAAATGTGAAATATTGTTGCCTTGGAGGAATACCGCTTTAAAAAAATGATACATTGTCGTTCTTTGAAGGGTTAAAGAAAAGTTTACTGGATTACGGTAATAAAGGAAGAAGAGCAAATAAACACAGATGGAAAAATATTAGGCTGGGGGATAAAATTTGCGACCAAATAAATATTTAAATACTTTTTTATCCACGCTTGGAATTATACTGTAGAAAGAATAAGGATATGTTAAGTTTTAAGAACCTTTCAAAAAAGCCAACAGCTAAGCTTTTGGTAAGCAGTCATTAAAGAAAAAACTACTGTGAAAACCAGAGGCCCTGCGGGCCTCTGTGCCACGTAAATAGTGTGCTACGTAACTTATGCAATAGCTTTCCTTCATTAAATTGTTTAATCTTAACAATATTTTACAGGATAAACCCTACCCAATTACTCCCGCATTTTGCTAAAGATTACGGAGACATAACTGTTATCAGAAAATCGCCTTCGGCGATTTACAGCCGTCCCTAGAGCCCTTCGGGCGCCATAGCTGTAAGTGTTAGCGACGATGTATTATAGCTTTTACGCATAAGCAGCATTTAAACGCAAAGCAGCCTTCGGCTGCTTTGCGTTTCGCTACATTCATTTGATCTCCTTATATAAGCTTAACTTTTTTATCATTAACATAAAAGATATGAGAGCAACGGTAATAAAGGAAAAAGAGCAAATAAACACAGATGGAAAAATATTAGGCTGGGGGATAAAATTTGCGACCAAATAAATATTTAAATACTTTTTTATCCACGCTTGGAATTATACTGTAGAAAGAATAAGGATATGTTAAGTTTTAAGAACCTTTCAAAAAAGCCAACAGCTAAGCTTTTGGTAAGCAGTCATTAAAGAAAAAACTACTGTGAAAATTATGGGTGGTCAACTGCTGTTCCAAAAAACATGTCATTTTTTTATTATCAACAAGGTCAACGAAAGCGAAACACAGCAACAAAAAAATAACACCTGCATTTTCTTTAAAACTGTTCAAGTCAAAAAAGAGAAGTCTGACAGACTTTAAACGTTTTTTTAGAGACACTTTAAAACTTTAAAAGACACCAAAGAAAAACAATCTCCAAAAATCCCGCGTAAATAAAGCTTTTCCATAATTATATTTGTCTTTCTTATAGAATGTTATCAATTCCCGCCAAATCAAGAAGTACATTGATAAGAATATTTTTTTAGTCCATCACCTTCCCGCCGGCATTTTTTTTTATCGTAAACTTTTTTTTTCTCTCATTTAAAACATCGCATTTGGCGCCAAAGGAATCCGTTTTGAAAAAGATCGGTTATAAAAAAAGATTGAGAAGCAATTTGTTTTTAAAATTACCCCTTCGCGCCTTTTAAGGAATAAAAAAAGTAAGAAAGCGCGAAAATCTGTCACAAATTAGAACGCAATCGAAGTGACAGCGGACGCAATGGGTTTGTTAAACTGGTATTGTACTTTTTCTTTTTTTCACATGCATGCCAAATCTATCTTTTTTTTGAATTTCTGATTTGAAAAAAAAGTTATTTACATTTTGGCCGCCAACTTTGTGGTACGTATGAGATGAGATTTTTGTGGATGATAGAGTTTTTAAAATTTGCTGGAAAAACATTTAAAAATGACAAATTGCCACCCGGTTTTTTTTCACCTTGCCTTATCAAGAAGTCTCAGAAAAGTCATTTATCACTGTCATCAAAATTTTCTGAGAAACATTTCTTTGAAAAAATAAGTGGAACCAAAATTTAAAACTTAAAAAAGTTTGAATTTTTTCTTGAAAATTTGCATATTTTTCCGAGTAATTATATCCAATTATAAAACCTAATAAAAAAATGTAACCTTCAATTTTGAGTGTCATTTATTTAATAGCACTCAAAAAAAGATTGTAAAAAACTCAAGTTTTTATTTTAAAGTTGCAACTCTTCACTTTTTTTCGCAATAAAAAAATGTAATGGGTCATCATCATGCAAAAAAATATAAATTAACATAATCACTTGTTTAATGTTGTTGTTTTTGTTTTTATGAATTTTTATGTTGCAAAAAAAGAGAGAAAGAAAAGAGATTGAAGGGTCAACTTTATTGCGCAACTTTGGGAATGAATGAAAAAATCAAGGCATAACAGCAAAAGTATTTAAATGGGTCCCTCTCTCTTTTTCTCTCTCCTTTGATTGGGTCATAAATCAGACGGATGTCCGAAAAGAAGGAGATGTTGATCTATCTACAACGTAAAAAAAAAAGGAAAAATAGCGGCAAATCAATGATAACAATCTTTTTTCGTCAGTTCAAGATTATCGTCTTTTTTGAGGACACATCCAAATGTTGTTTTGCAAAAACAAAAATAAATTTTATACTGTAGATTTTCGAGAAATAGAAAAGAAGAAGAAATAAATTAAGCTTTTATAAAAATAATATCAAGAAAAGAAATAAAAGTTTTAAAGCCCCGATTATTGCAGCTTGAAAGATTTTTAAAGGAGTCATCAAAACAAAAAAAAATTAGTCATTTTTTAATTAAAAATTGGCACTAATGAGAATGGCGTGAATGATGATACGGTAATTGGAAAAAAAGAAAATTTAAAACCAAAAATAGAATTTTTCAAACAAAAACATTGACACAAAAAACTTGAAGTTTTAGTTTTATAAAAACTGTTCAGTGTCAAACATAACTGAACGCGTGCCTTTTTTTTCTCTCTCCATCTCAACATTCAACAGATGCCCTTCCTCGAGTGCCAAACTTTTCAATCCAAAAATGAACTAATCTATTTTACAATGACCTATCATAATTATTAAGTGTGAAAGAATTATTATTATTTATGATCAGAACCATGATGACTTTTGACAGATTTATTTGATTTAAGACTTGCTCTTCTTGAAACGCGGGAAGCAGCTGTTCCAGGTCTTCCAGAGCCTTCTGATTCTGTCCTTTCATGATGAAAATCGTCTTCGTCCTCTTCAGTTTCAGAAGCTGTTATACTGTGTCCTCCACTGGCTTCTGATTTTTCATCTCCTTTATCTTCTTCATGGGAATGATGATGACTTTCTCGATCACTTTCTTCATCCTTTTCTTCTGATTCAGCTTCACTTTCATCTTTCTTGCTTGCGGCTGTCACAGGCCTGGAAGCAGCCGTTTTAGCTCTTGGAGATTCTTTTGGTGATTTTGGAGTTGGAGTTCTCTTTTTCGGGGATGGTGATTTTAAGGCATGTGATGAAGGAGGAGGTGATGGTGATGGCGTTTTTTGTTTAATAATTTCTGATTCGACAATTGCACCAGCTACTGTACCACCTGCATGCTCTACAACTGTTGCCCCTTCTTCTTTGACCACTTCCTTGACCTTTTTCTTTCCTATAAAATGCATTTTTTATAAATGTTGGCATTTTCAAACATTTTATGGCATACCTTGCTTCTTTGGCTTTTCAACCTTTTTCTCAACTTTTGCAGTTGTTTTTATTCCTGTCATGCCGCCTGCTGCAGCCTTTTCTCCTCGAACATTTGTAACTTTTTTCGTCGTCACTGTTCCACCACCACTGCAAATAAAAAAGAAAAAGCAATTTTTCAATGCCAAAAAATAAATGTTTTAAATCTCGAAACAAACCTTGGAGATTTTTTGACAACACTTTTTCTCGTTACAACAGGAGTAACAATTTTTGCATTTCCGTTTGGCAATGTCTGAAATTATATTTATTTTTGTGATTTTGTCGTTGTTGTTTTTTGGGTTTGCCGAATTCTCTCTCACCTTTCCTTTAAGACTCACTTGACTTTTTGACCTTCCAAATGTGCCGCCGCCGTTGCTGCCACCGCCCACGATGGTGCCATTTCCAGCAGTGCCATTCATCGCTGTTGCTTTTTTCTTTGAAACTGTTTCAATACTTTTTGATCTTGTTGATGGATTTGTTGAGGATGTTCTGGATCGAATACTTCGAATACTCGTTGACGATGGCTCTCTTTCTACCTTTTTCTTTCCATACGGTAGCGGAATAAATGAACCTGTAATATTTTAGCATGTAAACAACTGTAGCATATAGCTTATAAGTTTTTACCCGATGATGCCACATATTCTTTTCCATTAACTAATTCATCAGTTTTTTTAATTAATTTTCCATCTAATGTATATAGCCTCTTTGCACCCTGTACAAGGCCAATTCGAGATGTAACAAGATCCAAAAATGTTCCAATATCATGTGTCTTTTTCATATTTAATACAAATGTTATCCCTTGATCATATGGCTCACCATTTTTATATACTTTTATTCGCCTTCCAACTTCTGGAAATGATTCTGAAAGTTTTTGTCGAGAATTCCTTGTTGAAGCTGATGACCCTCCATCTCCTTTACTCTTACTGCTTGAACGTTTTGGAGATTTCGATTCTCCTTTTACCATTTCTGAAAGAAACACATTAAAATTGGCACTTTGCAAAGTTACAAACTGAAGTAAAATAAAAGTAAAAAGCTTTTTTTATGATTTATGAGAAAAAAAAACTAAAAATGGGATAACACATGAGTAGAAATTTAAAAAAAGTGGTAAATATGTATCAATGTGAAATATAAAACTCAAAAGAAAAAGATTAAATTTAGGAATGAAAGAGCGCGGAAATAACGTAATCAATTGTGTTGTGTCAAAAAGGCAGATATAAGTAAGTAATAATAATAGACGAAGATATATACATGTTTTCAAAGTTCATTGAAGCATCCAAAGTAAAGTAATAATTGTAAATAATAACTAATATTACCTAAAAATAAATCCGTGTACTCTGTCACGTATTTTTGAAGTTTTGCCAAACACAAAAAAATTTCAAACACTGATGTTACGAAACTTTTGAAATAAAAAAATGTTGTAACAAAACTTGAAAGAAAATATAAGAAATGGAGAAATAAAGTTGAAAAGGTAAAAATTAAATAAATTTAGTTAAAGTTTTTTTGCAAATATAAATTATTACCTTCTTTTCAAAAAAGAGCCCCCCCCCCCCCCCCCCTACGCATGGCACTTTTAAATAAAATATACCTTTGAGAATTTATCAAATCCCATTTTCCTCTTTTCTCTTTTTACTTTAAAACACATGAAAACTACATGCGACAAGCCAAAAAGGGCATGAAACCTTTCAAAAATAACCATGCGTTTTTTGTCCAAAAACAAAACAACAAAAAAGGAGAGAGAAAGATTAGTTCAGTTTCAAGCATAATAATAATATTTCTTTGATGTTTTAAAAAGTAAAACAATCTTTTTTTCTTCTTCTTGCCGTTGCGCAGCCGCAGCAGCATTTTTGCATTATTTTTTTCTACGTTCCGGTTACCTAGAGACATTTTTGCAATGCTCGTGCCATTGCAATGAAAGAAGAGGGAAAAAACAGAACAGTCGAGCTTGAACATGTTCTCTTTCAATCTTCTGAAGCAAAGATGAAGAAGAACATTCACCTTTTTTTTCAAGGAGTAAAAATAAGGTAGTAGCCATAAGAAGAAGCAGTCAGTAGCAGGAGAAGAAAAAATAAAGGATGAAGAAGAAACCTGCAGGCGTGGCAAAGAAGAAGAGAAAAAAGTTCAGTAACAAACAATTCTTTTTTCATCCCATTTTTCAAATATAAAATTGCTGCCCTTTTTGGATAAATGGAATAAGGTAAGCCTTTTTTGAAATAGTTTTTTGTGGAAAAGTTTGTTGAGAAAAAGTTAGCTTTATTTGTTAAACAAAAAACAATAAGATAATAATAAGAATTAGTAAATTGAAACAATTAATAAAAATACACGTATATAAACAATAACCGCTTCTTTCTTATTTAAATAATAACATATTCATTTTGACATAACATAAAAATTTAAGTCACTAACAGTTCCCTGAATTTTTGAAGTTTGAATTACTTCCCCATCCACCACAATATAACTTCCTTTTACAAGTGGCTCAAGCCGGAATGACGTAACAGAAACTGTCTAAAAATTGGATTAAATTTTTATTAATTAAGTATTAATTAATTTCAAGTAAAATAATTCATAAGCTCGAAAAAAAGTTTTCCAAAGTATACGTAGCTTTTCAACACAATGTTACAGTATACTGAACGAAAAACTCTAACATAATTCGTTTTGCTATCTTATTAATTCAGAACGTTTGATAAAAAACATACTTTACAAAAATCAAATTCCAAATGTTTCCCATTTTCAATGGAATCCAAAAATTTCATAACAGCAATTTTTGACGGCATATCTTTTTTTAAAGCATAAGTAAGTTGAATTCGGTCATCACAAAGTTTTGAAGATGGTGAATAATTATTTCCTGGTGATATATGAGTTATTGATGTCTATAAAAACAACATTTTACTTTTCTACAATAATTAATCAAATAACTTACAAGATAAACAAATAAAAATTCATCTTCAATTACGGTCCAATTAAGTGGAAGTGAATCTTCTAATAACGGTGCTTCACCTTTATGATGTTGACGCCAAAGCAATGGATTCTGTTTAGAGGATTTTGTTGAAGCTAAACTATCAATTGTTGATTTGTGAGAACGATATGATGGACATTGATCACTAATAACATTCTGCAAAATAAATAAAGTTACTGTTGAAATAAAAAGAAAGCAATAAAACCAACAGATTGATTATAAACGGGAAAAGTTTCAGGCTGAATTGTTTCAGACGGTCCGGCTTCATGAAATGATAATCTTCCTTGATAGGTTCGAAGAGCTAAAATAGAAACCATAAGTTTTTAAAAAAAAGTAAACTAAGCTTACATCCAAAAACTCGAACAAATGCGCCCAAGACAAAACGATTTCCTCCAAGAATTTTCCGATACCGTTCACTTTCAATATCTAAAACGGAGAAAACATTAATAAGAATAACAATGATTCGTAAAAAAACTAACCAATATCAGCAAGTAAGCCCCAACCAACTGATAAAAATGATGCAAAATGTTCTGAATCAGTTTCAATGTGAGTTAAATTTACTGGAAAAGCTTGAGCATCCAAATCAAAGATAATTGAATAGGCAGTTGTTGCAAATCCAGGCAAAGTTTGTGGATGACTAAAAATGAGTTATAAAGTAAAATACAGTATACTGATACAATAATCTATATAGAATAAAAATTCCATTTAAATATAAAATACTGTAGCTACGGAAAATATTTAAAGTTAAATAAATACAACACAATGCTACAGTAATCAAATAAATAAAAAACTTACTTTCTTGCATGAAATACAGATGCTAATAAACCATTTCCAGAACCGGTTGGTACAAGACCGAATGCAATCTTTTTCAACACTTCTTCTCCATCACTTCTCTCCAAAATTCCATTTAAAACCTACAACAAAATACAATTACAGTAATCCAGTAAAAAATAATATTTCTCATACTTCAAAAATTAATCCATCACCAGAAACAATAACAATTCCATTAAAATCAAATAAATCATTTCGAATTCGAATAATTTCTTTTGCATGATTCCGCCTTTCTGTTACAATAACTTCATGTTTAATTTTATTTTTAATTAATTTGGGTTTTAATTCTTTTTCAAATACTTCTAATCCTTTGTGGGCACCCGACTGGGGATTTATAAAAATCAGTAATGCGCCATTCGGAAAATCAATAATTGAAACTAAAATTATTTTTTTCATTGTTTTTGTGTTACACGAAAAAAAAACAGCAGCAACTTACGTTCATTTTCTGTTGGGACAACATCCGTTCCTCCGCAACAACATGATTTACAAAAAATATTCGGCATAATTATGTTTTTGAGGTGGTAAAAAAAGATATTTCTATAAAAGTTTTTACATTCAACGGAAAGGAACAAAAGAGGGATGAGTGTTGATGAAAAAAATGAATAAGAAAAAGAGATAACGAAAAAATGTTTTTAAGCGATCGCGTAATAACAGTCTGAAATCAATTGTTGTCCTCTTTAAGAAAGAGGAATTACAGCTGCAACAGCAAGCAATGATTAAAGAGAAAATGCACAAAACTTCATTCAGTGCTCGAAAGATGTTGTAGTGTTGTCGGCTTTAAGATGAAGAAAAAAGGGGAGAATGAATGTCTTGTACGAACAAGAAGAAAACTGTGTTATTTCGACAAGTGCAAACAATTCAAACAAAAAAAAGTTTGAAAGAGATTACTGACGGTTTTCAAAAAAAGTGGAAAAAATCGGGTAATGTTTTAGGAGGAAAACGAAACGAAAAACTTTAATGATCAAAATTCATCCAATTTTTGATTTTGTGATTTTTCTAAAATTAATTTGACTTTTTTTAAAATCGTATAAGTGTTTCTAGATTAGTCTCGTCAAAAAACTGGTTTTAGTCATAACAAATTTATTTGACGTTCACATTTTTTATCTAAATTTGAGCGAGAAAGACGATGACGAATATATTAGACATAAATTTACAACGTCGAAAATATGTCTTTTTTTAATTAAGAACATTGATTCTGTTTTTTAATACAGTATTCTATTCTCTTTAAAAATAAAAAATCATGGCTGAAATAACGAGTTTTACAGTGATAAAAAAATAAATTTGTTTTTGCAAAAATATTTTTAAAAAAGTATTATATTTTAGTAATTTTTATAACCTGGTTATGTCTACAAAAATATTGATTATTCCTTGGAAAAAAATGAAGCAAAAAAGTAATCAATTTGTGCCGCTTTCGTCCCATGGGAACCCTTAAAAGTGCACACACATTTTTTTATTAATAATTTTTAAAAAGTATACTTTGTGTTTTTACTTTACATTTGGTTACCACGAGTTTTAGAATTTTTTTAATTCGATTTGGCGTAACACTTTTTGGGATAGCGGAAATACCACGTTGAACAAGTTGTCGAAGAAGAATTTGTGCTGCAGTTTTATTATATTTTTTTGAAAGCTCTAAAACTTTTGGATGATGTAAGACATCACCTTCCGGCCACTCAGTATCTGGAAGGAAATTTTGTCGAGTGGGGCTTCCAAGTGGAGCATATGCCGTAAATGTAATTCCCTTTGATTTACAGAAATCAAATAGTTCATTCTGGGGGAAAAGAATATGACATTCTACTTGTAAATTATGGGGCGGTATTTCAGCATTATCATAAATTCGTTGAATTTGTTCTTTGTTAAAATTTGAAAGACCAATTGATCGAACTTTTTTTGATTTATAAAGATTTTCCATTGCTTTCCAGGTTTCAAAATGATCCACTGCCTCTTCAACAATCATCCCGTTTGAATCAAAATAAAACATTGGCTTTTCTGGATCTTTCTAAAAGTACAAATATTTTTGTTTTTAATAAATTTAAAATATTTTTGCCTGTTTTTAAAAGAAGTAAAAATCACTGTATAGAGAAAATTACAGTAATATTATTATGCCTGTTTTTTTAAAAAAAGGTCCTATTTAAACGTTAAACAAACCTTGCAAGGACATGGCGAATGAATTAAATATAAATCAATGTAATCTGTTTTAAGGGCTTCTAATTGTTCATTTAAACATTTTTCAACATCATCACTTCGATGAAAAAATGGTGGCAATTTTGTTGTAATAAATATATCGCTCCGTTTAAGCTTTCCAGAATCATAAAATTTTTGTAGCGTTTTTCCTATAGTTTTCTCATTTCCATAGGCATATGCCGTATCAATTAATCTATAACCATTTTCTAAAGCTACAGTAAGAGCTTTTTCTAGTTCTTCCTCATCTTTCGCCTAAAAAGGTCATTGTTTTTGAAATAGATCTAATCCAAAATAAGGTTTATACCTGCCAAGTTCCATATCCAAATAATGGAAGCTCAATTCCATTTGACATTTTAACAACTGGAATTTTTGTTGGTAAAACCATTTTTAGAAAAATTTCAGCAAAGGTTTTGCAAATAACTGAAAAAAGAATATTATTACTTTAGCTTTTTATAGGCAGCATTAAAAACGACAACAACAATTTAACGATTAAAAAACTGTGTTTAATTTGTGCTACTTTGAAGTCATCAAATTGACTCTTCTTTTTCTGCTTTGTGTTCAACATTCAAAAAAGTTGAACTTTTTTCATTTCAAGCATTTGGATTGGCAAAATGTGTATTAAAGTTGTCACCAAATATTTTTTCAACAGCTTTTTTCCAATGCTTCGTGAATTTCGTGATCGTATTTTTTAAGCTTTTTGAATTGAAATAAATTTTACACGTGACTCATTTTTATATCTTTCTTTATACACCTTTTTAAATCCATTATTTAACAGCTTTTATTATTTCAGTTTGGAAGTTAGTTGTTCAAAGAAGATTATGTCTACCCCATGCCGCAGACGACTGGTAATAATTACTTTAATATAGCTTTAATAATTAAAGTTTAAAATTTAGATGCGTGATTTTAAAAAGCTTCAAGATGATCCACCACCAGGTATAAGCGGAGCACCATGTGAATCAAATATTATGATTTGGGAAGCTGTAATTGTTGGGCCACCTGATACACCATTTGAAGATGGAACATTCAAATTAAAACTTGAATTTACTGAAGAATATCCGAATAAGCCGCCAACGGTGAAATTTATCTCAAAAATGTTTCATCCAAATATTTACAATGATGGTAGCATTTGTCTTGATATCTTACAGGTAAGTTACTGTACACTTTAACAATTTTACTTACATGTATTTTATAGAATCGATGGTCCCCCACATACGATGTTTCGGCAGTACTAACATCTGTTCAGTCTTTACTTGATGAACCAAATCCAAATTCACCTGCAAATGCAACTGCTGCAGAAATGTATCAATCAAATAGAAGAGAATATGAACGAAGAGTGCAAGAGACCGTTGAACAATCATGGATAGAAATTGGTGGAGAAGATAGTGATGATGAGGATACTGAAAAACCTACAAATGAACCTCCATCAACGACAACAACAAATGAAATGGAAATTGATCCTTCAGAATCTTAATTCCGGGTTTTTACATTTGATTCTTCAAACTTTTTTTTTGAAATGTTGGCACCGATGTGATTTTTTAATTTTTCATGCATACTTTCTTTGGTTTTTCTGTAAGACAGATTTTTGTACTTTCTTTTGTATGTTCCTAAGACTTTTTATGAGATTCTTTGTAAATCCTTTTTGTATGTATCTATATTATTCTTTAAATGATTCATTCAAATAAAATGAACCATTCACTTTTAATTTAATGCCTTATCGGTCATTTACAGAGAGTTATTATTATCGCTCTTTTACTTACAACAGAAAGTAACAAATATAAAATAACTCGAAGAGCACGCAAAAACATTCAATTTATACTTATTACAAATGAGGGCGGTACAATATCTAAACACAAAATAGAAAGTAAAAAATGAGCATTATAGCAATGTGGTCTTTTCAATGTTGTTTATGTACACATGGAAAAAGAGAGAACAAGAGTAAAAAAACAACTTCAAGGTCTAATATTTTGTATGTATTTTTTGCAGTAAAAAATTGTGTTCTTTTTAATTCATCTCTCTTTTACATTTTTTTCCTCAACACCAAAAAACAAATCAGTATTTGTTCATCATCAACGAGAAAACGTCATCAAATTTGATTCAAATCGCGAACTTTTTTTTGGTATTTCGAAGTACCTCTGACTTTGCTTGCTTGTTTTTGAAATGTTTCTCTCTCGTCTGTCTTCGCTCCGTTATGTTTTGTCTCTCTCACATATTTCCAAGTTCCCCTTTTTTCGCATTGCTTGCTTCCTTTATTTCTTTTTCTATTTCCTCAACAGCCAGTCGTCGCTGACGAACCATTATTAGTCTATTCCTTTCTTTCGCAAAAATGGAAAAGGCGGAGTGAATCTAGAAGCTTCTGGAAGGGGTATATTCGTCCATATTAAAGAACTTTTTTCATGAAATCATATTCATTCATCTCTTTTTCCAGCAGTCCAATTATGGTCATCTATCCATTTTTTTTCTAATCATTATCAAGCTGCATCTTTCTGTGCTCTAATATTATTGCTTTTGCCTTTAATTTTTTAACCTTTTTTTGTATCTTTTTCTTTCACATTAGCTAAAGAGATCCCTTTTTAATGTTATTATCCAAGCTGCTTTTTTAATATGCTTTTTTTGCTTAAATTAAAATGTGCTGTTAAAAAATTACAAATGCGTAAAAAATTTTGAAAACGTAAAAAAAATGCGCAACGTTTTTTTTCTCTCTCTCTTGTTCGTTTGTTGGACCCCCTTCTCTCGTTTTCGAGAAAAGGAAAGAAGAAAGAGCGAAGCTTCCCGAACTTTTGTTCCTACAAAAAAGAGTCGTTGACAAAAAAAACTGATCATTTTTACATTCACTTTTTGCTTGAGATCAGTCTGTCTGCTGCTTGCTTGTTTTTTTGCCCCTAAAAATATTTTTTAATTTTCTTTTATTTTTTATTTGGCCTTTCAATTTTATATCTCTTTCTCCTTGTATATCCATGTTCTTATGCTGCTATAGTTTTTCTTTGATACTTTTATTATATCTTTTTATTGGGCCTTTATCTTTTCTATATTTCCCTTTTTGTATATCCGTGATCTCGTGCTGCTCTTGTACCTGTCTTTGATATTTGTCTCCTCTATTAACATTTTCCCTTATTTTTAGTTTAATTTTTTATTCTTCTTTAAACATGGTTAACGCAATTGGTATTGATCTCGGTACTACCTACTCGTGTGTAGGAGTCTTCCAAAATGGTAAAGTAGAAATCATTGCTAATGATCAAGGTAAGCTTGCTTTTGTTGGGATATTATGCAGTAACTAACTTTGTTCATTTTATAGGTAATCGTACCACTCCATCATATGTTGCTTTTACTGATACAGAACGTATCATTGGTGATGGTGCAAAGAATCAAGTTGCTATGAATCCTCATAACACTGTCTTTGATGCAAAACGTCTTATTGGCCGCAAATTTGATGATGCTGCAGTACAATCTGATATGAAGCATTGGCCTTTCAAAGTTATCTCTGCTGATGGTGGACGTCCTAAAGTTCAAGTTGAATTTAAAGGTGAAACCAAAGAATTTTTCCCAGAAGAAATCTCATCCATGGTTTTGACTAAGATGAAGGAAACTGCAGAAGCTTTTCTTGGACAAGCTGTTAAAGATGCCGTAGTTACCGTTCCTGCTTACTTCAATGATTCTCAACGTCAAGCAACTAAAGATGCTGGAGCCATTGCTGGTCTTAATGTTCTTCGTATTATAAATGAACCTACTGCTGCAGCTATTGCTTATGGTCTTGATAAGAAAGGTACTGGTGAAAGAAATGTTCTCATCTTTGATTTGGGTGGTGGTACCTTCGATGTCTCTATCCTTACAATTGAAGATGGTATCTTTGAAGTCAAATCTACAGCTGGTGATACTCATCTTGGTGGTGAAGATTTCGATAATCGTATGGTCAATCACTTTGTTGCTGAATTCAAGCGCAAGCATAAGAAAGATGTTGCTTCTAATCCTCGTGCTCTTCGTCGTCTCAGAACTGCTTGTGAACGTGCAAAGCGAACTCTCTCATCTTCAACTCAAGCCAGCATTGAAATTGATTCTCTCTTTGAAGGTATTGACTTCTACACCAGCATCACTCGTGCACGCTTCGAAGAACTTTGTGCTGATCTCTTCCGTAATACCATGGATCCTGTAGAAAAAGCTCTTCGTGATGCCAAGATGGATAAAGCTCAAATTCATGATATTGTTCTTGTTGGAGGATCAACTCGTATTCCTAAAGTATGTTTATTCTATGATAAAGTTGAACAGCTTATTAATTTCCATTTTTTAGGTTCAAAAATTGCTATCTGATTTCTTCTCTGGTAAAGAACTTAACAAAAGCATCAATCCTGATGAAGCTGTTGCCTATGGTGCAGCAGTACAAGCTGCTATTCTTTCTGGTGATAAATCTGAAACTGTTCAAGATTTGCTTCTTCTTGATGTTGCTCCATTATCTCTTGGTATTGAAACTGCTGGTGGTGTTATGGTAAGATATTTTTGTTACTCTTGTCTATCTCTAACTTTTATCTCTTTTTTAGACTCCAATCATCAAAAGAAATACCACTGTTCCAACCAAGACAAGTCAAACCTTTACAACTTATGCTGATAATCAACCTGGTGTCTTGATTCAAGTCTATGAAGGTGAACGTGCAATGACTAAAGATAATAATCTTCTTGGAAAGTTCGAACTTAGTGGCATTCCTCCAGCTCCACGTGGTGTTCCTCAAATTGAAGTTACCTTTGATGTTGATGCAAATGGTATCCTTACCGTATCTGCTCAAGACAAATCTACTGGTAAAAAGAACAATATCACAATCACCAATGACAAAGGCCGTCTTTCCAAAGAAGAAATCGAACGCATGGTTCAAGAAGCTGAAAAGTATAAAGGTGAAGATGAAGCTCAACGTGATCGTGTTTCTGCAAAGAATAGCCTTGAAAGTTACTGCTTCAATATGAAACAAACCATTGAAGATGAAAAGGTAAATAGTTTTATTTGATCGTTGATGAATATATACTAATTTTTCCTCTTTTTTTAGGTCAAAGATAAGATTTCTGATGAAGATCGCAAAAAGGTTGTTGATAAATGTACTGAAACTCTATCTTGGTTGGATGCAAATCAAACTGCTGAAAAAGAAGAATTTGAACATCATCAAAAAGAAATTGAAGCTGTTTGTAATCCAATTATCACTAAACTTTATCAACAAGGCGGTGGTGCTGCTCCTGGTGCTGGTGGATTCCCTGGTGGTGCTCCTCCAACTGGTGGTGCTGGTGGACAAGGGCCAACTATTGAAGGTAATTTTGCTTTATAATTTGAATTTTCTATTTATTAATCTTCCTTTTTTTCAGAAGTCGATTAATCAATTCGAAGGCAACATCTCCTGTAACATGGAATGATCTCTTATCTGTTTTTTTGTCTTATTGAAACTTTCTTGTCTTGTTTGTTATACCAATAAATTATATCTTGTTTAAATATTTTGTGTTTATGGGGACATGGGAAGAGAGAGGGACTTTAGTTATTATTAGATGAGTTTACGTTTGTGATTTGAGTTGTCGAAAAACTATTAGGGTTGCATGTTTTTGTTTTCTAGTTGAATAGGAAAAGAAAAAGTGGAGTCTTCAAATTTGTTGATATTGGAACCTTCGATCTGAGCACTACGTTTTTATGTTATCTCTATTGTTGATGGTCATTCTGAAGTTCTCGTAGAACTCAAAGATGTAACTTAAGTATTCATATAAAATGTTTTGTCATAAATATGTACAAAAGCAGCTTATGTGTGCAATTTATTAATGATAAAAAAATTAAGCAAACAATATCTCTTTGTGCTTGAATAACTTTGTCTGATAAATGTTATGTTAGCTCCGATTTACTGTATTTTAAAATAGTTTAGGTTTAAAGGAATTGGTTATTCTGTTGCCTCTTAATGGTTCTTTTTTAAGTTTTTTTAGTAACGAACTTGTTGAAGGGTACTGTAGCTGCAGATGCTCTATTGTCGTGTTTGAGAAAACACGATTCTTAACACTTGAATTAAAATGTGGTGATATTTTTACATTTAAAAAAAGAATAAAAAACCAAACAAAAATTGCTACTATTAGTTTTTACAGTATCCCGTATTAAAATCTCACAGTTGTAATCTTTTTTATTTATACAGCAATCTTAAAATTCATTAACACAATTCAAGAAATATTGCTTAAAAAATTGTTCATAAATTATTATTAAATGTTACATATATATCAGTAAGGGAATAAATGAATTAACGACGTTTTTCTCTTCTTGATTTTGCATCTTTTTTATCTTTTTGAATTTGTTCAAACACTCTGCTAACAGTATCTGTATCCATATCATATCGTGTTGGACCAGCTGGAGCACGTGGTGCAAAAAAATGTTTATGAGATTGATGAACTGAAGAACGTGGAGCTCGAGATGAATTCGAAAAATTTGACGGAGATTTAGATGGTGATTTTAATGGTGATTTAGAAGGTGAGTGTGGCTTTGATTTCTTTGGAACTTTCTGTAATGGCCCTACAGCATCGGTTCCAATTGTATCTTCTTTTGTAATAAGTTTTCCTGGTTTAAATGATACTTTTCGAGATTCCAGATTGGATTCTAAAAAAAATCAGATACAGTATTTTCAATGTTGCATTTATAAACAATTACAAACCTTCTTCGGCAACACTTGTATTTGTTGTTGCAGTAGCTGCAGCATTTTCTTCATCATCTTCTCCAGTTTTAGTTGCATTAGTTTTATCAATTACAGTATCAGATGTTTCTTCAACTCTAACTTGTTCTTTTTTGCCTGGTAATGCAGGATTTTTTGAAGTTGTTTTAAGTATTGACTTTGGTATAAGTGTTTTATTCATCATATGTATTTGAATTTGACGAGTAGCAATATTTCTACAATCCAATGGCATTTCTAGATCACGAATAATTTCCTATAATAGCAATATTAAATTAGCTTAAACGTTTTATGTGCAAAACAAACCGGTGCTTTTAAGTGAAGGTTATTCATTACCATAACTTTTGCTTCCATATCTACAGCTCTTTCAACAACTACAGCATATTTTCCATATGTAAGAAGCCCATCAGCTATTTGCATTTTAAAGTAAGCTTTTGATGGTATTGTTCTGCCTTCATAATCATGCAAAAAATCACCTTCTTGAAGCACTCTTCTTGCCAGTCCAACTTTTTCCACCTTAAAAGAAACTTTCATACTACAATTATTAGAAAAAAAGCAGTTAATCAAACCTTCATAACATAGAATTTTGAGCCATTATTAATATCATTAATACTAAAACCCAAAATTTCACCAGTATTTTCAAGAACTGCAAGAAAATAGGCATATCCTTTTTGTCGTTTCAAATTAAGTTTCACTTGTTGATCATATGAAATTATATTAATATATTTTGATCGCAATATTTTTACCGTAATTTGAATATTGGATCTTGTTAAAAGTTTTACAGCTTCTGCATGCGTTGAAAGAGGAGTTTCATCAATAAAACAAATTTGATCATAAATACAAAATTTAAACATAAGACATGAATCTGGAGACATTGATACGATTCGTAAGCCTTCATCTAAACGAAATCCAAGCTTTGTTCCTGGCTAAATAAAATAGGTTAAAAAATAAATTCGATTTACCAAAAAAAATTACCTTGAGCTTATATGAAATGCTATGTAATATTTGGTCATCTTCAGCTTGCTTGTTCATCTTTTATGCTTGCAACAAATGAATAAAAGTAACAATAATAAATGAAGAAGAAAAGTTGATATAATTCATAACTAATAAAATATATATGTAAATTCTATAACATGCTCGATTGAATTTATTTTGCTCATCAAATCAAAGAAAGAAAGAATTAAAATTTTCAAAGGTATACTGTAGATATGTGTATGATATAATATATGGAGACATTGTAAAGACATATATAAACAAATATCTGTTAAATATTGTTGCTAAAACCAAAAAGTAAGATCTAATCTAAAAATTTAAATGAGCTTCTTTTGATCAGAAGATATTTAGCATGATGTTCTTTCATAAAACTTTTTAGTTATCTCTTCGATGTTATAATTTTCACTTACGTGTATTATGAAGCTATTTTTACAATCTTTGTTGTTACAAAACTTTATCGTTGTTAACTTAGAAGTTTTAATTGCGCTTGTTTTTAAAAGTTACAGTACCCGAAGCCAATTTTAATGATTAAAAATAATTTATTATAAAATTCTCACACATTATTTTTTATTACAAACCCGTAAAAATTAAAATTAATTTACAAAAAAAGAACCTGTAAAACTTGATTTTTATTGATGACAGAAAGATAGTAGCTTTTTAGGGTCTTCGAGGTGAATGCTGCCACATTGCTTCTAGCTTTTCAAAATGTAAATTTCTTTCTTCTGCCATTGTCATAATTAAAGGGTCGCCGTTTAATCGCTTAGGTCTCCGAGGACGTCGTCTTCCATGATCAAGGGTTAAAACTTTTCGAAATTCTCGAAGTAAACTATGATGTCCATATATAGCCAGATGTGGGAAGACAATAGCGAGAATCGCGAACAGAATGTCAAATGATTGTCCCCAATTTGTTGCAGCTAAATATATGGCAAATGGAGATCCCAATGATTCAGCTTTTAAAGTATTTCCAGCTTGATAAAGTATTATTATGGAAAGAACAGATCCAGCTAAATATGCTAATACCAAAGGATACAGTAATCGAGTAGTTCGAACATTTTCAGCTATTTGATATCGAGCTGACAGAGCATAATGCTTCTCAAATCCACTGCTTGAATATCGATATCGTCTCTTATTTATACAAAGGAGAAGCAAAAATGCCTGAAAAAATATTGAATCAAATTTTGGCATAAGCAAGAAATTAATTACAATGATAGAAATAAAATCGCATATTAAAAGTGCCATAAAAAATATTTTCATTGCTGATGATGCGTAAAATTCTCTTTGACAATACGTTAAATGATATGAAATTGTATTCACTTTTGAATTCATCTGATTGTACCATACAAAAAATAATGAAAATAGCCACTGAAAATGAGATTACGGTAATTTAATGGAAGAAGTGGAAAATCACTTAAGCTTTTTAGCATCTAAGGGTGTCGTATTTTAATAATAAATCTACTGTTAAAAACTAGCAAGATTTTTATAAATAACAAACTATTCTTTTTACAGTTAAATTGTTTCCAAAATTATTACACTCAAAACTTACTTGAAATGTAACAAGTAAAATTCCTAACAGCGTTGTCTTTTTAGTTTCATATCTTCGAACATAAATCGTTGCCACCGTGCGCTCACAAACAATAATTACAATATTTAAGCTTCCAACATATAGGCCACAATCGTGTAACGCTTTTGCTCCGCGGCACCATCCAATTTCACTTACATCAGAATTTAGGGTAAATGAAAGAAGTAATGGAAGGATAATTGCAAAACGGGAAAAAATAACGATTAAAAATGATAATGAAAAATTTCCAAGTAAAAATCTGAGATTCTAAAAAAATTAAGGGGTTAATTAATGTCATAATGCTATTATGAAATTAAGCGCTATATCTTACCTGATGAAAGCAACGTGTCCTTCTAACAACCCGAAAAAATACTGTGCAAAATATACATGCAATTATTAGAAGTGGAAGTTCAATCAGATGTATAACAATCCGTTTAACGCCAATCTTCTCTCGTACATCTGCATATAATAATTCTGATTCATTAAAGCTTGTATTTACATAGAGATCTCGTAAAGCCATTACTTCATTTGAAGCAGCAGCAGCAATGCTGCTTACCGCAATTGCTGAACCTGAGAGGGAAATGTTTGCGGCTGCTAAAGTTTTCAAACTTTTTCAAAAAAAATATAAAATTAAGGTTTCTTTTTTATCTTCTACAAAATTAAAAGTGACATCTTTGCTCTCTCTCACTTTTTTGCCACTGAAAAAGAAAACTTTTGAACGAAACTTTAAAGAAAAAAGGAGACGAGAACGAAACGCGATCCGTCATCCCAAAATTGAAACATTCTCACGACACTTAAGCATTTTTGAATTGAAAAAGCCGCTTTTCCTTCTGAAGACAAAGAAAAAAACAGCCAAATAAAGGCAGATGCAGCGGCAGCAAAAAATAATGCCAAAAAAAACTAAACTCTATTTTATTCAAAAAAAAATGGAAACGGAAGAAAGGTTAAAACGATGATTATCAAAGACAAGGGAGAGACAAAAGGGAGAAAGAGGGAAAAAAGAAGAAGGAACAAATTTAACCAAAATTTGACATTTGACCGATAAATGGGTAATAAAGTAAGAAAAAGTAGTCACTTCTTTCTGAAACCGGATGCCTTCTTTTTTGTTGGTTCAGAGAAAATTTTAAAAAAGGGCCATTTTGTTTTTTGTTTTAAAAAATAAGTGTTTTTTAAATGTTTAAAGAAAAAAGGAAAAGAGTGGAATTACAGTAATACCACAACAAAACAGGGTGGCATAAAAAGTGCAAAGTGATTTCATATGAGTTCCGTAACACTTATAGTAAATGTTTAAAGTTCCAAAAATAACAAATTTCAAACATTGCCAAATACTACATTAACGTTGTGGCAAAAAAAGTTGTGTTGGGTTTTCGAAAGTTTGTAAGAAAGATTTCCCAAGTTCTAAATTTTCAAAAGTAAAGTTAAACCAACAGTTGAAACATTGAAAGAAAATTTTTACATGACTACAAAAAAAGAGTATAGCTTTCTTTTTTCTTTGAAGCCATCAATAGTTCTTTAAAAAAAGAGTTTATGTAACTAACTACTTTAAACAATGGCGTTCAACAATAATCCAAAAAGTAAAGAAAAAAGTTTTTTAAAAGAAAGAATTCCTACTCTTATGAGCCCTATGAGTAGTTGATGATGATCATTGCTAAAGTGAATGAATAAATAGACACCCAACTAACACTTCAAAAAAGCTTCTTAAACTTGCTACTTGAAATGTTTAACCTTACGTAAAAACAATCATTTCCTCTTCTCATGTCCCTCTTTCACGTTATCCCTTCTTCAAATATTTTTAAATTTATATTTTGAATTGTCACAAAAAAACTTTAAAATAATAAAGAAAAAAGTGGAGAGAGATCAATAACAAAAAAATGAGTGTGTTTATTTTTTGAAAAAAATATTGTATCCAAATCAACTTTCAATTTTTCTAATTTTTTTAAATAGCTTTGAAAAACAAAAGAAAAGAGAGAGTCAAATTCCTTTGCAAATTTTCTTTTTCCATTTTACATGAATGAAAACGTCAGAGCAGAATTTTCAATGACGAACTTACATCTTCTTTTTTCTGTTCTCGATAAAAAGGTGCTTTTAAATGCCACGTTTAAAAGCATAAATTTAGCTAACTTAAAAAACGCACATATTACTACTATTACTAATATTGATGATGAAAAAAACTAAATTTAGTAATTGTCGTAACAAGAAGTAAACAAAAGGAAAAATGTAAAAAGAAATTCTGATATTCTTTGACCTAATAATAATTCCATTTTTAGCTGAAAATAATTAAAATAGGACCAACTTTAATTTAAAAAAAGTTATTAATTTTTAATGAATAAATTTTGTGCTTTAAAAATACACAGAACAAAAACTAACAGATCATCAGGGCACAAAAAATACCCTTTAAATGAAAATTAAAACAATTGTTACGGTATTAAAAATAGTATCAAACAAATAAAATTCACAAAATAAATATGTTTTTTACAAGCCCACTTTAATAATTAAAAGACAAAATAAACAAAATATTTTTATGAAATTATCCTCCTTTATTTACAAGTGTTACCGTAATTCTATTATTCACACCTCCAATAATGAAAGACCAATTCTAACAAAATTATCTCCTAAAAATAGTAAAAAAACAAACATTGTTTTTTTGAATAGAAAAGGTAAAAAAGTCATAGGACTAAAAAACAGAAGCACAAAATTGATGATGAATAATTTTAGCCAAAAAAATTGAAGCTAAAAGATAAACTTCAGTGAAATGCCTTTTGTTGGACAAAGTAGTCAGAAGCCAGAAAGAGAGACGAAGAAGGATGTCAAAAAAGACAAAAGACTACTGCTGGCTTTGTTTTACTTCTTCTTTCTATTATTTATTTTTTCATTCAATGAAGAAGTTATATTCCAAAATAAATGAGAATCAGACGACGACCACGACAATTGTAAGGCATTTTAATTCTTTATAGTTTTTATTTGGTGGAAAAAAGGAGAAGCTGGAAATATAAAAAAAGAGCTAACTCAAGTGAAGCTAATTTTAGCAGGAAAAAAAAGAAGTAGAAGCCGCCCTTTTTCTTTCTTCAAATACACAAAACAGCTGCATAAACTTTTTTTCCAAATTTAAAAATTTTTACAGCTGTGGCCTTTTTCGGTTTTTGCGCAAGTCACTTCTTTTGAATACGCAAAATATAGATAAATATATTTTAATAAAAGTCGACATTTTATTCCATGCCAAATTGAAAAGTCAAAAGTTTATGTATACTTTCTGCTGCTTGAAAAGAAGCTCATGAACAGATGAAAGATAACCATGTCACCAATGACGACATTCAAACAGAAAAAGCCTTATGATGAGGATTATAAATATTTAACAAAAAACTTTTAAAGTTAAACACAAATATATGTAGCTTAAAATTTTTTCAAGATTTTTACAGTGTTGTACTTGTACGACTTCAAGTACAATTGTAAGGCCTCTGAATGTGGGCTGACTTTATTCAATGAATGAATTTATAGATTCTGATGTTTGGTTATTTTTGTAAAGAAGGACTTCTGCAACTGTGTAGTTAATTCCCGAATAGCTTATCTTTACTCGTTTTGTTTATTAATCTCATTTTTTTTGAAATATTTACAGTACTTTTCAAGGCTCAACTAGTTTTTTAAAGTTGTTTCAGTCAGTACTTTATTTTATTCAATCACATTTTAAATTTTTAACTGTTTTTTACTGATGTTTTTTTATGTAAACAACATTGATACTGTAATAAATTGAAGAAAGTATTACAGATTTTATTGTTTAAAAGATCTATTGATTATATTCTTTGTGATTCATAAATATCAAAACATAGACTCCGTCTAACTAATAAAATATATAACTTTTTTTACTTTAAATAATTAAAGTACTAAAAAATAGAACTAAAAAGTGCTTCGAAAATCTTTAAAGTTTTTTCACTAAAAATTTTTTTGCAAAGAGAAATTCAAATAAGCCCGCCAGCTTGCCTGAGGTTTTGACACGATTGAGTTGATGAATAAAAATGTTGGATGTAAATCACTTTTTTTGTTGAAGCTGTCTTATTTCTTATTTTACTCGCGTTATTTATCTCCTGTATTTTTCTATTATTAATTAGTTATATTTGTTGTTTTAGCTTCGGTATCTACTTTCCATTAACGATGTACTGCCAACGCCTCGCTGTTCCACTCACCCGAGCCCTTGTCGCTCGTGCAACTCTTCAAGCTGAATCTGCTTTGGCTACTCGTTGTCTTCATACCACCGTTGCTCGTAAAGATATCGATTCTGCAGCTAAATACATTGGTGCTGGTGCCGCTACCGTTGGTGTTGCTGGATCTGTAAGTTTTTTAATACATATTTTAAATGTGTTACTAATGTGTATCACTTTTATAGGGAGCTGGTATTGGAAATGTTTTTGGTGCTCTTGTTATCGGTTATGCCCGTAATCCTGGTCTCAAACAACAACTTTTCTCATATGCTATCCTTGGATTCGCTCTTTCTGAAGCTATGGGTCTTTTCTGTTTAACTATGGGCTTCATGATCTTGTTCGCTCTCTAGATTTGTCAAACAATAATAAAGTTTATATCTATGTAGAATATAGGTGTTTGGTTATTCTCAAAATAAATTTTTTATATTACAAATTTGTTTTATTTGACAGTGTTTTATATGCTAGTGCCATGGACGGTAATCTATGGGAAAGAGAATTTATATGTATAAACTAATTCGGAGAATTACATCAACAGTACCTTGACTTACAAATTGTTTCTTCTAATTTTGTTAACATCTGCATATTTGCAAATGTTTCACCAACTTCTGATTTTACGCAGAACTTTGTGATTGAGGCAACCACAAAGTACGATTTAACACTAACTTACAAAAAATTCTTTGAATATTTTTCGAACAAATGCATACTTTAACTTATATTTGTAACCAAGGAAGCCATTAGATGTAAAAAATCCAAACAATCTCCATCGCTACCGTATACTAAGCTGCTTTTAAAAACACTTTTTGGTATTTGCCTTTAATTAAGTTTGTGAAAGTTGAAATACATTTTTTTAAAGATCTTTATTTTTTTAAACAAAAAATAAGAACAAAATCTAATAAAGTAATACAAAGGAGATAAAGGTTTACAAACAAAAAGAAATCAGTTTTGGTATGAATAATAAAAAATTGGGGACAAACAAAGAAGAAAGCTTTGAAAGAGAAAAGAAACAGGAAGATGAACACAGGATAACAAAATTTTGCTGTGTTGAATTTATTAATTTTTTAAAAAAGGCAACCCGTAGCAATTTATCAGTGGAGCGAAGATAACAGAAATTTCATTCAAAGAAGTGCCTAAGGCAAAGCGTTCATTATAAGCTGCTTAGCGTCACTGTTAAGAGAATCAGGAAATTTAACATCAAATTCCACAATCAGATCACCACGTTTGTTTCCCAATTTTGGATTTGGTAGACCTTGACCAGAGAGCCTAAAATTTTACAAATATTATTTTTGTTTTTTCATAAGTTCAAGACATACCTTTTTGTTGAATTTGGTTTAATGATAGTATTAATTTCAAGTTTTTGAGTTGTACCATCCAAGGTTGGAACATTAACCACGGTACCACAGAGAGCTTGCTTCAAAGGTAGTTTATGAATATAACGAATATCAGCACCTTCACGTTTAAAATGTGGATGTGGCTTATCTTTGATAACAAAAGCAATATCCGCTGGTACCCTACCAGGTAGCTGATCGCCTGTTTTAAATAATTATTATAAATATAATTTTTTAAAACAACTGTATAAGAAAACATACCTTCTTTTGGGAACGTAATTTTAGTACCACTTTTCCATCCTGGTTTAATGTTTATGGATAACACTTTATCTTCAGTTTTTGCAGTGCCATCAGGTTGAACAACTTTTCTAAAAATTATAAATTTAAGATAAAAAACAAGGGATGAAGAGACAAACAAACCTGGTAATTCTCATCTTTTTGACACAGCCTTTGTAAATATCTTCAAGTGGAACCAGCAATTCATGTTGAACTGTAGGATCTTGCTTTTGTCTTCTTCCACCACCACTACTCATACCATGCATATTAAATCCATTAAACATATCATCACCACCACCAAAAATCAAATCAGGACCACCGCCTCCGCCGAAGCCACCGAAATCAGCAAACATTCCACCACCATTTCCAAAAGCTTGTGCAAACATTCGCATTGGATCTCCTGTGAATTGATAATGGAAACCACCGGGCATTCCGCCAGGTGCACCACCACCACCGCCGGGCATTCCATCAGCTTTAAGTCCTTCTTCTCCATATTTGTCGTAAATTTCTTTCTTCTTTGCATCAGAAAGAACATCATACGCTTCAGCGACTTCTTTAAATTTTGTTTCAGCACCTGGCTCCTTATTCTTATCAGGATGATATTTCAGTGCCATTTTACGGTAAGCTTTTTTGATTTCATCGTCAGTAGCGCCTTTGGCCACACCAAGAATTTTATAATAATCCTTACTAGGCATAATGGAAAGTTAAAGTAAATATTGAATTAATAGCAGAAATCTAAAAATTAAAAAAATTAAAATAAAAAAATTTATTGACGAAAATCTCGCGAAATTACACGAAATTAAATCAATCATGGTCTAAATGACATAGGCGTTGGCGACAAAAAAAAAAGAAAAAGACATTTTTACGGATTCATTGTACCTGGTGGCAATGACCTCAATTTCGAAAAAAAGTCATCGAAGTAATTGATAAAAAAGATGTATATTAAAAAAAATAAATATTTTAGATATTTTTTAAAAATAAAACAAAAAATGGCGGGATTAAAAACAGGCAATGGAAAAGGGGGTAAATTTAACACAAAAAATGAACAAAAGTATACGGTAATATTATACTTAAATATATAACAGTACAATTTTAAACGTCGATATTTTAAAGCATTTAAACCTTTTTTTCGTCGATGAAGCATTGGTCAAAACAGACACGCACAACGAGTTTTGTTCGTTTTCTTCTTTCTCGAATGTTCGAACATTCAAAACATATACACTTTTTCTTTCTACGTCAAAAACAAATGTTACGCAAAAATAAAACTTTAAAATCCATTTAGAGGTAATAACAATATCGTCTAAATTAAAACTACAAAAATAAAGAAAGCTTCATTAAAATAATTTTTTTATCAATAGAAATGAAGGATGCTTTTGGCAAAAATCAAGAAAGATCCATCCCTTTTCTTTTAACACACGAATTCCAAAATATTCTTCATTATTCTAGAAATTCGTTGAAGGACTTTTTTCTTCATAGCTGTCTCTTTATTTTTGCTGCTATTTTTTGGTTGATCTTTGTTTTTTTAAAAAATTTTAAAATAACTTTGTTGTTGTTTTTCAGCAATGAAATAATACTGCTGCTCTCTTGTTGGATAAAATTTCGATAAGAATTATTCCAGAAGAACCTAAAGCTTGTTGTTGAAAATATTGATTGACAAAGCTAACGATAAAGTTTAATAAAAATAACATGCAAAAATTAATAAAATTTAACAGATATTATCGAGAAATGTTCAATAACACTATTAAACTTCGACAAAAATAGTTAAAAATCAAGTTTAAAATAGATATTTTTTATACAACTCTTTAAAAAAGGGAGCACCTTTTTTCACGAAGACATCACTTTTAAAATGACCCAGCCTTTTTTCTACTTTGAAATGAGTCATGTCCAAAAATGAGTAAACTGCGCAGAACAAAACTTCTTTTTTTCTAGAACTATGACGTTTAAGATGATTTGATTGATTATTTCTCTGTATTAATGCGTTGTTTAAATTTTTTACTGGTTTAAAATTTTTTGTAAAAATTTATTTTGATTGATGTAAAAGTTATTAAAATCATTAATAAAAATTATAAAAAATTTTGCATTTTTAATACCGTATAGTTGGTGATAATTAGCAATCTTTAATACCCAAGAAATTCTATTATTTATTGTAGTTAGTTATTCTCATGGATTACTGTAACTTGTTTCACCACAAAGTTTATAAAACAAAAAACATAATCCCTATAAAATCTTTTTTTACTGCAGTTTGCTGCTGCTTTTATTTTTTATAACATTTGTTGACCACAACTTGATTTGGCAAGCTTTGTGATCTATATTTTTTTTTCATTTAAGATTAGTGTGAAAATAAATTTAATGTCAAATGCGATTGTTGTTGTCGATAAAAGTAAGTTTTAAATTAACAGTTGCCATTTAGTCACCACTGAAAAAAATAAAAAAAATACGAACTTTTGTGTCTCTTTTCTTTTTTTTAATGCCGATGAGAAGAAAAAGATGTTCACCTTTTCTCCTTCACGGGGCGATAATAATGATTGTGTCTCTTTCCCTCTTCAACGTTTCGTTCGATCCTTGTTGTAAATTGCCATCCGTCTTCCTTTCTTCGCCATCACCCAAAAGTCAGCCAAGTTAGCTGAGCTTTAACTAACTAACTTTTTTTCAAAACTGACTGACTCAATTTTATTTCCCCTTTTTTCATTTTGTGTACACTCTTTTTTTATTATTGTTATTTATCCCCTTCTTTTTCTTCCCTTTGTTTTGGAGCCGAAAAACATTTACCTAAAAAAAGTAATGGGTAATTGTGTCTCAGAATATAAAGAAGTGAATTTTCGTGAAGATTATGAATCTGATCCATCGGCATTTCGTGTAAAAATTAAACGAAAGAATAAACTCTATACTGGTAAGTAACAGCAGCAAAGATCATCATTTAAAGAAAAATGAGTGATCACATGTGTCACTCTTTTATCTATCTATATCGTCTGTCTATAGGATATTTAAAAATTGCTGATGAAGAGATAATATTTACACGTGGTGGAAATATTGAATGTTGGCCATTAGCATATCTTCGACGATATGGTTATACAAGAGCTGGAATATTTTTCTTTGAATCTGGACGACGCTGTAAAAGTGGTGAAGGATTACATACTTTTCAATCATTTTTTGCTGAACGAATTTTTCAAGTTTGTTTTTCTTCTTCTTTGAGTTTTATATTTTGTCATAAGGAATGTTGTAAGGGTTTTCGATTTCATGTAATGTTTTAAATTAATTTTGCTGATTTTCTACGGGCTTGATAAAAAATTAAAAGCTAAAACGTATTGACTACATGACCTTTGAGACATGTAACTTTATCCTTTATTACTTTTCCCCTTTTGAAACTTCAGTTTTTAAAAATTGCTTAAAATATTTGCTAATCGCTCTTACCGTATTCTTACTTTTAAAATCATTTCTTTAGCAATGACTAATCCCAGTTTTTTAAGATTGTTCAACTTCGAATAAAAAATGTTGAAATTCGTAATAGTCGTTCATCATCTGTAGCATCTTCAAGACTGAATGCCATTGCAAATGCTTCCCGAATTTATCCGGTACAAAGATTTTCATCTGAAGGTGCAAATGGACAAATGTTTAGTGTGAATGGGGCCGCAATTCCAGATTCAATGAAAATGCTGCCTCCACAACCCCAACAAGCTCCAGCAGTTCCATCAAGAATAAACCGACCAAAAAGTTATTTATCAAATAATAGCAGCATCGGCAATAATTCAATGACTCAATCGCAAATTGATTTTATTGATTCATGGCCCAATGAAGCTGCTCCACATCAATCTGAAATTATTTCAGAGCATGTTTTACGTGCTAAAAAGCCATGTGCAGATCCGATTTGTCGACAACGAAAATATCATAGTTATGTCAATGTTGAACTGGCAGAACCTCAACATCGAGTTCTAAATTATTCACAAGGAAATTTAAGTATGTATTCAGCACCAAATGGATTTCCTTCATCTATGAGTGCGTCATATTGTGCACAGCCATCCACAAGCACAATCTTAGAAGAACCATATCAACAACGCCATCATTCCGGAAATAACAATAATTTTGATCCAATGACCATGAGTGCTTCAGCTGCGTTAGGTCAGAATCCACTTGACCCGCTGAATTACGCTACTTTAGCAATGCCTGAAAATGCTTCCATATCATCTTCATCACATCGGTAAAACACTTTTGTTAAAATGCATTTTTAGAAATATTTAAAACAAATTTTAGTGGTGCCTCACAACGCTCTGATTGTTCATCATCTTCATCAGCGCCCGGATATCGATCATATCCATCATCAAGAATAATGAAAAATGTACAATCAGTAAATTATACTCGAATAGATTTAACTAAAACAAATTCAAATATTCAGCAGCAACAACAGATGGCACAAGCACCTCCACATTATAATTCATCATCTCATCACCACCACCAACATCCACACAGTAATAGCCGGCAATTGCATCAGCAAATGCAACAACAACAGCAACAATATATTCAACAACATCGAAAACAACCACCCTTGCAACAACATTCATCAACAATTAATTCCCGACATCGAATATGATTTCTTTTGTTGCTCTTTTTTAAAATCTCAAAAACTTTTTCCACAAAAATATTACAGTATATTTTTGAAAATTAATATCGCTTATTTTTATTTGTATATAAGTGAAAGTATTATTTTGAATAATTTTTTTTATTAAAAAAAGATATAATTGTTTCTTTAATTGTTATTATTACTTGAATTTCGAGAAATAAAATTGCCTGAATAATTTTGTTGACGTCGCCATTTTATTCGTCGATTTTGGAACCAAATTTTTACCTAAAACTTAGAGGATATTAATTTCGAAAAATAGTTCGATGATAGTTATTTTAATTAAAAAAGGGTAAAAAACCATATCAACAACGCCATCAAATTAAATTTTTTTTATAAGAATGTTTTTAAAGTTACCTGTAATTCATTTAAGCCCAGTGATACTGCCAATGCAATTCTTTCTTCGCCAACAATATATTGTTGCTGATGAAATGCTGCTTCTAATGCACATAATTGCCACGCTGAATAAGTTGTACGTTTTCGACGCTTTTGTTTTACCTAAAATTACCGTAATTCATTAAAGTAAACTAGCTTTTCTTTCATTTTATTCATTTACCTCTATCATTTTCTTTCTCCAGCACCCAAGTAACGATAAATTGCGCAATTTTAGAACACTTTTTAAAGGTTTTGTTTTTGATTTTAAAACATTTTTGTAATTGCCATTTTTAAAAATAATAAAATTCATCAACTTTTTTTTGCTTAATGCTGTCACTCAAATCATCACATTCCTCTTTTACGTCTATCTCTGTGTGGTATTTATATATCGCTCAAAAAATGAAAAAAACGTTATAAATCAAAATCAAATTTTTATAATATTAGGCAATTAACAATTATAGACGTTTTTTCTTTCTTTTTTAATTGTGGATAGCTTTTTGGAATTGGTTGTTCTTCTTTTGGGCTATTTTTTGTGTTTTTTATTGAACAAGGAACAGAAACAAAAGACTTTTAATATTATTAAAATGGTTTATTCAAAAATTTACAAACAAAAAATAAATATTAGGAAAACAATGATGTTTTTGTTCTTTTTGTTTAGGAAATGTTTTTTAAAAGGTCTTATTCTCCTTTGAAAATCCGACGAAGCACTAAACGAAGACTGGGAATTGATGCAACAGCTGTGGATTTTTCTTTTTCTTCTTCAGAAGAAGCGGAGCTTTCTTCTTTGGAAGCTTTTTCTTTCACTGCCGAAAATGTTGATTCTTCTGTGGAATTAGTAGAGGCAGTTGTGGCTACTTCTAAAACTTCAGGTTCCTTTGTTGCTACTGGAACAAAATCTGTAACATTTTCAGAGGCTTCAGAAGCATCCGTTGTTGCAATGACAATTTTTTCTTTTGGAATTACAACAATTTTTGCACGAAGTGGAGATTCTGAAGTTGAAGCTTCAACAGTGACAACAACTTCTTTTGGTGAATCCGTAACAGCTTTTTCTTCTTCTTCTACTGGTTTAATTGTTGTTACTGCTGCTGTAGATTCAGAAGTTGAAGAAAGTGTTTCATTAACTTCAATAATAGTTTCAGGAAGATTACGAATATTTGAAATTTCCTTTGTTGCAATGGGGGCAGCAGTGGTTGGGATTACGGTAGTTGTTGATGGACCATCAGTTGTAATTCGACTTTCTAAAGTTGTTTCCAAAAGTTTTTCAGTTGTAATTTTGATAGCTGAAACTGATGGTGGAGAAGGTAGCTCTTCTCCAGTAGGTCTTGCAAGATCAATAATTTCACGTTGATTTAATCCCCGTCCAAAATATACCCATGAATTGGCAGGGTTTTGTTTAGGATTGAAACTTTCAACAGCTTGTAAAACATTTAAAGCCAAGATAAGAAGAACTGTTGAAGAAATACAGTTTAAAGCAGCCATATTTATCGTCGTTGAATTCGCAAGAAAAACTGACAATTTAATGCTCCAAATCTCTCAACTAAATACTAAAATACCTCAGGGCTTAAAGAAGAAAATGCATCATCCCATCTTTATTTCTTTTTCGCTCTTGAAACCTGAACAAACATCTCAAAAAATACAAAATTTAAAAATATCTAAATTTAGTTCTTGGAGACCTTAAATAAACAAATATTGTTTCTGGATTAAAAAAATGTATATATCATCGGTCATTCTCTTTTTTCTCCGAAATAGTACATGCTAATTTTTAGTTTTGAAAAATTTCTTTGGAGATGGATGAAAAATTTAAAAGCCAAACTGAAGCAAAACACAAAATTGGATAAAAAAAAGAATATTTGTGCAAATGTAAAAATGAACAAATTTGGTGTAATTTTTATTTTGGTGAGTTTTTTACTTTGGGGACATTTTGGGGATATATTTGAACAAACAATTGTAATGTTCGTATAGGCAATCAATATTTTTCTGCAAACAAATTTTTTTCTGGAACAAAAAATTGTATAGCTATTTGGTGTTAATAAATGTAATACTACTTTGAAATGCATTTTAGATAGTCTATACGGATAGATTGAAGATATTACAGTAATCAATTACTTTTAAATTAATGTACTTGGATTTGTATTTGCTATCATCAAAAATCAAATAGCTCTTTAATTGTTTAACATTTTCAGATATCATTTTCGGGTTATGCTAAAACACAAACTCCGGAAGCAACAACTGTCTCATCTACAGCAACAACATTCTTTAATGGAAGTTCAACTACAACGCTATCTTCTGATTCAAAGTATACTTGCAGTGATAAATATCGTTATAGTTTGCCGCTGATTGAATTCACCAAAGATCTTTTATTTATGTTTCCATTGATGCTACTTTTATGTGAAATTTTTGGTTTATTAATTCTTCGTGGATTTCTTGCCTTTTATGTTTTACGCCGACGAATGAAGAAAATTTATATTTTTACGCATCCACCAATTTTGGGTGAAGAATATTTTGCTGATCCACCACCGTATGCTGTTACAAAACCAAATTAAAAAAATAAATGTGTGTGTATTTGTATGTGTCGTAATGTAAAATTTGAATAAATATTTTTTACTTTCAACTTTTTTTCCTTTGATTTTTTTTCGCAAAAGTGTTCGGAAATGGCGGATACGACGACAACAGAAGAACCGGATATCCTTCTGCTAGAATCATCACCATCAACAACATTGGATTTTAATTTTACATCAACAACAACATCTCTAAGTTCACAATCAAAATATTGCTATCCAATTGATCCATATGCATCTGATGATGTAAGTTTTATGATTTTTTGAGTTCTATTATTACATTTAAGCTATAATAATGCTACTATAATAAACTAACTTTATTCACTTTTTTAGACTCTTGTAAATGTATTATTTATTGTATTTCTAGTATTATGTTTAACAGCAATTATTTGGAGAATTATTTCTGGGGTACAAATGATTCGAAGATATGAAGGAAAAATTAGAATTCTTACATCTGGTCCAGTCCTTGATGCATCATATTTTGATAATGCACCTGCTGCACCGGCAAATACTGCATCACAAAAACAACTGTCACCACAACAACAACAACAACCGCCGAAATCACAACCTGAACAAAAAACTCCTTTACTCAATGGTGCACAAAAATAATTTATATGTTTCAATATGTATGTAATTATGTATGATGTGTTTATTAATTAATTAATTTTGTGGTGGTTTTAAATATTTAACACGTTGAAAAAGAAGATTAAAAAGTTTTTGTCCTGTTGAAGGTGGGGTTGGAAGTAATAAGGGATCACTTGTTTCAGAGGGAATTGAAGGGATTGTAGTTATCGATTTAGGTGGTTCACGGCCATATTTCTTTGTTAATGAAGTGAATACTGTCAGTGGTAAACTAGATGGCACTAAAAGTGAAATTAGTTTGTGATATCTATTCAAAAACATACCTCCAAAACATTGTAATTCTTTTTCAATCGCGGCATCCTCTTTCTGCTGTTGCTTGTTGTCATCTCGTTGAAGCTTTAAATGTGGGCCATGAGTTGAACATTCACTTCTAAATAAAGATGCCAATTCTTTTTTTGCTTTTTCACTCAGCTTTGAAAGTAGCGCTTGTTTTTCTCGTCGAATTTCTTGAATTCTGTCATACGCTGTCCTGGCTTCTGGACACAAACTCTTTACCTTAAGAAAGATTTAAATTAATTCAAACACTTTTAAATAAATAAAAAGTAAAAACCTTTTCTTGAAATTTTCTGTCCTTTTCCAAAAACACTGAAAGATATTCTTCAAAGTTTTCAAACGCTGAAACCGACAATCTGTCTCTGCCCCATTCCCTTAAAACTTCAGTCTTTTCTGTGGCTGTCAGTGACATATTTTTAAGGATTATTCCAAACTCTGCTTTTTCTTCTGGAAGTAATTCTGCAAAAAAGTTTGCACGATATTTATCTTCTATTTCTCCAAATTCAGCAATTTTAAGCTTTAAGTTATTTGGTAAAGAATTGATTAATTCTCGAGTTGCTGCTAGTTGTCTGTAAAAGTAAATTTAGTGTTAAGATTGTCGAAAATAAAATGGGAAAAATAGCTTACTGTCCACAGTCACTATTCATTGGAACACCGGACCAAATTTGACGCATTTGTCTTCGAAAACTTATTGGAAGAATTTTTACAAATGTAGGCACTTTACATGGAATAGACTGAAAATAATGGTAATGTTATTGTTAGTAAACTTAAAATGTTTCTTACAAAATCTGGGACATCACTTGGTGAAATTGTTGTTGTAATTGATTCTTGAGAATTAAAAGCATTTGAAAAAGTAAAACAAAAATATACAAATAAAATTACAAATTTCCAAGAAAGAATCATGGTTTGTTTTTGGAGAGTGAATTTTGAAGACAGATCAAAAATGGTCAACGAGTTGGAGAAAGCTTTTGGTCCATAAACAAACACACTTTTCGTGACCTAACACTTTTTTTGATCATTTTTTTCTGTTTTGGTTTTAGTTTCACTGAAACTGTTTTAGTATTTCTAAAAGAAAAGGGGGTTTGCTTTTTTGGGAAAAGAAAATGCTATATTTGTTCAGGATTTCTTGTATGTCTATAGAAATATCGCTTTTGAAAACTCGTAAGCAGATGTGCTAGAATAAAATAATAAATTTTATAAAGATACTTTATTTATCAAAATTACAGTATACAAAAACGTTTAAAATAATTCATTCCAAAAATTTTTTAATCTATCCAAAAATGATACATTCGAAACTGATGAAACGGAATCAGGGAGTGGAGTTGAAGCGTTTTGTTCGTCAACAATAGCGTTCTAAAAATTAATTTTTTTTAAAACAATTTAAATGAAACATTCATTAAAAAAGGATAGTCAAAAACTTACAAGAGGGATTCCATTTATAGTATCAGGATTGCTGCTAAAAGCAGTGACAAAAAGGAAAACAAAAAATAACGCAAAAAAGACAAAATTTTTCATGGTTTAAAAAAAATCAAAACTGCTAAAAAATAAAAAACCCATAAATGTATTTATACTTTTTTATGACAAAGGATTTAATCGGATTCATATTTGTACAATCTGTTCTTTTGTGCCGCAATATTTGAGTGAATCAGTGCAGTCATTGAGCTGATCCATATTTATTTTTTCATCATCGTCAACAAAAGAAGATAAATAAAAGAAAAGAAGGAAATGAGTTTTTTTTGCTTCTGTATTTTTTCCAGAAAAGTCTGTGTTTTTTTGTACATTATGTTTGATAAACGTCAAGACGTCACATTCTGTTGACAACATTCTCTGAATTCACAAGCATTTGATCATTTGTGAAAATGGTTACTGTAGCAAAAGTAAAACGTTGACTTTCATATTATTATGTTGCAACAATTTTGCAGAAAAAAAGTAATTGCTTTTAACAGGTGAAAGAAAATAATGACAACAACTTTGTTAATTTCAACATGTTTTTTAAATGTGCACTTTTTTCTTGAATGTCCGAAGTCCAAAAATTGATTTTAGCTTTTTTAGGTACAATTTTTGTATACTTGTTTCTATTTTATTCAAAGAAGCTTATATATCTTACTTAAAACATATTTGAATAAATAAAGCAATAAATAATTTATAATAAATAATTAACTTCATTTTTTAGAGCAGTTATACAAGAAAAACGTTTACAAATGGGGAAAGAAAAGGGATAATCTCTTTCTATCCTCCAGGAGATTAATCTCTTTTTGTTTTTTCATTCTTTTTTGTTGTTTGATTTAAACAGCAGATTGTGGTCGAGTAGATAAATATTTTTGTAATTCTGGAAGTGAATAGACTCGTTTGGAGTGTTGTAAAAGGGAAGGATGTTTTGCAAAGAATTCAGGCAAAAATCCATTCAATTTATCAACATTTTCAGCAACAACAAAATCAATGTATGAAATTCCACTTTTAACAAAATATCCAGACCCTGAAGCATGCAAGGCTTGATGAAAGGCTGGCAAATATCTTTCTGCAGCTGGTTTGAATTGATTCTCAAATAGCGCGGCTTTATCACCGTCTTGACGGCCAGCGGCAACAGCAAAAAATTCTCGAACTTCATTTCCAAATGCTAATAGCGCAAACATAATAGAATCAATTTCTGCAGATTCCCATTCGTCTTTGCCACAAAGCCCTACAACGAAAACAAAACTTAAAATACGGTCAACAGAAATTAGTGAAACACAGAATTTTTGTCAGATGCACTGTATTCGAAACAAAGAGTACGATCGATTTTAGAAATTAGTTGTTTAAAAATCATAAACAATTTACCAAATTTATTTCCTAGAAATCTGTAAATGGCACCAGATTGAGCAATTGTATGTCCATCAACTTCTAAAATTGGCAATTGACCATAAGGAGTAACTAAATTGGATTAAATACTTATTTAATCAAAATTATTTTAATAGCATTTTGCTTACGAGGCTTAAACGCGATCCATTGCTCGTTGGTAAGACGTTTATCTGTGAATTCTTGATTGGCATAATGCTTTAAAAAAGAGATGGTTAAAAATAGTACAAGAGGGATTCCATTTTACAACTTACTAGGATTAATCTAGCGGGTTCAGCCAAGCCTCGAATGGGGAAATAATGAAGTGTGTAAACCATTTCTGCCGCCAACTGAAAACCAATTGTTTGTTAAAAGTTTTAAAAGAAGAAGCTTAAAAAATAAGTATAAATAAAAAACAAGAATCAATAAAAATGTCAAAAAAGGGAAGACAGAAGAAGAAGACGAAGAAGAAAAACGTGAAGAAAAAAGCCGAGAAAGAAGTATATAAAAAGGGGGCGCGGCAATATTTTTTTTTATATATTTAAAGTCCCCAACCTGCGTCACATTCCTCTCCCCTTAACCATGGTTGAGTTTGCTTTTACTTTTACATTTTTTTATTTTTTCTCCTTTGTCACTCAATTAGCAGAAAACGAAGAAGAAGAAGCAAGTATAAAAAAGTGTTGCCACTCTGAAACTGCCTTGTTAAAGGACGACAAAATTAACCAACAACACATTGGCTGAAAGCAGGCAGCAGATAAAGAATTTCCCATGAAAAAAAACACTACAAAAAGTGAGTTAAAAAGAGAAAGATTACTTGAAAAAAATAAGTTTAAAGCTTTTTGCCTAAAAACAGAGCACAGCAGAAAAAGGAAATGTCTGAAGAGATGAAAAGAAAAAAAAAGACATTTCAATTGTTTCCAGCCATCGATGGCATGAGCATCTCAAAATAAAAAGAAAAAAGTTTCTTTTTTTACGTCAGACAGTTTAACTCACTTCCGAAATTCTTCGGAAATCTTTGCTTTTTATGTTGTTGTACTCCATTCCTTTTCCCTTTCCTCCCCCTTTTTCTTTCTTATTTTTTGTTGTCCCCATTTTCTTGTGCTACTATTATTCCTTCAAGCATGAATTCTGTTGTTTGCTTTCCAAATAGAAAAACAGAAACTCTTTCTTCTCGTCACCATTTTCGTCTTCCATTTTTGAAGAATAAAGAAAGTTGAATTTTTAAAAAAATAAACAATTCAATTCTTTCACTCAAAATAACGATGAAGTCATCCTCTCGCTTTCATAGCTTCAAGACTCTAGTAGTGGAGAATATTCAAAATATTTATTTTATTCAAAGAAGTAAACGAGTCAAAAATAAGGTCACTCGAGTATTTTTGATAAAAGAAAAATAATAGGGGGTTCTTATTTTAATTTAGAACTCAAATTTAAAAACAACAAAGATGTTTTTTTAACAAAAACTCCAGCTTTTAGTGACTAAAATTTAGTCCCTACGGGAATAGACATGCTTAAACTTAAAAATAGCAAAAAAATAAAAAACAAATCTTTTTGTGTCATTTCTTTCATAAAAATTATCTGAAACGGAAATTTTTCTCTTTTTTGTTTATATAAACATATAAAGAAAACTACAAATTCAGTCAGTCACAAATGCGTACTATGATTACTTCCTCATCATTCAAGTACAGCTACAGTATGCTTCAAAACAGTATAATTAAATCGCAGTTTTCAATTCTAAAGTTTTTAACAATAGATAAATTTCAAAAGATAATAAATGCCTACGTTAAAATAATAAAAGCATGTCCGAAAAACCTAAAGAAATATTCTGTATGATAAAGAAATACAAGAATTCAACAAAATAACTTTTTATTGCTTTACAATTTACATTAGTTTTTACAATTTAAACCTATTAATTACAAAACATACATTCAGTCAATTCATTGCATAAAATTCTAATGTTTATTTCTTCGTTTTGGTTCATTCAGAATTTCATCGAGGATTCTTTGTCGTTCTTCAGTGAAGGTTTCTTGATGATGAAATAAATGAATTTTATTCGAAAGTCGATCAACATTTTTTATTTCAAGCTTGATATGGCTGTATAATGGATCTTCAGAGAACGTTATTCGATGAATTGAAACATTTTCAGTTGGCGTTAATTCTATTGCTGTTAAAGCTTTCAAAGAAGTTCCTTCAAATCTTTTTGTCCAATCAAAACAGAAATCACCCGGCAGCAGTGTCGTTCTTGTGCCAGGTGCATCAGAATTGAGAACAACTTGTGGACAAATTTTAAATGGATTCTGCATTTTTGCTAAACTTTCTCTTTCGTTGGAATGCATTAATCGAAGTCGGGCAAGCTCATAAAATTGCGGAGGTGGTAGAGCAATTGGATCTGAAATAAAAATATTGATAATGTTATTAAAGATAAATGGAAGATACAACCTTTGCCATAATTTCGCTCGATGAAATGCGAGGGTATACTGTAAATTATATATAAATAATATATTTTATAAATACAAGCTTACTCCCATACTGCACCAGCCATTTCTCTTTCACAATATTCTTCTGTAACAGTTTCTGTAATCGGTACAACAAAAAATACAGTATCAAAGCGTCGCTTATATGATGCAGGTGTCAACCAATTTGACCTAAAAATTCTTTTTCAGTTTATTCTAATTTGTAAAAGCATAAACAAAAGCAAACCATGGAATTAAAGCATCAACATCAAGCTTTAAACTACTACCAAAAAGTTCAGAGAATTTTATTGGATCATCACGAACCTAAGCATGCATACAGTAAGCTACATTAATCTAACAAAAGAAAGCAAACCTTTTTTCTCCATTCATTTAAACTTTTATCATGTTCTGGTGTTACAGCTTTACATTCACGAATATGTACATCAAAAACTAATAAAATTCCACTTTCTTCAAACAATTCTCTTGCTGCACCGACTCTAAGAGGAAAATCATTTTTACCAATAAGCAAAATTCCATTATTCGTTTCTTCATAATTTGTTTTTGATTCTGGGAATGCGGCATCGATTTCAGGCTCAACAATGCCACCAGGAAAGACAAATGAATTGGGCATAAACTTTGCTGTTGAACCTCTCTAAAATTTATACATAAGTTCTACTATTAAAGATAAATGGAAGATACAACCTTAAGCATTAATACTTCACGCGCTTCATTTCGAAGGATTGTTGTTACCGCAATTTTCAACGATGAAGCCATTCTTCAAAATGTTGACTATTATTAGATTATAAATACAGTAATCGTCTCATTGCTTAACTACAGTAGAAAGCGCTAAAATAAATTGTTGAATAAATTAGAAACAACTTTTAAATAAACACCCAATTTATTAAAAGGCACAAGTGAAATACATAAATAATAATAATACAAAGATATTAAAATACTGGCAAGATATTACAAAGTAAAAGGCAAAAGGAAGATATGGCAGAATAATTTAAATTTCATCATTTCCAGGAATATCAAATTTATCAGTAAATTTCTCAACACGTTCACCAAGTGCAGAAATTTCTTTACGGAATGCTTCATCTTTTTCAACAAATTCTTTAAATTCTTTGATTGTTTTTCCAGCATTTGCTTTATGCTTGCTAAAGATTTCAATTCCTTCATGAATAAAATCAGCAACTTGAACAAAATCTTCTTCTTTGAATCCACGAGAGGTTAATGCAGGAGTACCCAATCGAATTCCACCAGGACGGAATGCACTTTGATCACCAGGACATGTATTCTTATTGCAAGCAATGTGAGCAAGATCAAGAACAGTTTCAATTCGAGAACCTTCAAGATTCTTGGGGCGTAAGTCGACCAAGCAGAGATGATTATCTGTTCCGCCGGTTGCAATTGCATATCCATGATGAATAAGACGATCAGATAATGCTTTAGCATTCTTAAGAACTTGACGAGAATATTCAACAAATTCATTTGTAAGGCATTGCTTCAATGCTACAGCAATTGCGCCAATTGTATGATTATGTGGACCTTAAAATTATATAACAGTTAAAGATTAAAAAGTGTAATAAAAACAAACCTCCTTGAAGACCAGGAAAAACAGCAGAATCAATTTTTTGTTGAAGATCATAATTAATTGCTTCACCCTTTGCATTTGTTGACCGAACACCTTTACGATAGAAGATAAGAGCGCCACGTGGACCACGAAGTGATTTATGGGTTGTTGTGCTATTGAACAATAATTGTTTGTTATAGGATAAATAAAATACCTACCTAACAATATCAGAATATTCAAATGGTGATGGAATAAGACCAGCGGCAACGAGCCCAGAAATATGTGCCATATCTGTCATTAAATATGCCCCGCAAGTATCAGCAATCTTTCGGAAGCGTGGAAAATCAAGGTTACGGCTATAACAGCTCATGCCAGCAATAAGAACACGAGGACGATAAAGAATCGAAGTTTTTTCCAATGTATCGTAATCAATTAATCCAGTCTTTGGATCCAACTTGTATGGCATTGATTCAAAAAACATTGAAGTTGCAGAGACTTTTTTAGCAGGAGTTGCAAAACCATGTGATAAATGTCCACCATCTGGAAGATCCAAGCCCATAATTCTACCATGTGGTTCAACAAGAGCAGTATAAACAGCTGAAAATTCAGAAATTGATTATCTGCTTTAAATAATAATTGAATTACGCTACCAAAATTTGCAGGTGCTCCAGATAATGCTTGAACATTAACACCCCATTTTTCACTATCCAAACCAAAAACTTTGAGAGCTCTTTCTTGACAAAGTCGTTCAATTTTATCAATATATTCATTACCTATAAAACAGTAATATTATACAAGTTTGGAAGTACTAAAATCGTACCGCCATAATAACGAGCACCAGGATATCCTTCAGAATATTTATTTGATAGACAAGTTCCCAAAGTATCTAGAACAGCTTTAGATGTAAAATTTTCTGAGGCAATTAATTCCAAGCCTCGACGTTGACGTTTCTTTTCCTATAATATTTGTATATTTAGATATCTCAATATGTAATAAAAAAGATCTTACATCTTTAATAATTTCTAAAACTTCTGGATCTGCAACAGATAAAGGATCACGAATAAGATTCTTTCCAGCATATTTCGTTCTTTCAACTTCAATTAAAGAAGTATGAACACCATTTGAAGCCATTCTTACAATTCCCTAAAAAATGATGTCAATGAGAAATCGGTCTTTTAATAAAATTAATGCACCACAAACATAAAAAAGAGGGATACACAAAGATATAGACACGCTGATATGAGCAACTGATTACTATCTTACAAAATAAATGAACACTCGGACAAACCAAGAAGAAAAAAAGATAAACGAACCTTAATCGTTGCAATTTTTGTAATAGAAATACCCCGATTCGAAATAGCCAACATTGCTCAAAATTTAATACCAAAAAGCAGCAGTGCAAAATACTATTGGAAGAAAGAGACGAAAAATGCTATTCTTGATTGTTTGATTGTGAATGATAATTAAAATGTTAGTGTGCAGCAGAGAGATTTGAAGTGGTGCGCAATGAAAGGAAGAAAAAAGTATGTGGCAACATTTCTTGTGATAACACAAGACCACTTGGTGATAAAAAGAACAATCAAAGAGCATTTTTACACACTACAATAAAATATTTAGCACTGAATTATTTTAGAAATTTAAAAATGTTGTTTTAAAAATGTTGCCATTTTTTTAACTTTAAAAAAGTTTATGTCAAAATGTGACAGAAAGGGATTAAGGCGCTTAAAACTTGGTTCAAAAAAGAAAGAGAGATATCACAATCATTGATTCAACAAGATAAAAAACACTGATAAAAAACTTTTAAACCGTTAACATAGCCTATGTTACATAGGAAAAAATGTTCTTGAAACAAACAAAAGCTATGTTGATGATTAGTGCAGTAGTGCTTTTAATGTTGTAAGACGAAATCTCATGACCTTTTGTGAAAAGCGAACGAACTTTGCTCTCTCTCTCTTCTTGTTTTCTCCGCCCAAAGATCACCTATCATGATTAGGACTAGTTCATTCATCATTGAAAAGAAAATATATGCAAAGATGGACAAATAATATAAAATACAAAGAAATAATAAAAACCACAATTACAAAAGGCAGTCTCTCTTCTCTATGTGCATACGTGGAAACAGATTGCTATCAGTCATGAGATTTTATTATTTTTCTTAGGCCATTTGTAGAAATCATTTGATTATAATGACGTTTAGAAAATAATAGACATTTAAATCTAAAAAAACATCATTTAGACCAGACATTTATCTATTTTTTATCGATGCTGCAATTTTGGAAAAAATTTATTTTTTTTGCAGAAAGACGATGACCCAAAAGAACTGTTTTTTTACAGAAACTCTTTTGTTATCAATAATAAATCGTCGCTTACCTTTCTTCTATCGTTCCTGTCAGTACCCTGATACCGATTTTTTTGCTGATGTTCCTTCCCGTTCTTACTTTTTTTTAATATCTGTGTTTGAAGAAACAAAAAGAAAGCTTTCCCTTCCTTTCATTAATCATCAATTTTCTTTTTAATTTGTTATGTATTTCTTTTTTCTCAGTTTGACCCTAAAAAAGAATTTTTCCACTTTCCTTTTCTAATTTTTTTCATGAACCTATTATCTTTCCCCTTCTCCTTTAATCCAATGGAAACAAAACTTTTTCTTTTACTTCTCCTAATAAGGATCTATCGTCAAATTTTTTCCTTGCAAAAAGTTTTGATTGAATCCGAAAAATTCTTTTGTTACGTACATACATTTCCAAAAAAACGTAAGAAAAGCGATGATCGCGGCCGCGTGTTCCTATTTTTGGCGATATTCTTTTTTTCATGTTTTTAACCCCATTTCTTCGGAAAAAAGAGAGTCCTTATTTTTCGTCGTTCATTCTACTTTTTCTTGTGTTCCTTTCTTTTTTAAAACCAAAAACGTGATCCCCGTAGATCCATAAAAAAGGCACCATCAAAGAAATGTATGCCAATTTTTTTCTTTTATAATTTTTTTTGCGCAAAAATCGCGTCCCAGAAAAAGTTTTTGTAATAAAAGAATTACAAAATTCAGGTCAAAAATCGAAGAAGAGTCATCTATCTTTTGTCCAGAAACGTTTTGAAAATTTTGAAGCACAAATAAAGAAATAGCATCAAAAATGATTTCAATTAAGAGCGTTTTAATTGCTGATGAAATTGAACAAGAATGCGTTGATTTGCTTAAACAAAATGGCCTTAAAGTTGATAAAAAGATTAAACAAAGTGAAGACCAACTTTGTGAATTGTTAAAAAGCTATGATGCGGTAATTGTTAGAAGTGCAACAAAGGTAATTCAATTTTTTTTACTTACTAATAACGTAACAAGTATACTGTAAGCTTCAAGTAAAATTTTTGTGTTGTGTTAATCAAATTTTCACATTTATTAACTTCTAATGTTATGCCAATTCATTAACAATCAATCATTTATTTGGTTAAGAGTGAAATACTGTAGGCATTAAAAATAAAATATTTTTTGTTGCAGTAATATTTCTAAAAACAAAATGAAGCTTAAAATTATACTTCCATGTTTACAGTCAAAGACAATATCCAAACTTTTAAAATATCAATCAGTTTAAAACATTTTTTTAGATTACTGCAAAAATTCTTGAAGCTACTGCTGGTTCTTTAAAGCTCGTTGGCCGAGCTGGTACCGGTGTTGACAACATTGACCTCAAAGCTGCAACCCTTCATGGCGTAATTGTTATGAATACCCCTGGTTCGTTTACTTTTTTCAAAATTTGAAAACCCTATTTTTGCCACTTTCTTCATTTAATTTTTTTGATTAATTTGATTTTTTTAAATTAAAAAATATTAAAACAAAAACAACTATCTCGAAATTAGGTCGAATGATCCCTTAAGGCATTTTTTTTCTTGTGAGATGAGATATATCCTTATTATTTATATGGATAGCTGTCTTTTATCTCTTCTTTTCTGCATCCAGAATCTCTTTTTTTTTGCTTCTGATTCTGCCGATTTTTGACCCCGATTCATTTTTTTGCTTCTATCTCTTTTGGTTGAAATGTCTAAAAGAAGAATCTGAAGAAGCAGTAGCAAAGATCGACGGACATGTCTTACACGGCCTCAGGGATATAAATATTTTTAGGTCAATCAGGAAAAAGACTTTTTTTGCGTGGATTGCTTTTGTGTAGAAAAAGATTTGGACCGGATCAGCGGCAGCAAGCCCGATAAACGGCTCCTTTAGCTCCTCTCCTTTTCAGTTTTCGGATGGCCGTCTCTTCAAGGAAGGAAGGAAAGGCGATAAATCGAGGCCGTAAAGATAGATTCAATCCGTCAAAACTAACTTCTTCTATCCGTCAGTCATCATCGGAGGAGAGCTTGACATCGTGCAAGGAAACACGAAATAACCCCAATGAAATATCTAGGCCATTCTCGTTTAGCGTGGATTCATTCCTTCTTTTTTTGTGTCTAAGATTGAAAGGAAAGATTTTGCTCTTCTTTTTTTCCGTACACCCTCAGGGCTCGCATCCTAAAAAAAATTCCGTACGACTGCCACGGATCGCGCCTGCCCTATTCTTTTCCTTTGTCTTTATTTGACCAAAAAGAAATGCCTTTAAAAAAACGGAGTCGCCGCTGCTGCCGTCAAAAAACTCTGGATTCTTTTTTTTGCCGCGATAGCAGCAATCTCCACCGTGGCTCTGATTCCTTTCAGAGGGCGACCCGATGACCGACATTTTTTTAAAATTCTGAAAAAAGTGAGCTTTTTGTTTTCCTTTTCATTGAACCGGAGAAAGAGAAATAGAGAGAGGGCAGCACAGAAAGAAAGAAGGAAAAAAAAGAAGATAGAAAGATATTGCCCTGAGGCCGTCAGTCAGTCAGTAACTTTTTTTCCGAGATCTCGATGAAGGAAAGAAAATGGGCGTGTCCAAAATATGTATACCAGAGGCCATGAATCCGCGGATTTTTATATCCATATTCAGTTGAAAAATATTTTGTCAAGAAAATTCAGTTGGCTTCTTTTGCTTCACGATTCCTTCTTTTTCTTTTGCCTCTTCTTCTTCTTCATCTTCTACATAAAGTTTGGCCTTAACATTAGAAAGAGTTGTTTTCTTCTGTTGATTTTATTTTTCTCTTGATTTTGTAAGGCCAAGGCCGTTCATGGCCCCGCGCAAAAATAAAAGAAAAGATGAAAAACAAAAGGTGATTTGATTAGTGTAGAAAAAGAAGGCCAAATAATGTCAACAAGAACCCGCCAACCAGCTTCCCGAAAAAAACTTGTCCTTTTCAAAAAATAACATTGTTCAACCTTTTTTGGATTCACTCATTGTAGCAATGAACGGCCATTCCCTCGCTTTAAAAAATTATAATTTCAAAAAAAGAAGGCAATCCGTTGCTTCCGTTCGCAACAATCTCTTTATTTGGGGTGACTTTCACTTAATTCTTTCATTCTGTTGCTGCTGATTGAATTTACTTTTTGAAAATGGCCTTGGCAAAATTGAAAAAATAAAAATGTTTTTTGAACGCATCTGTCAAAAGTCTCTGAAATTTTTTTTGAAGCAAGGACCTTGGCCGCTTCGAAAAAATTTTGCGATAAAATGAAGGTATCTATTCTATTTTCTCTGCGATAGCCGACTGTCCAACTCCCAACTTTTTTTATTTGCCTTCCTACTACTTCTGTCAATTCTTTCACACACTGATCCATGCCTGCCTTTCTAGTGTTATTCCAGGGAAACATTTTGTCAAGGCCATTTCCGTTGCCGTTTTTAAAAAAAATTAAAAATAAAGGAAACGAGGACAAAACTGGCGGCAGTCAGCGTCCCCAATCTTTTTACCTTGAATGGTGCGGATTTCATTGCTTCCTTTTTTTGGCGCTGCTGCTGCTTTTTTCCCGTTTTTATTTCAAAGTTGGCACTTTTCTATTAAAAGGTAAATTATGTTTTTGAGTTTTTGGCATTTATTTTAAAATTCCATCAGACAAAGCTGAAACTGGCATTACTGAAGATCCTTTTAAGTACGGCATTTTTAATTTTGTCCATTAAGTATAGATTAACGAAAATCAACCTTTGATCTTTTTTGAATATCATCTTACGTAAATATGTTACTGTTTTTTCTCGGCATTGATATTTGTCTCTCTCTATATTTCACATTCTCATCATTTTCATTAATTCTTTGTCCTCGAGAATCCCTTTTTATTGTTTTCAAAACGCCATTTCTAGAGGCCATTGTAGAAAGACGGGCCATCGTGCAGGTATGTGACAGCCACGCTTGGCCTTTTTTTACTGTTGTACTATTACTATCTTCTTTTTCTTTCCCCATGTTCTCTGGGTACCATTACTCTCTCCGTAAATGAACGGTCAAAAAAGAGAGAATAGAGACAAGAGATGACCTGAAAAACCCATTTTTTTACTTTCCTCTTTCTTTCTTCTTTTATTTCCACGCCGCCAAATTTTTTAAATGGCCCACTGCTGCGCGGATGTTACGCTCCCAAAAAAAACTTTTATGCGTGTCGGCCTGAGGCGGACTTCAAAATGTTGACCCAGATTTTGACTTCTTTTTTCCCTAGTTCTATTTCGGCCGAATTTCCTCCAAGGCATTAAGAGAATTCAAAAAAAAGTTTTGCTTAATTTTTTTTCGTGTCGCGCTTTTATCCCTCTTATTCTTTCTTGATGAAATCCTTTGAGTGACCAGTAGTCAATTTCTTCAGAAATAAAAAATGGACGCCGCACAATCAGCGGCGGCAACGCTGTTTCCATTGGATCAAAAATTTGATTTTTCTGCTCTTCTTAAATCAGCTGCTTCAACGATAGCTTCGCTGAATGCTTCAACATCGTTAGCTGGAAATTTAGCTGCTGCTGGAAATGGCATGGATGCTTCTGCCCTTCCGGCAACTTCAACATCAACTGGTACAACACCACCTTTGCCAATTCCAGTTTCACAGTTGCCACCTTTCTCGGCTATGCGACCTGTTTATGCTCCATCAGGATATGGTCGACAAATTCTTATCTATGATTCTCGATCATATCCAGGTCATCGCAGAGAATTTGCTTACAAAACTCGGTTCACAAATCAATCGGGCCTTACAACTGTGTATTATCGATGTATGGCATGTCGAGCTTTAAGACATCGTCTACAAAGAATTCTTCCAAAAGATAAGCTTCCTGCTGTGCCATGTATTGCTGTAAAAAATGATTTACTTATCAATGATCCTGATTATCCTGAAGCATCCGATCATTTCTGTTCACCCTTAACTGTACAAGAATCAAATCATCGTCTGAAGGTTACCTTTGAACGTGGATATAAACGTGCTAGAATGAAGATGGCCGCCGAAGAAAAGAATGCCGCAGAACAAAAAGCGGCCGCTGCAGCAGCTGCTGCCGCTTCTGCTGAAACTCCAACAGCGACTTGCGAAATTACAGAACAACCACTTTCAATTGAACAATATTTTTGGATGAAAAATGAATCATCCCCTCAGGGTTCAAATGGTGGGGATGATGCAGCCCATTCAACTTCATCCTGTGATGATGGGCATCATGAAATTCATAATAAACCTGAAGGTCTTTCATCACTTCTATTTGATCAACGCTCTACTGTAACCAATGAGACAACTTCGAATAGTGATGTTGACATGGAAGATGAACAACAACAACAACATCAAAGTGGTAAATCACGTCTTGATGCGCTTATTAGGTTACAAGATGAACGTGAAAATAGTACAAGCCCAAATGAAAATGTCTTTCCCATTAAATCTCCTTTAATTGTAAATCCTTTATTATCCACTTCTTCTGCCACTGCCACAACAACAAATCCATCAACATTTCCACCAATGTCATTTTTTGCGCCATTTATGCAAAATAATCCTGATCTTACATCTTTGATGAATCTTCAATCTATTGTTAATAATCTTACAAAAAATTCTTCTGAAATTGCAAAAGCTTTAAAAAAGCCTAAAAATATTCCTGGTGCACATGTTAATGAAATTATAAATAAATATATTAAAAGTAGCTGGGATTTACCAGAAAATTGTAAGCTAATCTTTAAAAAAAAAGTGGCAAAATAGGAAAATTTTCAGAGCCCCTTCAAAATAATTTTAAATTTTATTAATTAATTAATCAATTTTTTTCAGCTGGTAATTCCCGATCTGCTGCTGAACTTACATGTACTTTAATACTTTCCCTTGCTCGACATGTTCCATCTGCTCATTCATCAATGAAAGAAGGAAAATGGGCTCGAAAAGATTACATGGGTGAAGAAGTGTATGGTAAAACATTGGCAATTATAGGACTTGGTCGAATTGGACAAGAAGTCGCCTCAAGGATGCAAGCATTTGGTATGAAAGTCATTGGCTTTGATCCAATTGTATCAGCTGAAGAAGCAGCAAAACGAAACATTGCCTTGAAACAACTTGATGAAATTTGGCCATTAGCTGATTATATCACCGTTCATGTCCCACTTATCCCTCAAACCAAAGATCTTTTAAATCGTGACACGCTTAAAAAATGCAAAGCTGGTGTTCGAATTATTAATGTTGCTCGAGGTGGAATTATCAATGAATCTGATCTTGTTGAAGCTTTGGATTCTGGGCATGTTGCTGGAGCCGCTGTTGATGTCTTCACTGAAGAACCTCCAACTTATCGTCCACTTGTTGATCATCCTAAAGTTATTGTAAGTTAATTAAAATAAGTGACAAAAATCAAAAAATTTTGAGTGATGAAATTATAATGATACCTGTTGTTTTAAAATTTTTATTTTAAATATTACTTCTAACTTATAAAAAATTAAAACTTCTTTAAAATGTTTCTAAAATATTTAATTAATAATCCTTTTTTTAGTGCACACCTCATCTTGGCGCATCTACAATTCAAGCTCAACAACGAGTTGCTGTAGAAGTTGCAGAAAATATTGTAAATTTGAATAATGGCACTGGACTTTTTGGTGCTTTGAATGCTGCAGCATTGGCTGCTGTCTTAGATGATACAAAAGCTCAATATGTTCGAGCTTGTACATCTTTGGCACAAATTTTGGCAACACTATCTTCTGATGCCAAAAATATTACAGTAGAATTTCCAAATGCATCTAATGGCCTACAAAAGGCAATGCAAGCGGGTACTATTGTTGGGTTACTTCAAGCTAAAAAAGTTGATGGCGTTAATCTCATCAATGCTGAAGGATATGCAACCAAGGAAGGCATTACTGTAAGTTTTCGCATTTAAAAATTTCAAAAATTATTCAAATCTTTTTAGGTTACATGTGAAGCTGGTTCTGGCAATGAACTAACAATTATCGCAGGCGATTACAAAGTTCGTGGGTATCCCTCGCCAGCTGGAACAATTATTTCTGCAATTAATGGCAGTAAAATTCCTGTCCCACTTTTGGCAGCTGGAATTTTAGCTGTTTCAACTTCCTCCAATGCCGTAGTACCTGATAAACTTCGTCCAAAGATTTCTGTTGAATATGGCCTAATTGGTGGGGGACGTGTTGCACTGTTCAGTAATGAATTATCTGCTGATGAAGCTTCTGCTCTTCAAAATCAACAATTTGTTGTTGTTCAGTTTTGAATCTCTGATTTGATCCCGTAAATTCTTTCAACTTTTTTGTTTATCGTATTTATTGCAATAATATTTTAAAAACAAAATATTTGACCGGCGGATGGATTTTATTATTATTTATATATTAAAAAAACATATTTATTTATTTTTATTATTTATTAATTTATTCAATCATTTTCTTTTTTCACTTTTGTGGCCTTTCAAATTTTATGCATTTATTGTATTTCTTTTTTCTTCTTTCTGGTTGTGTAAAACAAAGAATAATAAAAACATTCCAAACTCATTTTATCTTTTCTGCTGGTATTTATCATCAAACAAACATATTGCATATTTTTTTTATAAATATGATTGTTGTGCCATTGCACTTGTGGACAAGCTTGTGACACGTATCGAAATCTTTGGCAACGTTTACACTTACGCTTGTTTTGTTTCATAATCCAAACATGCAATTAACTTTTGCGTTTTTTAAAGGCAAAATCTTTTGAAAGTTTAACAGATGCAAATTTGATAAAATTACTTGAATTTCATATTTAGATCCCTTGCTGGATTATAATACTTCTGTTTTCATTTGTATCAATACAGTAAGACACAGTGTCATGTTTGTGTTGCTTTAAAAAATCGAAAATTTTTTTAAAACACAGCTTTGGTTGTAATCGAGATGCAGTTTTACAAATTTTTATTAATTTTGCTTATAGAGCATGAACTATTTGAGAGAACGGATTAAATTAATAAAGAAGGTCAACATTGCAAATTTTGCAAAAAAATAAATTTGGACAAAAAAGTATGGGTCTGTTTTTATTAATGCATCGACAATGAAGAAGAAAGAAAGGAAGCACATTTTGTCTATCAGGTTGCATAGGATGTATGTAATAGAGAAAAGACCAGACGTACATACATCTGTGTATGTGGCATAAAAAGATTTAAAGAAACTCCAAAAACTAATAGTTAGTTATTCTGGCTAGTTTTTTCTTAAATCTGTTGTAAAAGGAATTCATTATGAGTATTAATTGGGATCATCCGCAAGTGGAAAAGCTAATTTTGGATAAATTTTATGATCGTCCCGATGCTTTAACTCATCTCCAAATTGCTGAAGCTGTTTCAAAGATTCTCAAACGAAACATTCAACCAACAAATATTCAAAGACGTCTGGGAACATTAAAGAAAAAATTAGAGAAAAATGAAGATATTGTAGAATCAGCTAAAAATACAAAAGTAAGTACAAAGCCTTAATCAACGAATTTGTATTTCTTAAATGTTTTAGAATCCTTTAAAAGAAAAGAAAGCAATAAAAGATATGTCAAATCAATCATTATTAGCAGAAGCAATGGAAAAAATGGAAGCAGCTATGGCAATGATGAATGAACTTAAAAATCGTTTAGATGCTGAACCAGCTAATAATGATTGCGTTGAGTCAACTAATAATGAATGTACAGAAGAATATTCAGAACAGTTAAATACAATCCTTGCATCATGTGAAGCCACAGATAACGCCATGTATGCCACAGATGATGTTCCATCTTGTGAGGCCACAGATGCCACTACATATTCTGAAATCCAACCCCAAGAAAACGAATCAGAACATTATCAAATTGTAGAATACAAAGAAGGCTTAAATTCTAAACTGAATACTTGCTTGATTGTTGAAGATCAGGAACACTGTTATGAATATTCATTTAGTTTTGAAAGAAATGGTATTAAATATTACACATGTGCACAGTGTCGAAGTGGTGGAAATAAAGCTTCATATATGAAAATAACTTCTGATGGAATTGCAAGAGCTGGATATCATCATGAACATTGTAAACCTCGAACATGTACTGAAGCTGAAATATTACAAGCAGACCGGCGTGGTCGTTTTGCTGCTTTAAAAGGTGAAACAGCTTATGATTCTTACATTGCAACATATGAAAATCTCAAAGATTCTAAATTGGATGTCCATCATAAACCTTATTCACATTATCGTCGACAACTTGGCCGATGGCGTCGAAAAAATCGTTTAGCAACAACTGCTCAACTCGAACTTGAAAATCATTCTGCAACATCTCAAATCGAATTTGAACCTATTGATCTAAGTTTTTTACGGAAACTGTAATCTTTCTTTTTGTATGTATGTTTCTATAAAAAATAAATTTATGTTTAAAACAGCTGTTAAAATACTCTTGAATAATAATTTTGTTTTATTTTCAAACACTAACAAATACTATTTAAAAAAATATTCCTAATATTTCTTAATCCTTTTTTGGCGGCACATATTTTTCTGGATTTTCAATAACTTCTGAAAGATCTTTGAACGATACATTTTGAGAACCACGTTTTGCTGCTTTTTGTGGACCTTTTGGACCAGGTCTCCAGCCAATAAAAGAATAAATTTGAAATGTCGCTGGATATCGATCTTCTGAGCCATACATAACCCGATAAATTGAATCTGCCGCAATAAGGATATCTTTTCGAAGATTTGCTGTTCGTTTAATTGTTGCATTTGATTCTCCCATTATTTGTAAATCATATAAAAGTGCAAACATATTTGGATAACCAATTTCAAGTTCATCTGAATCCAGTGTAATCATTTCAAAGCCTGCTTTATTCATGAGACCTCCAATATCTTGTGCACTGAAATTGGTTTTAAAAACTACAGTACATTTTCATTAAAAACTAACTCAATAAATGGGGAAATATGCGTGCCCATTCCACCAAGACGTTCGTTTTCAGCAAGTTGTAAAGCAACTCTCAACTGATATAGTGTATCTCCAGCTAATAAGGCTCCAATCATTGCTCCATCTGGTCGTAAAATATTATAGCATCTTTGAAACCATCCAGGAAGATCACTAAAACATATTATAGTATTAGTATACCAGCAATATAAACCCACTTAATCCAATGTGCAGAAAGACTTGTAACAATTAAATCGATACTTTGAGATTTGAATGGCACTTCTTCTTCATCACCTATCACTCTTAAAGTAGGTAATTCATCTTCCGGAGCACCTTTACTTCTTCGAATCATTCCTTCTGACATATCACACTGCAACAAAATTCCTACATTTTCTTTAATTAAATGCGGGCCAATGTGACCAGCTCCACACCCAAGATCCAAAACAATATCATTAAATTTTGTGAGATCAAAAACTTTATCCGCAACACGATATCCAATTTCATCTTTCACATATTGACATGCATCAAAATCTGGATGAGATGCTGCCCAATTTCTTTGTTGTAATTTTGTTTTTCGATCAAACACCTTAAAAAAAGGTATTGAAAATTAGCAGTGCAAATATAAAGCTACAGTATACCGGCTTTGTTGATGTACTTGATTTTGATGTTGTTGCAAATAGTAACTTTGTATAATTGATTCTCGAAATTATTGTTAATCTCATCTAAACAAAATATACTGTAGAACCGTTTTTTATTTTGAAAATTAATTATTGTAGCTGGAATTAAACCAAAATTTAACAATTTGCAATAAGTTTTCAAACCTGTTTATTACAACAACTAACAAAACAATAGTATTAAATAAATTATTAATAGATAAAAACAATGTCAAAATATTGCAAATATAAGTGAACAAATAATTACGCGTTCCAAAATGATATTCCTAGCAAGATAGCATGTGATATGGATAATAGTGTTGAGCTTAAGATCGTTGATGGATAAGTATTCCAGCAGTATTCAATAACAACCATTACAGATAATCTATAAATTTAAGTATTAAATCTGAATGAAATTAAAAAAGCATACCGTAAAAGGGCTCCCAAAATAATTGAAGGTTTATCAGTTTTTTCTTTTCTGGTTCTCCAAGAAAAAAGAATGTATGGAATTGTATGATAATACCACGAGTAAAATTGGTAATGAAGTGAACGGGAAAATGCAATTCCAATAAAATTGCTAACAAATAATCCGTTCAAAATGTCTATAATAAAACAATGTTATCACAAAAATACAGATAACAAAAGCCTACCATGGTTACTCAGTTTCATCGAAGTTGGAGTTTTAATTAATTTAAAAACATCATTTATACTCTTTTTATGTATTCTAAATAAATTCAAAATGTAATAAATCGCATAAAAAACAAAATTTTACCGTAACCAAAAGAAACCAATAAAAACAGCTAATGTAATAAGATGAAGTCCAAGAAGTACAGTATGAAATCTTCTATCTAAGAATAGCCATTCCGGAATCATTCGCCAGTTGACTGTCCAAACATAAAGAAAAACACGTTTAAAATTGAAAGCATTTTTAATATAATCCCATGGAGCAGATATGAGGAAAGGAGAACCAAGTAAAACTTGTAGCAATGCAGCAAAAACACCAGCGGCAATAGTTAGAAAATATCCAAAACGGAATAAAAATGTTAAATAAAATACAGGAGCAAATAGTAGGATATTCATTTTAATACCAACGGCCATTGAAAAAGAAATCGATGAAAGAATAGGTAGAATAAAATTGGAATTATCTCTGGTTGAAATTAATAAGGCGATAGCAATATAACAAAACAACATTGCAATTCCATCATTAAACATTCTCAACATAAAAATTGAATGAATACGATATCCAAAAAGTGTTACAAAGAAATACAAGAATGGTGGAATTCGACGTGACTGAGAGAAAATATAGTATACGGTAGCTTGGTTGACTAAATATAGCAGCATAAATAAGTATTGACCTTTGATAATATTCTTTCCTGCATCAGTAATACGGTAGAGATAGTGATAAACATGCAAATGACCAGCCGGATATACGATTGGACCCGTGTCCCCATAAATATTTGAATAGTTTCTTTCACCTTTAACATAACTTTCAACTTGTTGCATATACGTTGACCAATCTATTTCAGTGTCTGAAGAAATATTAATGATATTTTTGTCGGAACAACAACGTGAAACTTACAAGGTCTTAAACGAACAATCAAATATGAAAGCAAAGTATCAAAAGCTAACGCAAAAATTATACTATAAATTGCCAAATTTTGTGATGCCGGATTACAAAGTTGTGTAAAAAGCCCTTCAAAATTTGCAAATAATTTTTCCCAAAAAGCAAAGAATCGTTTTTGCTTTGATGGTGATGCATGTCGCATCGGGCGAAATGATTGTGGATCACCACGACGCCTTCGATGCATCTAAAAAACTCAGCTAATATACCACTCAAGCAATTAATGCAAAATATTAAAACCGTTCTCTAACAGTGTCAAAATGATAAAACCCAGAAAAAGATTCAGTGCATTTATTTCACAAAATACATACAACAATAAGAAATACATATTTAACGACGATAACGATAACGTTTAAAGAAAAACCAAAGTTGAAAAACTCCTTCTTTAAATTGATTTCGGAATCCATGTTTATGATTGATTTCCCATTCACGATTAACAATTTTGAATGCAATATCTTCATACGGTGGACCAGCTCTGAATCGAAGAATAGCAAAATCTGGATCTTCACATTCTGTCAAAGTATATTGTGGAGTGTGAGTAATATCAAGTAAATCAGGATAAAAAATCTAAAAATAGTTAATTAGCATTGGTAAAACATAAAGAAATATAAGCTTACATTGAAACGATACCCTTGTACAATCTTTGGTGGAGGATTATCAAGATCGTAATGAGTTTGATTATATTTATTCCAATCAAATCCAGTATGAACACGATTAAAGTAGCGTGGTTTTCGAGGTCGATACTTATCCGACCATAGATATGTTTGTTTTTCAAGTTTCTCTTCATCAACAGCTTCCCATTCTTCCTCTTTTTCCATTCCAGATCGAGCCATTCTTATAAATTCAGCTTCAGCAGACTAAAATTATTATTAGAAAGGGTATTTCAAAAACTATTAAAAAGCATACAGTAATAGGTTCAGCATCACCTTCACGATTACGTTTTCTTGTTGCTTTCAATTGTCTCAGATCTTCCACTTCATCAATAACTTCAATACCCGGCATTGCTTCTCCATCAGCTCCTAATACTGGACTATATCGGCCTTGATTATACATATGTTCAGTAAATACTTCCAATTGTGTTTCATTTAATAAACTCCATTTTTGTTCTTGAACATCATCATCCAGTGCTTTTAATTCATCTAATGTAAATGGAATAGCCTTAAATGCTTGTTTACGAATCGCAGCAGCATCTTCTTCAGTAATTTCCTGAAAAATATAAAAAGTTATAAAAAAAACATTTCAAAAATACTAATGTCTACAGCATTTTACTACAGTATTAAAACGCTTACCATTAAATCATCTTCCCTTGGTTTAACATCTGCTTTTGTTTCATTAGTTTTTGGTGGTGGAGGTAAATTAGGTTTAATATCACCAAGCAACTTTTGATGTTCATCCATTTCTTTTGCTTGTTCTTCACGAATTCTTTGCAATTTTAATGTTTGTTTTGCTGCATGCTTTGCTTTCAATCTTGATTTAGCCATAAATGGTCGAAGTTCATCCAATAAATATTGCCAAAATCCAACATTGGTTTCTGTTCGAATTTTATTTCGTACATCCGTTTCCAATTTTACCAGTTCTTCATAATTTTTGTTCTACAAAATGCAAGGTTACGGTATGAAAATTTGCATAGTCATTAAATTAAAATGGTATAAAAGAGCATGAAGACATTTTCTATGAGTCATTTGTTGTCATTTTTTTTGGTTGTTGTTAGTTTACTTTTTGCTGCTACTACAAAAATGGAAGAAGATAAAGTATTTATTAAATCTATTGAAAAAGAAATAGAAGCTCTTGGAACTTTTATTGAAACAGCTCTTGAAAACCTCATGAAAGAAGAAGAGAAAATTCAAACTTTTAATGGTGTTCCACATCTTTTAAAAGGTTCAACATTTGCTGATCGTTTTATTGTAAGTTTTTTTAAATTACAAGAACACAGAATAAATTTCACTCTTTTAGATTGAAGAACGTATTGGATGGGATGATACTGTTGGGGCATCATACTTTGCTTTGCCATTAAAAGCTCAAAAGGAACTTATTCTTCGAATTGATGCCTGTGACCGTTCAACACCTAGTGGATTATTTGTTGAAGCTGCATTGCTAAAACTTGCTGAAACTCAAAAATTCCATTTATTCTTTACTCAATGCTATAGTTATGATCTTACAGCAAAATTTCCATGGTTGGCAATGTATTATCGAGGTGGTCCATCATTAAATCAATGCCTAAACATTCTTCCAAGTAAACAATTCACTCATGGTACTGCTGGTCGTTTTGCTCATGATATTGTTTCCGTATGTTTTCTCTTTTCACTTTCAATATCAGCCTTCAACATTTTAGATTCTTGAATTTATTCATGGAAATGGATTTTTGATGACAAAAATTGATATGGATATTCTTGGTCTTGATCCATGTAGCCGTAATGTTTTTCTGGCTGATATGAGTGAAGTAAAAGTTAATCCAAAAATGCGTCAACTTCGTCACAAGCCTAATATTGGATGGAAAGGTTGTGCTGATTATGCTCCTCTTTCACATCATGGTCAATCAGGTCTTTGTCAATGGGATGAACTTGAAGCATTCTTTTACATTCTTTATGAAATGGTTGTTGGAGAATTACCATGGAGTGGAAAACATTTGTCACAAATTGAAGCAATGAAACTTTTCTTTGGGCAAGAAGAAGATACTTTTGAAGATTTACCTTCTCAGTGAGTTCTTAAGTAATTAAATAATATCAAAGATAAGGTCCAATTTTAGATATTTGGATTTGTGGAATGCAGTAATTGAAAGCAAAAAGATGGAAACAAAAGAATATTCAAAACTCAAAGAACTTTGTAAAGAAATTTATGAAACTGTTGGTGGAATTACGGATCCTGATCAAAATTATGATTTTGAACTTGATTTTCCTGATATTCCAGAAGAAGAATTACCTCGTTTTGTTCTTGAAAAGACTCCTATTGAAGAGGAAGGTAAAAAGGAAGAAGCTAAAGACGGTACTCTTGGAGAAGAAGTTGAAGATGATACCCAAGAAGATGATGACAAAGAAGTGGTTTTTTCTGAACCAGAAGATGAACTAAATGTTTCATTTCTTGATGAAAAATATACTGTAGAAGCTTAATTTTATTGTGGTTTTGTTTAATAATAGTAATAATGTCTGTAATAATAAATTAAACTTAATTTTTTGCAAACTTACTTGAAAAGTTTTAATAACATCTTTTTTTACAGATGAATGAACAACTTCATCCATTTCTGCACGACGTCGAGCATCTTTTAGCTTTGCAACTTCCCATTCACAAATAGTTCGAATATCATCCCAAAAATCATCATCTTTATGAGAAGCAATTTTTTTGTATGTCTAAAAAAGTAGAAGTCAGTTATAGCTTTACAAAACAAAAACATACTTTAATATCAGCAATAAGATCTTCAAAATCATCAATTGATAAGCCTTTAATATATGTCAATGGATCAACAAGTTCAAATTCACCATATTGCTCTTCTTCACCAGGAACAGAAAAAGCTGAATACCGTACCAGCAAATCAATGGGTTTTGGTCGATTTTCTTTTAGACGAATTTTGGTTCTTTCTTTTGCTTGTTTAATATGAAATTTATATTCCACAACTCCAAAATCGCCATACATTTGCCGTTCACGATCCCGGGCCATCATTTCATCGTCTTCTTTTTGCATTCGACGCATCTCCCGATTCCTTCGAAGTTCCTCCATTTCTTGAATATTTTTTGTAACTTTGTCCATATGCATTTTTTCAATCTCTTTTTGTGATAACTTTTCTTTGCCTTCTTTCTGCAACTTTTTACCCCAAACAAATGGTTGAGTAAGATTTGTATCATTAAAAGGATTGTTTAAATTATTATAGGCAATAACATCCGATAAACTTTCAGCTTTTCGTTTTTCTTCTTTCCTCATTTTCTTTGCCATTCTTCGCACTCTTTTTTCTTCAGGTGTTTCTGTATTCTTCATTTTTTGTTTTTGAATTCGTCGTTTTTCTGCTTTCTCTTTTCGAAGTACTTCTAATTTATCATCAAATTCTCGTTCTTTTTGTTCTTCTTCACTTGATGTTGAAGATATTGAAAGTTGTCGACGACGTTCTTGAATAGGCAAATCTTTCTTTCTTCTATCTTTTGAAGATGAGGGAGATGGACTTTTTCTTCGGGGACTTCGAGATCTGGATCGCTTTCTGCTGCTACGATCTTTATCATAATATTTATCTCTGCTTCTTTCATTATCTCTTTTATCGTAATCCTTGTCTCTTGATGATTTTTTGTAGCGATCAACATCTCGATCCTTTGAACGTGAACGACGCCTACGGTAATCTGAATCTTTTCCCATATTTATGACCTAAATAATTTGTTATAAAACAAATTTATTTTAAAAAAAGAATAACAAAAAGTAACATTTGGTTAAAACCTTTAAACATTTTTTTAAAAAGTACAAAAAATAGGATTTTATTAACGTCAAGAAAAGACCAATAACAAAAACAACAAATTGAAAATAAAAAGTTAACGCTAAAACGATGGCTCATCCTTTATTCGACCCGTACCATTTGATAGCATTTCACCATCTTCTGCAATGGATAACGCAAATTTTGGTTCTTGGTGTATTACAGTAACCGGCTTCCAGGCTTCTTGTTCGGCTTGCTGATGCTTGAAATATGACGACTGTTCTCGCCTTTTTCGTTGAGCTTCAGTTTCTGCCCGAGCAAATTTGACCCTTACAGGTGATGTATTTCTTTTAACTGCCGACGATGGACCCGCTTCCTCCGATGCATCCGTAACCGTTGAAGTATTAATCTTTCGTCGCATTTTAAATGTATCATCCACTTCAACAAAATACGCTTTGCCTTGTTCAATAAAACATATTGCATGATTTAATACTTCTGTTTCAGATGTTCCTTTACCAGCAAATGTTGCCACTCTTAAATAAAAACATTTAAGGTATAGGAATAGAAGTAAATAAACTTACAGTTCATCATCATTAACAATACCATCACTACGATCCGATCCATTTTCATAATCAATTTCTAACTAAAAATACATTTTAAATAAAAACAGATAGTTCAAAGTTAAAATCTTACATGCTTTACCAAAGGTTTCATTCGAGCAATACAGTCTTCCATTTTTGAAGGCTTTTCTGTTAAAAAATGCAGCGTTGCAGCAGAATAATGTTGCCGATTTAAAGGTACATGGTAACAATCCATCTGAAAAAAAGTACAATATAAAAATGAAACATTGTGAAATATAGTATTCATACCTCAGCTACGACTTCATCTTCTTCGTCTTCTAATTTCTTTCCATCAACTTCCATTTTATCATCGTCAGAATTATTTAGGTGACCATTAGAGTTCATTATATAAATTTAAAAAAATAAAATAAAAATCAAAAAAGTTTATGAAAGATTTCAGAAACAAAAAAAATTGTGGAAAAAAACAGTAGCTTTTTTTTACTCTGTGTTTGTTGAGAACATTTTGCCATACAACAATGAAAAAAAAGTAAAACAACTCTGTGTTTTTTTTTGATTGACAACCTCTTTCACCGTGTTTTCAATTATTGTTTTTCATTAAAGATCTTTCAAATGTGTTGAAAAAATGAATAAACAACATCTTTTAATTGTAAATATTCAAACAAGATTATTACTTCGACGATGGAAATCTCAAATGTTTCAACCTGGTGGTGGCCTTCGAACTGCTGCCGATCTTGAAGCAGAAAAGCAACGCAAAGCTGCTGAAGAAGCAGATGAAAATCCAATGAATTATACAATATTTGGAAATCGTCGAAAACCAAAACCTGATCCCTTCCATTATTCTGATCGAAAAAGTGGTAGAGGATATACAGATTATTCAAATCAAATATTCCCAAATCGACCATATGTTTGGCAACCAATTCGAAAATTGTACAGATTGAATTATTATATTATGGGTGTTATTGCTGTCATTTTCTTGCTAGGTTCTACTGAGTATGTTTTTATGGGATTTTTTTCTGTTTAATAATTTTTTAAATTTTTAGAACATGGGATGAAATCGATGACTTCTGTGCTCAGTTTTTCCCAAAAGCTGCTGAAATTGAAAAGGAGGCAAGTTCGACCTAAATCTTTTTTATGCTTCTTATGTGATGTTTATACTTGCTTTAATTAGTGCTGTTAACTGTTAGTATTGTATTAGTTTTATATAAAAGCTTAGATCTTTTTTTTTGTTGTATGTTGGTACTGTATTTGCATGGCGATATCGCTTTTTATATTTTTTCTTTTTTTTATAGAAAGATGAAGAAAAGAAAGAAGAAGAAGATGAAAAATTATCTGAACATTCCGAAAATGAAGATTCTGAATCTTCTGATGTTGAGTGTCATATTATTCCTGAAGAAGGTGTCAAGAAAAAGAAACCAAAAATTGGTTTTCGTGAACGCCGAATTATGGAATACGAAAATAGGCAAGAAAATCTTTTGAAGATTATTCATTTTTAATTACAGTACTTTCAAGATTACGCGCATATTCATCTCCAGATAAAATTTTTCGATACTTTGCAACTTTAAAAGTATGTTTAATTTGTTATGCAGTACACTACATAAATTTCTGTATTTCAGTCAATGGGTCAAGATGGAAATTATGAAGTATTCATGACACCTGAAGATTTTGTACGATCTTTAACTCCGAATGTAATGCAGCCAAGAAATTTGGGATTAGATAAGTTCCGGATCTTGTCTAATACTCACGTATGTTTATTTACATATGCTGTACTTTGTTTTGGAAAACAATTACATAATTTTAGAAATATAAATGTCAATTTACTGATCCAGATAATATTTTTACAAAACTTGGAACACATGGACTTATAAGTTTTACGGATTATTTATTTTTAATGACAGTACTTTCAAGTAATATTATCATGATTTAATTCACTTTTATACTATTGTTTATTTGTTTAAGCATCTCAATCAGAATTCAAATTAGCTTTTGGTATTTTCGATGTTAATACTGATGCCTCCTTGGATAAAGAAGAATTTCTCAAAGTTCAAAGATTACTCTTATCTCAGACCAATGTAGGTCAACGGCATCGTGATCATGTTATGGGGAATTCAGCATTTAAATGGTCACCCAATTCTGCGATTATTAGTTATTTTTTTGGAAAGGAAGGTGAACAAAAATTAAGCATTGATACATTTTTGGAATTTCAAGTTTGTTTTTTTGTTTTTAAATTTATTAATTGCATACTATTGTTGATTACAGCATGATTTACATCGAGATATTTTGAAAATTGAAGTAAGTTTATATTTTTGCTTCTACCGTTACAGTACTCTGGCATTGCTTTTTTTAGTTTGAAAGAAGAGATCCCGAATCAAATCCAGTTGGAATTATTTCTGAAGTGAGCTTTGCTGAACTTTTATTGATGCATGCAGGTTTACCAGAGAAAAAACAAAAAAGAATGATGAAAAGAATTCGACGACGTTATAAAGCAGCTGGAAAACATCCGGTAAAACTTTGTTTCAAATAATTTTATAAACTTTTATGTTTTTATTTTAGGGTATTTCATTTGATGAAGTCAATGCATTCTTTCAAGTTTTATATTATATTGATACGATAGATACTGCATTACATTTTTATAAACTTGCTGGAAAACCTTTGACAAAAGAAATGTTAATGAAAGTTGCAAGACGCGTTGCAGGTGTACGATTAACAGAACATTTGGTGGATGTTGTTGTAACACTTTTTGATGATGACAATGATAATCAACTTTCACATAAAGAATTTGTTGCAATTATGAAAAAGCGAATGCAGCGTGGTCTTGGTGAGTCATTTCCTTTTTTGTAGCTTTCTATGACTGATATTTTCAGAAAAGCCAAAAGATACTGGATTCTTCAGAATTATGGATGCAACATGGGAATGCAGTAAAAGGCAGATTCTTGATTATTTAGAAATGAGATCATAATATTCCATTTATATTTATATTATATTTTATATTTAGTTGTGTTTATGTAGTAGTGAAAATCAAAATTATAAAGCTTTTATTTTTTATAATTTTTATGTAAACAAAAGCATGGTTCGTTTTCCTATTTTTTCAATTATTTTTTTTATTATTTTGCTTGGGCCATGGGAAGCAGAAAGAAATGTGTAGCAGGCATGTAGTGGTGGTGATTTTAATTTTTGGGGTTGTACCAACTTTTAACAAAAAAAGGCTCCTTTTTCATACCTTTTTTTAATATTGAAAGGTATGAAACAGTGAATTTACTTTTACTTACACTATTGGAAAATTGACCGCAGAAAATGTGAGTTTTATATAAAAAACGAGTTTGCGCAATTTATGCCTTTACCTTTGACGCAATTTGAAAGTAGTCTCCATCAATCTCAAATCAAAAACGAAGAAATGTGACAATTTTTCTCTTTTGTATTAAACTTTTTTGCAACTGGAAAATTTATAGTCTAACGATAAATCTTTCGTTCTCATAAGTTATTGATAGAAGAAATCTCTTCTTTGTTTTTAAAACTGAAAAGAGAAAGAAATGTCAAGGAAATTGACTGTTTTAAAAACAACAATTGAATTGAGAGATGTTTGTTTCAGGGTGCATTTAAACTTGATAAAGAAAAAATCCCATTGGCTTTTTATTCTCTTTTTGTTTTTATCATTTTTGTTGTTGTGTTTTTCGCTTTCATCTTTATCGCTGCTGCTTGGGAACAAAAAAGTACAAGACCTCCATCTTTTGCTACTAAAATTGCGTTTTTTTCCGTTTTTAAAACCAAAAAAACTATAAAGCCATTTTTTATCGAGAGGTATCCCATCCTTTCATGTGGGGTCAAAATTAATGTGTTTTTTTAAATATAAGAATTTTTTCTGGGAGGTTTTTTTGCTTCTAAAATAGCATTTTTCTTTAAAAGTCTAATTTAAAATTGCTTTTTTTCTCTCAATGGAAATGGAAGAAGAATAAATGAGCAACAGAAAAAGATGAAGAATAATAACGGTTCTCTTCCATCCTCTTTTTTTGCCCTGTTGCAGTAGTTGAAACCAAGCAACAAGACAAGAATAGACAGGAGAAAAAAAAGGGGTAGAAAAAATACATTTTTTGAAAAAAAGTTAAAAAAAAAGCTGAATGATTTCCAAAAAAAACGCAGAGAAAAATATGAAATTCGTGTTCATTTTTTGTTTTCAATTTTATTTTACTTTTTTGACGTACTTGAACATTACTACTGCTACTATAGGAGGTGGGGAAAGCCGTCGTCATCCTGAAAGCAAAAAAGAATAGCGGCTGTTTAATAGAACATTGATTGACTCAAACACTTTTCTATTTTCAAGAAAGAAGAAAAAAAACCGTTTATCAATCTGTTGATCTTATAGTGTGTTGTTGTTGTTTGATATTTGTTTATTCAAACAAATGCTTCGGGTGTGGTGTCAAAGCAGCAGCAGAATAATTTGTTGTAGACCTGCTGTATTTTTGATAAGAAAATGTTCAAATTCTTCTTCTATGATCAATGATTCAAAGAAATCTTTAAATATCTTGTTTGATCGTGGACTTCCAAATATTTCTGTTCCATTGCCATCAAGAAATGAATTATGTCAATTTACACTTCGGCCCATATCAGATAATGTTGCAAGTTTATGTGAAAATTTAAAATCAGAAGATAAAGGAATTGATTTTGTTGCAGTATATAATCGAGGTGGGTCTTTAATGGAACTCTTTTTACAGTAGTTTTGGCATCTACAGTAATTAATTTAATTATTTAATTTCTTTTTTAGATGGAATTAGAATAGCAAATAGTACCCCAGTTCAACATTTACTTCAACTTCGAACATTCTCTATACGAATAAATGATACATATCATAATGTAGAAGTACCAGCAATATTATCAAATGAAGAAGAAAGAATTGAATCAAGTGAGCGTCTAACCGCATTAGATGATGTAAAACTGGTTAGTAATTTTTACTTTCATTTTTTGTGATTAAAACAAATGTTTTTTCAGAAAATTGCAGCATTATATAGTGCTTTACAAGTTGATGAATTTAAACTTTCAAGGGAGCAGCTTCTTGTTTCAAAATTGGAAGAAGTGGAGCTACAGCTGAAACCACTTGATGAAATTCGTGTTGAAATTGAACGAGAATGTGAAATTCGTTCAAGTTATGTTATGTGGGGTCTTTTTATGGCGAGTATGTTTTAGTCTTATTAAATAATATTAATTATCCGTATCTTTTTTTAGTGGGAGTTCAAACTGGAATATTATTTCGTCTAACATATTTTGAATATTCATGGGATGTTGTGGAACCTTTATCCTACTTTGCCACCTATTCAACTGGTTTAGCTGCTGTTGGATATTACTTAATTACTCGACAGGTATGTTTGTAATCTTATTAAAAATATTAATTATCTGTATCTTTTTTTAGTCGTTTGATTATCCAACTGCCTCAGAAAGAGTGTATTCAAAAGAATTTTATAAAAGAGCTGCAAAACGTGGATTTAATATTGAAGAATATAATCAATTAACAAAACTAAAAAATTCTTTGAAGCATGATCTTGAAAGACTTCGTGATCCTCTATTTCAACATTTACCAGCATCTCGTCTTGCATCGTTGGAATCAGAACTTGCAAAAACTTATTTATCAAATATTCCTAAATTTCGTCCAGAAAAGCATAAGAACTAAGAAAACGATAAATAAATATATTTTTAATTATTTATAATAAAAATAGGTCGTTACATAATTCATATTTCTCTTTCAAAAAATATTCGGGTTTTTATTACGGCATCTTTTTAATAGTTTTTTTGTTGTTTTATTTTTTTGAGCTTATGTTGTTAATGTTGCATGACTAAAAGCTAATGAAAAGTTTTTATAATTTATTAAAAAACAGATGGCAGTATTTTGGGGGATGAAAAAATCGTAAACTTGCAATTTAATATCTATAATAAAAATATCTATCTTTGTGCATAAATATAACGTTTTTTTATGTTTTCATAAAACCTTTCGGGATAAAAAGGATGACGTCATTAGGAAAATGTAATATGAGCGCAGATTGTAAACAGGCTCAATTTCATATTGATGCCGAATTTACACTTACTCTTCACCTTGCAGATGATCTTGGAACAAATGGAAAAGTTACTAAACTTGGTAATCAATTGTCTTGGATTCCTACAGTTACAGTAAACACATAAACTTTTTATAGATGAAAAGACGCTCGTTGCCGAATATAAAGATTACGGTACAAAACTTGAAATTGAAAAAACAAATGAAAATGGAACAGATTTTTATAAATTTTCATGGTTTACTCCATCAACAACAAAATTCTTAAAGGATTCTATTTTTCTTGGTGAACTGGATAATGTTCAGTGGTTTGGGGGTGCACAACTTCTTCAACAAGCATGGCCCATTCTTAAAACTGCTTCTGGAAATAAAGGATATGAGTTTACTCCTTATGTTATTATGGATACATTTTTAGTACAGTCATTTTCTTTGAAACAGATTTGCAAAAAAGAATTTTAGAGTCAAGCAAGTGGGCATGAAAGGTATTGGATTTGTTCAAAAAAGATTGGATTAATTGTTCCATCTCCCATTCCCTTGTGGACAAAATTGTCTCAAAATGGTTATTTAACATTACAAGCACAACGAGATGATTCTCCATTTGCTTCATTTCCTGTAAGCTGTGCTTTTACAGTGTTAATTAAAGTTCTATAAAATGTTTAGAGACCTGAAGAAAGTGAACCATATTTATCCTATACACTTTGCTTTCCATCTGGTGAAACAAAATTTGTTGATTTTCATCTTAGCTTATTCAAACTTTATCTTGGACATCCAAAAGCTTGTATCGATGATGTATTAATTGAAAAACCAATTTGGACAACATGGAGTAGATACGGTAAAGCAGTCAGCCAACAAGATGTTCTAAAATTTAAAGAAGAGATTGTAAGCAATAAATTTCCAATTTCTCAACTTGAATTAGATGATAAATGGACAACACAATATGGTGATTTTGAAGTTTGTTATTGTGAAGATAAAGCACTTTAATGTAACTCACTTACCTATCTTTACAGATTGATCGAATCAAATTTCCTGATTTCAAAGGAATGGCTGCACAACTTCATGCATCTGGAATTCGTTTAACTGCATGGATTCATCCATTTATAAATGTTGAATCTCAAACTGGAAAGGATTTAAAATTTCATGAATTTTTTGTTAAAGGCATCAATGACCTACCAGCAACAATTAAATGGTGGGATGGTGAAGGATATGTTGTAGATTTCACAAATCCAAAAGCTCGTGATTGGTTTAAAGAAAATCTTCAAAAACTTCAAAAAGTAATACAAGAGCTTATAAAAACTGATACTGTATGTCTTACAAGTTTTAGGAAGGAATTTATACTTTTAAATTTGATGCTGGTGAAGTCGCATATTTACCAAAGTTGTTTAAACTTTATGAAGGAAAAGAGCCAAATGATTACAGTCGAGCATACTGTAGATTTGCAGCAGAATTTGGTACAGCTGTAGAGAATCGGGTTGGAAGTGGTACACAAGATTTAGCAATTATGACTCGAACAATTGATCGCTTAAGCCGATGGATTGATGTTGGCCTTCAAACTGTTATTCCTTCAACGCTACTTTTCTCTTTACAAGGATATTTTTGGAATTTACCTGATATCATTGGGGGAAATGGCTTTGAGCTGACAGATGTTGGAGATCGAAATCTTCGAACTGATTCTGAACTTTTTATTCGATGGGTTGAAGTACGCTTTGTTATTGGTAAGAATTCAGATTACGGTATTTGTATTTTTTAGGTAAATGCATTTTTGCTTGTTATGCAATTTTCATTTTGTCCATGGGACTATACAGATTCAGAAAAAGTTGTTCAAATTTGTCATAAAATTTTGGCTCAACGTGCTCCGTATATTCCATACATGAAAACAGAAGCAAAGAAATCTGTTGATACTGGAATTCCAATTATTCGGTAAACATTTTTAAATCAAACAATTGTAAATAAAAGTATTGTTTTTTAGTCCACTTTGGTGGTACATTGAATCCAAAGAAGCTTTACTTTGTGATGATCAATTCTTTGTTGGTGATCGACTTCTTGTTGCTCCTGTTACTCGAGAAGATACCTACAAACGAACAGTTATTTTACCAGAGGGTCATTGGAAAGACGAAAATGGTAGCGAATTTCATGGACCAAAAACTGTTGAAATTGAAGTACCACTTGAAAGAATTCCACATTTTTGGAAATTGAATGTTGAAGATGGTAGTTCTACTTCTGATGGAGGATACTGTAATTTACTTTAATTTTCATTTGTCCTCGAAAACATTCTTGTTCTGTAATTTATTTTATTATTTATTCAACTTTTTTTGTGGGCAGATATGCAATTTGTATTTGTTAAACTTTTGTCAATTTATAGCTTTGTAAGCTATTGCAATAGCTTTTATGATGTTTAAGAAAACATATCGAATAAACTTTTTTAAAGTTTGAAGTTTTTGAACAATTTTAGATCGAAAATGTCGAAATTGGGCACACATTTAAAGGGAAAACAAAAGCTTTGAAGCAAGCTTCAAATTGACAAATTTTGCGTAAAGTTGACGAAAAAAAATACAGTCGGTTCACATGAATTTTCTTTTAAACTTTATACTTTTTGTGATGGACAATAAAACGTCGCTAATCCTTTTTTCTTTGTTTTTCAAACGTGTACATTTTACTTTTTGACCATTGCATTTCCTCATTACTCAACCCGTTTACCCTTTATAAGCCTTAAAAAATGTTTACATAACCGATCAAAGAAGTTCGTAACTGTCAAAATTAAATGGAATAAAGAAAGAATGACCAAATTATTGCTTTTATTTTTTTTTGAAGATGACAAAAAAAACTTCATGTTCCTCATCACCATCATTGTCTTCCCTCTTTCGTTGATTGTTTAACGAAATGACGACGACGTCAAAATGAAAGGCAGTCATTTTGTTGCAATTTAATAAAAATGAGTGTCAGATAATTATAATAACACTATTTTCTTTATTAAAATGAATCATCCATCTTATCCTTTTGCATCGGCTGGAATTTGATTTTGTATTGAAACTAACAATTGAAAAATCGCCGAAGCCCTCTTCCCTCAAAAAAAGCGAGACACCAAAAAACTAATGTTCAAAGTTTTTTTGATCATTTTTTTGCTTTTTACAAATTTATTTTTTTACTGATTCTTTCTTTTTTTGCAATTAAATTTGCCACATTTAAATGGTCATCCAACCATTTCACGCCCAATCATTTTTGAAGGCGGAGGCGCCATTTTGTTGCTACAAAACTATTTTTTTATGTCCAAATTTAATTTACATTTTTTGGCCATTAAAGATTGTTTCTTGCCAATTCTACTTTTTTAATTTCATGCTAGACAATTCTTCTGTTTTATTTGCAATTTATTTATCTTTTTTTGTAGAAACCAGTCTTGAAGCCATCGAAGAACAAAAAAACAAAGTGTTTCTATTACGTCCGAAAAAAAGGTGATATAAAAATGCGTGAAAAATCTTTTTCTTTTTTGAGAATGATTACATCGTGTCCTGATTCTTTGTTGTTTGTGTATGTGTCATCTTATTTATATCTCTCTTTTTTTGTTGCTGTTAAGCCGGACCCTCCAGTCATGGTCGAAGGAAGCTCCAAAATTAGCCGAGATTTGAGGGAAAAAATATTTGTCTGCATTTTTTGTTGGACTAGTTTTTTTTGATGTTTTTGATAAACGAAGATATAAATTTTTTGATAGATGAGGCAATTGAGAAATATTGCAACACAAAACATAATGAAGACTTTTTGGTAGGAATTCATAACATAAAATGATAGATAGAATAATCAGAAAATAGGAAATTATCCATATTCACAGTTGTCCTGAAATGAACAAACTTACAGTAGTATTAAGTTTTAGATTATGAAATAAACTTTTATGAAATGTTTTGAGGCCCAGTTTTTTTTCAAGCTTGAAACTTTTTGAATCCAAATTATCTCTATTAAATGTATAAAAATATATTTCTTTCAAAATGCTTCTAATGCAGAGCTGCCTACAGTAATATTGTGTTTTAGATTATGAAATGAACTTTTTGGAAAACCTTTTTGAGATCAAATTTTTGTCCAAGGTTGAAATTTTTCGCTTTTAAGTAACTTACAGTAAGTTACTTACTTACAAATCTGTGTTCATACTTTTAGTGTGTTTGGGTGTGGCAGCAGCATAATCCAAAAAAAATCTTTGCAAAGAAATGCTTTCACTTTCTTTTATTCCACTTTTGTTTGCATGCATCCAATTGATGTTTTGTTGCAGGTGTTGTTGAACAAGTTTAATCGTCCACTTCTACAGTCTGCTGACCTTGAAAGACAACTTTTTGTATTTAAATTCCAGAAAGATGATTTCATCTTTTTACTATTGCTATTATTATTATTTTTGTACTTTTATTTCTGTTGCTCCTTAAAAGGCGATTATTCAATTTTTGCTTGATTCGCTTTATTATTATAAAAAAAGATGACGACATTTATTGTCCAACTAGAATCCAGCACACTCATTTCTCTGTTTAGGGAAGAGAAAAAGTTTTGTTGTTTATTCTTCGACGATTTGGTAATTATGCCTTCTGCTGTTTTGCTTCTTCTTCAATAAAAATCAACTCGTTACTCACTTTTCGTCTTTGAAATTAGAAGGCAGCAATTAGTCATCCGAAATTTTGTCGTCGTTGAAGTCAGTCGTCTGTCATCCCATATAAAAAAGAAAGTTTCTTTTTGCAACTTCCTTACAAAATCCTGTTAGAATTCTTTTTTGTTCGGAAAGGTAGCAGTCTTCATAAAGTTTTCAATGGAAACAAATACCGTTGTAGAAGGATAAAAAAACAGTTGACGGTTTTAGTTTTCTGTCTGAAAAAAAAATAGTGGTCAGTTATTGAAGCCTGCCAGTCAATCATTTTTTTAAAATTATTTTTAGAAATTGAAATTGTTTTGTGGTGTTCCATTTTCTGCAGTATTAGCTTATTATTTAAAAAAACATATTTTTTCGTGTATTTTTTGACTCGCTTTTTTAACCAACTTCCGGAATGTTCAAAAATTAAGTGACGAGAAAAATAAAATCCGTGAAACAAGAATTTTGTTGAATTGAATTGTACTCCTTTCCTTCCCTTTCAATGTAATAATCCTTTAAACGATCACTTTACAATAATAAAAAAACACCTTTATGGCCTCTATCAATGAAGAAGACTGGAGCCCATTCTTTTTGTATTCCTCTTTTTCCACTATTCTTTTTTTAGAATCTAGGCAAGCGATTATTGTCTTTGTGCACGCCATGCTTCGCCTCGTCGCGCAAGAATCCGCAATCAACAAAAAATCAGAAGAAAAAAAAACGTAAAAAAAAGTGATTTCGTTTAGTTTCAGTATGTTTTTTTAAAATATATGAAAAAAATTCATAAATGAATCGCTTTATTTTAAAGAAGCATGAAAAAAAGTGAAGGAGGAAATTCAAAGGGAAAGAGAGGGATAAGGCGAAAAATGAAGACCGGCTTTCGAGAAAGGGAGGGAAAGGCGGAGATAAAATTCATAGCTGCTGCTTCTGTTAATGGTGATGCAGCTGTTGGTTTGCAGCTTCTGCTTTTAAGGTGCTTCGTATAAATCAGAGAAATGTGAGATATTTTTCACCGATAAGCGTGTTAAAAATCTGTTTCCCTGTCTCGGCTTCATTTTTTTGGAAATGATAAATGAGATTTTTTTATATTGCCGTTAATGCCTTCCTTCTACAATTTATATTTACGGATGTTTTGATTCTATTCCAATAAATTTAATCCGGGTAAAAGCTAACTCTCTCTTTGCAAAAAATAGCTTTTATGTTTGTCACAAAAATGGGGTAGTGTTTCTTCTTTTTTTGTTCTTCTACTGATCTTATCATCAGATTTTGGGTTTATGTTTTTTTAGAATCAAAAAAAATATATAAAACACAACTCATTCAAATAAATCCTTTTTTATTGGATTGAATGACAGAGATCACATAATGGTAGTGTGATATCATGATATATCAGCTGTTTTTTGGGACTTATAAAAAACAGAAGCTTTGCTTGGGTGTTGTGCTTTTTTTAGTGTCTTACTGTAGTTACTGTTAATTATTATTTAAAGTATTTGTATTGCTAGCAAATCTCGAAATGACCTATTCACTTTTCGTTTTTCATATTTCTGCAAATAAATTCTCAGACTTTTTTAAATCCGTGACATTTTAGAATTGATATCTGTTTTATTTACTTCCATCATTACATAATCATTTTTTATCCCTTCCTATTTTCTACATCCAATGTAAATGTTTATCCAACTTTTTTTTGCGCATTTTATCACCTTTTTTCACTTGTGTTTTCCCTTTTTTATCCCTTGTTTTTTTAAAATTCTAGTTTTATTTTTTGGGGCATTTACAGTGATAGCCATCAAAAAAGAAATTGATATTTCTCCCTTTTTAATTTACTTTTTTTCCGAGATAACTAATCTTTTTTTCCCTTTCTGTTTAATTTTTGATTTTTTTTGCGGTAATAATAATCTGAGATTTAAAATTTATAGGGAAGAATGCTTCGCCGTCATCGATTAATTGCAGCGGTTTTAGTAATAAATATAACATTAATTTTTGCCAGACCGCAATATGACTTTGGTGCTTCTGAAGCTGTCGAGCAACCATCTTCACCTCCTAAAAGTAAAACACGATACTTTTTCATAAAAAGTATTAATTATAAGTTTTTTAGAAGAATTAACAAAAATTTCCGGCGATGCACATCCAGAGAAAGCAGAAGAAAACTCAATGGGTGGATTAATTAAATCTGATGTTTTGCAGCCAGCCGCTGAGCCTGAACCACCTGGTATTGCAACGACACAATCTCCCGTTACTCCGATTGCTGAAACTTCTCCCGCAGTAATCAGTGAACCTGTGCCGCCATCTGGTGGCGAAGAAACACCACCTCCAGTTATGCCAGAATCTGCTGCTCCGGTACCTGCCGAATCATCAAGTGCTCCCGAAGTCACCGTTGCACCAACAGTTGCTGAAATACAAAAACCAGATTCTCCAGCTGAGGCCATTCCTGTGCCAGAAGAAAAACCTGCCCCTGAAGTTGCTACACCTTCTTCTGAAAACGTTGTCCAAGAAGCCACAACAATCGCACCAATCTCTGAATCTTCAATTCCTGCTGAAAAAATTGAAACACCCATTGAAACTTCTCCTGCTCCATCTATTGAAGTAAAAAAAGAAGAAACAAATGTTGCAAGTGAAATTACAGAAGCACCCGCTATGGAGACTTCCGCTCCAGTAGCAGAACAACAAGCTGAAACATCTGCTGCCAGCATTGCTCCTGTTGAAGTTCCTGAAGGTACAACAATCTCGGCTGAAACTCCTGCTCCAACAATTCCAGAAACGTCTGTTGCTCCACAATCTTCTGAACCAATTCCAGCAAAAGAAGAAGTCTCAGCTCCAGAAAGTGATTACACTCCTCCATTACCACCTGCTGAAACTACACCCCCTGTTCCAGAAGCGTTCCAAGCTAGTGAAGCACCAAAAGAAGTTGTTCCAGAAACACCTGCTGAGACATCTCAACCAGCAACTGAAGAAATTACAAATGCACCTGCGCCCGCTGAACCACAAGGATATGACGTTGCATCCAATGTTCAACCATCCAGTGAAACTCCTGCTATAACAGAAACTCATAAATCTGTTGAAAAGACTCCAGAAGTAGCTGGTAATGAAATTGCACCATCCGTTGAATCTTCTGTTTCTCCTGCAAGTGAAACCCCAGCCTCAACAGATGCTTCTATTCCAGTTGGAAATGAAATCGTTCCTGTCGTCGCAGAAAATACTGTCGATGAAACCACTGTTGCACCTCAAACTGTCCCAGAAGTCCAAAAAGTTGAAGCCGAAACTCAAAAGGTCGAAGTAGAAACTAAAGTGGAAGTTCCTGCTTCTGAAACTCCGAAAACTGTAGAAACTAAAGTTGTTGTTGAAGTTTCACCAGAAACTCCCAAAGTTGAAGAATCACCCAAGGCAGAAGAAGTTCCGAAAGTCGAAGAAGCACCCAAAGTTGAAGAAACTCCTAAAGCAGAAGAAACTTCTCCACCAAGCGTTGCAACAGAAACATCCATTCCTGAAACCGCCGCATCTATTGCACCCGAAACACCAGTAGAGAGTGTAACAGAATCTATCCCATCACCTTCTACTAAAACCAGTCCAGCCCCAGCTGTTCAAGAATCACCACCAAAGGCTGTTGAATCTTTGAACAATGGCGGATACGATGCCGCAGAAGCTGTATCACCAGAAAGCACGCAAGCTCCAACAAATGAAGAAACTACTCAAGCTGCAGTTGAGACACCCGGTGCACCAATGGTTGAAGTTTCAACAGAAAAACCCGCCGAAACTCCTGAGGTTGTTCCTGAAACAATGGCTGTCGTTGAAGAAACTACTGCCCAATCAACAAATAATGAAGCTTCTGTTGCCCCTGAAATTGAAGTCACCGCTCCGGCCGAAACTACCGCGGCTCCACAAGATGTAACACCAAGTGCTGAATCAAAAACAGAAGCACCAGTTCAAACTCCCAAAGCAACAAATGAAGCTATTGTACCTACTGCTGAAATTACCCTTTCTCCAGAAACCGAAACTTCAGCTCCTGTATTAGAAGAAACAACTCCCGTTCCATCCGAAGCGCCCAAAGTTGAATCAGCTCCAACAGATGAAGCACCAAAAGCTGAATCAGCACCATCCGAGGAAGCTCCAAAAGTTGAAGTTGACACAAAAGTAGAAATTCCTGCTGCAGAAACTCCAAAAACAGTGGATACAAAAGTCGTTGTTGAAGTTTCAACAGAAGCCCCTAAAGTTGAAGAAGCCTTGCCACAAACTGAAACATCTGGTATGTCTTTAAAACTCTTTTTTAACCTATAATTATTACTATAATACACTACAATTAACAATTCAACTAACTCTGCTTTAATGCCTTTTCCAGTTGACAGTAAACCTAATACCGAAAAGCCTTTATCTTCTAACGAACATGTTGAACCATCTGGTTATAATGGAAACGGTACTTTACTAATTTTTATTTTTCATTCTAAAACTTGAGACTAATTGTTTAACAAAACTTCTTTTTTTTCCTTTTTAGAACCTCCTTCACCTCAATCTTCAGAAACTAATCGGGTTATAAGTGGGTTATTTCTTTTCATACTTACTTTTTTTTCGAACGTCAACAATTTTTGAACGGAAATAATTTCTTTTTCTTTTCTTTTTTCAGCGCCATCTGAAGCAGTCGGCTACGATGGAATTGCGCCAGAAACGAAAAAAACATCTGATGGAGGCTCTGAACAACGAGATATCGCAGTTGAAACAGAAAACAAAGATTTAGTCAATGATGATGATGTATCCGTTCGAAAAATTGTTGATTCTTCAACTAAAAGAAAATGTTTGTATCTTTTACTTTCTCTTTTTAGTTAATAATATCTATTCTTTTACAGGGAAACCATGGATGATGGATTGTGAAAATGAAACGGATGATCGTGGAGAATTTTTATGTACGGAATGGGCAAGAGGTGGATTATGTGAAGCTCATCGTGCTACAATGTTCTTATTCTGTCGCAAGACATGCCTTTGCGTTGGTCCCCCAAAAGATGAAGATGAATCAGAATCAGATGATGAAACACGTCGACGAAGACGTAGAAGAAGATCTGCAGCTGCATTAAAAAGTTTTAAATCACATTACAAAAATTATTATAAAATCAGTGCCTAAAAATTTATATTTTATAATTGTTAAAACAATATTTTTTTGTTTTGTTAACTAGCATTCCCTTCAATCGTCATTTACAAAAAAATGAACTGGTGTCTTCTGTCTTTGTTGTGTTTATTTCTGTATCTGTTCCATGTTTTTTTTTGGAATGAAACTTGCGAATTCCCTTCTTTCTTTTTTCTATGTACAATATTGAGCAATATATCTATCTATAAATAATTGTAAAAAAAGAGAAATAAAAATTTTAAATTGTTTTTAAAGTTGCTACAGTATCTTCAAAACAGCTAATAGTAAAATGTCAAACAGATTTCAAAATTTATTCAGTCATGACACATAATGGCTCACACGGTAAACATTTCAAATATAATGATACCTTTTTAGGTTACTTTAATTTAAAAATTTCCAAATTTAAAAGTTGTTTTTAATAATGACACATTTACCGTAAGCACCATTTTGTTTGTATTAGAAATTTAATGTTATCTGATAAAATAAATCTTTCCAAAAACTTTTTATTTTTTACACATTTTGAAAACAAAAAATAATACAAAAACCCCAAAATTTTTAAAGATATGTTTATTCATCACCAAAAAGATTTGGATGGCTTTCAAGATGCTAAAAGTAGAATATTAAAAACGCTAAAATAAAACTATTTTTAAAACTTACATCGCGGAAACAATTTCGAATAGGATTAAAAGCTTGAAGGCAGAAAAGATGTTTCAAGTAATCTGTAGGAGGCTTTTCAGTTGCTTTACAGTACGGCAGACAGGCTTTAATGACTTTGCTAAAAAATAAAAGTTTGGTAATACAGTAAGCAGATGTTTAAAATTTTTCTTTTAAATTTTCACAAAATTCTTACTTTTTCTTGCAGCAATCAGTATGATCAACATTTGATGAAGCACAATTCCACATGTCTTGTACCGTACTACCTTTTGGTGTACAAATGTTTAAAAAGTTTAAAACCTAAATATAACCATATTTTTAATGGATATACAAATATAATAAGCTTACATGATCTTGTGAAAAGTGATCAAAATCACAAAATTTTCTTTTACAAGCTTTATCCGCATTCTTTTGACGAGCACAACAAACTTTCAGCTTTTGATTGGCATTTCGCTTAGCTTCACTCAACCAAATACAAAAAATAACAACTAACACTGTACAGGCAATAACACTTCGCATTTTTCGTAGAGATTTGACCAAAATAAGAAAAAGTGAGTGAAGTCAACGGAAATATCGGGGGTATAAAAACCTCCGAATTTTTATGGCTTTTTCTTTTGTATATCAAATCTGATTCAAAAAAGAAAAGTGTTAGCTTAAGGCAAATATTTATTTGTAACAAATTTTTTTATTCAAAAGGATCTTTGACACAAATACATACAAATAAAGGTATTTATTCATTTTCACCGAAAGCAACTTTTTTCTAATATAAAAAAATAAATGGAATTGAATCATCGAATGTTTGAAAGTACTATTTAGAGATCTTTGGTGTAATCTATTTGATTTTCATAAACAGAATATTGATTATTCATCTTTTCACGAACATTTAAAACTAATTCTTTCAAAGCTTTCTGTTTCTCAGCATCTTCAGAATTATCTTGAAAGAAATGGTATGCAACAATTGCAATTCTACCAGCTGCCCGGGAATCATCTTCATTATATGCATTTTGAAATGCTTTCCTTAGAGTTTCAATGCCATCACAATCATCAAAGAATATCCTAAAAGCAGGTTAAAATGTTTATAAAATTAGACATTAAATTAAAAGCAGCAAACCTTTTTCCTTCTGGATTTCCTCTTACAAGTGAAGATAAAGCATACACAAGTTTGCAGCGATAAATTGTAGCTAAATTCTCTTTCTTTACAATATCACTAATATCTGGAACAAAGTTGGAATTTTTATAAATATAATTTTGAACTTCTTCATTATTTTGAGAAATGGTAGCAAGAACATCGAGATAATTTGACTTTACCAGAAATGATGAATGTTCCTACAAAATTATAAAGGCATAGTAATATCACTTTGAAATTCATTAAATGTATACCATTGCGCTTTTTATGCTTTTAAGTCCACCCATTTTACAAAATGCCATACTTCCATCATAATAATCTGCAACATTATGAAGCTCTTCCGCAATTTCTGCAAGCACATTTTCAGTATTATCTGTATCATTTTCTGTATCTTCACAAAGTTGAATTACATGTTCAATTGTATCTTTGAGCTTTGATAAAAGATGAGAATTATCAAATGGATTTGAACGCGGCTCTGAAGATGTCGTCTAAAAAACAAGAACATTAATTATAAACTGTTAAAAGATAAAAGCCTTACCGTTGTATCATTACTAGCAGGTACTAAACTATTATTTGGCATTCTTAATAAAAAATATTAAATAGTAATATTAGATTTTACAAAATTAAAGAAATTACGTAAAAGCGCAAAAGATTAATTCGAGAAAGTTAAAATTTGTTTTCTCAAAACGAACAAACAAAGTAAAATTTTTATGTTGCAAAAAAACACACAAGCTTCCGGTTTTTAATCTTATTTTTTTCTAATTACATTGTTCTTCCAGAATTTTAACAATTTAATTAAGCGAATATCAAAAATGGGTGCCGGTGAAAGTAGACCAGCTAGAATGGATTCTGGTGATGGCTCACCAATTCCAGAAGAACAAAGCCAACCTCGAGTATTACGAATTGAACGCTCTCAAATTCCAGATGCTTATAAAAGTGTTGGAGTTTCATCTGAAGTAATCCGCAGAGTTAGGTTAGTTTATTATATCTTTAAACACCCACTATAATGTACTATTTTGATTTTAAGTGGATCAACTTCAACCGATTCTGATGTTTCTGCTTTAAAGTAATATTTTTTTGAATGTTTTATATTGTTCGACATTTAACATTATTATTTTAGTGCTGAATTACAAAAAGAACGAGAAGCAAATGCAAAACTTCGCAATCAAATGCAAAATTTAACAGCTCTTCAAAATCGTTTTGCTACCGGTCAAGTTATTCCAGCTCAAACTGAAACTTTGGAAGATGTTGAAGAAAAAAAGCGTGTATTCGAAGACACTGTTAAACGAGTTGAGAAACAATTCTTTAGCTATCAACGTGAAAATGCTTGTGAAGATAATGAAAAGGTGTGTCATAATTGTAGACTTTATTTATTTATAATAATATATTTATTTAAGGAACTCATGGATTGTTTATCAAAGAATAAAGGAAAAGTGCTCAATTGCAAATCCCTCAAAGCGCCATATGATCAATGCATTGTAAAATTCCGTAGTGAAGTTTTAAGTAGTAAAGCAAGTTAGGAAATGTTTTTATATTATTTTTTTACAAATGAAAGATACGAATTTATATAAACTAATTAATAATGTTTTTTTTGCATTGTGTGTAGTATTATAGGGGTAATAGGATAAAAATAAAAATGAAAGTATTTCTTTAATTTATGGACATTTTGTCGAGTTAGAAATCTCTACTGTATCTTATTTTGTTCACTTTTTATACAAATTGCAAACATCTACAGATATATGGATGTCTTTTCGTAAAAAAGCAACATTGTTGTTGCTGAGTATTTTTATACTGTATTTTGTTTTTAAAAATTATTGGTACACATTCGGTGACACAGAATTGGTGATACCAGTGTCGACAAAGTTTACAGTATACAGCAGTAAACAACCATGCACAATTCATACATGCTTGGATTTAAGGAAGTGTGCCATTGATACTGACAATTTAGCAATCTATGTTCAACCTTTATTAGCTGTTATTGATGAAGTAGGACATCTTGCATGCTTAAAATTTTAAACAATATTTGTTTAGAATGGAAATCGACAAAATCCAGAACCATCAGCAGACTTTTTAGAATTACGAGAAATCATTTTATTCAGTCGACATCGAGTTGAAACATTTGCAGAAGCATGTTTAGTTTTACCTGGGATAGATGCACTATCGACAAAACGGTTCCCTGATCTTTTACATTTGACGCATTCGTTGGATTCTGCTGCCAGTGAATTTCCATCAAAACCAAATTTTTTGATTTTTTATTTATACGGTTCAACTGCAAATTTTGGTGATTCAATTGTAGCAAGGTTAAAACTTGGATTACTGTAACTGCAAATATTACTTTTCCACTTTTAGTCCCATTCATCTTAGCCCAAAATTTCGACGATACTTTGATCTTGCAATCCCTCCAAAATCATTTTTAAATACAGCTGAAAATTCAGAAGTCTTGCCATTGTCCAATGCCATTTTAATCCCTCAACCTTATGGATCACAATTTCCTAGTTCATTAACTTACAAGCTTCAAGCAATGGACACTACAAATGTAAAAGTTTTATCAAAATGTTTAAAAATTTCAACATGCATTAATGGAAAAGAAATTGATTATTTTTTGATGTTAAAGGTAATGGATTCAATCACGTTTAAATACATTTCACTTAAGTTTAGGCAGTTGATTTTGTAATAATTACTGAAGAATCAATTGGTTTTGAACATATTCTTATGCATACATTAGAAGCAGGCGCCATTCCAATATTTGTATCAAATTTAATTTTGAAGCCATTTGAAGATTTTATTGATTGGTCTTCGATATCCCTAACTTTTTCTCCTTTCAAACTTGAGCACATGTTTAAAGTTATTCAAAGCATGGAAAAGACTGAAGTAGCAAAAAGAAAAGAACGAATAAGAAAAATTTATGCTCAACATTTTGAATCATTTCCTACAGTAATCAAGTCAGCTTTAGCATTGCTAGAACAAAGAATTATTCCAACAAAAGTTTCGCCATTGTCAGAATTATTTGAATGTGATACTGTAGCCTCACAAAAGCCATACATTTATGCCACGGATTATCTCATTGCTGCAATCACTCATCAAAAATCTACGTCCGATGAAAAACTAAAATGGATGCTTCGAAATTTTCTTTACACTCAAACAAATGTTTCTACGATCCTGCTGGTTACAGAAGTCTCAGTAGAACATATTTTTCAAGGTTTGCTTTAAATTGCTTTTATTAATCTTCTTTTTAAACAAATTTAAATCTTTTCAGAATTTATTGTTCCATCAAATTCTCTTCAAATTGAAGTTTTAAAAGTTTCATCAGTTTCACAGCTACCGTATCACCTTCGAAATTTTGATCCACATTCTCTTGCCATAATTCTTGATAGCGCTTATCCATACACAAATATTGATGAAGAAATTATTAATACGGGTTTTAATGCAGCTTTAACATTCCCAAATCGTAATTCCCTATTGATCTCAGAAGATTGTCTCTCCCAAAAATATCAATGCCCCGTCATTCTTCATACAAGCAATCTTCCAAATAATAATTTTCGGGTTGAATTTATTACAAATTTATGTTTTCCATTTACTTCAAAAACTGGTAATAATCTTACATGGTTTTCTTGCCCTTTGTAAACTTTTTTGTTAAATAAATTCTTTCATTTTATTAATTAAGAATCAGCAATGTAACAGATTTGATCCATTACTGTAAAATCAATGAATTTATCAATGTTATTTTTAGTTCCGTTTATTTCTATATTCTTATCCATTCACTTTACCGGCAATGGATTATATTTGTTATACACACACTTTAAAAAAACAACTTTATTACATATATTTAAGATAATGAAACTGCAAAAAATAATGGCAAAGGTGCTTTAATTGGATTCTTCTGTTGTTTAGCAATTAAAAGCTTAATATCCAAATTCTTTTGAATACAATAATTCAAGAATTTATCCAATATCATCAATATACAGTAAGCATCCAAAGCGGCATATCTTAGTTGAGTTTTACGAAGGGGCCTTCGACTCCATACGCTGCATTGCTCACTTTTATCCAATTTCTTTCCAAGTACCCGTGCACATACCAATGCAAGACCCATATACTTTATTTGATTCAATGCAATATCTTTATCTTGTTCACTTTGACGAATTTTATCACGTTCTTTGTAGCCTTCAAGTAAAACTTCTAGCTTTTCACGTGTTCGAATAATATCAGTTTCATCAAATTCTGGATCAGCAAGTTCAGCTGAAAATAAGAAGGTTACGGTAACTTAATAAATTCACTGAAAACAAACCTTCAAGAGCTGCAATTTCAGGATTTGCAACAAATGGTTCTGCAGAAGCAACCACTAAGCCATCCAAATCATTACCAATTTTATTATGACAAGTATTTACAAGCTAAAAATAAAAATTGTCAAGAGTTAACAATTCAAAAAGATAAAACTTACATCAAAAAATAAAGTTTGAATACAAATCAAATTTTTCGGTTGATATAATGAAAGGCAATTTGGTGCACATCCTCTTAGCTGAGTTAAATCTTCACTAAATCTGAATCCAATCTTACAAAGCTTTTCATTTCCAAATAACTTTTCAAAGAAATCTATCAATTCTTTTGAATCAATTAAAGCATCCAAATCAATAATATAAATAACTTTTTGAAGAGCAAGTTGAAGAATAGATGCTCTAAAACTTTTTATATAAACTTACTGTAAAAACGTATATTAGCAAACCTTGACTTTGAGAGATATGGATTCCATTCAGCATCAAGTCCCACATATGGATAATCACTTGCAGAAACTTCTTCAAGTTGATGAACAAGGATTTTTAAATGTGCAGCATTATTAACAAAATTAATGTTAACATTTTTAGGAATCGATAAATATTTTTCACGAATTTCATGCAAGTCAGCATCCGCAAATGGACTAAAAATAATCTAATAGAAGATAAAGCTTAAAAAAACAAAAGATATTACAGATTCAATTTAGTATTTTTAAAATCCAATTGCTTAATCCTTGAAGCAAGCCCAATATCATTGTATGTTTTTTCAATTACTTTTATGACATAACTTTTCAAAGATGGTTGTTGCTTTAGAACTGCAATTATAAGATCCAAAAGTTGTTCATTATTGACTTCATTCTTTTTGTATCGCTTCAGTGCAGTTGTACGAATTATTCCAATTGCAGCTTGGCTATCAAAAGTTGTTTTTCCACGATTTTCTAAAACATTATTTTTGTTAACATTGCCTAAGGCAAGAATGCAAGCTTACTATGCTTTAAATCAGCCATCAAAGCAAGTATTCGATTACGGTATACATCAAAAGATGGTTGATTGGCAGAACTTTGATGAGTATATTTTTCAAATGCTGCTGTATATTCTGCAATACTGCACGCCCATCTTTCAGCCATCATAAGGTGATCTCGAATTTTCTTCCGATCTAGCTCTGAGAGGGGAGCAGCAAATGATTCAATTGAATTAGAAGATACAGGACCTTAAAAACAAGTTAAAAAGGAGAAACAAATTGATGTATATTACCAAGTAAAACACATTGAATTAATAATTCTGGCCAATTTTGAACTATTTCCAATTTATTCAATATTGGTTCTGAGAGAACTATTGACAATGATGAAAAGCTTGCTTGACCTTTTGATGCTAGATCTTTTACAATTTCAACAACCATTTGAGGTGGAATATCCAATGCTTTCTAAAGAATTTGGAATCGATTACATTAAATAAATAAACTACACCAACCACTGCCAAATGTAAAACTTTATTTGTTAATGGAAATTCAATGGTTGCTAGCATTTCAGTAATCCTTCTTTTATCATCTTCACTGAATTGAATTGCATTCTATAAAAAGAAGAGTAGTAAAAGTTTTTAACTGAATAATATGAAGATACCGGAAATGTTTTAGTTTCTTCAACCATTTCAGCATCTTCAACAGCTGCAAGCTCTTCTTCAACTTCTTCGACCTCTTTGGAAAGTTCATCTTTGCCATTCTTTTTTGCTTTTGAATATTTTAAGCTTAATAACCATGCCAAGAATGACTAGAAAGAGAAAAGAGAATTATTTCTTTTACATATAAATAGATACAACCTGAACCAATAAAGATAAAACAGTCATTTCATTTTTAACTTTAAGAAGTTTAATATTTGGATTTTCATCGACATGCTTTATTAAACCAATAAAATATTCGGCAAGCCGCTGCCTTGGAACATGCTTAAAAATCATTTCACCCATTTCTCTTCTTTTATTTGACATTGAAGGATTATTTATGGTCGCTTGAATCGCATGTTGATAATCTTTCGGTGTATACCCTTCAGAAGAGCCATCAGAAGTAGTCATATTTACAGAATCCAATTTCTGTAAGAGAATAAGAAATTATTTTGTTAGTTGAACTAATAAATTTTTTTGCGTAATACGTAAGTTTATGACCGGCAAAATTTTTTTGAGAAAACGAACATCTTTTGATCGCGTCAAGAACGAAAGAGATGGCAAAAAAGCGACGTTGAAAAAAGTTTTTTTATGTTTGGTTGTTGTTATTGCTATTGTTGAAGAGTGTGATTCATCTTGGTTACATTTCTTTCACAAAAGTTTTATATTTTTTTATCAACAGAAAGTGAAAAAAATCGCTTAAGCAATAAAAGTGACAATGATTGTTGTAAAAAAACTTCACGCTTTTAAAAACCATTGGATTGAAAGAGATAGCCTTTATTTTTTGTAAAAATAAAGAACAGTTTTTTGTCTTTTTTTTATTATCAAAGAACAGTTTTAACAAGAAGTATCGGTTAAACTATTTATGTTTAAAAGTAATTGAGTTCGGTTTAAATCTTTCTTTTAAAACTCCAGTGGAAAATCAATTAAGATACTGTAATTTGAAGATAAACGTTTAAAAAAATTTATCACCGGATTACAGTGTCTTGTTAGAAGAACGCTTGGGTTTTTTTCAAACCTTAATGGAAAAGTTTTAGCGAATGTTTTTTTTGTCATTTAAATTAAGAATTTAAAAAAAAACTCAACTTACTTCGATGCTTGAAAGGTATTCCAAAGGTACTTTCTCGGGATCCATTGAATTCTGCAAAACAATGTCAACTATAAAATTATTAGATTAATCTAAAAATTACTTTATCAGAATTTCTTCTTTGACTATTATTTAAATTTCTGTGGGTCGACTTTTCCCAAGCTGCTTTATGTTGTGAAAAGCTGCTGCTACTGCTTGCGGGAAACGAGCTATTCTTTTCACGTCTTTGAAATTCTTTTTCTTTAGTTTTATCACATACTTTTAAAGTTTCAGATGTTTCCACTTCTTCAAGTGATTTGTTTTCTGATTTTGTTTTGTGTGATTGAAAATTATCAACAACGTTAGAATCTAGCATTTTAAATGTTACTACAATCCTATGCTACTTGTATATCTCAAAATTGATATAAAATAAAAACACGTAACACTTACAAAAGTAATTGTCATTTTAGCATTTTATCTTTAAAGTGATTGTGCGCTCAAAGAATTGTAGCTATATTTACCTTGATTATTACTCAATTTGCTTTCAACTTCAACTGGATGCCCATTTGAACATTTATTGTTTTGATTTAAATTGTCGCTGGCATCTTTTGTTACTTGTACATTACTATTTTCAAAAGTTTGTTGCTTATCTTTCAAGATCAATAAATTATTGTTTGTTTCCATCTCTAAAATAAGTGTTAGTAGTTATTAACTTTAAAGCTACAGTATAAAAAAATAAAAAAAAATTAAGCAATACCAATATAAAATAAATTTAAAAATTTTTTTAGCTGCTTGCAGATAAGACAAAAAATAAATAAAAACAAAATAGAATATTTTGTAATAAAAAAACATTGATTTACAAATTACGATTAAAGCATAAGAGTGATGCAATGTTTTAAACATTTTTTTGAGATCTGCTGTAGAAATATTTTCTTTGTTAATTTTTAGACATTGGAACAAAAATGATTGGTTTATATTTGTAAATTTAATCGATTATGTTTTTTTCAGAGTACACATGCATTTGCTGTTTAAAATTGCAAAAACAACGTTTTTTAAAACAAAAATAATTAACACAATTAGTCATTGTAGAATGTCGACATTAATGTAAATGTGTTTTGATTGAAATTAGTTTTATGCTTTTACATCTAGTATTGTGCCAAACATTAAGAATTCTGCTTTTCGTTTTTTGTATTGTTCCTGTTTCTAACAAAAGAAACGTTGTTTTAAAAATTTAAAAACAAAAACATAAATTATAGAGGATAGTTTTGCACTTTCTGTTTTCTTTCGTTTTTTTAAAATAAACAACAAAAGATAAGGTCTTTTTCTTAAGAAATAGCACAAACACTATTCTTGTGCCATTTGTGTAACTGGAAATTAAGTGCATAAACTAATTTTGGTAAATATTTGTAAGTGTTGGTAAATCTTACTATATAAATAGAAATAAAGTTACTGTAATTTATGACACTTGACACAAATCAAAAATGAAAAGTTTAAATAAATTTTGAATGTAATCTTATTTTAAACAAATTAAAACAGAAAGATTACAGTATTAATTATGTGTTTGAGCTAAAATGACCCCGCTTTCATCTTTTAAAAGAGAATCAGTCCAAAGAGGGCAACAATAAACAAAGAAGCACAAAATTAATCAGTCAACAATCGTAGTTTATGTATAGAAAGATAGAAGGGATTGTGGGTTGTAAGAATTATGTGTTATCATTGTTTTTTCTTTTTTCGTTTTTTTTCATTCAATTAAGAGTATTTACGTGACGCAAAGACTTTTCTAGTATCCGGTATATGATCAGCACCAAAAGCATATTCTTTACTTTGATAACAATAGAAAAATATCAACAAAGCACACATGTATAAAAGCCACAAATAATTGCTTTTCTATCATTTCTTTTTTTCATTAACAGTAAAAAGAAAGAAAAAAAGATGTATCAAAAAGTTGTTGTTTTGGCCCTTTGTGGCCTTTTTGCCCTTTCAACTGCTATGCCTTTTGATGTTGTAAGTTTTAATTTTTTAATTTTTGAATCAGTGACAAAAGTGATTTAAATTTTATAGTTAGCAGATCTTAGTGATTGTGAATTATGTGAACGTATTGTTGGAGCTGCAGAAAGACATCATCACAATAATTTGGGAAATACAACTCAAGATCAACTTAAACGAGAACTTGATCGTGAATGCTTCCAATTTGAACATAGTCATGGAAGTGATGCCGCTAAAAAATGTGCTGATTTTGTAAATGCAAATATTGCAACAATCTACAATGACATCAAAGCTGGTAAACGTCCTCGTGCTGTATGTACTGACTTGGCACTTTGTGGAGGTTCAAGTGGAGCCCCACCATCTGGTGCACCGATGACAACCATGGGAACCCGAAAGCTTGCTGAAAAAATCCCAGAAATCCTTGCCCCACAAGATCCATGCCGTACTTGTGCCTTTATCGTTGGCCGTGCTGAACATCATTTTAAACCCAATGAAACTTCAGATCAACTTAAAGGACATCTTGAAAATGAATGCAAGCAACTTGCTCAGCTTCAAGGACAAGACGCTGCTGATCATTGTACAAAACTTGTCGATGATAATATCCAAAAAATTTATGATGATATCAAAGCAGGAAAACGCCCACATCAAATTTGCCAAGATATTGGTGAGTGCTATTTTTAAGCTTGAATGTATTATATTTATTTTAATTTCAGGAGAATGCGCACAAATGACTGGAGCTCCACCATCTGGAGCCCCCAGAGTTGCCAGAAGAAGAAGTGCCGCAAGAATTGATATCCTTCCACGCCCACATGATCCATGCCGCACATGTGAATACATCATCGGTCGTGCCGAACATCACATTCACAACGGAAATGTATCTGATGAAAATCGACTTCTTCGTGAACTTGAACATGAATGCATTCAACTTGCTCATACAGAAGGTGATCAAGCATCAGTCGCTTGTCTTAATATTATCCAAAAAGATATTGACATGATCTTCAATGACATCAATGCTGGTAAACGACCAAGACAAATTTGTGAAGATATGGGTGAATGCCATGCCATGACTGGAGGTACTGGAGCACCACCAACATCTGGACCAATCTTTGCAACAACACCTGCACCATCAGTCTTTAAAAAATTCTTTAATATTTTTCATTAAATAATTATTAGCAAACACTTGTGTGTGTAAATAATAAAGTTTTGTTATTATTATTTTGAAAAACAACTATGGTAGATATTTTAAACACCTTACAGAGGCACAATAATTCTATATATTTTTTCTAGACGCTACATTTTTATCTTACTCATAACATTTTAATTCATATTTCTGTCTGCCAAACTACTGTAACATTTCTTTCAATTTTACTTTTCAAAAAGTTTTTTTAAGGAAGGAAAAATTTTCTTAAGAAAAAATGTTTCGTTTATTTTCTAGTCATGAATTTCTACTGGCAAAAGAAAGACGACAAAAACAAAAGTCATGTCTTTACAGTAATCTTAGTTCAAATAAAATAACATAAAAATAAAGAAGGGCGTTAATTACAATTAACGACTAAAATCTAAAATGGAACAATTTAATCGCCACAAATATGGCTGAGAAAATGTTAAATAATTATTTAAAAATACTGTAAATAATTGTAACTTCAATATCAGATATACGGAAACTGTTTCAAGTATTTAATCTTTAACATTTAAAATTTTAAAATAATTTTTTCTTACGGAAAAATAATAAACAAAAGCAAGCTTTTAAAACAATATTTGCCATTGAAAATAGCAAGTATTTATACGGCATTTTTTGTAGCCAAGTTTATGTGATTGCATCATTTTATTGCTATTATATTGCTTAAATGCATTCTAAACAATCACTATGTGTGCAAAGATCAGCCATAACAACAACTTAAAACACAACTTTACCTTTTGTAGATTTGCAGAAGAAAAAACAGCATTGAAAAAAAGCTTATCAATTTTAATACTTTGATATTTAATGAAATTCACGTTTGTAGAACAAACATGAAAACATAAAACAATATTGTATCCGGAAACCTTTACGATAAAGATCAGGGTCATAATTCAATTTGATAACAAATTGTGACAGTATAAAACATGAATGCAAACATTCGTTATCCCTACGTGTGAATGGTATTAAAAGTAAAGGCATTTCTAAAACATAAATAACAATAATGAATCGTTCTGCTTCATTTTTACTTGCTTTTGGCTTTTTTGCCATGGTGGCAGCAATGCCATTGGATGTTCTGCCAGATTATGATCCATGTCAAACTTGTAATTTTATTGTTGGCCGAGCTGAACATCATTTTAAGCCCAATGAAACTGCCACCCAGCTTCAATCACAATTAGATTTTGAGTTAGTTTTTATACTGTATGTTAAAAGTTTTTAAATTTGTCTCTGTTTTAGATGCCAACAATTGGGTCATTTCCAAGGTGCAAATGCTTCTGCTCATTGTAAACAAATTATTGATTCACATATTCAAACTATTTATGATGACATTAAAGCTGGAAAACGTCCACATCAAATTTGCTTCGACATTGGTAAAAGTTAAGACAAAAAACTCAAAAATAATAATATTATTTATAGGAGAATGTTCATCACCATCTGGAGCTCCATTCACGGGAATGCCACCATCTGGAGCACCAAGAGGTGAAGCAAAAATAGAAATTCTACCTCGTCCACATGATCCATGCCGTACATGTGAATTTATTATTGGCCGAGCAGAATTTCATATCCATAATGGAAATGTAACAGATGAAAATCGACTTCTTCGTGAACTTGAACATGAGTGAGTGGCACGAAAGTCTAATTAAAATAACAATGATAAACTTTATAGATGCATTCAATTAGCTCATACAGAAGGTGATCAAGCGTCAGTCGCTTGTCTCAACATTATCCAAAAAGACATTGATATGATCTTCAACGATATTAAAGCTGGAAAACGTCCTCGACAAATTTGTGAAGATATGGGTGAATGCCATGCCATGACTGGAGGTACTGGTGCACCGCCAGTATTCGCCTCAACACCATCACCTAACTTTTTTTAAAATTTTATATTAAACAATAAACACTTGTATGTGTGTAAATAACAAAGCTGTTTTACTTTATAAAATATTTTTATTACTCTAATAAAAAACTAAAAAATTTTGTTTTTAAATATACCGTATACCTCTTACTTTCTAAATACGTTTATAAATGTGAAAAGTTTTGTTATTATTTCTTTAAAAATTTGTTAAATATACTTTTCACAACTACAATAGAAAAAAGTTTAAAAACAATGCGTCAAATTTTCAAACAATGAGAAATGTAAAAAGCCAAACTAAAGTTACTTATCTTCAGGAAAAATAATATTAGTTAGTTTCTGGTATTGTTAATGATTCAATTCGCAGTAAACTTCAACTATGGAGTTGCAGAAAACATACAAGTTAACTCCTATTTCTATTTAATCACAGACTTATTTCAAATAAGTTTTTTGCTCTAACTTTTTTCCTTCTAATTTTAGATAAAAGCCTAGATAAATATCCATATATGTACAAACATGTATTATAAATGCAGTAAATCTTGTGCTCCAAACAAAACTTTAGAAAAAACAATAAATTCATATTATCATTAAACACCAACAATAAACCAAAAAACGATTTATGATGACAAAAATTCATAACAATTATATTAACAAACAACAAATATCAAACTTATTCTTCAATAGTTTGTTCAGTATGTTTGCCTTTGAGAACTCCAGTAATACGAGAGCGGCCTTCAGATTTTCGTTCAAGAAGATTACGACGATCATTATCAAGCTTCAATTTAGTAACAGTAACTTTTGAAGGATGAACACCAACATGAACGGTAGCACCATTAGCTTTTTCACGAGTAATTTTGTCAATATGAATAACGAATTTCTTTCGGTAAACACGAATAACGCGTCCACTGTTTCCTTTGTAATGACCACGAGCTACTTGAACTTCATCATCAACACTAAAAAATATTGGAATGAATTTATTATATTATTTATTAGCTTTTAATATAATAAACTAACCGAATAGGAATTGAACGAGCATTATGTTTTGCACGAAGTTCCTTAGAAAGAGGAGCAGACAAGATCTTTCTGCGAATATGTGATGGTGCAGTAAAGTGGCGCTTACGCGACTTTCTTGAAGATGAAGATACAAAAGGATTAAGCTTCATTATCACCCACTTCTAAAAAATAAATATTTTAAAGAAACTTTAGTAACATAACAAAAATTAGACATCAACAAAATCACGAAAACTATTAACAATAAATACTCGAAATTAGTCAAATTTTGTATTAAAACGTTCAATAATGGATTGGGATTCGATTGTATACAATATTACTGGGAATTTGATATTAAAAAAAGCAAAAGTTAGCGATTATTCAAGCAAAAAAAGGTAAGTAAAAAAGGAAACAAACGACAGAAAAAAACGAGCAAAATCAAGCTGTCTCTTTTCCACATTCATCAAGGACACAGTATGAAATGAAAAGGAATTCGTGGTGAGAACACTTCAAGCTCTAAGTTTTTTATTCAACGGTTGCTATTTTTTTTGATTAAATTTTTTTCTACGCATGTTTCTCGTAAAGCTTACCAACAATTTTTTTTTATAGACAAGCATAAATCGTTAAAGCTTTTATAGTGAAATTAGCTTCTTTTTTACTTATTTCAAAAAGATTTATTAATGTTGAAAGTAGCTGCAAAGCTTATCAGCGATAACATTTTCTGAAAAGTTTCAATGCATTGAATAAAATTTTTTTATGCCTTTTAAAAGCTATATTTATATAATGTAATTTTTCCAAAAACTTAACAAAATGGTTAGCATGGCTAGGCATTAATTTAAAGCAAAATTGTACATCTAAAAATGAAAAATAAAGTGAGAAATATGAAAAAAACAGCTTATCCAATAGTGACAACAAAAAGTTAAAGGTAGCGTAAAAGCAATAATCGTTTTGTAAAATAAAAAATGAGCAACAAAAATAAGAGATCAACACCATAACTGAGCGAAACAAAATTCTCCGGAATTCGAATTTCGTCAAATCACATGAATTTCCACCGTATTTATGAGTCGTGTTCAATGCGTGAATGCAAGCATGATCTTTATAAAAAACTGTTCTGAGCTTTATAATCGAATTTTTCTGCTGATATGTAAAAAATATTGTTTTAAATTTTGAAAATACATTGTAAAAATTTGTTAATTAATACAGTATGCTTTTTTAAGAACATACATTTAATTATTTTGGCAACATGTTTTCAAATGCCATTAATTGTCGTAGTTTTGGAAATCCAAAAAAAGCTGGATCCATCACAAAAATAAAACTAATTTCTCTCTTATTTTTTTTGATACTAAAAATTATTCAAATTCTATCCCCTCTTTATAACATTAGCTGATAAGTTGATGTATAAAAATGTCAACAGCATCGGTATTAAGTCCTGAGCGACGTATTGAATTGAATCCATTTGATGTTGATGCATGGAATTTACTGTTACGGGAATCTTCAGTAAGTTTTATTTTTTGTTTAACAAATTTATTATCTATTAACAAATATGATAAATTTAGGCACGACCTATTGATCAAGCCAGAGTGTTCTATGAAAAACTTGTAACACAATTCCCAAATGCAGGAAGATACTGGAAAGCTTATATTGAACATGAATTGAGAGCAAAAAATATTGAAAATGTTGAAAAAGTAAGTTATATTATTTCTGTTAGAAATTGTAACTTTATAAAAAAATGGTTAAAATTAGAAAAAACTCTTTGTTATAAAATATAATTTTAGCTCTTTGAAAGATGTCTTTTTAAAGTATTACACATCGATCTCTGGAAGTCCTACGTTTATTACATGAAAGAAACCAAGGGACATTTACCACAGTTTCGGGAAAAAGTTGCTGAAGCATTTGATTGTGCAATTGATCGCGTTGGAATGGATATTCAAGCATCACAAATCTATCTCGAATATATTCAGTTTTTGAAGAGTGTGTAAGTATTTTACTTCAGTGTTGAAAAATATAATTTTTTTAATTATTGTTTTTTACAGTGAAGCACAAGGTCAATATGCCGAAAATCAAAGAGTTTCAGCTGTTCGAAAAGTTTATCAAAAAGCTTTTGCAACACCTTTGCTAAATTTGGATGGAATTTGGCAAGATTATTGTACTTTTGAAAAAGTATGCATATCTTTTTTATAAAATAATAATTTTTATGAAGTATAAAAATTTTAGGCAGTAAATGTAAATCTTGCTGAAAAGCTTATTGCTGATCGAGTAAAAGAATATCAACACGTTAAAAAAGTTTTAAAACAAATGGAACAAATTATGCAAGGAATTAATCGTCAAGCAATTTCTGTCCCACCCAGGGGTACTGTAGCTGAACAAAAACAAGTTGATTTATGGAGAAAATATATTGCATTTGAAAAAACAAATCCATTAAGAACTGAAGAAGTTGGATTAAAAGCTAAACGAGGTATGCACTTATTTTATTGAAATACTTACATGTGTTAACTGTGAATTTTAGTGATATATGCATATGATCAAGCTTTGCTATCACTTGGATATCATGCGGATATTTGGTATGAATCTGCTTGCTTTCATGAAAAAATTGTTGCTGAGCTAAAAGAAAGAGGTGATTTAAAGGTTGCTGAAACAATTGAACAAGAAACTAGCAAATTATATAATCGTGCAACATCTGGTTTAATGAAAGATACACCGCTAATACATTTTGCACATGCAGATTTTGAAGAAACTAAAGGGAATTATGATATGGCTAAATTCATATATGATAAATTGATAAATTTTGAAAATTCTGATCCTACTCTTGTGAGCTTGTATGTTTGTATGGATACTGTATATCTCAATTATTCTAGGCATATATTATGTTAATGAATTTTGTTCGACGTACAGAAGGTGTTCGAGCAGCTCGACAAGTATTTCAACGTGCTCGAAATGATAAACGTTGCCAATTTCATATTTATATTGCCGGAGCTCTAATGGAATTTCACTGCAGTAAAGATGCAAATGTTGCACAAAAAATCTTTGATCACGGATTAAAACAATACGGCAATATTCCCGAATTTGCAACTGCATATGTTGACTTTTTAACTCATGTTAACGATGATAATAATACTCGAGTTGTTATTGAACGGTTACTTGAATCACATGAAATTAGTACTGAACTTCGAATGTATGTTTCACTATTAATTAACTGTTTCAATATTTTTATTTTAGCGATATGTGGGATCGATATTTGGATTTAGAAACTCGTGTTGGAAATGCAACATCACTTCATAAAGTAGATATGGCTCGAAGACAAGCTTTAAATGAAACATATGAAGATCGACAAGCTCTTTTTCTTGTGGATAGATTTAAATTTTTAAATCTTTGGCCGTGTACAGCTGATCAACTCAAATTAATGGGATATAATGTAAGTTTTTTCTTTAGCTAACATTATGTCTGACATAAGATTCAAACTTAAGTGTTCTCTGTGATTTATAATTTATGTGATATGGATTTTTTGCATTTATCCCAATTACAAAGCTATTACTTTTAATAATACTTTTAAATATAAAATTAATTATTAAAAATATTGCAGCATTTTTACCGTAACCCTTTAACTTTGCTGCTATCAAAATTAAGAAATTTGATAACTGAAATAATTTTATATTTTTTTAGAAAATCAATAGATTAAATTCTGGAAATTCAACGACAACTGCAACGGCCACAAACAGTCGATATATGAATCAACCAGGTCCAAGAGTAAATGTTAATCTTGAAATAAGTGGATATCCTCGTCCAGATACAAATCAAATGCTAGCTTTTAAAGCATCAAGTCGATCAACTCCATCATTTCATCCAGTTACAGGTGGCACATTTCCTCCCCCAAGAACTGTTGCTTACATGTTACAAAAATTACCACCTCCGGATACATTTGTTGGACCTTTTGTGGATACAAATCACCTTATGGATACTCTTGCACAATTTAATCGTGAACGTAAGATTAACTTACCGTATATTTTTTGACTTTCATTATTAAAAAGCTTTTAGCACCACGAGCAAATTACAAAGAATCAATTGATGTAAATAGTACAATTGGAAATATCAAAGTTGCGGATATGAAAAGAGAATTTCAACAACTTGTTACAACTACAACCGATCCAGCAGTTCTATATGCATCAGAAGAATACAAAAAGCATCAAAGAAAAAGAAGAAATGATTCAGATTCTGAAGAAGAAGGTACAAATGGTTCTGCAAATGATGCAAATGGTGATGTCTTTAAGAGACGAATGAATGCAAAAAGAATAGGATTACGAGAAATGGGACAAGCTTAATTTATTTATTTTGATCTTTTTTGTTTGGCATTTTTTTTGTATTTTATTTATTTTTGATTATAAAGTTTTTGAAAGATATTTTTTGATGATTTAAGTGTACTGTACAAATTTTTCAAAATGTTTTAAAATTCTTGAGATTTTATAAACAAAGGCATAGTAGTTTCAAAGGCGAGCAGCTACGTAACGGTAAAGCCCAAATTGTATTCACAACTTTTTGAAAAAATTCGGGTTTCAGACAGCAAAATTTCGGTTTAAGATATCCAGAGTTTCGATTCAAGTATGTATGGTTTCTATTTGTGTTTTGTTTCTATTTGAAAAACATCTAAAAATTACAAAAAACGATGTTTAACTGAATGAAAGAATGTTTGCCAAAGAAATTCAGACTTTTTCGATCGAAAAAAAGGTCGGGATTGAAACAAAGGGAGAAAAAGAACGGAAGAGAGAGGGTTGAAAGCTAAGGCCAAATACGGCCAAGTATAAAAATGAATGTTGTTGAAGAGAATGGGATTAAGAAAGAATTGAAACAACAGGGGCAAAAAAGACAGTATATTTATTGGTTGTTGTTTGCCAAAGGAATCGAGGTGAAGAAAGTATAAAAGTGCTGCTAACTGAAGAAGGAAACGGGAGCAATAAAGAAAGCGTTTTTCTTCGATTGACACGGTACAAAAACTATCGAAAAACAGAAAAGAAAAAAATGTCCATTTTTGATTTAATTTTTTTTGTTGATGACTGAAGATCTTTGAGTGAATGAGTGGGATGTCAAAAAATATAAATTTGGCGTCAAAAAGCTTTTATTTTGTTGCACCAAAACTCTTTGATTTTTTGACATCCGGTAGCTTTTAGGTATTTTCAAGGCCTGCTTTTTGTTTACCATTTTTATGCAAATCTTTCAACCCTTTCAATTAAATAGATATTTTAGTAAAATATTAAATGCTGCCATTTTTGATATTAATTACAGTAATCTATGGAACATTTGGTTTAATAAATTATGGTCAAGAAGGGGATACATGTGATCGAAATGATAGTAATTGGTATGCAGTACATTCATCGAAACATCATTTTATTTATTGTCATCCCAAGCATGGCATATATGTGAGGGATCAATGTGCAATTGTAAATGGACAACGAAAAATCTTTGATCCTAAAATGCAGCAATGTATTCTACCAGGCGATTCTCCAGCGCTTTATATGCCAATGAGTAAAGTGATATCAGATATACGATAGCTAATTGACAAAGTTATAGGCTCATTATCAAGGTGTACTTCATCCCTTCAATGTCACGATGAAAGATGGTACTGCACAAAGAAAGGCCGATGTGCTTGTAAAAGAGATTATGTACAAATTGGAACCCAATGTTGGAAAAGTTTGTGTCATCCCAAATGATTGTGAAAATTAAGCAATTAAATTCAATTTTAGAACTCACATTAAATTCTGATGAAGAATGTGTCTTTGATAAACAATGTTCAGCAACATGGCCATCAGCAAATTGCTTTCGCCGAAAATGTATTTGCCCAGCACCACAAATCCCTGTGGTAACATATCATGGAACAGTTTGTACAATGCCAGATTCTTGTCCAATGGGCTTACAAACTTCTGTTTTGCATCGAACAATCAATTGTCATCTTAAAGGTGGCTGTGGAGATGAAACACAACTTGGACACTTTTTTGATTGCATTCATTTTGGGGGACAAACTTCAATGTGTTGTCCAAATAAAGGTAATTGCTTACGGATTGATTAGAACGTGTTTAAAAATGTTCATCCCCTTTTCTCCATTTTTTCCATTTTGTTTAATTAAACGATTTCTACATTATTGAAGAGGATAAATGTGTTCCAAATCCAAATCCCAAAAAATGAAAAAAAGTTTAAACAACTCGTGGAAAGTGGTGGAAAATGGTAAAAAATTGTGAAAAATCGTGCTAAATTTTCCACGATTTTCTACGGTCTTCTACTAACTTTTTAAACTTGTTTCCATTTTTTTTTGTCATTTTTTGGGGTATTGTTGGGACTCCAGAGGGGTCAAATGGTACAAATGGGTCCAAAATGTTATGGATCTCTTCCACAGGTGCATGCATTGTTCCTAAATGTTTCATGTAATCTGGTCTACTAGAAATCCTTTAATTAAAAAATGAAATAAGATAGAAAAAAGGGATGAGCGTTTTCAAACAGATTGTATTTACATTAACTTTAATTGAGTATTATAGCTTATACATGCATGCAACCAAAAATGCCGGGTAATGGTGTTGGACATTTTATGAGATATTTCTATGATGCCCCAACAGATACTTGTCGATCCTTTGTATTCCGGGGTGGAAATATGGTAAATACAAATGTATTTCAATCAAAAGCTGATTGTGAAGCCTATTGCCGCAATGATTGTCCGGTTGGATTAATGGAAAAAGGGAAAAATGATGGACCAATTTATTGTGATACTGATGAAGATTGTGGTGAGAGATATGGTTGTACAAAACGGGATATCAATGATCGAGGAGTTTGTTGTCCCTTACCTTCATGGATCTGTAGCCCAGATGGTGGAAGAGATTATAATCCAGGAGAGCGATCTCGGCTCGAAGAATATGATGTTGGAGTTGCCCCAAAACATGTTACAGCAGTTTTTTATCCTGTAATTCGATATTATTACTCAGCATCAGAAAATCGTTGCAAAGCATTCATGTATCAAGGTGAAGGCGGGAATTTTAATCATTTTGAAACTTTGGAACATTGCCTACAATTTTGTTCTCCCGTTACATGTGGAAATGGAGATCGAGCTTTAGTGTTGGAAGGAAAGACTGTTTCTTGTTCAGAGGATGAACCATGTGTTGCAGGATTTCAATGTCGACATGGTGTTTGTTGCCCGCTAAAAGCGGATTTCTGTCTTCCAGGATATGAAGTACATTTTGAAGTGGATGACGAAGGTATAACAAAGGGAAGGCCATTAAATTGTAATCATGATGCTGACTGTCCGATTCCATATGTCTGTCAGCTGACAAATCGAATTATGAGAAGTACTTCAAGAGGATATTGTTGTCGAAGAGTTGATTTCCGTGAAAGCCGACAACAAAATAAACAACCCAATTCATCTAAATCCAGGACAACAACTCATGCGCCAACACCTGCACCAACAACAACTGTCGAAACAATAACAATGATGACTGCTACAACTGCAAGACCAACAACAACTACAACAACCCTTCCAGCCCCAACAATGCCAACTGAAGCATCTGTAACCATGACAGTAACTGGCTCATCGCAATCTATGCTAATGTGCCCTGGGGGAAGACTTCCATTAATAGATAATATGGGTCGGTCAAAGGAATGCCGAATTAGTGATAACATTGAAAGAATGTTTGCTGGGTGTGGGGGATTACCCGATTATCAATGTGCATTTTTAAATGTTAACTCAACAATTGGAATTTGTTGTCAACGACTTAAATATGAACAAAATCGTTGTACATCTGGCACGAAACCTTTGATTGATTTTGAAACAACTTTAGTTCGACCTTGTTCACCTTTAAAATATGATTCATGTCCAGGGGAAGATTCTCTTTGTGTTTTTGATGAACTTTTTGGTGACTATCATTGTTGTCATCCACTTGGTAATCCTCCAATTATGACTGAACCTACAAGTATTGCCACAACCCCTGCATTAACTACCACAACATTAGCTACAACAACCACACCTTCAGCTCCAAGAACAACACTTTCTACTCGACGAAAAATTCATCAAACCCCAACAACATCTATTACAATTGAAAGACTTCGAACTACAGCAGCTACTACTCGATTCCCACCTGAAAATCAAGCCGGATGTTTATTGGGGCAAGACCCTTTTTCAGATCCACTTGGTAATCAATCACTTGAGTGTAATCCAAATATTGTTGGAACATGTCCACCTGGATTTTTATGCCATAAGTCTCATTCCAAATCTTTATATATCTGTTGTGGAGTAACATCTGTTTGCCCACGGAATAGTGCAGCTTTCATAAATCCAGTTTCACAATCCCCCATCGCTTGTAGTCTCGCCATGGGTTGTCCAGCTGGCTTCTTTTGCTTCAAATCTCCATATCTTGATTCTGGGTCATCTGGAATTTGTTGCAGTGAAGATCCTGTTGCAAGTCTTTGTGATCATGGCCTATCACTTCGAAATCGTGAAGGTAAAGCTGTTCGATGTTCAACTTCTTCCAACACATGCCCTCGGGGATATAACTGCTTAACTCGATTTAATATGAGTATTTGCTGTCCATCAAGTGAAAACATCTGTTCACAACCCCTTCATACTGGGCTAGCATGTGAAGAATCACCCCCTCAAGCAGTATATTACTTCGATGTACAATCAAAAGCTTGTCAACAATTTCAATTTTCTGGTTGCTCTGGAAATGACAATAGATTTGAAAGTTTAACCACATGCCAAAATTATTGTAAATTACTTGCTGTTTGTTCTGTTGGAGCTCCACTGGTACAGCTAAATGGTGAACTTGCAACTTGTTCAGAAGAAACTTCCTGTCTTGCTGGATATTCTTGTGTTTTTACAACTGAAGGAAATTATTGTTGTCCTAAACCGGGTAAGATTTTTTAAACAAAATTAGGAAACCGTTAAATCTTTTACGTTATACAATAAAACATTTAATGAGTTTTTGTGGATTTTGAATTTTGTTTAAAAAATATTTGTCTATTTTAGAAATGACATGTTCACTCCCTCGAGATGCTGGAGCACAATGCAGTCCATCTGATTCAGTGCACTCTCAAACAGCATTACTTTGGCATTTTTCAACAACTGAAACAACGTGTGTCCCATTTGAATATCGAGGATGTGGTGGTAATTTCAATCGATTTACCTCCCAGCAACATTGTTCAATGAGCTGCTTACATGCCCTATGCTCAAATGGACATCCAAAAATGAAGAATGGAAGACTTGTTCGATGTGACCCAAATAATCCCTGTGATGGAGGATATCTCTGTGTGACACCTAAATTTGGATTACCAAATATAAGCATTTGCTGTCCTCGAACTGAAATGATTTGTTTACAGCCCGAAGAAAAGGCGTCTGAATGTTCAGTGGCACAATTCCGATATCGTTTTGACTCTGTTCAAGAGCAATGCGTAAGATTTGTTTACAGTGGCTGTGCCGGATCAGCAAATAGCTTTGGCTCGCTTGAAGAATGCAAAAAGGCTTGTCAAACTGATTCTTCGGTTTGTCCAAAAGGTAGTGAATTATATGTTATGCCGGATTCAAAACGTGCAATGACTTGTTCACCTCAAGATCCTGCATGTCCAAAAGGATATCGATGCTCAACTTCAGATGGATTTTTACATTTTTGTTGTTCAGGTTTTTTCTTTGTGGTATTGCAATATAACAAAAAACTAATTTTAGAACCTCGATGTCCAAGTGGAAAAATGCCAATGGTTGCTGCAAATGGAACAGGAGTTATTTGTCATATCGGGCATTTTGGGCTTTTTGATGAATGTCCAGATGATTATTCTTGTCAACAAACTTCTAGTTCAAGATTTATGTGTTGTCCCAAAGCTAAAGCTGATGAAGCCTGTCCTTATCCCTCAAGGCCATATCTTCATACACCAAATAGCCTTCCAATGGTCTGCAATGAAGGATATGGAACATGTCCATTTGGATATAAATGCAATTTTAATAAAGCTTTTCGTGAACATTTTTGTTGCTCGGATTTAGTTTCTCGTGAAGTTACAAGCCGAAATAGTATTGACAATGTTTATTCAAGGGATTTATGTGATGATGGATCTGACCCGATCACCGATGAATACGGGGTTGTAAGAATTTGTAATCCACATTTACGATTCTCATGTCCTGATAATTTTGACTGTCAATTCAATGGTGCTGTCGGAAGATATCATTGTTGCAAAAAATCTTCAACTGAAACAAGCCCCCAATCTGATGCCGCTTCTGCTGCATCGTTATTCTTTGATACAAAAGAAGCATGCCCTGGAGGACTTTCAGTAAAAGTACATCCAAAAACTGGACAGCCAATTGTTTGTCAGCCTGAAGTTCCTAATTATTGTCCACTATTTTCAAGATGTGAATATAGTGCTGCATACTGGCAATGTGGGTTTTTTGTCTTTTAAAATAATCTCAACTATTGATGACAAACTTGGAGCCATGTCTTCGGCATAGCAGAGATTCTTTTAACAGTCTTACAGTGTCCGTTTTTAGTTATTTGTTGTACATCTGCAGAAAAGATTATTGAACCATTTGCTGAAGCAGTTAAAGAAAATCGGCCACCTATTCCGTCTGCTGTTGGATATCATCCGGGAGAAGCAGGTTGTCTTGCAGATGAACAATGCCATACAACATTCCCTGGAGCATTTTGCCATGATTGGGTATGCCGATGCCCTAATGGCATGAAAATTTTGGATAAAACATGCGGTAATTATTTATTAATATTGACAACTTTTGTAAATAAAGTGACATTTTTTAGTTTCTGCATGCCCACCAGAATACGAAGATCGAGATGGACTTTGTGCTGCTCAAATAATATTTACACAATTATAGTTTCTGTTTTTTAAAATATCAAATTTCAAAATGCTTTAAAATATTGGTTACAGTAATTTATTTAATTTTATATTTATTTAAATTTATTAATTAAAAAATAAACTCTTTGCAATACTGATTTTACAAAACAAACAAAAGTTGAAAGAAAGCATCTAAAATTTTTTGGCAGTAAAAAAGAAACAATAAATTTTTAGGGAATGTTTTTGAAAAAATTGCTTTAAAGAATGAAAATTAAAGATTGGCAAAAATTATGCTGGCAAAAAACAACAACATCGGAATGCACGGGGAAAAACAAATTTTAAAAAAAAAGTTTAAAGAAATTTTGAACAAAGAAAAAATGAGATCATCTTCGACGGCGGAATAAATATTCTGGTAAATCTCCTCTACTTGCAATACTTTCTGGGTCAGCATATTCTTGTTGACATGTGGCTCCTAGATATCCAGGGCTGCATTGGCATGTACCTGTTTTTCTATCGCATTCGGCACCATTATAGCATTCACAACGCTCTTTGCATCCTTTTCCAAAGCGACCTGGCCTGCATACTTGATTACATTTGGGACCATGGTATCCAAGGGGACAATCACAACTGCCATCCACAGAATCGCAACCATAATCTCCGCAATCACATGTTAAAGAACAATGAGGGCTGTAAATAATTATATTTAAAATATTTTTGAAAAATGCTCGAAAAGCTAACCCATAGGTGTTGTTGGCACATCGTTGTTGACATTTGTCGCCAGTATACCCCGCAGGACAAAGACATTGACCATCAGATGGATCACACGTTGCTCCATTCAAGCAATCACAAACTTGGCTACAATACCATCCGAAAAATCCAACAGGGCACGTAAACTGACATTTGACTCCATAGCGTCCAGAGGGGCAATCACAACAACCTATAAAACATAATTGATCTATTTTTAAAGCTGTTTCGCTTTTTCGCACCTTGAACCGGATCACATTTAGCTTCACCATGGCATTCACAATCCAATGTGCAATTAATTCCATACTTCCCCCAAGGACATGGTTGATCACAAAATTGACCCTATAATAATTACTTTTTACATTATTTCAAGGCAAAATAAAAATATAACTGTGTATCCAAGTGAACATTTGCATTCTCCGGTCGCAGCATCACAACGAGCTTGATTTGCACATCGACATTTTTCTTTGCACCCCGCTCCTATAATGATAAATGTTATTATATTTGCTCAGATTAAGTATTTTTAATCTTACCCCATCGGCCAGCGGGACAAACTTGTTCTAAAAAAATGTTTTAATTTGAAAAAACCAAAACTATAAAAATTATTACCACATTGTAAGCCAGTGAAACCACTTTGACAACGACACTGTCCCGTCACTCTGTCACAAACTCCACCATTTTGGCATTCGCATATCTGTAAAGTCCTATAATCAAAGTTTATCCAATACTTTTGAACAAAACCTTTTCACAATTTTTTCCATATCTATTTTCTGGGCAGGCTATTTCGCATCTACTTCCGACGAAACCAGCTGGACATGTACACTTGCCATTAACTGAATCGCAAGTTCCACCATTTTCACATTGGCAAATAGCTTCACATCCTTAAAATTTTTATCTTTTTATAAAGTACTATTGTAAGAAATTTAATGAACGGAGATCCCGCAGTATTCAGCTTTTAAAAAACAAAAGTTCCATTTGACAAAACTTTTTCTCTCATAAAGTTATAAATGAACGAAAATCGCATTAATACAATTTTTCAAAAATTTTAAACTTGTTAAATTCTTCTATATTCTTCTAGTATTTCAATAAACTAACCAATGCCAAAAGTGTTTCTTGGACAACCTTCTTTGCAATCAGGTCCTTTAAAGCCAGGTTTACCTAAATTTACGTAAACATTTTTAATAAAAAAATATATTAAAAATTTACAAAGACATTTCCCATTTACATTATCACAGTCTTGATTTTCATCACAATTGCATTTTTGTGTAACACAATCACCATAAAAACCTGGAGGACAAAGTTCAGTGCACGCAAATCCCGTGTAACCTGCAGGACACGAACACGAGCCTTAAAAAAGAGGTCAAATGTTAAATTAATACTCTGAAAATGTTTAATTAATACCGGAAATGTGATCACAAGGCTTATTATTTTGACATCTGCACGGTTGTGAACATTTCTTTCCAAAATATCCTTTCAAACATGCTAAAAATTTAAACTCATTTATTATTCAAAATATTTATGAAAATTTACGCCGATTGCATTTTCTTCCTCTCCACCCAGGTGAACAATAACAATGGCCTAAAAAGAATAAATAATAAGAAATAATATTATTACAAAAGAATTAATACCAGAAATGGGATCACAAGTTGCTCCATTTTCACATTGGCATTGATTTTGACAACTAAATATTTTTATTATTACTGTATCACCATTTATTAAACTAACTTTGCACCAAAAGTACCATGTTCACATGGTCTTTGGCATCTCATTCCGCTATAGCCAGGTAGACACTGACAAGAACCAGTAGAATTACAACTTGCCCCATTTAAACAATCACAACGCTAAAAATTGTAATAAACGATTTTTTATTAAGACCTTTTTTGAACTCTACTTCTTTGCAATCTTTTCCAAATTGGCCAAAGGGACATTGAAATTCACAAGCAGGTCCAATAAAGCCAGGCTCCTATAATAATAATTTTATTCCAATCAATGATATTATTTTTGGCATACACAGATACATTCTCCAGTATCTTTAGAACATTTACTTTCATGCATACAAAGACAATGATGAATACAATTTGGACCCCATAAGCCATCAGGACATTGGCTTCCACAATCTCGTCCCATAAATCCTGCAGGACCTAAAAACACAAAGTTGTATTAATGCATCAATAAGATAACTAACAGTCACAGAATCCAGTTAATCTGTCACATGTTCCATTATTTTTGCATTCGCATGTTTGCTTGCAACCAGCTCCCCAACGATCTGGAGGACATGGTGTTCGACAATCAGGTCCTGTCCAGCCTTCGGCACATTTACAAACTAAAAATCTGTTGTGAAACACTTAAGCTACAATACCGAAAATCCCACCTCCTGACACATGGTGGCACCTTGCAACAAATGGTGATAAGCTTTTGTCTTCTAAAAATTTATTTTTGTACTTGTTTATTAAAAAAGTTTCATTTTGTCATTAAATAAATTCTTCTAAGTTGGAAATTACTATTTTTATGGACAAAGTCATTTTCTTAATTGTTTTTGGTAAACATTTTATCGCATGCAATTAATTTCTTATTATTTCTCCATAATTTTGTGCATTCTTTTAATAAATTACTTATTGTGTTAAAGTTTTTATGCGAAAACAAAGAAGAAAAACAACTAATTCTTTATCACATTTTTTTAAAGTGAAAATGAGAAAAGAATTTTTATCCGAAAATTGTTTTTGTGTTTAAAAACATTTAAAGTATATGCAATTAATTAATTATGATTTATCACATTTTTTCAGGAGAAAAAATCAAGCGTTTATGAAAAAAGTATTTTTTGCATTGAAAAAGTGCGCTACTTTGGCTGTCTGTCGCCCGCCTGCAACGAGTTTTTTCCTTTTCTCTTTTCCTTGTGTTAAACTTTGTGCGTCTCTTTTTTCAACTGCCTTGATGACGAATACCCTCAGCTCACTATGAGAAATGTGATTTTAAAAAAATCCACAACCCAACGCAAAACTTCGTGGAATCTGAGAGGCAAAATTTTGAAAAAAAAAACACAAACCTGAAGCTTTACAATTACAAACACTTGCACAATTTTCACCGAAGTATCCATCTGGGCATGCTAAAAATGCTTGATTGCTTTTTCAGGATGCATAAAAACTAGCTTACGTCTATCACATCGACTTCCTCTCCATCCTTTGGTGCCTTAAAAATATAAATTAAAAATATTAGAACTAAATTAAATATTAAAAATTTACATTGACAACCACCAGTATGCGGATCACATGTTGCATTATTGGCGCAATTACATAATCCCCGACAAGAAGCTCCATATGTCCCTGGTTCACATACTATAACTGATCTTTGTTTAAAGATTTAGAAGATGTTTTTACTTACCTTGGTCACAATTTTTTCCTCTCATTCCAGGTTTACCTAAAGTTATATCATTATTAATGTTTTGCAAATTGCCTATTAGAATGATTATTGTAATATGCTTACAGATGCATTCACCTAAAATAAAAAAATTAAAAAGGTAAAATAAAGGAAATTCCAACCATTTGCAGGATCACATTGATTTCCATTGGAACAATCACATTTTTTGCTGCATTGAATTCCAAATGTTCCTGGCTCACATGGATTCTCGCAATGTTGTCCATGCCATCCAGGCCCGCATTCGCATTTGCCCGATATACTATCGCAGATACCATTATTTTGGCATTGACAAATATTCATGCATTCTGTCCCATATCTCCCAGCAGGACATGATTCAGAGCATAAAGCTCCATAAAAGCCTGCAGGGCAGAGACATGAGCCTAATAATAAAACCATTTAAATGATGTTGTAAAGAATAACGCAACAAACCGTCTGTTGAATTACAAATTCCTGAATTTTGGCATGCACATTCATGTGCACAATTTGGACCATAAAGATTTGGGGGACAAGCTAAAATTTAAAGAAGATTTTATTTCAACTAAGCTCAAAAAATGTGAGCGAAGAAAGCAGTGCACAAAAATACTCAACAAAAGGAAAATACAACAACAATAACACCTAGCCAGGAAAGAAGCAGAAGTTTTAATTTGTAAGCTTACGCTGATCGCATGAATCTCCATAGAAGCCAGATGGACATTGACAACTGCCAGAAACATGATGACAGCTTTTTAAACCATTGGAAGTGCAATTACAAACTCCTTCACATCCAAATCCGAATTTCCCTGGTGGACAAGCTAAAATTCAAATAAAAAACTGAAATAAAACAAAAACAATACAATTTTTTGATCACTCTTTTTTGTGTTCTTTCAAAAAACGGCAAACTTTTTTAGTGTAAATTTTTTTGAAACAACTATTTAAACTTACGCAAGTTGCAATTATCTCCCATGTATCCCGGAAGACAAGATTTCCGGCAAATACCAGTTCCGGGATCGCACTGTGAATTTGGATTTTCACAGTTACACTTATTTATACAACCAGGTCCTGCAAATATTTTGTAATGTATTAAAGACAAAAAGTGTTGTAGCTATTACCATAAGTGCCAAGAGGACATCTTTTATTGCAATGGGTTTTGTAATATCCTGGTTTACACGTGCACTGACCAGTTTTTGGATCAGAAATTTCTGTGCCCTCTTTTGAACACTTTGAAGTAAATCGGCAATTTGAGCCATAGGTAAATGGCGGACATGGCTTATCACAAGTAGCCCCATTTTCATCATATAACCCTGGTGGACAAGTACAGTACCCAAAAGTTCTATCACAATGTCCTCCAGGGCAATCGGTCATTCGACATGGTAAATCACAATTCTTCCCGTATAAACCAGGTGGACATGGATCTTCATCACAATCGGCTTCTTTGGGGCATAAGCAGGATCCATCAATATGAGAACAATCTCCACCATTACAATCACAAATTTGATTACATCCAATTCCAAAGGTACCTTTCTGGCATGGCATATCACAAATTTCTCCTTGCCAGCCAGGAAGACATTCACAGCCAGTTTTTTGATGATTACATCTTGATCCATGTTGGCAATTTTCACATGTAAATTGGCAATTTAACCCAAATTCTCCACGTTCACATTCTAAAAATTTTAAGTTTGTTTTAGACAGAATTCGTGAAAACACAATAACAGAAATTCAGATAAATAAAGCTTTTTTTAAATCTCAGAATAAAAACATCAAAAGCAAAAAAAAAGCAATGAAAGAAAGAAAACCTTGAAAATTTGGTGGTAAAAGCGAAAGGGGCATATGATGAATTCGAACACCTTCGGCAGCTGGCTTTGTACCAGCTGTATGATATGAATATTCATACAATCTTTCAGATGATGATGTTTCATCAGCATCATTTGCAACAACATGATCAAATTGTTTAATATGTTTTTCATTGATCAAAATATCTAAAAAAAGTAACACAAACTAAAACTACCAAAAAAGGTACAAAAAGCAGAACAAGAAGCAAAGTTAAAGAGAAAACACAAAATACACGAAAAACAAGCAGTTTTTTTTGTAAAACTTACTTTTAGCCGAATCGGGTAATAACCCATCAGGGCCAGCTGTAATGAAATTTGAATGAAATGTTAGATTTTTTTGTTTTAAAAGTTTGTTAAATATAGTTTTAAGAGACAAAAACTTACCAATACAAGTTCTTCCATCTGAATCAATTACATATCCGGTAAAGCATTCACAACGATGTGAACCGATTTCATTTTTACAAAGCTGTGAGCAATTTCCATTGTTCACAAGGCATTCATTTGAATCAATGCAAGTAAGACGATCTTCACTTAAAGTATAGCCAGAATCACAGGTACATTGGAATCCTCCCTTTGTATTTTTACAGCCATGTGAGCAACCCGCTTGATCATTAACACATTCATCAATGTCTATAAAATGTTATTACTGGTAAACAATTTAATTTATTGGAACGCTTTCGTTAACTACAGTAATCGTAATTATAACATATTCCCTTAATTAAATTATAAAAATTACCTTCACAAGTTTTTCCATCATAAATTAACATGTAGCCAGGGAAACAACTGCATTCAAATGAGCCTTCATTATTGATGCACAACTGCTCACAATTACCGTTATTCTTCTCACATTCATTGATATCTTAAAAAGAAATCAAAATTATTATCTCTAAAATAAACAAATGTGCAAAACAAAAGAAAATTCAAAATTTCAAAAACTTCAAAGCACTCAAAGAAAACTTAAATCACTCAAAAACTCAATCAACACAGCATCACACTTTAAGAAATATGTGCTGATTAATTACCCTGACAATAATGCCGATTAACAATATGCAATTCAAAGCCTTTTCGGCATTGACAAAATGTTTCGCCTGTTAATTCATTTAAACAAAGTTCATGGCATTGCCCTTGATCGCTTAAGCATTGAATAACATTTTTATTATTATCAATATTGTTATTCAAATAATTAATTTCTGATCTTGGCATTACCGTAAAACTTTCATCTGCAGCTCTCCATTGCCGATATTCCATCCAATCATTAAAGTCTAATTTTAAATGTAACAATAGCTTAAGGTTGTTTGGAAGGGGTTAAAAGCTCTTTCAAAAACTAACCTTTACAAGTTTTTCCATCTTCAGCAAGTTGATAGCCATCTTTACATCCACATCTCATACCACCATCAGGTTGTTCAAAGCAATCATGCTCACAATTACCGTTATTTATATTGCAACTTTCAGTTTTAGGGATGCATGATCTTTGATCATCAGCTAATTTAAAACCGGGATAACATCTGCATCTGAATCCTCCATAAGTATTAACACATTCATGCTGGCAATGCGAAGCATCTGTACTTTGACATTCATTTAAATCTAAATTTAGAAAGTATTGTTTTAGTGGTGATTACAAACGTATTAATTTACCAATGCAATTTTTTTGATCAAAATCAAGTGTATATCCAGGGAAACATTGACATACAGCTCTACCATTATCATTAACACATGCATGTGAACAGCCTGCACGATTTTCATGGCATGGATCAATTGCTTAAAAGGAGATTTGGATTAATACAAGAAAAAAAGTGTGCAATAATTTTAGAGTGGTTAATGTCACAGAAGCGTTACTGTACAGATAACTATAACAGTTTCATGAACGTTTTCAAAACGATTTTTAATTGTGTTTGTTTTAAAATTATTTTTTTTGCTTTTCAAAATTTTAATTTTGTCTTTTTCATTTTTCATGTTTCAAATTTGTGCCAAAAGTTCTTTTGTTTCACGAAAATTGTTTCTTTTGAAAAAACCCGTTTGGCATCTTTTCTTTTTTTTCCTCTTTTTTGGTCAGGTTTAAACAAAAGAATCAAATTTGCATAAATTATGAAGTGTGTTTGTTTGCTTTTTTAATAATTTCTCAAATTTCAAAACCATTTTTCTTTCCATCTCTTTCGCAAGTGTGAGTATCAAAAACTTACGGTAACAAGTTCGTTTATCATCGGCTAATTTAAAGCCTGGTTTACAAAGGCATCGAAAGAATTTTCCATCCCTTTCCTCACATGTGTGTGAACATCCTCCGTTTAAGGGTGGCTGGCAGCTGTTCTCATCTGTAAATCGACGACCGTTTAGTTCTTTTTTTTGATTGGCATGATTCCGAAAGGGGCTCTTTTGTTTGCTCGTAAAAAATAGACGAAAAAAGGAAACAAGGTTCTTATTTAGTTCTTTTTTTATAAATAATAATAATAATTAGGGAGTGTTCCTTTTCATTTTCTTTGCCCAGAAAAAAACATAAATGTGAAGGGCCACTCAATAAATTATTCGTCTTCTTCAAAAGACGAGAACCTTGTTCTCGCGAGAAAAAACAAAACATTTGGCAAATGCTTTCGATTTGCTTATAAAAATCCCTAATAATCTCAACAACTGCAAACCGGAAATAAGCATGCCCTTAAAAAATTTGAATAATAATAATGAAATGACTAACCAACGCAGCTTCGACCATCGGGTGCCAATTGTTTATTTGGAGGGCATTCACATCGATGGCCGCCTTCAGTATTAACACAACGATATTGACACCCTCCATTTTCTACCTTGCATTCATCAACATCAATACACGTTCGGCTATCATCACTGAGCTCATAGCCAGCATGGCAGCGACAATAAAATCCTCCAACAAAATTAATGCATTGGTGATGGCATCCTCCATTCAATGAAAGGCATTCATTGATATCATATTGACAAAGGGCCCCTTGAAAGCCGTCCATGCAGTGACATATTTGATTACTTCCAGAGACATTTGGAATACATGTACCACCATTTTGACAAATTTCTGTTGAGCAATTTGCTATAAAAATTTGTTTTAAACTTTTTTGTTCTTGCTCTTTTGATCCCTTTTAATTTTTAAAATATTCATATGGCTACTTTCTCATTTAAGTTTATCAAAAAAAGAAATTTCTCACGGGGATTATTAAAAGGAGAAAATAGAAAAGTTTCAATTGAAGACAGTCGACTGGCAGGAAACAAAAAAATAAAACGGTATATGTTTCACTTAAGTACCCTCTCTTTCTCTCAGATCATTTCAATGTATTTTTTTTCTCTCTCTCATTCTTGTCTTGCCCTTAAAAAGCCGATCTATGCAAATATTTACATCTTGCTTTGACATAAAGAAAGTTGCTCTTTTTAAGAGAGGTTTTGCGTATGTACTCCCTTTTTTCATCCCTCACTAAACGGGTAACAAAGTCTTCACTTATTTTCATTTAATAATGGCCCTTCTCTTAATAATCCCCCTTTTCCTGTTGGCCTTGAATGTAATGAAATGTAAAAAATCCTTTTCTGATATATTTCTTTAAAAGTTTATGGCATTTTACCTCTTTGGCATCCCATTTCTCCAGGAATATGCTGCCATCCGGGACAGCATTCGGGTACTGTATTCCTTCTTTTACGGGTCACATCTTTATATGAACGATAATAAACTGTCCTAAAAAAGGTGTTTATTATTATTATTTGTTGTTGTCAGAAATATGTTTTAGAAATATTTTGTTAATGCAAAAAGTCAATTAACGGATTCTGTTCCTTCCAATTGCACAAAACACTTAAGTGTTACCGCAAAAAAGTTTTTAACCAAAGTGAGTGAACAAGACATGTTGCTTTGACGCATTTAGATTTAGAGATTCTTATCCATCTGCTGCAATATTTGGCACTTTCCAAAAAAATCAAAAAAAAGAAGGGTCAAGGAAAAAATTGCGCCAAAACAGCAGTTTATTACATCAAGAAAAAAAGCCCAGCCGAAAGGGGTACATTTTCAAAGGGTGCATTAAAATGTTTTTTAACGATCATCAAAAAAACATATATGAATCGGCTTCATTTGAGGTCGTTTCTTTATAGAAAAAACGTAAACTTACTTTGGTTCTCGAACAGTACAAGATGCAAAAGGTCCATTACAATCAGGCTTTCGTCGACGAATATATTTTGTATAAGCTTGTACACAAGGTTGTTTCACCGTTACAATTTCAACTTCTTCATGTGGACAGACATTTTTTCTGTAACGCAAAATGTAATAATAATAAAAAACGTGTAATAAAAATTCAAAGTGATTTATTGCTTTTTCTCTTTCTTCAGTCAAAAAATGTTCTTATGTGTTTTTTGGCGACTGATTTCTGAGGTTTTCTTTTCGATAATTCAGCGTCAATTGAGGCTTTCGTTTTCGTTTTCGTTTTCGAGGTCGTGTCTTCTTCTTACTTTTTTGTCTTACATGAAATGAGTGTCTTACAAGTGATTGATAACCTTTGTTTTTTTTAAAGAAGAACAATACAAAAGACAAAAATATAAAGGGGGATTAAAGGATTGTTGTCATGAAAAATTATACAAAACTTTTTACCCAAAAAAATAAATTTTTGCAAAAAGTAAAAAAAAAACGTAAAAATGCAAGTAATGCTTTTTAATAGTATTTTTTGTTCTAGAGCGTAAGAAAGTACAGTAGTTTAAAAAATTGTTCATTCATTAGGTTACTGTATTTTTGAATCTTCAATTTCTCATTATATTCCCTCGAATCCATATAAAAATGTAATTAATAAAAGTCAACAAGTCAAAATATAGTTGACGGATTTTTAATTTTAAAAATTTGCATAATTGTGGTTTTTAACAAAAGAAAAACAAAGTGACTGAAAAAGATTAATCGCAACAGCAGCAGCAAGAAAAAGGAAGCAGTTTGTTTGGACCTTGGATTATAACGGTTCCTTTTTTTGTTAATAAAGAAGTGTGAACATCGAAAGAAGGAGAGGGATAAGAATCTCAATATGAGTTTGAATTGAAAACAGAAATGAATGGCCAAAGATATTTATTTTGATGAAGGAGTCAAGAGACAACACATCGATGATGGCAGACAATCATTTGACATATTTTTTTCTGTCCTTTTTTTTCAACCATCAGGTGGCCAAAGCTGCTATTCCTACTGCTGGAGGATCAAGAAGGCGATAAAAGATTAACGAAATCTCTTTCCCCCGTTTCTTATTGTTTTTATATTTTAGGTGTTTGACATACCGCTGTGAGAAAATATAAAAAGTCAAAAAAAGAAAAAAGACAAGTCTTGGATCATTGGAAGAATTATTTTTTGATTCATCTTCTTCTTCATAACTCCTTTTTTTATTGTAATAAAATTATTAGAGCTTGGCGGCGAACTCCTAATGAGTTAAATGGAAGGGAATAAAAAGATATAATAATTTATATTGTTTTTTTTGATGAATGGAAATGAGAAGAATTGATTGTTACTGCTGCTGCTATTTTTGTTTCAACTATATTTTTTAAAATAGAAGTATGCAAAAAAGTAAAAAAAGAGGAAATTTTGATCTAAGAAAGGAAACAAGCATGTTTTACAATTTCGATGATGACAGTGCTACAATTTTATGAGCTAAAATCAAACATTAAGCGCCGGAAAAAAAAGAAATGTTACTGAATTTAATCGATGAAAAAAGAGAAAAAACAATTTAACGAAAAGTAATGGTGTTGAAAATGGATATGATGAAGATATTTGAAAGATCAATCATGTAAGAAAAAAAAACTAATAACATACATATGTTTAAAGATAAAACTTACTGTCCAAGTCGGAGTTCTTGTAATTGAACATCCACCAAATTTCCGGCATCTATCAATTCCAGCGGTATCAACAAAATAATTAATCCAATTGGAAACTTCATCACATTGATAATCAACAAGCCTTAAAATAAAAAGTTGAAGTCTTTAACTTTTCTCTTTCTATCTTTCAAAAAGTTTTAAATTCCATAAGAGCCACAAAATTTTAATGCAAAAAAATTTACAAAATGACAACAAAAAAAAGAAAGACCCCCTGACGGGAGAACAAATTGCGCCTCCAGAGGGGTGACAAGAACCGGCAGCAAAAAAGGCAAATACCAAAGATTTTGATGGCACAAAAGGAAAGACCAAGAAATTGGAGAAAGTTCGTTCTTTCTTTTTTGGCTGGTCTCTCTAAAACCCCTTCAAGAAATGACAACTTTTTTTGTTAGTTAAAACATGCAAAAATCTTTTTATGGAAGAAGAGGACATTAAAAAATGAGGAGGGTAAAATGTCAGAAGTTGCGCAAAAGCCTCACAAATCACGCTAACGCCATAAACAAACTTCTACTTCTTCTGCTTCTAACTTCTTATATTAATTAAAGCCCCTCAGGGGAGTTTATGAAAAAAAAAGAATGACCGTTCAAAAATATATAAAGTAGTTGTTGTGCCACAAAAGTGTCCCTTTTACTTTTGAATGAACAAAAATGCGCACTCCCGCAAAAAAGAAAGAAGGGAAAAGAAAATTGCGGCGCTCCGCCTTTTTTTAGAAGGAAGAAAAACGTTTGCAACAATTTCCCTCTTTTATATGTATTTTTTCGATGATGAAAAAGGAATAGTCTTTTTGTATCGAGTACTAACAACAAAAGTGATTGAAAACAAACACCGTTGCAGCAGCATTGACAATCCCTTTCCTGTTTCATTTCTTTTCTTTTAGATTTGAAAAATGATTTGTTGTGGAAAGAGTCACTTTCACCACCATCTATCTCCTTTTGTCCTCCAACAACAACAAAAAAATGCTTGATCGAAAAAAAAGCTGTCAAAAGTCATTCAGAAAATCTGAATAAAAAATGACCATTGAAAAGAAAGAAAAGCGTGTCTTCCAAGAAAAAACAATTATCAAAAAAAGGTTTGACATATTGTAACCAGGTTTTTCTTCTCTGTTTCATAAATGGCATGAAAAAAATATTTATGGAAGAAAAAGCAAAGAAAAGAAGAACATGAAATATGTGAATGATCATTCAGGCAATGCTTCTTTTAACGTAGTTCTAGTTTTTAAAGTTTTATTCAAAAAATTTGAAGTTTAACGAAATGGAAAGTTATTTTAGAAGTTTCTCAAGATATCTAGATTTTTCTAAATAAAAATTAGCATTTGAATGCAGTATTACAGTATCCTTATAAAAGATATTGACAAATAATGGTAACAGTAATTAAAGAAGAAAAATGCATTATATACTTTTCAAAAATGGTACAAAGTATTCCAACGAAATTACAGCTTCTCCTTTGCCTATCAAATTTTTTGTTCAACTTTAGTTAACCAAAAGTTGATCGTAAATGATCAGAAAAAGAAAATTATTTTTAAACATTTTGTTGCATCCGTATAACATATTGATAGAAAAATTTGAACATCTCAATCGTGCTCTGAAAAGTTTATTTATTTATTTCAAAAAATATACATCCCACAAAAATACCGTATTTTCAAAAGTCAAATTTAATAATGCTCAAAGAATTTTCATAATTTTTAATTAATCAACTAAATGAGGTGACATTGCGTATATATTGCAATAAGTATTGACCAAATGATGGACAAAAATAATCAACAGTCGAATCACATACATTGCGCCTTTATTTCAAACTGTAGCATAAAATACAAAAAAACAATTATAAAATTTTTATTTATTATTTTCTTTCATTTCTTTTTTCTTCAAAATTTCATCAACTAATTTCATTCTTTTTTCAACATCTTTATGAGGTTCTTCATTAATTTCATGTATTCCAATTTGATATTGATACAGTAATGGCTCAAATGTATCTTTATCAAAATGTGCATTTGGTGCTGAAAAAATTCCATCATGTTATTATCGAAAAGCTGAACATTTTTCTGTAAAGGGAAATAAGAAAATGTTTGCTACATTTTTTAAAGCTGAAAATAATTACAACACGAGGTCGAGCTACTAGCTTACAATTACCTGAATCTTCAAATGTACGTTTCACTAATTCTCTAAAACATAAATATACTTATTAACAGCAATACGCTAAATAATAAACATACGCAGCCCGTTCAAATAATGAATATCGAACATTTGGATAATATTCAATTAATGCAAGATCATTGATTTGTTCATATGTAAGACCATCCATTTGTTCTGGAATAAGCTTTGTTGGATCTTTTGTTGTAATAAGTTTTACACCAGCTTTTTTAGCATTTAGTATTCTTTTTGAAATTGTTGGTAGCATTGAAGTATCATTGGTTTGAGATGATGCAGAATTTTGCCAAATTTGAATTTCTTCATTTGCATTTTCACTAAAATATGACAATGTCCAACCGTGTTATCAACAATATTAAAACATACATTGCAGAATCCAAATAAATATTTCTTTCTTCATGAGTTTCAGCAGTTAAAGCCAATCGATATAGTTCATCTGCACTTTTAAGACCACGTAAACCTTTTGGCGGCGAAACAGCAGTTTGTAGCCTAGAAAAATATCTTGTTATGCAGTTTTTATAAAATAAAAGAACTCACGATTTAATTTTAGAGCCTTTTTTAGCAGCAGGATTTTTAAGCTTTTTACGAAAATCAATAACAGCTGTTTGTGCTTCTGAGGATTGTTGTTGTTGATTCCCTGGTCCGCCTTCAGAAGATGCTGGAAGAGATTGTTGTTCAGGAATCTTTTTCTCTGATAAAGATTTCTTTGATGGACGTGGTTTTTCAAATTTATGACGGACACAACAATATATTGATGCAGCAAGTAAAGCAATTCTAAAACATTTATTACTTTTGACATCAACAAATGTGCAAAGAAGCAACTTACATAATGAGTAATCCAATTCCAACAAGAATCCACTGTAGCAAAAAACTTTCAGCAACAGGAGGTTGAGCAGTAGTAGTAGTAGTAGCCGACTGACCAGTGTTTGTTGTTTGAGTTGTCGTTGGCAATGTAGTTGAAGTTGTTGGTAGAGATGAAGGTACCGCTGTTGAAGTAGTTGTTGTTGATGTTGTTGTAGGAGCAGCTGGAGATTCAACCCAATTATATATTGGGAAAAAACCAGTGAACTAAAAAAGTAAATTGTTACAACATATATGTACAGTAGCGAACAAAAGTTTTTGCCCACTTTGTATTTTCGCTGTAACTTTTTTTCCAAAAGTGATATTTTCATAACCTTATATAAAATTAAAAGCCCTATCCAAGGGCTATCTAACGGTATAATATCAACGACCTAGTGACCTTTTCAATAAACATATCAGCTGATTGAAAAAAATGGTGCGCACAAAAGTTTTTGCCCACCTTTGTTTCTGTTACAGAAAAATTTTATTTCAGCTATTACTGACATTCCAGCAATTGAATTATACTTTCTAGACATATTACTAGCATATTTATGGCATTTGGAATCATAACAATATCTCCAACACCATTTGAAATCACGTTAAAATACACTATTTTTGTCATTTTTAGCGTTTTTCATTCATGCATAACACGGCGGTGCAGTGGTGCAGAGTGACACCAAACACGTTTTTGGGTACTCCTATACATGGTTAATAAGTATGCCAACTTTCATATATCCTGCTCTTATACGCGCTTCAGGTCAGTAATTCAAAAGTGTTATATTTTTAACCGTTTTTCACTATTTTTCTCACATTTTTGCATTCTTTAATGTTTTTTTAACTTTTTGACCTCTCTTTGATTCACTGACCTGAAGCGCGTATAAGAGCAGGATATATGAAAGTTGGCATACTTATTAACCATGTATAGGAGTACCCAAAAACTTGTTTGGTGTCACTCTGCACCACTGCACCGCCGTGTTATGCATGAATGAAAAACGCTAAAAATGACAAAAATAGTGTATTTTAACGTGATTTCAAATGGTGTTGGAGATATTGTTATGATTCCAAATGCCATAAATATGCTAGTAATATGTCTAGAAAGTATAATTCAATTGCTGGAATGTCAGTAATAGCTGAAATAAAATTTTTCTGTAACAGAAACAAAGGTGGGCAAAAACTTTTGTGCGCACCATTTTTTTCAATCAGCTGATATGTTTATTGAAAAGGTCACTAGGTCGTTGATATTATACCGTTAGATAGCCCTTGGATAGGGCTTTTAATTTTATATAAGGTTATGAAAATATCACTTTTGGAAAAAAAGTTACAGCGAAAATACAAAGTGGGCAAAAACTTTTGTTCGCTACTGTATAACAAGAAACGGCAAACCAAAAGTCTGCCATTCCACTTTCTACAACTACAGTAACTGCTAAACAAAAACTTACAAATTTAAAATAAAATCCGCACACTTTATTAGTTGAAGAAATACTAAGTTGAATTTCTCTTAAATTTGTATCACCTTGAAATGAGAATTCTTCGGTAAGCGGTAAAGGATTGAGTAGAAAATTTGCATGTCCAATATTAAACCAATATTTTAAGTCTTTTTTGGTTACATTAACATCAATACATTTGTCTTGTGGTATGCCACCAGGAAAAGAACCAGGATCTGTAGAATACATATCACTGTTTGCAACAAAAATACTGTTGTTTTTATCTATGAATACATATTTGGGTAATAATACTTTTAGTAGGAAAACAAATTTTCGTGGTTTTGTCTTAAGTCGTTTTCTGTAATATAATTAATTACATATAACAGATTATACAAAAAGCATTTAAATTCGCCGAAACCACGAAAATTTATTTTCATGCGAAAAGTTTTATTACCCACCCCATTCCATGGTTCTGTCTTCTCGGATCAAAAATCCAAATAATCCATCTTTGCATGGAACAAAAAATGGAGAACGTTGAGGAACTTCTGTTGAATTGTAACAAAAGTTGATTTCTTTCATTTCTCCCAAATTATGTTTGCATTTTTCTGGTTTTTCACGACATATTTTAAATAAGATTGGATCATCTTTGCCGATAACATACGGTATTGGATGTTCATATCCACGAACAATTCTAAAAAGTATTAACATAGAATTTCTATGATAGAAATGGGTCAATAGTAAAGTAAAACTTACACTACGTCACCATTATTTTCAAAATCAAAAACATCTTGAAGTTCATACGGTAACATTGATTTATTTGCAGCTTTCACATAATCTGGATAATTGTCATCTCCAAGAATTTTCAAAAAAACATTGATCACAAAAATGTAGACGAAAAATGCGGCACGCATTTTAAAAACGATAATGATTGATTGAGTAATAATGTCTCGCTGACTAAATCAATGAATGCAAAAATTTTAATAGACAAACGAGTTTGTTTTTTATTTTGCAGAATTATGCAAATTTTGCTAAAGCGTTGCAGAGATGTGCTTATTGTAGTAACCAATAAATTCTTTTCATGCGAGTAAAATAGAAACAAATAACTTAAATCAGATTTCATAAATAAAACCTAGAATACTGCTACAGTATGAAAATTGTTAACAACAATAATAATCGATTGTTTACTCTCATTTCCGATAACACTTTTCGACATTTTATTTGACAAGCTTATCACACCATGTTATTTCGATTACTGTAGTTTCCCTAATTTTAATTTTTTTATATGAAAACCGCTTTTTTGGGTTTGTCGAATTCAAATACCGTTAATGAAATCCAGAACATGAAAAAAGAAAGCAGTTAAACAATATTCTATTTAAAAAATAACGCATTGATTAATGACCTGTATTTGTACAAGTATTAATGCTATTTGTAACATCTGGAATTGCAAGTTCTTTTCAGTTTTCTAAATTTGAAATTTGTATTCCTTCTTTAAGCTTTTTTGCATTTAAAATATTCTTCAACTTAAAAAATTTTTTTCCCTCAAAATTTTTGAATCAAACAATATTTATGTAAAAAAACTTTTCGGCCAAAAAGCACCATTAACACAAACAAAATTGAGATGTTACAACGGTGTCTAGAGATTAATTGACTGAAATACACCCTACAGATAAATAATTGTAAAACCATTCTTAAGTTATTTGATAATAATTTAAACTTAAAAATTATATATCCAAATGGCACGGTTTGATTTGATAATAATGTTATGCCCGATTACAGTAAATAATGCAAATTTCAAGGAGTAAAAATTTTAAAAAAAAATTATTATATATTTCGAACATTTTGCCAATCAAACTTTAAACATTGTTTTTTTCCTCTGGAAAAAATAAAAGTGTGTGACGTTTTTTAATCATCATCAATTTTTCCATTGAATTTATTTTATGATGGATACATTAGAACCTTCACTTAAAAATGTTATTGAACAAGAAACATTAAAATGGATTTTTGTTGGTGGAAAAGGTGGTGTGGGAAAAACTACTTGCAGGTTTGCTTTTTATAACATTTAAGCCTTTATCTATCTTCTTTGTTTAGTTGTTCATTAGCCATTCAACTGGCAAAAGTTCGTGATCGTGTTCTTATTATTTCAACGGATCCAGCTCATAATATCTCAGATGCTTTTAATCAAAAATTTACAAAAGAACCAACACCTGTAAATGGATTTCAAAATTTATTTGCAATGGTTTGTATTTAAGTTGTTGCTTATATATTTATTTATGTAAAATACAATTTAGGAAGTTGAAGGACAAGTTGCAAATGAAGGCTTAGCAGGTTTAGAACCTAATAATCAAGGTTTGTTTTTCTAGCTTTTACGTTTAGCTGAATTCGAAATATTATAGATCCTATGTCAGTTGGAAAAGCAATGCTAAATCAAATTGCTGGTGGATTACCTGGTATTGATGAAGCTGCAAGCTTTGCAGCAATGATTAAGTATGTTTATTATTTCAAAAGTTATGGTGCGTGTGTTATTCCTTTATTTTAGGCTTGTTCAATCTATGGATTTTGATGTTGTTGTATTTGATACAGCTCCCACGGGCCATACATTGCGTCTTTTACAATTTCCTTCAATACTTGAAAGTACTTTGGGAAAATTGTTATCACTGGAATCAAGCTTTATGCCAATGGTAAAACAAATGTCAAGCTTTATGGGAGTAAATGCAAATCTTGAAGAAACAACTTCACAGCTACATGAAACTTTGAAAACTGTTCGGGAAATTAATAAGCAATTTAAAAATCCAGAAATTACAACATTTGTTTGTGTCTGTATTGCTGAATTTCTTTCAATGTATGAAACTGAACGGCTAATTCAAGCTTTGATTAAACAAGTATGTTTATCACTCACATAACTGTATTACAGCAATGTTTTTAGGATATTGATACTCGTAATATTATTGTTAATCAACTTCTTTTTCCTGATATGAAAGGAGATGGCCAAATTGAATGTAAGAAATGTAATGCTCGATACAAGGTTCAAAGCAAATATCTTTCACAGGTTTGTTAATTTTAATCTCCAATAACTTCCTTATGACTAGTGTTTCAGATTGATGATCTCTATGAAGAAGACTTCCATATCATTAAATTGCCATTACTTGAAAATGAAGTTCGTGGTGGAGAATTACTAAAGCAATTCAGTGAACGTCTTGTGCAAAATGGTCAAAATTGATTCTAATTTTATTGCTGTGTTTCCCGTGATAATTTAATGAAGTTGTGTTTTGTTTTTTTAAAACTAATTTTTGTGCCTTTGTTTAAATTATTTCTTTTTATTAATTATTATTAATATAATCTTTTATTTAATAAATGCGTCTGCTTTGTAACTATGAAAATGGGATGGGACAGTACATTGGGTAACTTGATCTAAACATTGTTCCGATAAAAATTAAGTTTAGAATAAATGATTGACCTCAAAAATAAAAATGGTTTACTTTTTTAGCAGAAAAAAGGAGGCATTAATTTTCAAAGTTTTGATGATAATATTTTTTTGATTTTTGAGACTCTCGCGATACTTTAAAAATTTTAACTTATTACGCGTCCAAACATACACTGTCGACGATTTCTACAAAATGTTGTTAATAAATTAAATTGTATAGTAATATCTATTTTTTAACGTAAATCAGCTCTTTTTTACAGTAGTCACATTTTTGAACAATGGGAAACACTCGTTACTTTAATTTTGGGATTTGTAAAAACTTTGTCAAATTTTATGGTATTACTAACTAAATAATGTTTGCCACTCTTTTACATCAAGCTCCAAAAGTTGATCTCATAAATTTCTGAATTTTTTTAGAAGATGATAGTAAACAGAATATTCGATCTTCAATTATTGTTGTTTTCTATCAGTTTTTTGTGATCAAAACTAGGGTTGCGGGCGCGCCCGATTTTTGAGCTTGCGCCCGGGCGCATGCGCCCGCACCAACCCTAATCAAAACTTAAACTAAGAATTACGATTTGAATAAGATTATCACATTTATGTTTTCTAATTTTTGTTAGGTAATACATACGTAGCATCGACGAAACATGAATTTTAACATCGCTTTTAAAAAATTTATCTTTTAAAAATGGAAAGTCGTCACAGCGAAAACGTGCTTGCAAGAATCGCAATCGAAAGTTTAAAATTATATAAATTGATTACTTAATTCCATCAAAAAGCAGCCGATTTGAAAGATTTGAATAGATAAGATTTTACTATAATTTTTCTATATTCAAAAAAAACTTTCCTCCGCTCCGATCTTGGCTTGTCAACGTTTCCGATCTTTTTAATCGAGGGAAAAGATAAGAAACTCAACTCAAAAAAGTAAAAGGTATTCTAAAAGATAGAATTTATATATTGCAGCAACAGCAAAAGGGGGGATTCGTGTAACCTAAATAATAAAAAATCCCCCCTTTTCCTTTCTTTTTCTTCAAAATCGTCTTTTTCTCTCTCCTTCTTCTTTTCCAATGTTTTTGGCGGTATTCAAAAATTTGTGTCATTTTTTTCTTCTTATTATTATAACCCCGAAAAAGCTCCCTCCTCCTCAATTTCACCACCCTCTTTTCTTATATCTATGGAAGGCGATGATTGATGCTCTCAATAATTTTTAATAATAATAATACTACCAGCGATATTATATAGATTCATTATTATTAAAATTATTAAATTCTTGACCTCTTGAAAGAAACCGGATACTTTGCTATTATTTTCCATTGCTTGTTAAAGCTTGGTAAAATCGTGTTTTGGGAGGGGAAAGAGGGTGGGCTTGATCTTACAAGTGGATAACTTTTTATGTAGCTTTATTGCGACTCTGAGTATATTAATTATGCGAACCTCGAATTTGATTTATGTTCCAGTCCATTTGCAATTTCTTTTATTATGATTTACTTGTTTTCTGTTTTTATTCTTAGATAATATACGGTGTATGTAGTGCTCAATAACTTTCTTTATTTAAAAAACAATGTTGCTATGATAAATCACAATTTTATTTTTGAATTTGTCAGAAATTTTTCGATTTCAAAATAATGACACTATTCAATAGCTTTAAAACATATAAAGCGTTAAAGGTTAAATATTTATTTCATGCTACAAGGCTACAAGAACAAAAAAAGCTGTCCACCACTGCGATTTTTTGCTTGACGCTTTCATTCTCACTTTACAATTTTTGAACTTTTTTCTTTCCTCATAAAAAAGTGGTTGGTGTTCAATTTTATAAAAACTAATATCGTGTTTGCGTATATATCCCCCCCCCCCCCCCCCCCCCTCTTTTTTTGTGCTTTAATCCCTCTCTTCTCCTCTTCCTCTTTTTTCGTTATTGATGCCCTCATTTTTTTTGTATTTGCAAAAGAATCCATGTCGAAAATATTTGATTTAACATAGAGAAATCATACTTTTCATCATTTTTTTAAAATCAAAAAACAAAAAAGGTTTAAAAAAAGAAAGAAGTTGTTGAGAATTTGATTAAGTAAGTTTGTAATTGATGCTACTTTTCTTTATCTACCCCACCACATTGATCCGATGAAAAAACTGGAAATTTATTCGAGAATTTGTATTGAATCTTGTGATTGCCTTCTCTTTTTCTTCTCTTTTCCAGTTTTGGCGTAACTCGTTGTGTCTTTTTCTTTCAAGAAAAATTCAAAAATTTGGCACCACCAGAAAAAAAGTTTGTTTTATTTCTTTCAAAGATTTTTATCTTCCTTTTTGATCTGCAAAAATTATAATCGTTTTCCAAAAGTATCATATATTTTGTGCCTAACCTTTCTTCTTTTTTGCTTACTTTGTACTTTTGTTATGCTGAACCTTTGAACCTTTGTCCCTCATCGGAAAAAAAGTTGCCTCTAACTTGTTACCTCCTGTTTTTGAAAATAACTGTAACCTGTCACGTTTGTCATAGATCTCTAGAAGGTCAAAAATATTCTGATGATAACAATTTCGGCTAGCATGCAAAAACAAAGAGGCAAAAATTTTTTTTGTTCATTATTTATAGTTTCTGATGGAAGGAAAAGTGATGTCAGAATTTTGGTACCTTTTTGATCTAAAAAATTTGTAAACATTTTGTTATTCTGACAGTTGCAAGTAAATTTTTTGTGAGGTCTATTTCTATTATTTCAAGTAATTTGTTACTTTATATTCCGTGTATTCCGTGAATTGCGTTTGATTAACCTATGTTAAAGTAGTATAGTATCTCTAATAAACATGTTTCAGCTTTTTTCGCCTTCTTTTCCAAACACCACCATTATGCAAATTTGGCAAATGGAGTCGTATCCTATCGGGGATCCCAGATTACCGCACCACGTCTTCCCACCGAAGGTTCTCACCACAGATCAACTTCTGAATATTGCTGGAGTCATCAGTTACAAGGTTTCTTATAAAACATTTGGGTTATTATTCTAACAAAATCTTTTTAAAGGTTGATTTAACAGATACACAAGCAATGAAAAAGCGACTTTCATATGTAAAAAATGAAAAAGATAAAGTTGCAACAGATGTCTTGGTGCTTGATGATAAAATTATGGATTTGGATGAAAAACTTGAAACCCTCTATGAACCAGTTGAAAAAGATGAAGACGAAGTCTTTATGGTTCTTGACGGCGCAATGTATTACGATGTTGAGCATCAAGATGACAAATGGGTTCGAATCTTTCTTGAACGTGGTGATCTTATTATTATCCCTAAGGGAAAGGCACACCGTTGTACGACAACTTCTACAGTAAGCTTTTTTTAAAAATAAGGAAAAATTATAGAAACATATGATTGTTACAAAAAAGTGTTACTATCCATTCGTCAAATAACCGCTTCATTTTTTTCAGAATTTTGCCAAAATACAACGTTTTGGAACTCGTTCTTCAGCTAATCAAGGATAAATTTTACCCCGGTTGCCGAATTGCTCTTTTTTTATGTTCATAATCTTTCTTTCTTTTAATTATACAGAGTGTGATTTACTTTTTGAATGATTTTTAAAAAACTTCATTGTATTTTTTTTATTATTTTTGTTATGGCTTTTGGGAATTCGATATAAAACTATGAAAATGATTTGACAGACAAAGGCTATGCTTTACAAAAAAACAATATTCAAATATCTTCTTTCTCTGGTACAAATGTGGGATATAAATAGCACTTCATTCTTATTCAAGATGTGATGAATCTCTTTCTTGAAGGGTAATGTATGGAACGGTGTACCACGAAGCTTTATCAACAGGAAAATATTTAACTCTTGGAGTAAATTTGTGTTCATTTGATCGACGTTGAATATCCACAAGTGAAAACATTACAAAAACCTAAAAGAAGATTTTATGAGGTCATGCATGCAGTGTGAAAAGAAGAAAAAACTACATACATGATAACCAGCAACTGAGCTAATAAGATGAAAAACTGCATGTAAATATGGAACACCTAGAAAAAATAACACATTTTATGAGGTCATGAATGAAGTGTGAAAAAAAAGAATAATACCAAGATAAAGCCAAACATCACAGAGAAGACGATCGGAAAACCAGCAAGTCGAGGCAATCTGAATTTGATCGATATAAAAAAAGAAAAAAAAGAATTTAAAGGAAAATAATGGTGTTGAAAACGGATATGAGGGAGATATTTGAAAGATCACTCGTGTAAGACAAAAAAAAGTAATAACATTCATATTTTTAAAGATAAAACTTACTGCCCAAAGAATAAAAATTCTCCATGTTGTTGAAAGGGCAGCAGGGATTCCGACACTGAAAAACATATAAGTGAAGCGGAAAAGTGGTTTTTTATTGTAAAAGAAGAGGGTCATTCTTTTACAGTGGTTTTTTTAAAAAGATAGGATATATTTTTGTACATCATAAAAATGCGACAATCGATCATTAATATTTAATACTTTACAGTTTTCTGAGATTTTAAAAAGATGCATCGTGTGTATGCTCAACATTCCCAAACACAATAATCAGTTCAAAAAAATACCCGTTCGAAAATTACAGTTACTTTCAATGGGTTAATACTTTTAAAAGTCATCGTATTTTTTAATTACTATGTCTCTCTCTTTTTTTTCAAAAAGTAACGTACTTTGAACCTTCATAATAAATGACAAAAATACTTGGAACTGAATAAGTCATTAAAGCCAAAGCATTTAAATTTGGTTTAATAAAGCATAGCCCGCTTACAAGTACTGTAAAACCAACAATTGTCCATCGAATTCGATCCCTGAAAAAAGGGTTAATTTCTTATGATCTCTATAGAATTATTGATGATACATACATATGATCTTTATATTGTTGGGGATACCATTTCATTACAGGCATATAAACAACTAAACACATATTAATCAACCATACAAGGGAAAGTTCATCAACAAGTTGTCCAAAAAGATTTAATGTTGCATGACTAAAAACTTTCTGGTATTAATTTATAAACATTTGAGTATCATAGTCTTACTAATAAGTAGATGCAAAGCCATTAAATGTCAATAAAAGATGTGGTAACATAATCATCCAATTTACTTCACGAATATATCTGTATAATATTGCAATATTAACTAATGGAAGTATTATAATTGGTAAATTTGTTACTGAATTTGCAAATTCGGCCTATAAAAATTAAAACATGTATTGATGCAAAAATTGTTTTACAGGTTTTAGTGTATAAACTTTTACAAAGCAGGCTACAGTAACTTCAAAGCTTACCACAAATGTCAAAGTTTGATATTTATAAGCTGATTCACACCATGCATGCCCAGATTCATATTCAAACCATGGCGCCATAATGCTAAAAAAATGGAAAATTTTTAAAATTACCCTTTATTTATATACAAAATTTCAAAAAAATTAATAGTCCCAATTAATTTCGTGTTAAAAAAACGTTTTTTAAAAATGATTCCATTAAGATTAACTTTTATCAAAAATAAAATTTTACAATATGACAGTGTCAACCCTCTTAAAAACTTGTTTCAGTTAAATGAAATACCCTACATAGTAAACCTATTTTACACATTTTTTTAAACTTTGACTAGTAGTTTTAAACTTGTCATTGAAAACCTCAACAAAAAGTAATCTTGAAAGATTCTTTTTGATGCATGCCAGTCAGAAGAAGACAGCTGTGAAGACAAAAAAAGGACCTCCACGTGAATGAATGTCTTAATAGATTCTTTCATTTGATGACAAAAGAGGCAACAAAGAAGAAAAGAAAAAAGCGTTAATTATGGGTTTCTAAAATTATGTGTCTCGAATGAAGACAATATAGCCAGGGAAAAAAACGACGCAATAAAAGTTTGGTCAAGACCGGTTAAGTTCATTACATGGATGGATTGGGGGAAGAGGAGATGAAACAAGGAAGAAGAAAGGAATGTACTGAAAAGAAATGATTACGACAATATTACTAATGTTGCTGCTACTGCTGCAACAACTGCCTTTTTTAACTGCGTAATTCATGGAAATAACTCTTTTTATTTTCTGGTTAGATTTGATTCATACACAGATTCAGTCAGTGATGCAAGAAACAAAAAATTAGTCTTAAAATTTAAAAAGTAAAAGAGAAAACTGAAAAGCGTGGATGCGTTTCTTCCCCTCTCAAAACAGGGTCAGTGAAAGTAAAGCATTATCTTTTTTCCCTCCTCCAAAAGAATGATCACAGAAAAACTGGAAATGGCCAAAATCCCACCTTTACTCTCCTCATGAAAACCAGGCCAAAGATGTAAATGAAAAATTGGACAAAAAAAGTTAAAGTAAAAAAACAAGTTTTTTGTCGGATACGCGTGAAGGCGATATTAGATGTCTTTCTCTTTTTTCTTTGCAGTAGCCAGAAAAAAGGTAGAAGGAAAAGGAGCAAGGGGAGCGAAACAAGATTTACAAAGGGGGATTCTTCTTTTCTTTCTTCGAAAACGACCTTGATTCATTGCAAAAATCTTCTTTTATTAATGAAAGTCGGTTAGGATTTATTCAGTGTTACGTAAAAATCAGTTTTTAAAATGGTATTTAAATGAAAATCGAAAGACTCAAAGATTTTCGTCAAAGTACAGAAAGAATTGAAATATGTTCGCTCAAAATGAATAGTGTTTTGAAAGAGAAAGTATTTTTGAAATATTTTAAACAAAAAACTTGACCTTTTTTGTTCGTTAAAACTATTACAAAAGCATCGGAAGTAAACATACTTTTAGCTTTTTTCGTGGAAGTATTTTAACAAAAGAAGCAACAATAAAAACAAAACAGTTTTAAAATGCGCCAAAAGAATATTTGACTCACCTTGTAAGTTTTTCAAGCATCTTTGTGTAGTTCGTGCCGTGCTAGAAAACAACAACCAATATTCAAAGTAGGGATTCCTAAAAAAAGAAAGCTTTTATCTCCGGAAAGAGACATGTTGCCATGAAACAAAAGCAAAAACAAAAGTGTAACAAGTTTACAAAGAAAAACAATGTCATCAACAACATTCTATTTGTCATCATCCTCAAAAATTTAGCTGTAGCCAAAGGCAACAAATGGAAGGGCATGGTCAAAATAAAGCTTAAAATGTATATTTTTAAAGCATTTTATTTAAATCTGTAAAATGTAAAAAGGAAATAAAAGCATTTTTAGCGCATACGAAATTTGTTTGCAAAAAACTAAACGATCAGTTTTTATGAAATATCTAGACAAAAATTTGCTTGCAAAAAACGACGATTACACATAAATGTTGTCTATTTTGGTTTGTTTATAAGCAGAGCAATAAAAATAAATTTTGTGAATCATATTTTGAGACATCAAAATTAAGTAAAACAATCCATGGATCATAAATATTTTTTATCGTATATTTTCTTTAAAAGAATAAAGTATACTGTAATACTTTAATGTCACCAAAAAATTTCAGGAAATCTCTATTTTTTCATTTACTCAAGAAGAATAGAAGAGTGAGAACAAGTTAAAACTTAAACTGTAAAAAAAGAACTTGCTTAAGACTTACTACAACTATTCACTTTTTTTCCATGTACTTCATCGTTTGTTTTTCTGTCTTACTTTCTTTTTTCAATCATGTCTTGTTTTTGCAGATCCAAGAAAAAAAAGAAAAGCAAAGTAAAAAAAGTATGCGCAAGCTTGTAGAATTGAAGAGAGAGAAAGCACACCTGACGGCTTAAATAAATAAAGTGACACAAAGTACAATCAAATAAATATGGGTAGAAGTAGTATCTAGTATCTTACAATCATTTGAATGTTTTAGCAAATACAAATTTTTCTTGAGAAACGATGACTTGAAACTGCAAAATAAAGCTTTTTGAGGACTTCTTTAAATGAATAAGTATGACTTTTAATCTCTTGATCTTATGGCTGGCTAAAAAAAGAAACCAAAGTTTATGCATTTTAATAAAAAAATAAATATAAGCACTTGATCAAAAATATAAAAGCTACAATATTTCTTAAAACATCAAACATACACCTACTTATCGAAAGAGTGCCAAGAAAATTTGTATCATTACGAAGCATGTTAAACAAAATAATAAAATTTCTTACATAACTCCCATAAAATTCAAATTTACAATTTTTAAATAGGTATGTGGAAAAATAAAAGCTTACAAGCTTATAAATTGCATTTTTATAGGATTTAGAAGCCCTTCAAAAGCTTCAAATGAAGCCATAAAATGTAAGTAATATCCATATCTGGCAAATACCATAATTTTTAATGCCGAAAACAATTTCACACATTTGCTTTTATTTCACATTCTTTCGTTTTTGGGAATAAACTTTCATCTTGTGATCCACTGGTGTCTCCCCTGTTTTTATTATTAATGCTGAAGGTGGTGAAACAGCTGCTAAAAACTTTTTCTTTTCTCTTTAACAGAAGTATAAATATATTAATTAAATTTTTCGTTTTTTTTAATACAAAAAAGTTTTTTGAGTTGTTTCGTTATAAATGATCGAAAAAAAGCACGGCATTTTCATTCGTTTCCCCGACAACGAAGGAGTTTTATTTTATGCCCTTTTTGGGGGGGGGGGGGGGGGGGGGGGGTGAAAAAAACTTGGAACTTTTATGGGAGTTATTGTTTCGAAAAGCAAATTTAAAAAATATGCGAACGGCTTGCTTATTACTTTCATACGGTATAATCCAACTTTATGTTTTTGTGATTGTAAAAAATATTTAAACTTTTTTCAATACTTTTTGGGATTTTGCTTGTGAATGATATTGAGAGGTTGGGAAACACTCTTTCTCACAGCATTAAGAAAAAAAGAATATTTAATTTAAAAATGTTTTCTTTTTCTCATTTCCTTGTATATATTTTTTTCATAATTTCATTTATATTTATCGCTAACTTTTTTTTTACAAATCTGTTTTTCTGTTTTACACATTATATTTTAAAAAATAGTGTTACAGTTTCATTTTTTAGAGAACTAATAGTTGTTCCAAAATAGAGTTTTCCAGTTTGTCTTTTCAAGCTCGTGAGATTAATCGAAAAATTAAGTTTTAATTTTTTATTGTTGCTCTCATTTGTCAGAACGAAGCAGCTTTTTTGTAAAATTTGTTTCACTGACGGATTATCGTATTCAAACAAAAGGGTAAAGCGTTCTTATTTAAAAAGATTATAAAATTATCACAGCTCTTCGTATCATGATTCGGTGCCACTTATTAAAAATATATAGATTTAATTCTGAGCTTAATTACTGTAACTATACTGATCACATTTTACCATACATTTTTGCTGTTTTAATTACTATAGAAAATTTAGTTCTTCTATTAAACTGACGGTAACAGAAATGCTATTGACAAAACAAAAAGAGTAAACAAAAGGAATCAAATCCAAAATTTTTGATATTTCTCTTTTTTTGGATTTGAAAAGCGGGAAATAAACCATATTGAAACTTATTTTACGCTTTACACAAGAGTTTAATTCGAATTTTAAAACAAATTTTTGAATTACTTACTTACTGTAGCTACAAAAACTGTCTTATTTAATCTTTTGTTTCTTATTTTTATGAAATTCTAAAAACTTCTTTGACAAAGCCTTTTGTTTTAAATTTTCTTAGAAATTTGTAATAACAATTTTTGACATCATTTTGTGTCAATTATAATTTATATTTTTTTAAAATCGAATAACTTTTAATAAATCAATTTGTCTAGAGTACTTTAAATTTTATTACTTAACGATTTTTTATAATATTAAATGCATTACATTACACATAAATGCCATTTATTTATATTGTAGCTGCTCTTTCAGCAACTAAAATTTGTGTTTCAGATACTTAGAAAAAATAAAGACATAATGAACGGGTCTACAAAGCATCCAAAAGAAACAAATTCGACTTCATCACCTTTGAAACCAATTGAAGAAGAGCTTCGATTCTTAGATATTATGGCAACAGATGAAACAGGAAATTCTGCATTAATGATTGGTATCAGAGATAATAAAGAAGATGTTGTAAAATTTATTATTGATCGGGCGTTATCTGTTAATAAACTTTCGGAGGTTTGTTTTATAGTTACAGTATCCATGTTTGACATTATAAACTTTTTATATAGCATGTTAGTCTTTTTTGTTTAAGAAAACAAATACAAAAAAGTGTCTATGTACTTTCTTTTGTGACTTTTTGAAACTATAGACTACAAAAATCTGTGCCTTTTTCATAGAATTAATAAAAAAAAGCATTTTGCAGGTTTTACAAATTGTTAATAAAGATGATGAAAATGCATATTGTTTGGCCCTTCGAGCTGAGAATGTTGCGCTACTTCGAATTATTGAAGATGCAACAGAAAAAGAAAAAAAGCAAAATATGCGAAAAACTAGAAAGGTAAGTTTTACTGTTTAATATAGGTTCGGGAAAATTAATGTTTTTACTGGTAATATTAAAGCTTACTTTTTCGAAGCTTCTCTTGAAAAAAATTGAGTTTACAAATTTTGATCTTACTCTCATGAGAGTAAGATCTCTCATTTGTCATATCGAAGCTGATTTTTAAACACATGCCTTTGTGCACAAGATAATTTTTAAAGATAAACAAAATGATTTCTCATTTTATAAGTCTGGCATGTAAAAGTTTTTTAATCAAAGCTTTTAAAACAGTATTTCTGAGTACTATTGAATATTAGCCCTTTGAAATGTCTACCTAAAAATTGTTAGCTCTAAAATTCAGAAGCTACATTTATGCAGCAACTGTCTGTTCTTTGCAACACTTTCGTTTTGCCTTTTTTTCAATTCATAAAACGATAGTAATATTGAATTAAAGCTTTTATTAAAGGCACCATGTGTACATACATATGTACACATACATTATGTAACCTTTATTAAAAGTGCATTAAAACTGTGTTATTATTACTGACTCTTTTTTCTTCTTATTCTTTGTTTGCTTTTTCTTCTTTTATAGCATTTTCCAAGCATAAAAGAAAGTAAGCCATATGATAGCCATATTTAAAAAAACACATCCCAAATTTAGCTCATTTATTTTTATAAACTATTTTAAAACAATTTTTGACGTCCTTTTTATCTTTTTGTGTGGGGAAATTCTTTTATAAAAAAAAGGAAGCAAAATAAAGCATTAAAAATTGCAACAAAGAAAAAAGGTAGCGCTTCTATTCTTTCTCTTTGCTGTAAATGATGATGTTGAGGTGACGATGATGATGCTGATGATGGTTGCCTAGGGAAAAGAAGTAGAGAGAGAAGAGAAGACTCATCACTTTTTTTTAACATTTACCTGCTTATTTTAAGATAACTCTTTTTTTTCTCAAAAACACAACAACCTAACTTTCTTTTTTTCGTAGGAGGAGTTTACCTTCTTAATTCTTGAGGGAAAATTCAAGCCTATTTTTTAAAAAGAAAAATGCCATTACTTTTAAGCGTGTGGCATTTTTTCTTCTGTTGTGCTTGTGTTCATTAAAACAAGAACTTAAAAATGATTTTTATTGTAGTGTAATAATTTTTGTTCTCTTTTTTCAGTTTTTGAAATACAAATCAACAGAAAGTTTTAAAGCTTCACCAAAAAGAATTGAAAAAATGAATCGGCCAAAATCAGAAGAAGCTGTTGGTTCTGCGAGTACAAGTGATGTTGAACCTGAAATTGATGACAGTCTACAGGTTGGTTTTATCTTCCTTATCCATGCCCTTAGGGAATGCTATTCTAGTTTAATAAGCTAGAGAAAAGTTCATGCTTTAGCTCAATTAACTCTGTTTTTTCAGTTTAAAAATAATCAATCTGAAATTCATGATGCCTTAGTCAAAAGTTTGTCGGAGCTTCAATCGCCTGGTTTTGAAAAGCGTCCAAGCTTGACAGATTCAGAAGGCAAATCAGTTGAAAAAACTCCTACAATAAAAAATTTGTAAGTCTTTGCATTTGTTAAACCACATTCCATCAAACGTTAAAACAAATTTTCAGGCATTCGGATAGCTTTACATTCGAACACGAAACTATTGATTTTACAAATAATCCCCTTCCAACTCCTGGAATTATGAATTCTTTGGGATGTAAATTTCGGAATTTAATGAGTGGCCGACGTGTAAGTTTCATCATTCATGTAAACATTATTATTTAAAAGAAAGAAAGAAATTTGCGGAGTTGTTGCTTCAATTATCTACCATTTATATTGGGGGCATTATAATAGACAAAAATTATGATGATGATTATTATTACATATTTTGATTATATTCAAAAAAAGACGTCACAAAAAATTTTCGAAACTTTAAAAAGAAGATTTTCATAAAAAAATAAATACTACCTTTTAATCACAAAAAATTTTGTTAAAAATAGTAATATTAAAACCATTACCAATTTTATTTTCTATCTACGTCAATAAGTTTAATTACCGTATCTCAGAAACTATATTTCTTAAAAATTCATTTTGCAAATAACGGATATTATAAATCCCTTAGATATATTGATTTCTTTGTAGCTAAAAAGGGGTAGGTAAATGAGGTGGCTAAGTTGCTGTAAAAAGTTTATTTTTTCTGTGTTTATGCAGTCACAGAAAATCCTTTTGTAACTTTTATTAGTTACCGCTGATGTCAGATATTCTTATATAAAAAGTGACAGACGTTTTTTGTTTAAAAGCGTGGGAAAATTAAATGCCATAAAATTATAATAACAAAACAAGGGGGATATTTCTAAAGATAATAAAAAAATGATATGCAGTAATAGCATTAGTAATATTATTTTGTAATAATTAAGCGCCCACGATTTTTTTGGGGATAACATTTTTATAGTAATTTTGAGTTTTCCGGTATGATCTTTATGGTTTGGAAAATCTTTAAATAATAAAATTTTGAAAATTTACCCTATAATTGGATAAAAAAACAAATTTATTTTTAACGACATTTTTTATTTTTAGCTTGAACTAATTTTTTCTACTGTAGTTCTTTTTATATCTGCAACTGAAACATGACCTTGAAGGTAAAAAAAGATAGCATTTTAAAAATACCAAAAACTTTTTGCTTTATTCAATTTTCACCAGTATTTTTTTGACTCGAAATCTCTTTCAGGATGATCCAAGTCGACCATCAAAGCGTTCATCTGTAACAACAACCCAAGTACATTTTACCTCAATGCCTTCTGATCAAAATGAAGTTTGGGATGGCTCTGATAATTCATATTTAAATGATCCAACTTCAACAAAACGTTTAACAATTGCTCATCATCATTACACGGATTCAGATGGAGATAATAGTGTATGTGTGCCACCAGAATTCAGTGGTCCTGAAGTTGTTAAAAAGTTATCTGGGGATAAATCATCTGGTTTAACGCCTATGTCAGAAGCAATTATGAAACCAATTCGAAATTTACGTTCTCGTGGACAATCTTCTGAAGGCCGAGCAAGAAATTATAAAACTGTTCCAGTTGAACAAGAAGGTGATTAATATTTGCTGGAAGATATTTGTGCGATATTTACGACAGCAACACTTTTAATATTTTACTGTATTCTACAACAGCGCTTTGGTTTTCACTTAATTTCTTCATCATAATAATGATCATCGTTTTTTCTTGCATTTGATTTTTCCAGCTTCACATTTTTATCTCGGTTCTTTTGATCTTTTGAAGAATTACTGAATGCTTTTGATTAGTAACCTCCCCTTAAAGGAAAATAAAAGTTAATAAATTATATTTCTTGATATGTTTTGCATAATTGTGTAAACAAACACCCATCAAAGACTTGATTGCCGCCGGAAGTTGCGAAAAACAAAAACCCCGCAACTGATAAGATACTTTTTTTTATTTGAGGTCACTGAGGGTTTACGAACACGGCAAATGCCAAAAAAATAAAAGTGCCTTAACTTGTCAGTTATATTCTTCTTTATAATTTAAAAATGCCGAAAATATTAAATAATAGTGATTTAAGTATTTTAAATAATGCTGCTGTTGAATTAATTAAAATTTCGGATCAATTTGGTTTATTTCTACAAACTCTAAACAATGACAACAAGAATATCAATCATAAAAGTGCTCAAATATTTAACTTTGATGTTATTAATGGACATTTATTTTTTGTTTTTGGATACTGTAAATCCATTCTATCAGAAAATCTTCCCAATGCTTCTTCCGTGGATTTTGCCAATCTTTTTCGAACTCTATTTAAAAAGTTCATTTCTTTATAACTTTTAAGGCCTCTATGATAAGCAAATATGTCATTGATTATTGCAAACTTGTAGCCAGCTCTGCACATTTCCCATCTCTGTAAATTTATTGTTTATTTTTTTGTATTTTTAATAAAAAATAAAATCAGTTACCAAAACAGTGTTGTCTCTTCTGGGATATCGAAATCCAAGATCAAAAAGTGGGATGCTTGAAAGGGAAACAAATTGAGGCTCCCATTTTGGTGAATCGTATTCTTTGTAAAATTGAATACTCGTAGTATTAGATTCTGTTTCGGAAATTTCAAACCATTCATCTAGATGTTGAATTGAGTGATCGTTAAAAGTGTGATGAAATTCAAATGTTTCATTGGTTTCCATCAAATTTTTTAAATCAGTTTTAGTTTTTGGTTGAGATGCATTTTTGTAGGTCTCAAAAATACGGTAAACAAGTGCAGTTTTCGGCTGCTTTTTTAAAATTGAATTTGCTAAATTTCGCATTCTTAGTTCAAAATTTAATGAAAAATAAAAGTCCAGGTCAGCAACCAGAATAAATTTTGTAGAAGCATATTGTCTTCCAAGATTTCGAGCTTTATTGATCGGATATTTGATAAGTTTTGTTGATATTTCAAAATTTGTAATATTTTCATCTTTCGTCATCGGTTGGAAGCAAGGTTCAACAGCTTTAAGTGCCAGTTGATTACAATTTGTTTGATGGTTCTCAATGAGAAAATGAACAGACAAAAATTCGTCAACTTTTGAACTTTGATTTTTAATGTCTCTTAGGAATGATGAAACACATCCAATTGATTCTACCATATTTTTGTCATAAAAAGCTACAGCCAAAGATACTGGAGCATTCCAATTTTCAACTTGTTCAATAAGTCTTTCATCAATTCGATCACTTGATGCATGAAGGATCAAGGTTATCCGATCAGGATTATCATCTTCTTTCCTCTTTATTACATTCGCTAAAATGCATGTTGAACTACAACGAAGTTGATATCAAAGCTTATCAGTTAAAAGAGCTTACTCTAATTTTTGTGGAAATTTAAAAGATGCTTGTTTTTCTTCGTCCAAAGATTGCTGAATAAAAACATAAAATACACAAACAATCGTCAATAAACTTAAAAAATAAAAACAATATCGAAGCATTTTTTAAAAAAATGAGGAGAAGCTGCCGTGACTTTGATATCCAAGAAATCACGCCGAAAAAATATGACCCGAATAACTTTCATATTTTTTTATACATATATTTCCTTTTCAGATATCCATGTATATCCCCCAGAAGAAGTGTTAAAGTTTTTATCATTAATTATTTTCACATTGATCTTGTTCAAATCAAACGTTAATGCTCTATCTATCTCTTCATCTTCTCGCTTCCTTTTTTTGATTATAAAAAAATATATCCATGAGAAACTTGATTTTGTATGTTTTGTTTTATCTTTTTTATATTAAATATTTTTGCTGCTGCTGCTTTTTTTCGTGTTTTTATAACCCCTTAAAAGAGCCACACAAAATGCGGAAGAGAAAAAAAACAAGTTCAATGTTGTTTAAAAAAATTGAAGAAAAAAACAAAAATTGATTGAAAATTGCCATCTTTTTGCAAAAAAAAATACAAAATTGATATTCATTTTGTTTTTTACACATATTTTTTGATGTCTATAAAAAGTTATAATTAGAGTTATTTATGGTTTCTTTTTATGTTTTTGCAAGAAGCGCTGTAGAGTTTAGAGGCTAAAAGTTGTGTTTTGTGATGATGACAATTGAGAGAGAACCAGAGTGTGAGAAGGACCGCCTCACCAACACAAGGAGAAGCCAGCATTTATTTGTGTTGCTTTTGTAACAAAAAAATTTGCTGTCATCAAAAAGAAAGCAAATTGCTGAGGAAGACTTTTGTAGTTTTTGTTTTTTTCTAGCAGTATTTGAAACGTATAAAAGTGAAAGATTCTTTTTACCTATCTTTGCATTATATTTTTTGTTTACGTGTTTGACCGCTCTTATAGCAAAGATAGAGAGAGAGGTTGAAAAAAACATAAATGCTCTTTTTTCACTTGTTTCCCTTGCATTTCTCCTTGCGTGTTGTTGTTGTGTTTGCTTGACAGAACAAACATTTTATTAATTTTAATTTTTAGTTAGAAGTAATATAATATTCTAAACATGTCTCCACAAATCTTTGTTGTAACTGGCGCTAACAAAGGTATGTTTTCCAATTTATTTAAGACCTCAATTGAGCTTTTAATTATAGGAATTGGTTATGGAATCGTTGAAACCCTTGCTTCAAAAATCGATGGAGCAATAATTTATCTTACTGGTAAGTTGTACATATCTTGTGTTAACATATTTAATTTAATGTATTATTTTAGCTCGTGATGAAAGTCGTGGAAAAGAAGCCGTTCAAAAATTGGAACAAAGTCTTGGAGATAAGAAAAAGAGTGAAATTCGTTTTCATCAATTGGATATTGAAGATGAAGCTTCATGCAAGAAATTTGCAGAATATTTGAAGAAAACTCATGGACAAATTGATGTTTTAATTAACAACGCTGGTTTTGCTTATAAACAAGATGCTACTGAATCTGCTGAAGAACAAGCAAATGTAACAATTGGAATTAATTATTATGGAACTAAAAAAGTTAGCAAAGAAATTCTTCCACTTATCAAATCTGGAGGTCGTGTTGTTAATGTTTGCAGGTTTGTACTTTTTATAATGTTAGCATTCACTTAAAACAAATATTTTTAGTCAAGCTGGAGTTATGAAAAGCAGCGATGGCTCTGAAGCATCAGCATGGTTCAAAGATTTTTATGATGATAAGCATGTTGAAAAACTCAAGAATGCATCATCTGAAAAAGAAATTGATGAATTTGTTGAAGAATATAAAAAGTAAGTTTTATCTTGAGGGATGATATTGTGTTACAGTACATGTACATTTTTAGAGCTGCAAAAGATGATACTCGCAAAGAACATGGTTTTCCTTGCAGTGCTTATCGTATCTCCAAAGCTGCTGAAATTGCTTATACTCTTTTACTTCAACGTCAACATAAAGATCTCAAAATTAATGCTGTAAGTTTTTATTTTACTTTTACGGGGTGAAAGAGGTAGAACAGGTTTTTTAATTGGTCCTTTTGGAATTTGATTTTTCAAAACACAATAAATTTTGGGTTCAAACTACAGTATGAAAAATTAATGGTTGAATATTTTAGTGCTGTCCCGGATATGTAAATACCGACATGTCATCTGGAAAAGGACCACTTACAATTCAAGAAGGAGCTGATACACCATTTTATCTTGCAACTGATCCACATGCTCCATCCGGTGATTTTGTTTATCAAAGAAAATCAATCCCTTGGAATTAATTTGATCTCTTTGTATTTTTTGATATTGTCCACTTTGTCCATTTTTATAGTTTGGTTTGTAATCTAATAAGTTTATATAGTTTTGTAATTTAATAAACTGTAATATTTTCTGATTGTCAAGCACTAAATAACAACATTCTAAGCAGTATTCAGTTCGTTTGGTAGAGTTTAAATTTTTGGAATCTTCTTTTGTTTTCTCAAACTTCATTATGATTAGTTGCAGTAATACCGTATTATGAAAATAAAATATTTCAGTTAATGTCTTTTTTTTTTTTAAATTTTAGCTTTTAATATTGGCAATAATGAATTAGAAAAATGTGAATTTAAAAAGACGCCGCTTTACCATCAAAGAGCATTAACTAAAAATTAAATCAAAGATTGCTAAAAACCATAAAAAATTGAATACTTTCATTTATTGCTTTATTTTCTTTGCTGCTGTTGCAAAATAAGGAAAAACAACAATAAAAAAACCAATAATTTCTTTTTAACGAAAATGGTTTTGATTTCTTTTTCTGTTGCGATGTTTCTGTTTTTTCAAGTCCAAGCTATTGCTGCTGTGTTATATTTTTGTTTTCACCCTTTTCAAAGATCGCAACATTTTTTGTTTCCTTTTCATTGATGTGGCAAATTGTCTCCGGGTTGCCATAGACAAAGTCTGCGGTCGTCGATTTAATTTCGAAGACGAATAAAGAAACATTAACGAAATCATTTGCTGTCTTTCTTTATTTTCTTTTAAAAAATTTATTTTGTAAAAATTGAATTTGTCTGTTTAAAAACGTTTAATTGATTTTATTCTATTATTTAACCCTTGTGTCTGGTACAAAAAAAATAAGACGGAAGAAAGATAATCAGCTTAAAATTTCTTGTGATTGATATATTTTTATCTTCTAAACTTTAAAAAAGAACCCCTGTCATCTGTTGGTCTTGCCGGCCGGTCAAAAAGCAATCTCTCCTGAGAGAGGGAGAAAGATACGAGAAGAGGTTTAAATTGAAACTATATATAAAGAGAAATCAGTGTAGGTAAACTTTTACTTTTAAAACATTTAATTATCTAAAACTTTTAAATCATGCAGAGAACCAACATGCTTACCCTCAATCGTTCCAGTATGATTGTTATATACGGTAAAATTCTTTTTGGATATCGACATTTGGGGCCTTTATTTTAGTGTTGATTATTTAAGGATTTTTTAGGGACTTACTTTTAGGAATTTTTATTTGGTGTAATTTTCGTCCCGGCCGTGACTTTGGGGGCCTATTTCTTAGGGCTTTATTCTTTAAAAATTGTCCCCCAAAAAAGACTCAAATTAGAATTCCCAAAATAAAAGCACCAAATGTCGCAGCCCCAGATGTCGGGACCCTCAAATAATCATCCCATTATTTAAGGAATTGCTCTTCTCTTTGTCCATATATCATCTAACGGTTTTCGGACAAATGTCCCGCTGGTGTATACATTACCACTGATTGCATTATGTGGAATGGGATTTTGCACGAGTAAGTTTTATAAATATAACAAATTTATTAACAAAACCGAAACGCTATTGTTGTTCAAAAATAATTAATCAACATCTTAAAAGAAGAAACCTAAGAAGACTCTGTTAGCATCTTCATTAATTTAAATCTTTACAGGGATGCAATGGAATAAACAAGTTGCAACAATTGGATCTTTCTTATCATTAGGTAAGAATCGTATGTCCTTAGTAGTTACTATGATCACTTATTTAGCTTTGTGCCTAACATCAAATATTTTTCAGCTATTGGAGTATTTCATTGGACGCTGAGCCCCAAACATTTGATTTATCGTGCAATACCCTTTTGTGTTTCTCATCTTCTTTATCTTTACACATTTTGGGGATGTGTTCGACAATTTTGGACTGCATTTGGAGTTGGATTATTTTTATATTCAGCTGGATTAATCTATTTTTGTGTTGGAGATCTTTTCCGTTCATTGCCATTACTTGTTATTTCTGTTGCCGCTGATCTCTTTACCATTTCTCTTTCCCTTTTTGCAGCTGGTTCATTATGGAAAAATGGTGTAAAAGGAAATCGAATTCATGAAGCTAAAATGGTAAGAATTTAGTTGGATACAAAAGAGAATATTCAGATTTATCTGATAACAAAATTTAAAATTAAAAATTGTGTTTTTGAGTAAGTGTAATTTATACTCACTTATTTTCAAAAACAAATCAAAACATTTTATTTTCATTTTTTACAATAGTTTCACTAGAACTGTTTTTGGTAAACCCATTACACAATCATAAAATACTTTTTTGAACTATCTTAAAAAAAAACTAAACATAATTTTCAGGCAGCATTTCTTCGATTCGTTGGACTTTTTGTTGAACTTATTTGCGGTTCTGCATTAATTCTAAATCATTTTGTGCATCACAACAATTTCCATCAATATATGATTTATTACTACGTTGCTCAATTCCTTCTTTTTGTTTCAAATGAACAAACTTTTTAATTTAGTTTTAGCATTTCATCATTAACTAAAAAGTCGACATCTTTGCATTTTTGCCATTAATTTGTATTTATATATGAGTGTTTTTAGCAATTAATTGTAGCAAAATTTTAGTAGAATAAACTCGGTTATATTTAATCTTCTTTATCCAAGCACAAATACTAAAATTAATATTAATGTAACACAAAAGAATGTTGCAAATGCTAATAACGAGACCATAAATATTGAAACATGATGCCCTAAATTTGCTGATTCTTCTTCATTCATACAACATGGCAGAAAATTACATAGATGGGATAAATCAATTGCAGCAGATTCTGTGGATGAAGTTGTTGTTGTGGAAGAAGAATAAATAGATTCAGTATCTTCTTTTTCAATTAATTTATGCGACATTGCTCTAATGAAAAATACAGACAGTGAACAAAAAGGGAAATCAATTGTCAATAATAATAAAGCAGCAGCTGGAAAAAAGTGCTTATCACCCAAACGGAAGGGAAAGATAGGCGAAAAGCAGTAGTAGCTAGTCAATCATAAGACGTAGATGAAAGGCTTTTTAAGCCTTTTTGTAAGCTTAAATTGTTAAGTAGTATGTTTCACGTGAAATTTTCAATTCTTTAACATCCCAACTATATTTTTTGGGAAGAATTGATAGATTTTAATCGGTTAATGTTCAGTATAAAAAAATGGAAAGTAAATTTATTCAAAAATCCAATACAATTGAATACATCGTAAAAAAAATACAAAATCATTCATACAAAAAGATGTGCATTAGCAACAACATGTAAAAGCTTCAAAGAGTTTAATTTCCACCTCGAAGACGAAGGACAAGATGAAGGGTTGATTCTTTTTGGATGTTGTAATCAGAAAGGGTTCGGCCATCTTCAAGTTGTTTTCCAGCAAAAATTAAACGTTGTTGGTCTGGAGGAATGCCTTCCTTATCTTGAATTTTGGCTTTAACATTTTCAATGGTATCGGAGCCTTCAACTTCAAGAGTGATAGTTTTGCCAGTGAGAGTCTTGACGAAAATCTGCATGCCACCGCGGAGACGAAGAACCAAATGAAGGGTTGATTCCTTTTGAATATTGTAATCGGATAATGTACGGCCATCTTCAAGTTGTTTACCTGTAATTAAATTTACACGTATATTTGTTTTTTTGGAAAAGGTATAACTTACCAGCAAAAATTAAGCGTTGTTGATCTGGGGGAATACCTTCTTTGTCTTGGATTTTGGCTTTAACATTTTCAATAGTATCACTTCCTTCGACTTCTAATGTAATGGTTTTTCCGGTAAGAGTTTTAACAAAGATTTGCATGCCACCTCGAAGACGAAGGACAAGATGAAGGGTTGATTCTTTTTGGATGTTGTAATCAGAAAGAGTACGGCCGTCTTCAAGTTGTTTTCCAGCAAAGATTAAACGTTGTTGGTCTGGAGGAATGCCTTCCTTATCTTGAATTTTGGCTTTAACATTTTCAATGGTATCGGAGCCTTCAACTTCAAGGGTAATAGTTTTGCCAGTAAGGGTCTTGACGAAGATTTGCATGGTTGTAATAAATAATAAGCTTTATTTAACTAAAATAATAATATCGATGAGAAATCTATAACTAAAATAAAAGAGAAAAATGGAACACGTTATATACCAAGCAATGCAGTGCTAGGAATTAAGAAAGAATTAATGCGCAAACGGTTAAGAAATCAATATTGTCATATAATTTCATTATTTTAACAGTTGTAAGCGCAAATACTTCCTGAAACATAAATTCCTAATATGTTTTGAAAGAGTTTATGAAATTTTGATAAAATTATTAGAATTTTAAAAAGGATGCATCAGCTGATGGATCATGGGTTTTTCAAAATACAAAAATCATCGCTGCAGCTGAGAAAAAGTTAATAGCCAAGCTAATGTTTAACATAGTAATTCGTGTTAAGAGTTATATGAGCAATTCAGTCAATAGTATTCAAATTAACTCATTTGAATCATAAATTGACAAAATAAGATACTATTAAAGCAAAGGTTTTGTAAGAAAGGCTGATGAAGAGAATAAGAAAGAACCAGCGAAGTCAGTTGAATGAATAATTTGGATTAAAGCTCGTTTGCTTTTATATGGGAATTTGTTGTTGTTATTCGACCATGGCCATTTTATAATTACATCCGCAGGGTTTGGGGATTATCTCTGTGTCTTCATTTACTTTATGGCTGCTGCACTGTCTCTTGAATATCGACAAAATTATTGCATGCCCCTGTATACGTTCATATTTTTTTTATCAGTTTTTTGATTTATCGAATCAATCACTATAGTGATTTTCTTCACCAAAACCCTTCACAAATTTATGTGATCAAAGATTTAATTTGTAAATCATCACACGAATTGCTGAAGATTTAAAAAGGCATAAAAGCTTTGCAACTGAAAAAAAATGTGTAGAGCATTCTGTAGTCATTACGTATTGATCTCATCAGATTTGACGTAACAAAGTTTTGAAAGAGTTCCCAACTTTATTTTTACAAAAAATAACTCCCTTTCATAAAATTTTTAATCGTGTTATCATTAACGCTATCATAACAAAAAAAATATTATGCTACAAAATGTTAAGTTTTTAGGTGATCATTTTCACACCGATTATTCTGTTTTCAAAATGTGATCGTGTAGTTTTGCAAAAAAACAGTTTTTTGACCATTATCACCTCGAAAAACAATGTCTTCTATTTTAATTTATGCAAAAACAGAATTTCAATCATCACTGATTTTTGAAACATTAATAAAATTTGCAGATCAAACATATATTTTTTGTTTTTTTTTATTATTTCTTTATACAAGGATTAAAGAATGAATACAGAAAAGAATATTTATAATTTAACAATTTCTAAGTTTTTCTGCTGCAATTAAAAACATAAAAATTGTAAAGAAAGGGAGGAAGGAAATATACAAAGAAAAAATGCTTAAATTATTCATAAAATTTTGTAATAAAGATGGAATTTTGGGGGTATAATACAATTTTATACACAACTCTTTCAAAAAAATGACATACAAAAATATAATAATTTAAGCGAAAAAAATAGTTTAGAAAGAAAGAAAAAGAAAGCTATGTAATAAATAAGTAAAGCGAAGGATTTTTGAAGGAATGAAATTGGCGGGTTTTTAAAGCCCGATTTTTATGGTAAAGTAGGTGAGAGATCTTCTGATCTATTTACAGTTAATTTTGTTTAGATACAATAGATACAGAAAATACATACATACATCAAGTTAAATAAGAAAAATATTTTTAAAAAATTTAAACTTGCTTGAGGCTACAGTTTTAAAAAATTTGCAAGTTTTATAAAGAAGACAATAGAAATTTAGACTACTATTAATTACAAATAAAAAATAGAATATAAATGTTGTTAAAAAGATAGTGATCAAATGAAGATCACAATCAATGACAAAATTTTGCTATCATATAATATTTGAAAAAGACAACAAAAGAAACCTTTAAACTACAGAAAAATATTTGAGAAAATAAAACCATAATTTTCACCAGGCAATAAACATAAAAAATAATGACACGGAGATTAAATTATTTCAGTAAGACATATATCCCTAAAAAGTTAAAATCTATTTCTTTTCAGCTTCTTTGTCATCTTCAACAGGTCCAAGCGTATGCCATTGAGCAATCGGTCTTCGTGGAGATGCAAGCATATCCATCCAATGCCGAAGTTCTGCTCCTGTTGCATTGCAACCCAAAAAGCATCTTCCAATTGCATCATTTGAGCCAAGCTTATCATAATCCATTACAGTAATCATTAATGTTACTCTCTAAAAAATATTTGATTAATTTAGAGGTTAATGCGATAGCAGAAACAAACCTGAATTTGTTCAAATGGTACTTCAAAACTGAATGATTCATTATAGTAGGGGTTAAGAGTGCACTTTTTAATGCTTGTCTTCTTCTTCTTTAAACGTTTACCATTTTGCATTAAAACAATTTTAACATAAGGGTCTGATAAGCCACCCACATCTGAATATAAAATTCAATTATATCAATGTATGGCATGTAAAAACATACCCATCTTTTTAAGATTTTTAGCTTCCAAAACGACGACAGTCAATTTTCCAGCATTTGGAACATATCTCAATGAAAAGCAGATATCTCCCAATGCTTTTTCAGCTTCCTTATCATCTGGTGGTGGAGCAATATCTTTCCATTCTTCCAAAACTTGTCCCAAATCAGTTTTTCCAAGGGGAAGTAAAACTTGACCAATTTGATCATGCTTAGAAAATCTGTCAAAATCATAAATAGAAAAGACGAGAGTTTTGCTTCCAATTTCATTGAATGGGACCTGAAATGAAAGTGATGAAGACACGGATACGAGGGCAAAAAACAAACTTTAAAGATGAATGTTTCATTGAAAACTGGATTAAGAGTCTTTCGATGAACTTTTGTTTCAACCTTCTTTTTCTTTTCTGGAAGGAGATAGAGCTTAACGTAGGGATCTGATGTTCCAGACATATCCATTCCAGGTAAATTTTCTGCTTGAATAACTGTTACAGCAAGCTAAAAATCGTTACTATTTTTAGAAAAGCACAATACAAAGTGAGCAATAGGATTATTTTTGGATAACAATGGATAACTTTTCCCTATGTTAACCCTATGAGTCCCTTTTCAAATGCCAAAAGGAAGGCTTACTTGTCCTTGTTGAAAATCATAATCAAGTTTGTATTGAATTCTTCCAAGATTGACTTCTTCCTTTTCTTCAACTTGTTCCTTTTCATTTTGTTCCATATTTGCTTCTAGTCCCTCCAAATCAGCTCCCGTTGGCTTTGTGGCCATTGGATTCAGATCTTGAGCATTTTTACCACCAAAGAATCCTTTGAATCCTTTCGCTTTATTCTTTTCACCATGGCGTTTCTTTCCAAATAGTTTTCGAATAAGGAAATATGCACATCCGAGTACAATCGCGAGTGAGATGATTCCGAAAAACACGAATCCCCACTCAGGGACTGAAAACATATGTTTACTTTTGTTTTTTTGTTTTTGTTGTAACAGATTTTTTTGAAAATAGTAATTTAGAAGCTTAGAATTGCCTTTTTTTCAAGGCTTGTGCAAAATGATGAATAGGCTGATTACGGTAGGTCACACACCTTCAATGTTTTAATAAAAGAAAAATTCGCACACAAAAAAAGCGTTTTCTTTAAAATTAAAAAACGTAACATTTTTTTTGGATAATAATGAAAAATTCATTTAAATGTCAAAGAAAAAACACATTTCTGAATTCTTAATTTTTTTTGTCGAAAAAAGGAAGAAAAAACACAGACAAAAATGTGCAAAAAAATTCATTACTCTTTTTGTTTGAGATAAAAAAAAGTGATACAAAAATAATAGTAATACTATTTGTACAAACAAATAGTGCCTGCATTTGAATAAATATACTGTGTTATAATGGTAAACTTACTTCCTGTTTGTTGCATTACTTTTTCCTTTATACGATCTTTTACATCAACGGCTTGATTTGCAAGAAATCCCGTAACAGTTTGCTTTGTTGATCCCCTGCAAAACAATATAAAAAGTTTCATTTTGATTGAATCATTCTCTTTTTTTGTAACCTTTTTATTTTTGTAAAATGACTAAGTTTTCATTTGCTTTCATTTAAGAAAAAAACGGTCAAAGATGGAAGAACATTATTATTTCTTTTAAAAAAAAAAATTTTGTAATTATTGTGTCATCCCCTTTAAATAGCAGAAAAGAGTCTATTTAACCTTTTTCTACAAAAAATAAAACGATAAACAAGATTTTGTTTTTAAATAACAAAAAAATTGGATCGAAAACATCCTTTAATTGTTTACGTTTAAATAATGAAAATTGGCTTTAAATGGAGAGAGAGAAATGTGGGGGCATGAAAAGAGCGTTTATAATAATGTTAAAAGCAGCAACAAGCTGAAGTAAAAAAGAAATATATCTAAATGAATGAGTTTAAAAACATAATTTAATTTATTCAATGGTTTTTTTGTTAAAAATGAAAACCCGAAAAGAAATTGTTTTAAACATGTCAAAAACGAAATAAGACAAATGCTGCCATTTCCAGCTTTGCCAAACTTTTTCCCTCTTTTCCGTGTCCCTTTCTGTTTTAGGGTGGAAAAATCAATGCCATTTTTTATAAAAGACAGCTTTAAAAAACTTTTATAATTCTTTTTTCTTTGAAAAAATATTGAAATTCTCACGGTTTTAAACTTTTTGTTGCTTATAAATAAAATTTTGTACAAAGCAAAACTCACGGATTTTGGATTATTGGTGGTGCAGTTGCAGGAATATGTGGCGGGGGTAAAGCTGAAGAAGATGGCACCTGCATTGGAATTTCATCGGGAATTTCTTCCTTTTCCCCAAGGGGTGGATCATCATGAATTTTAACCATCTTTTTTTTTGAAGGAAAGCCTAAAAAAGGCACAAAGTTGAAGACTATAGAAACAACGACAAAGCAAAAAGAAGAAGATACAACACCCTTCTTCCCGCAAAAAGTTATACACAAATAAAAAAATTATTCTTTTTTTACCCAAAAAACACAATAAAAATCGAAACACGCATGTAAGAAAAATAAGAGAAAAACGGCATTTTACTCATGTATGCTTTAGCTTGCTTGCTGGCTAGTTTTTTGAGAAAAAGAAGAAAAAAACTGGGCAACGCCATCTTCTCGGGCGTCAATATTATTTTATTTTTTGCCTGCCGGAGGGGGTATGCGAGAAGTAAGAGAAAAGAAGATGGATGAACGAATGAGAGAGACAGTAAGAGAGGCATCTGAAGAGAAGAGGAGAAGGAAGAAGAAGTGAGAGCGGGAAAAAAGATGATAAAAAAAGGTAGTGTGCCAAAAAGTGCTGCTTGCCTGCTTTCCTGTGTATTTGACAATGAAAGTCTTCGATTTCTGGCATTTCTCTCATGTAAGAAGAAGAAGAAGCATAAAAAAAGGCTCTTTCCAGTTTTTCATGGTTGCTCCCAGCAGCAGCAATTGATTTCAATGAGAAGAAGAAAGAAAAAAGAAGTTATTCCTTCTTCTTCTTAAAGACTTCCAAAAAAGATGAAAGCTTTAGAAAGCATCCCTTTCCTTTCCCTCAAAAAAAAAAGCAATAAAAAAAAGAAAGATGTTAGAAACGCATGATTCACGCTTCCCCCTTTCTCTCTCCAGAACAATGTCAATCAAAATTAAAATTTTTTAAAACATTTTTAAATTTTCTTTTGAACTAAAAATATACTGTTGTTATTTTTGATTCATATAATTTCAAAACTTATTTAACTTTTAATGACTTTTTTCCATAATAAAAGGCAAAGGGGGAAAAGGGATTAAAGGTTTTGTTTAAATCCATTGCCTATATGAAGAAAAGAGAGAGAGAAGGAAAGAAGGAAGATGAAAAACAACATGTCCAAAAACAAACGTTGATTTCTGAAAAAGAAAACATTGAATAATAATGTCGTCGTATTTTCGATATTTTTTTTGATGAAACGCATATATTTGAAAAACAATGAGTGAAAAAAAGAGGGTTTAAAATTAAATCAAATAAAAAACATCATCACAGCAAAATCCCGTGTGCAAAAAAAATTTAATGGTTTAAAAAACAAAAATAAAATAATATCCTCCTCTCTCAATTTTTTTAGGTTGCAAATAGGGAATTCTTTTTTTTTGAAAAAAGCTTTCACAGAAATCTTCCTTCCTTCCTCTACAACGAGAACTACCATCGCCACCGCAAGTCAATAAGAAAAAAAATGACAGTAACAGCAAAAGCAAAAATGCAGAAGCTTCTGTTGATGCTCATGAAAGCTCTTTTTTTCCGTTCCGGCTTTTAACAAAAAGAAAACCGAATGTTTGCTTGAAAAAAAGAATTTGAACAAAGAAGAAAAAAGAGGCCCAGAGGGTTTAAATAATGACAACATCAACGTTATATACGTAAATGAAGTGGAGAAAAAAAGAAAAAAAATATTTGGTATTCTTTAAAATAAAAAAAGAGAACACAAATGAAGCAGCTTCAATAGAATTGCAAAAAGAAAATAGATAAATAAATATGCCATAAATTTATTATGCATTCATTCAAAACCTAATCAAATACATGCATTCATGCACGCTTACGTAACAAAAAACATTTTTGTAATATAATTAAGACTCAGCTGAGGCATTTTTTATTCCTCCTATTCTTGTTCAACATTCCAAGAATAACTGCAGCAGAAAAAAACAGATTCCGGAGGAAAAAAGCTTTCAACTCAAACAAATAAATATCAGAGATAGTATAATGAAAAAAGTGGAATCGAATAAAAAAATGTATTTTTGTGTAAAAACAACGGATTTATCTAAAAGGGAGGAGGTATCAATGAAGGAAATTTTGAAAAAGTCATTTAAATTTTGTTTTAAAAAAATATTACAAAATATATTTTTGGTATAAACAAAAAAGAAATAATAACATTACAGGATTAAGTTAAGTTATGGAACGGACCAGAACTCAAAAAATATGTAGCAACAAAAACAATAGTTTTATAACATGTTTTGACATTTCTGTCAATGGTCTGCAAGCGAATGAACAAAAAACAGTTCGATGATGATCAGCAACTGATACTTCCATTTCTACTTCAAGTGATTTTTGAAATTATTTTTTTTGCCCTTTTTTGAATTAATTTTTTAAAGTACAGTATTTTTAACTTGGAATTAAAAACGCGTTTCAAAAATATATGTTTTAGATAAACAAGTCAGTAGGTTTGCTTATATAAAAAAATGCCCTTTTAATGGTGCCAAAGTTTAAGAAAGTGCAAAAAATCCTTTTAAAAAAGTACACTGCACTTTTTAAAACTTTTTTCTTTATACTTTTTTTTATCCTTTCTTTAATTAATATATTGATTCAAAAAAACATAAAAGTTGAATAAAAAATTACTTCCCTAAAAAAAATTGGAGAACCCTTTTTAAAAATTCATAAACAACATCATTTTTTTTGCCTGTTCGTGTCTGCTTGTTTCAAACATTGCCACAAAAAAGTAAGTTTAAAGTTTTGAACATACTTTTGATGGAACAAGTTTAGAGAGAAAGAAAACGTAAAGTTTTAAAAAAAATTAGAATTCACCAAAAGCCTTCAACTACCACCACCACCTCCAACACAGCCTTCATTGGCATTTTAAAAAGCAATGAGGCATATTCTGCTGCTGCACAAAGAAATAATGCAATTTTTAAAGAAATTTCCTGTTCAAAAAAAAAAGATAAAAAGTTTACACAAAAAACAGTTACAGTAAAGTATGTTCTTACTGAAATACTAAATATTTTTTTTATTTATATAATTGTCCTTTAGTTTTTATACGAAAATAAACTTTTAGTTTTAATAAAGTTCAGAATAATAAAAACAACTTTCAAAAACACCACTGCATCCCAAGAGAATTAAAAGTAAATTTTAGCAAATTTATTATAAAATTACAAATGAATACAGTAATTCTTCAAAGCAATAAATCCAATTTAAGCGAGAAAAACACTTCGAGGCCCCGAAATTTCTTTCTTTAATCCAACACTTTTTGGTTTTTCTGGTATTCTTCGAACTTCTGGACCAGCTAAAATTATGAAAATGTATATAATGAATTACTGTAGTCACAAAACAAACATACTCATTTTTTCTTCCATTTTAGTAATTTGATCTTTTGTTGAATCATTGTCAAATGTAATATTTCCAAATGTTGAATCAACTAATTGAATTGCAGATTCACCTGCACCGCCTCCGGCACCACCTGCAGGAGGAGCAGGAATATCTTGAGCTTGAGTCATTCCAGTAACTTTTGTATTTCGATATGCCGTTTCTTTTCCAATTAAGTCATCATCTCCAACAGCTAATGGAACTTTTTCTTGAATAATAAAATGTTGAAGTCGAACCAATGAATATAGTTGATAAGCATATGCAGCAATTAAAAATCCTACTGCAACAATTGTTGCATACATTGATACCAAAATCATCTAAAATATATATAAGAAAGTTTATAAAAGTTGTGTAATAAAATAAACTTACATTTTTACTGAAAGGAAGTGCAGCCATATTGTATTTGGCTCCATTATTCATACATTCTATCATTTTTGCTAAGATTCGATTTGAGCGTAAAACATGCAAGTATTTTGTAAACCAAAAAGGTTAAAAACAAAAGTATCCATGTAAATTTATTTTAAAAGCAAATACGAACGATTCCTATGATTTGCATAGTTTGATGTATTCTATCCATAAAGATTGCTCACACTCTGATCCCATCTAGAGTTACAACAACACTCCAAAAAAGACAAAAAAATGGAAAACAAATTTAAAATAATCGTGCAAAACCGTAGAAAACCGTAGAAAATCGTACTAAATTTTCCACGGTTTTCCACGACTTTTCACGATTTTCTACGGTTTTTTACGAATTTCCACTAATGTTTTTCCGTGTTTATTAAATTAAACAATTTCCAGAAGACCAAATTGCATGAGAATTTTTGAAAATGTACATCTATGGAAGAGATTTATAACATTTTGGACCCCTATGTACACTCTGACTCCATCTAGAGTCCCAACAACACCCAAAAAAACAAAAAATGGAAAACAAATTTAAAATAATCGTGAAAAACCGTAAAAAAACGTATAAAGTCGTGGAAAGTGGACGAAGGACACTTCGGGGAAACGACACTTCCTATCCCCGAAGTGTCACCCCCCTATCCCGGAAGTGTCGTATTATTTCGTCCCGGAAATGTCGTTTTCCCGTGGAAAGTAGTAGAAAGTCGTAAAAAATCGTACTAAACTTTTCACGATTTTCTATGGTTTTATACGATTTTCCACTAATTTCTTACCTAGAATATTGTGTATTATTAAAATTTAATGTTCCTTTTAGAATAAACGCTTTTAAAGCTACTAACAAAAACTTATACATTTAATCAACAAGATATTAATATTAAAAGCTTAGCAAGGTTACTGTAATGCACATCAAAAACATCGAAGTTGAAAAAAAATAAACTTTATTGTTTCTTCCAAAAATACATACGAAAGAATACAATACACGTTTGAAAGCATTAAATTAGATTTAGTATTAAAGAGAAAGAAAAATATATATATGTATATAGATAAATAATAAAGAGACGTTTAAGCATAAAGTTCAACGGAATTCTCTTCTTCCAATGGAGGTTTTTGTTGAGCAAAATTTCGTTCAAAGAATGGCAGCTTTTTAGATTGTTTTGCAGTAGGACGGTCATCTTGATAGAAAATCAACATTTGATCAACAGATTGCCGGCACTCAGTGGAAACAAATGATGGCCATCGATATGTGCGAACACGTTGTTGTTCAATAATTTGAGCATTAGTATTTGATTCTTCTCGGAATGGCATAGTATTTGTCATTGAAACAAAACATAAAACAGCCAAAGACCATACATCATTCTTGTAGACATCATATGGAACACCTTTAAGTACTTCTAAAATAGAGGTAGAATTAGTATACAATATGTGTTAAGTAAGTTGTCGATTACCAGGTGATGAATAAGCCCGGGAACCACAATATGTTCGAGAATAATAGTTATCTGGTAATTCACAAGCAAATCCAAAATCTGTTAATTTAACATTTTGACGACGACTGATAAGAACCTAAATATATACATATCAATAGCATACTGTATCCATAAAAGGTAAACATACATTTTCAGCTTTAACATCACGATGAGCAATCTTATTTTTATGCAAATAATTAACAGCATCAAGAAGAGCACGCATCCAACGACGACCTGTAGCATCTGATAATGGACCATTACGTTGAATATATGATAGCTGAAAATATTACCCATGTACATATGTGTATGTATAAAAGAAGCCTTACCAAATCACCATTACTACAATATTCCATTGTCATATATAAATAATTATATTCTTCACAATACATTATAGTAAACAATTCACAAATATTTCGATGACGAAGTTTTGCCCAACATTCTTTTTCACGTGGAATAAAACGTTTCTTGAAATCTTCACCAACATGATCAAGTTTAATAGTTTTTATAGCAATCTATAAATGTGGAATGTATTGATTGAACCATCCATAAGAGATGTAAAAGACCTACTTCACGTTCACCATGATATGCTCTATAAACTTTGCTATAATGTCCAGAACCCAATTCATAGGATGAATATGTTATAAGACCATAATGTCGAAGAACTGCTGTTGGAGAAGGCTTTGAACGTAATAAAGAAGGATTGATAGGAATCTTGATCACATCACCACGATTCTTTGGACGTGGACGCAAATCATAACGTTGTTGACGATGATGTTGTGAGCTTGTTGGTGTACCATCATGATCCATTTCATCCATGCCAGCCTACAAAATATATCCATGTTATGTACCATCATCATCAATATAGGCCCACACAAGAAATAAAAACATACCCCATCATCAAGAAAATTATTCATCGCGGCTTTGCTTTGATAAAACACTTGTCAGCTGTCAGCTTGAAAGTGAAACACCACCCTTTCCAGAGAAGAGTAAAATGATTTCAATGAAAAAATTTTTTCAATTTATAAAAGGTAGGGTGGAAAGCGGGAATCGAATCATGGGAAACGAGGCATGATTTGCATTACATATTTCTTTTTTGGGATGAGAAATAAAAGTTTATTTCTACAACAACAATGTACTTTAAACAAAGCGCCTCCTTGAGAAACAAAAAAAAAGTTCAATAAGTTTTTTTTACATAAAAAAATGTGAAAGAGAGAGAGTTCATAATTTTTTTCGAAAATAAACGTTGAAGAAGAAGAGACACACACCTAAAAGTATACAAACAAAATTTACATACCGTAGGACACTATCAGAGTAGTTATTTTTAACAATGTTGTAATTGTAATATTTAATGTTTGATGTAATTGTTACTTTTTGTTTAGTTATTCGCTCTCTCGCTCTTGTAAAAAAAGTAATTTTTTTAAATTTTTAACTTTGTGTAATTTGGCGACATGTACCACAATGCCTTTTTAACTTTTACCACAAAAAATAGAAAAGAATCTGGAAAAAAAAGTTATTGTTTAACGCGTATTTGCTCTACATTTTAACTACATCACTTTGTTATTAATCTGTCTCTTTTACAGATATCAATGCTAACAAAATGTCTGCAATTTATTGTAGACTTATATTTCATAATTTTCGTAATACATGGATTGATAAACTTTTACAAGTTAGCATCTCCTCTTAACTTCTTCTGATATAAACACATGTTGTCGATATTTTAGCTTACAAGTGAATACCAATTTGATAAAGTTAATGAAGTAAATATTCAACAAAAAGTTTCCTTGGATTCTGATTTAGCAGAAAAGAATACAGAAGTTCAATTCTCATTTCGATTACGAGCAACTCCTGAAGGAAGACGATTATCAAATTCTGAAAAATATGTGCAAATCTGTTTAGCTATATGCGAATTAACAGAATTCTTTGAACATTATCGAAGAGAATTTTACAATCAAGGCAACCCAGATTCTGCTACAGTTACATTAACGCTTTTATCAAAGAATATTTATCCACAGCACTTTGAGTAAGGCCTTGATTAATTTTTACTCAAACAATTAATCATATCTCTTTTTTTAGTCTTCAAAATGTCTTTGCAATGGAACAACTTATGTTTGGAAGTATTGTAAATCGACAAGCTTTTGCTCCAACGTATCTTTTTAAAGAACCACCTAACGATCGAAATCAACATGAAGTTTTTGAAGCATATTTGGATGAGCAGCGTGATCTTCATGGTATTCCATCAAATATGATTATCTGTTTTGAACATGATCGAGAATACTTAACCATTTGCTTCCCAGATGTTATTGAAACTGTAAATTCTCCGCTACAAAAGCGTGTTGTTGATGTTAAAGTTGCATATAATTCTCTTCGACGGGTTATTGTATATATGTCAAGAGGAGAACACGATGTAATTAATGCATCTTTTACTTTTCAACTAAATTATCCCCCAACAATTCAAATCTATGAAATGGCTGGTGAAGGCAGTAATGCAAATGGAAAAAAGACAACTAAATTCAAACAACCTCATCGTTTCTTAACATGGAATCCTAACTTTGATATTAAACAATCTGTTGCACATGCATCGTGTTTAGTTGCAAACTGTCGTATGGTTGATGTGAGTTGTAAAAAAGTACTGTATGACTTTAACCCATTACAGGCACGCACATTACTCGATTGTTTGGACCGTCTACGAAAGAGTAATAATTATGCAATTGAATTTCGAAAACTCTATGAAAAGAAGAAATATGTTAATATTTCAAAGTATATGCCTAATCGCTTTATGCATCCTGATGATTTGTCTGGTAAATATGAAAGACTGAAAGATGAAAAATATTTTCCGCTTGTTTATGCTGTACAAGCTTTGATCACACGTGGAGGCGAAGTTTATGACTATTTCTTCCGACCAGAATACAATAAATTTTATGAATTTTTGGATTATGTTGTTGATCAGTATGACGATGATCTTAGAGCTAATCCTGGTGCAAGTAAGTATATACTTTAATATCTGGTTAAACATATTTATCAATAGCGTTATTTAGAAATCGCTCAAACAGTTATTACATTGGAAAATATGTTGCTTGAAATTGATAAAGCTCATGACATGATGGAACCTTTAAAATTTTTCTTGAAGCTTTCTGCCGAACCTGGTCATCGAACATTAGCTCAGATCACTGATGAATTAGCTCGTGAAGGATATATGAGAGTCCGAAAAGTATGTTTTTTTGTACACAGTGTCTTGCCGTACATATAAATATTTTTGCAGATTGTTGTGACACCTACCCGAAAATTATTTCTTAATCCTGAATTAATAATGGGCAATCGATCTTTGCGAAAACAAGGTGCTGATAGAATGCTTCGAATCGTTTTTCGTGATGATAACAATCAAAAAGTTTCTGCTCTTCCTTCATCTTTGATCAAGAAAACTGTTACTGATACTTTATCTGAACCATTGAATGTTGGATGTAAGTTTTAACTTTTATAATAGCTTTGTTTAAGTGTATTACTGTATTATAGTTATCGACTTCTCTTATTTATGTTCATCGAATTCTCAGCTTCGTGATCATGGTTGCTATGTAAGTTGTTTTTATCATACCGTAATTCTCTTTTTGTAAAATAAATTTATAGTTTTTGGCTGGTTCACCTCGAGAAGTTGCTAAATTTCGTAATGATTGCGGTAAATTTAAAGTTGAAAGTATTCCAAAAGTATTTTTTTGTAGCCTTTGAAAAATAGTTTAACGTTACCTGTTTATTTATAGATGATGAGTCGAATGGGGCAATGCTTTACTCAAGCTCGAAAACTTGGTATTGAAATTGAAGTATGGGAAACATTTTGTTTTGGAATACTGTACTTTTTAAAATTTTAGCGTGGATCATATTCAGAAGTTTTTGATTATACCGGCGGAGCTGATAGTAATGGAAAACCATATACTTTCAGTGATGGTGTTGGAATGATTAGCCGAGAATTTTGTCGTAAAATTGTTTTTGATATGAAACTTGGTGATTGTCTTCCATCGTGTTTTCAAATTCGTTTTCGTGGCTATAAAGGAATTGTTACAATGAATCCTTTACTCGACAACACAAAAGTATGGGCAAAGAAGCATAAGCTTATTCCAGCTCCTGTACGTAATGTAAATCCACCATGGTATTGTCAATCTCTCATTTTTCGACCAAGTCAAAAGAAATTCAATGCACCACGAGAAAAGAATGTTGAAATTGTTAAAATTAGTTGTCCGATTTTGGTTTCATTAAATAAACCATTGATTAATATTCTTGATCAAGTAAATCTTAATAGATAAAATTTATTATATTTAATTTTATTATTTTAGGTATCTGAAATGCATGGAAAAGATTCGCATAAAAGAATGTGCAACAGAATCTCTGAATTAATGGAAAAGCATCTTGAATCAGCGATTGGAAGTCTTGTTGATGAGCCAGAAGCATTTTTAACATTGAATGAATTTCCAAAATATATTCTATATGATCGTCTTCGCGATTTTAATGTTACAGAAGAGCCGTTCTTTCGTTCAATGATTCGTTCATCGGCACTTGTTGGATTACATCGGCTAGTTGATAAGATGCAAATTAAGATTCCTGCTTCACAAGGTCGTATGATGTTTGGTGTTGTCGACGAAACTGGACTATTACAGTATGGACAAGTATTTATACAATATACAGCAAATGCTGCATTGAAATATCCAAGTCAACATGCAGATAAAATTGTTCATACTGGTCCTGTCATGATAACAAAGAATCCATCTGTTGTATCAGGCGATGTTCGAATGTTTGAAGGTATTTGTTAAATTTCATCTAATAAAATTAAAGCACTTAATTTTTCAGCTGTTGATCTTCCATGTTTATATGATCTTGTCGATGTCGTGGTTTTCCCACAATCTGGACCTCGACCACATCCTGATGAAATGGCTGGCTCAGATCTTGATGGCGATGAATATTCAATTTTTTGGGATCCACAATTATTCTTGGATCGAAATGAACCAGCCTTTGATTTTACCAATTTAGCCAAAAATGAAGCACCTGGAAGTGAAGCAGAAGTTAAAGAAAATTTAACAGAACTTATGATTCAATTCTTTACAAAATATGTTGAACAAGATGCCATTGGTACAATTGCAAATGCTCATTTGGCAAATTCTGATCTCTATGGAATAAATAGTGAAGTAATAATGGGTTTTATATTTCTTTTTTTAATGTTAAAAATTTTAGCATTGTTACAATATTGCTATAAAACATAATCAAGCTGTAGATTTTGCGAAGTCAGGAGAGATTCCAGAACCGTTGCGGTACGCTGCTTCTTATGTTTTTTTAAAATCTTTAATAATACCTTTTTTTCAGAAATAAATGGGAAGGAGGTTTGCTTATTTTAGTTTAATTAAGTCAATAATGTACTGTATGTGAATGCTATTTTTAGGTTTGCCTCCTGAAAAGGTAGAACGGTTTCCCAATTTCATGAGCAAAGGTAAATTTGAATTTGAGTACCCTTTTAACCGCAGATATTACAGGTAGCCAGTCTTCTTACAAAAGTAATCGACTCCTTGGAGCTCTGTAAGTTGTATATATGAATGTAAACTATTTATCAATAATTTTTTTATAGATTCCAAAGATGCATGGAAGTTCGTGAAATCATCCGGGTTGAAGAGATTTCATCTGCAGACGAAAAAGTTAAAGTTGATCCGTCTGTTTTAATGCTTGGTGATGCTGTATTCCATGGTCTTGCTCACACTGCTTATGATGAGTACCGTACTTTAATTGAAGTTTGTGATTTTTTTTTAATGTTTTAGCTTATTTATTCATATATTTTAGAGCATTTGTGAAAGTTACGGTATTGTAAATGAAGGTCAACTATTTTCTGGTCGCTTTACAGCTTTAAAGAAACGTATTAGTGACAAAGATGACGATAATATGTCCTTATTCAATGCCCAGCATATGATTGAAGAACAAGTTGCAACAATTTATAGCAAATTTCGTTCAAAATTTTTTGATGATTTTGGTGGTATGGCTTTTATTTTTTAAATAAGTTTTTAAATGCTTTAAAATTTTAGGTATTGAAAAGTGTACTGAATTGGATGAACGAAAATATAATGGTATTCGTGAAACTTTTCGTCGCACGTGTGTATTTCCATCAGATCAAATGAGAAAGAAAGCTTCTGCATATTACCGTGTTGCATATGAAAGTGGAAAATATCTTTCTTTTGCTTGGCTCGTTGCTGATATTTTATCATTTAATCGTCAAAAATACCTCCTTCAACCTGGCAATTTTAAACTTTCATTATGTCCTTTAATAGATTACTTATCTGATCATATCAATAATGTCTGCAATTCAAGCTTATATAATGATGAATTTAGCAAATTTTGTAATTCTCTTCAAATATCATATGCTGCTAAAAAATCTTCCAAAGATATTACATTTTTTGTTTCAAAAATGTGCCATCATTTTAAGGGTTAAACTTTTTTATTTTTAATACTCTATTTAATACTTTTAAATATATTTTAGGTCTTGATAAATTACTTTTTATTTGCCGAAAATGGGTTGAACGGCATGGTATTGGTTATAATCGAATGAATGAAAGTGGAATTGAAAATACAATTAAACCAAAAATTATGGATGCAATTGTCGTCATGTTTGGCTTGGGTGAATTGAAAAGAGGTGCTGGTGGGTGGCTTACTGTAAGTTGTTTATATGAATCTAAAACTAATTTTAGAATTCAATTTTATAGATTCCTAATTTTGATAATGATGATGATAGTTCAACTCCAATCATCGATCTTGAAGAGCAGCTTGGTGGAATTGGAAAAAGATTTTGGAGTTTTATTCGTTTTCTCATGACTCGAAACTTTGGCTTCTCTGAAAGAATTTCACTTGAACCAGTTACAAAAAGATTCCTTGAACCATCTCAATGCCTTGCCTTATATTTTGCTGCAGAAGATACATTTTATCCAATTGCTGTGAATCGACGATTTGACTGTTTACCTGGTCCTTCAGAAGATAGAAAAGTTATTCAAAAAATTACAGAAGGAAATATTTTTGTGTGTGAGGCACCAAAGGATGCACCCCATTACAAAGATCTATTTGAACAACTTGCTAAGAATTGTGGTTGCAAATATCTTGTATTGCGAAGAAAGCCTGATCGAATGAGTAAGTTTTTATTACTATTCATAATAATATTTTTAATACGTGTTTCCTTTTTTAGATACTAAAAGTTTTCGTGTCTCGTTGAAGCCTGTTGGAAGTTTTATGGCAGTAAGAAAATTTCGAAATTTGTTGGATGTTTCTCCATGCATGGATGAACCGGATCTTAAGAAACGTTCGGATATGATAGCTGAAGAAATTTATAAGCGATTATTGTTTTATGTTAAAGAAGGACACAGCATTGATGATATCTATGTGCCATAATTGTTTCTTACTGGTATTTTTTTCTTTGTATTGTTTTTGGCAAATACGGTTTTATTGTGCTTTATATTCTTTTGTTTGTACTTTATTAAAGCTTTTCATATTTATAAAATTGTTCTCGAAAAATAAATTATTACAATGTATTATTGTGAAGGAAGTATACTGTAGATGGATATAAAAAATGAGTTGCTTTGGAAAACATTTAAAGATTAATTATCTCCCACATTTTTTGCATCGAATATTAATTTCGACTTCGGAGAAAAAAAGCTGCCAAAATAACAATATGATTATGAAAGCATTTTTTGAATAATAACTCGAAGAGGAAAAAGAAAGAAGCCATTTGGAAAAAATTGTTGTACATGGAAAACGAAGAAGAGAGGAACGAAAGATGCTTCATCTTTTTCATAGCTTTTTTTAAATAACAACATTTTGTTTAGGCATTCCAATTTTCAGAAGCTTTTTTTCAACTTTTCTTTTTTCGGGGGATATCTTTTTTTCAATTTACTTCTTTACCGATTTTAGATGTATGTAAGACGTGAAGGAAAAGCTGCAGTTTAAAGAAATTTTAAAATGAATGAATGAAGAAAAAAGTAGTAGCAGGGTAGTTTTGAAACTTTGAAGTTCTCTCTATTTTTATTACATAGAAAAATGTGTCTCGTCGATGTGGTCGATTGAAAAAGACTTTCCTGCAGAAAAATGGCCAAAGCCTTCTTGTTATTTTTGTTATTATTTTTTATCATCCATATCGGGCATTTTAATCAAATAATTATAAAGCATAAATTTGCAGTTCTGTTAAATTTTCCATCAGATGCTGAAGAATTTTTTGAAACTTCCAAAAAAATACAGGTAAATTTATTGTTGTAAATATTGAGTTACAGTATAATATTTTTAAGAATACAATCGATACTGTATTAAAACCATCGAATTCAAAATTTAATAATGAAACAGAAATAGAATTATCTGCAGAAATAATTCATATGAATAGTACAGACGATGAAAATAGGTATTTTTTCTTTATATTAATTACCCTTGATTAATTTCAAACATTATTAAGGGAAATAAATCGGCTACAAATTACTCGTGAAGTTGTTTGTCAAGAATTGCTGAATGATTCAATTGCAGTAATTCTGCTGCAACATTCATCTGTTACAAAAGGAAGTGTTAGAGCTGCATATTCGGCTGCCGCATATGCGCTTGGTTTCTATCGTGTCCCTGCAATCGGGGTAATGATACAAGATGCGGAGTTTTCTCGAAAGGTACTAACAATGTGACATGATTAAATTGACATAATTTTTAATTTTCAGAATCTTTATCCCACATTTCTGAGAACTTCTCCACCATTTAGTAATGAAGCAGTAATAATGTTAAAGTTATTAAATAAATTAAAATATCGTCAAGTTGTTGTTTTAACAGTTGAAGGTGATGTAAATGGACAAGAATTTACCACTGCCTTTGAAGATTATCGGATAGAGTATGAAATTCATGTAAGTTATTTTTTAAAATAGCTTAAATTAAAAAGATTAAACAGCTCACATTTGAATACGTTATGCTAAAAGCTGATTCCTTGTTATGAAAAAAAGTTGAAAAAATTCGTGGAAAATCGTAATAAATTTTCCACAGTTTTCCACGATTTTCCACGCCTTTTCACGATTTTTTACGAGTTTCCACTAATTTTTCAAATTTTTTTTCGTATTTTTAAAAATAAACGATTTCTAGAAGACCAAATTGCATGAAACTTTAAAGAATCGTACATATGGACCGGGCAGTATATGTATGATTCCTCACAGTTGAACCCCAATATACCCTTTGACCCCATCTGAAACCCCAGCAATACCCCTGGAAAACCGTAGAAAATCGTGAAAAGTCGTGGAAAATTCAGCACGGTTTTTCACGATTTTCCGCGATTTTCTACGGTTTTCCACAACTTTCCACGAATTTTTTTAACTTTTTTTTCCATGTTTTTTGTTCTGGGAGACAGATCCAAAAGTGATATATCCCAGGTCAATATGTACATATTCTAAAAGTTTTGTGTAATTTGATCTTCTAGAAATCGCTTAATTTAAAAATACGGAAAAAAACTGAGAAAAAAAGGATGAACATTTTGTAGCCAAAGAAACTTTAAAATAGTCACACAATTTTTCTGTTTTAGGTTCAAAAATACATTGAATTACATTTGAATGATTCTTTAACAGAGATACTTGCAAAAGAATTTGAAGAAGTAACATCAAATACAATAATTATGTGTGCAAAGTAATTTTTGTTTTAAAAAAAGTATATTATTCTATCACCTTTTCAGAAAAGTCAATGCAGAAACAATTTTTTCACATGCTTCAAATTTAACAGGTTTTGGAAAGATGTGGATTGTAAATGAAGCGGCTTCACAAGCGATCAATCTTCCAAAAGGATTTTTGAGCATTCATTTAAAGCAGAATGCTGTCAGTGCTTTGAGGGATGCATTAATTGTGCTAAAAAATGGAGTAAGAATTCTGGAAAAATTTAATGGCACTATACTTCCGCCAGCACAATGCAGCAATACATCCATCTCAAATGAATGGACAAACACTGTTGGAACAATGTTTTACAGGTAATCTTTGCATGTTACATAATAGCTATAATGTGGCAGTTTGAAGACACTTAATTTCATCAACAATTTTTGGTGAAAAGAATCAAATCAAGTTTAATTCAAAAGGTGATCGAATGTCAATTGCATATGAAATTTTAAATCGACAGTTTGAAAAATTTCTTGTTGTTGGATTTTGTAATGATGAAGGTGATTTATTTTTGGAAGAATCGGCAATCATTTGGCCGGGAAGCACAAAGATTAAACCACTTGAAATTACACTTCCGAAACATTTGCGAGCTGTTACTGTAGCTGATCCCCCGTTTGTTTATATCTTTGAAGTGGATGACCCAAATAAATGTTCAACATTTAATATTATTCCAATAGAAGATGTATATGTGGTAAGGTCATTTTGAAGATTATACAAAAAATTTTGATTGTTTTTGCCAAAATCAATCTATAATAATGTTTTTAAGCCTGGCCCTTGGCTGCCATGCCCTCTTCATCGACCAGATTCAACAACAATTTATTGCTGCGCTGGATATGCCATTGATCTGCTATCAAATTTATCAATCTCTGAACCTGGTGCAACTATTGATACTGGTTTTACATTTGAACTTCATTTGAATACGTCATATGGGATTGCCCAACTTGGTGATTATGGATACACACTGAATGGAGTAATTGGAGAGCTTGATGCCGATCTTGCGGATATTGCTGTTGGAGCTTTAACAATCAATTCTGAAAGGGAGCAATACATTGATTTCAGTGAACCATGGCTCTATCATGGAATACGTGTATTGGAAAAATGGGTTCGTGTCAGTTTGTTTCCACGCATTTTTTACTCTTTCACGCTTTTTTCTATTTTCTTTAATGCACTTATATAATGCAGAGAATTGTGTAACATTTTTGATAATCTTTTAGAAGCCAAGAGATTCACCAATGCAATCTTTTATGGTAATTTTATAAAGTTTATGAACTATGATAAATTCATAATTTTTTAGCAACCATTAAAGCCAAGTCTTTGGTATACTTTGTTAAGTGCTGTCGTACTTGTTGGGCTTACAATTTATGTTTTGGATTTAAAGTAATATATGAATTACAAATTTACTGGAACCTAACACATTTTAGGTCGCCATTTGATCGATTTTATCATGCTCGAAATGCAAATATTGATCCAGATGATCCATTTTGGGAAAAAACGGAAGATGATAGAGTCACATTCGGTGAAGCAATGTGGTTTGTTTGGGGTGTTTTGTTGAATAGTGGAGTCTGTGAAAGTAATCTTTGTGGCAATACTGCTACAATATAGTAATGCTAATACCGTTTTCAGAAACACCTAGAAGCTTTAGTGCAAGAATTCTTGGCCTTGTTTGGTGTGGTTTTGTAATGATTACAACAGCTTCATATACTGCAAATTTGGCAGCTTTTCTTGTTTTAGAAACACCCGAAAAATCTCTAACTGGTGTTAATGATCCAAGGGTACTATCATTATTTTATAAGCACGTAATTTTCATCAAATTTTAGCTACGAAATCCGTCAACAAATTTTTCATATGCAACCGTATTAGATACAAATACATATCAATATTTTAAGAGACATGTAGAATTGTCCACAATGTTTCGAAAAATGGAAGGTCACAATGTCAGGGATCCAAAGGATGCCATTTCTGCTCTGATGAACAATACCCTTGGTGCATTTATTTGGGATTCAACGAGACTCGATTTTGAAGCAATGAAAAATTGTGAACTGAGAACAAGAGGTGCCCTATTTGGACGTTCAGCTTATGGGGTTGGATTACAAAAGGTAAGCGTTATTTGCATGGCATATTATGACTAACTTTGCACAGAATTCTGCTTGGACTCCACATATCACAAACGCAATTCTAAGGTTAGCTGAAAATGGAATGATGGAACAATTAGATGCTAAATGGATCAATGGAGCTGGAAAGAAGCCATGCATCTATGAAACACATAAAACTCCAGCTCGTTTAGCTTTGGTAAATATGAGAGATATCTTTGTTTTGGTTGCAGGTGGAATTTTACTTGGAGCTATTTTTTGTGTGATTGAAGTTAGAACTGGCGAAAGGAAAAGAATTTCATTGTAATTGCTTTTGTAAATCAAAAAACAAACTGATAACTGCGATTTAGGAAGAGAAAGCAGCTAGCTCGATGTTATGCAAATATATGGGCAAGAAAAACTCTTCGCCGGAAACGTTCTACAACACTTCTATCACCACCTGTCCCTCGAAAATATAGTGAAATTGTTGTAAGAGCTAATAACAATGATCATGTTCTAAATGTAAGGATACTTTTGGAGTAGTAGAATTAATAAGCTGAATTTTAGAATAATAAATTTGGCTCACATCGAAATAGTGATCCACGATTAAGTTCACGAGCAAAGCCACATCGAATTCGGCCGGATCATAATTTCATGACAAAACCTGTCAAATGTTATTGCAGTCGTTGCAGGGTAAGCTTTTATTGTTTTAAACACAAAAAAGATTCCCCCTTTTTAGAACGCTGTTGAAACCCGTCCTCGTCCAGTTGTTGGCCGATTTACATACATTTCAGTAGCATTTTGTATTCTAACATTTCTATGGCCATGCGCACCGTTGCCATGTTTTTTGACGCCATTTGCAGATTACATTCATTATTGTCCTGAATGTGGACATGTAATTGGTCGATTTCGACGTGGCAGAAGTCCAAGATTTTACGTGTAAAAAATTTATTTAAATAAATAAAAAACAGTTTTTATAAAATTCAAGTTTATTTACAAATAACAATTTCATCGGTTATTGCTGGAACAATTGCATGAGGATCTGTTATACCCAATTCTTCTTCAGTTAAACGTTTACCAGCTCGACTTAAAAATGAAAAAAATACAAAACCAATTAAGAGAATTGCCACAGATGCAACGAGAAGAGGCCAAGCTGGCATTGTACAAAGGAAACCAAAATATGCAATAAATTCAAGGATACAGACAAACCAGGCAAGGGTCTGAAATTTTTTGATAATTATAAGAGTCAACAATATTTCCAAAGATTTACCAATCTATGAAAATGACTGCCTAGGAATGAACCAAATGGTGCAAATGTAACTGCCACGGGAATCGTAACACGTAAGTAGTTCAATGCTAATGGATCAATATCAGCTGTAACAATTCCCCGCCAAAAGAAACTAAATTGTGACAATAGTGCCATAATTACAATAGTTGTTGGGGTTGCTGTTTTTTCATTAACTTTGAAAAGCAAAGTTATTACAGAAAATGTGGCTAAAAGGTTTGTAATTAAAGAAGTTTGTAGATCTTATAAATTTACCTATATCAACGCCGGAACCAGCAAAAGATGTAAAAATTCCTAAAATATAAATGGTATTGGTTTAATATGTTTGTTTTCAAAAAACGTAATCAATAACAAACCTCCAATAAATCCAGTCCCCATTAGAACCACAGCTTTCCACAAACAAAAATATTGAATCACAGGTACTGTAGTTCTCTTTTTTTCTCGATTTAAAATATACAAGGAAATTGCAAAGGCTGCCCAAATAGAAACGAATAACATCTTCTTTTCGGGGCCATTAAACATTTCATCAATCTTAAATTTGCAATTTTAAATTTGGGTTAATTTAAGGCTAAATCAACAAACCACATGGAATCCAAAGACAACACCAGGAAGTGCTCCAATAAGGGCATAAGTGATTGCTCGCCATTCAATTTGAATTCTCATGAATAGAATTACAAACAATGCCAATGACATTCCTTAAAGCAATACATTTATTAACTACGTACTGTAAGTGTATGCAATCTTACCAACTGATTGAATCATTAATGAAAAATCTCTTGCACACTTTGGAGATAAATGTAAAATGAAAGTCATTACAGGAAAAGCAATAGCACCGCCGCCTTCTGCTGTCATCCCTGTAAATTTCAAGATGTTTGATAAATGGGAGATAGCTTTTCAGTAATAAAATTCTAACCTGCAACAATTGCCCCAAATATCATTGTAGCGGGTAATTCCCAATGTGTTTCATATAATGAAAAATAATCAAATCTAATTGCTGTGCACCACCATACAAACTTAAAACAACAAAGGGGTAAACAATAATAAAGCAATAACAATAGTTACCTGTGCCACGACAAATGGAATTAGAAAAGCAAAAATTTTACGATATTTTTGCATCAAAATGTGATCAAAACTGTCGGCATTTGATGAAACAAATTGAATTTCTTGTTCATCGATCAGCTGTTGCCCTAAAAATATGTTTATAAATATTTTAACAAAGCAGAATATTGTAAATTACCATGTAGAAAATATTTTTGAAAAAATTCCCGAGGTGTTCTTTTTTTGGGGTTTAGTTGACCCAGCTCTGGATTCTCTTTAATTATTGGCATTTCTGGAAATTTTATTATTGTTATTTTTTTTTATCAGAAATATATAATTAAAAAAATTCAAAAATTTTTGAGAAGCAATGAATTCTCGAAGCACAGTAATTCAATGATAAAAAAAGAATCAACAATGAAGACAGTTTTTTCCAAACAAAGCGCCTTTTATACACATATGATTTTCTTCTTACCCTTTTTATCATCTCTCTGACTTTGGTTTTCCATCGTTGAAAAAATGTTAAGGGCAAATATTTGATATTAAACAATATAATATTGCAGCAGTGATGATGTAATTAATAACCCGAAAACTATTTGAACTTTCTTTCTTTTTTACGTATTTGGTTGGAAAAAAGAAGAAAGAAAAAGGACAGAAATCAGTATTTATTTTAAAAAAGTTTCCTTTTTTTATAATTAATGAAAGAGTATCTTGTAGTTTTAAAGAAAAACTACATTTTTACATTGAAGTTTTAAAAAATAAGATCTAAACTAATCAACTTGTTTAATTTGATCTTCAACGATAATTTGATAAAGATCAAGTTAAAGGCGAATCCTGAAATTGAAACACTCTTTCAGAAATCAAAAAATGACTAGTTTTAATTTTTTTAACCTTGACTTTTAGGTATCTGTTTTATCTTTCAAAAACATTCTTTTCCATGAAACATGCATCATATTTGAAGAGCTCCTTTTGCAAATGTGATGACAAAGGATATGATTGCAGATGTGTTCTCTTTTATATTTTGTAATAACATCTATTTTATGATGTAAAATTTATTAATTTTGAATAAAAGACGTAATAACAATAACTTTCAAAATGGACAAAGAAATACAATACTTTTTGCAAATATAATATTTTTGTAATAATAAAATAAAATGGCACAAAAATTTTGAAGACAAAAGGGAGGGTAAAAACATGGCAAAACAGATTTAAAAAGGACAATAATAGCACTTTTGAATGAAAGTGACCGCATTAAAGCTTGAACCAAAGCAATCAAAACAATAAAATAAAAATAAAAAGTGATATGACTACAAAATACTTTTTTCTAAAGTTATTAAAAATCTATAAAAAAAGTGATACACAAATTTAACAAGAAGAGTTATTCAGTTTTAATATTTTCCATCAAAACTGTTGGACCAGCAGAAGATGAAGTTACGATAGTTTCAGGCATTGTTGAAACTGGCATTTCTTGGATTTGTTGTTGCTGGGAATCAATTGGCATGAGGTCAGTGGAAGATGCCGATGTAACAGCAATAGCAGAAGCGGCAGCGGCCGCAGCAGCTGCAGCAGCTTGATTTTTACGAGTTCTTGGAGCTCGAGTTCCAGCATTGTTTCGACGGTATTTTCGTGGTTGAGGTTGTGCTGCTGGAATGGCATTGAAATCTTGTTGAGGTTGCCGAAAAACTGCAGATTGTCGATAATATCCACCTATAATAGCTTTGATTAACTACAATCTCTTTCATATAAACGCTTACCATTTTCATCTTCCATTTCTGCATCAATGTATGGGGGTCTTGTTTTGTAAAATGGTGGTCCAGATACTTGAAGATAATCACCATTCATACTTACAACACCATTTCGAGCTGTCATAATATCTGTTGGTTTTCCCAATTCTCCCAAAGTTCTTTCAAGTTTATCAATATAATCAATGGCATTTCTCAGAATTTCAACTTTTGGCAATCGTTGATTTGGATTTTGACATGTTCGTTGTTTTACGACTTCAAAGGCTTCATTAACTTTTCGAAGTCTTCGTCTTTCACGCATGGTGGCGGCTTTTCGACGATCTACTGCAAAAAAATTATGGTAATAAAAGATTGTTTTCAGAGATTTATGAAAGCTTACATCGTTTTGTTGGTTGTCCATTATTTCCGCCTTTCTTTGTTGGAGTTGTTTCCAAGCTATCATTGATATCTGAATGATCCGTGATTCCACTTGATGAAGCATCTATACCTGCAAATTAATGTTATTTTCTTAGCATTTATCATTTTTCAGGCATTTTGCTTATCTTCTTATTTATTTATATCCCCTTTAAATTTCTAACAAAAATTTGTTCTATTTCAATCCCAATGTTTTAAAAGCGTTAAATTAAATGCCAAATTCAAAATTTTGAAATGCATTAAATTTTCGCGCAATCTCAAATAAATCAAATCCCGTGCTACTATTTCTTTCTTGGCTTCAAAGCTCGATCACCGGCTTCTTTGTGAAACAAAAAAAACGAACAAATTACATTTCTTTTTTCCCCTCTTCCTCATTTTTTTATTTAAGTTTCCCTGTCGGCACTCAAAAACAAAAACTTTTTTTTTCTTTCGGCATTTAAAAACGAATAAACACTTGTTTAAGAGGCTATTTATCTTGCTTCTTTTTAATCCTTCAAAATTTTCACTCTCATTTTTTGCGCGACTTTTTTATAAACAAATTTTTAAGCAAAGCCGAAAAAAGACTGACCATCTTTAACAACATTAGCATCAATGAATTGTTCTTTCTTTTCCTGCTTTATAACTTCTCGTTGTGGTGGAACTTGATTCAGAATTATTTGAGGAGGATTTGCAGGACGAAATTCTTCTGTTGAACGTGTAAGTGGAATTTGAAGGAAGCCGCCACCATCTGTAGCTTGAAATTCACCATATACTGTTTGTTGAACAACTGGTGCAGCAGTGCAGATTGGATTAGGTGCATATGCATAATATGTTGGCTGATAACGATAAAGTGTATCATAATCTTGAAAAGTTTGTAGCTGTGTTATATCAGTTGTTCGAACGGGGACTGCTGTTGCAGGAGAGTAATACTGTAGGGGATGATCATATGATTGCTGTTGCTCTTGATTCATCTATAAATTTATATGCATATTCTCTTTTAATTCAATGCTTATCAGTGCCATGCTCAAGCAAGTGATGGTCAAGAAGATCTCATGTAAAAAAGAAAGTGCCATTGACACAGTTGTGATTAAATTTCCGACCTCTTGTTAGGAACAGGCGGTAACAAAAGTTGTTAAGAAAAATGCGCAAATTTATTTCCACCCTTAGAAACAAATTTTTTCTTTTTTGATAATTATATAAACAGTTGGTGGGGAATGAATGTATAATGTATAAGCGCTTCCTTACCTTTTTGCCACAATCGGTTTCAAGCTTTTTTTTCTTCTTCTTCAAAAGATGATGTTGAGAATATAAGAGAATAAAGGAACGTGTATATTGGCAGCTGCTTTAACAACAATTTTTTTAACAGAAGTTCCACCAAAACCAACTGACTCTGAAATTGCTATCGATGGGCAACTGTTTGCAGAGGAAAGCAAAAAAGCGACGATGGCCCTGCCGTGAGGAAAGGCATCCCAAAAAAAGTTTTTTTTTCCTGCTTTGTGCCGAACTCCGCCTTTTATTAGGAGGCAAAGCAATGGAGTACTGTATTTGCTTTACTTAAATCAAAGGCATTAGGGGGCGGGATTAAAATATGTGCTTTTTATTTAACAGTAATATTAGTGTTAAATTATTACTAGCTGTTGATATATGTGGTAAAATTTAACAAGCTGTTAAGATCAAAACAGTTGCGCTCTTTTGGCTTTTGCTTTAAAGAGATTTGGCAAATGTTGTTAACACAAGCATTATTTTTTTGATATTCAGCTGTTTTGCGACGATTAAAAACAAACTTTTAAAACAATTGTTGCAGCAAATGTGCTTAAAAAATCCACCAAAATGACGATTTTTGGCGAAAAATATTGCATTTGTTGTTCCTGCAAAAATATTTTTGTTGAAGTCGTCAAGAAACAAAATTCTTTCATTTCATACTTTTTAATTTTGTTAAATACGGCGGTTCACTCTTCTTCTTTCTTTTAATTTTTCTTCAAAGCTCTAGTCTTTTTCAAATCATGTTTTAAGAATTTAATTTATGCTAGCTCTTATTTTAATGCCCTCTGGCATTTACCGTATCTCTTTTATATTTCTATTGTTCTCTGAGTCCCATTTTTTACACTGATAATAAAAAGAAAATTTATTATTTGCTTCTTCAATACTTTTCAATTCTTTGAAAGCTTTACAGTGTTTTTCTATGTCTTTCTTTTTTTTAAAAGCAGTGATCAATCTATCTACAAAATATTTAGGGCACTTACTGCAAATCAACAAAGCTGTCAATGCATCGTTAAAAAATTCCCTCTATTTTTCTCGATTCATCGTTTTCATAGTCGCTGCTTTCAACAAATCATCACATCATTTTTTTTTTCTTTTCATTCATTTTTTTGTTAGAAGAAGAAGAGATGGTTGTAATGTTGCCGTCTTAAATATCCACATCCAATTCATTTTCATTGACGACATTGTCTTTCTTTTTTTTCTTGGGGGCCTTAAGGCAATATACCTTTATACTTTTTTTCTTCTTGCTTTTCTATGTCTTCTGACTAATTTTTTAACGAACTTATTTTTGATGAAAATTGAGAGATCTGAGGGGCTCTAAAAAAGTTAAAAAAGAAGTGTATCTATGATTGTTTTTGGCTTTGATTGATATATATTTTTTAAGAAAACAAGTAAAAATGAAAGTGAAAGCTTTTTTCCTGACTAAAAAGAAAGGTATTTTTAGAAATTTAATCGAATGGAAAAAAAGAATTCGTCGGGTTTTCATCAAAGTTCTCGAGTTTCTATTACAAATGAGTGTAAAGGGAGATTACGATAATCTTTTCTTTCTCCTTCTAAAAAAGCCTCCCTTCCAAGGGAGAACTGTGAATCTTATAAAATATAAAAACTATATTTTATTACAAAGCAATGAACTTCTTTTCTTTTATCCGCAAGAAGAAGTTTATGAACAGACGCGCAAAATAGAAAAAAAGCGGCAACAAAACGGGGGGCCTCTTTTGATAGGCGCTGCTGTAAATTGGATTTGGATCTATCACAAAAATGTTTTTGGATGCTGCTGTTCTTTCTTTCTTTTGTGTCTCTCTTTTTTCTCGAAAGAAAGCTTACCTGAGATCAGTCGCCAAATTACAATAATAAAACCCTTTCTTTCTATTGACCTCTGGAATATCTATTTCAAGGGACTTAAACTTTTGCCTTAAAAAAGAGCATATTTGCATCAATGTCTTTTTTCAAACCTCTTTTTTTTAAAAATTCAAACTTGTCAAAAAAAAGTTCATCACTTTTTTATGTCAGATTTGTCAAAAAGAAAAAAAAGTGAAAGTACATCACTTGCGCGCCTATTTATTTATTTTTTCTGAAATGACAAATAGCTTTAAACCGCACGCAGCTGGTGGCAAGTAAATCTTCTTCAAATTACCCTTCCAAATAAGTTTGATCATAAATCTGTGTTTCAGTTTTTTTGATGACAAATTTGTCGTTGTTTTTTTTGACCTCAAGCTTTTTTCGGATGACAAAAAACAGTTTTTTGGACAACAAAATTCCACAAAAAATAAAATGTATTTCAGTTTTGGCATTTTTAGAGTTTTTATGGTTTTCAGAGAGTGAGTGGATAAAGCAGAAGAAGGGAATATAGTGCCATATTTGAAGGCTGTAAAACACTCGAGCACATTTTTATTACTATTGTTACAAATTTTCGCGGTTTTTAGGGTTACAGTAGAAAAAAAGGATAAGTTCATCAAGATTGACCAAAATGTGTAAGAGCAAACAGTGGCAAAGGTTATTATTGTGAATTGGATAGCTTCATTTAGAAAATGTGTAAATTAATTAATAAAACATTTATTGCACATTCAAGAAACGAACGATAAAACCCAAATCAACACATCAAATAATTACAGCAAAAAATGAAAGAAAGAAAAAGAACAGAAATGCATAAAGCTATACCATATCCCGAAAAATGAAAAAGAAAATAAATTAAATTACACGTTTTTTGATAAGACAAAGATACTGCTTTGGTGAAACCGTTAAACCATACACTCGCTGGAGTGATGGCGGATTAGCTGCATCAGGGCATACAAAATCAAAATTCCTTAATAAATTTGCAAAAATTAAAAATAATTCAGCCCGTGCTAAAGATTCTCCTAAGCATTGTCTTTTCCCGAGAGAAAATGGAATCAAAGCTTCAATCTTCTTTAAATTATTGTTTTCATCAATGAATCGGTCTGGAAGGAATTTTTCTGGGTCTTCAAAATTCTCTGGATCATTCATTGTAATAGAAATTTGTGGAAGAACCATTGATCCTGCCGGAAAATGATAGCCATCTATTTCAACATCTTCTGCAACAGCTCGAAGAAGATTTATTGGAAGAATATTTGCTGTTCTTTGAATTTCATTGATTAAAGCATTGACATATATTAATTTGGTCTTATCAGCCAATAGAATTCTTTCAGGTAGTTGATCCAATTCTTCTTGGGCTTTCTTTGCAGCTTCTGGATGTGTCATTAACATCAGCATTCCCCATTTTGCAGTTGTAACTGTTGTCTCCATTCCAGCAAAGAATAAATCTAACAGCAACATTTGTAATTGTTTTTCACTGTAAAAAATATTATTAATAAAATTATTAAAATAAATTAAATATTGATCGAATGCTATCCCTTTTTTACAAATTTATAAAAAAAAATTTGACGTGAGAATGAAGAATCATTGACAACAGTTTCTCTTGAATTAAACAAAAAACCAGCTTTGCTTTGATAAAGCACAATCAGTGTCAGCTCTGACATGTCAGGACAATCATTTTTTATCGACTTTGACTTTCTACACTATCTTATAACATAAAAAACTTACTCAAAGAATCCCATATCTTTATCACCATGCTTACGATCATAAATTTCATTCAAATATGCATATGTGAAATCAGTTGGTTCAGCGAAAGGATTAAAATTTCTTTTATGTTCCTGAAATATCATATATTTAAACCTTCGTAAAAACAAAAAACTGTATTACCAAAATTTGTTCTGCTAAAATCCCCCAAAGTGTATCCCTTATTTCCATCAGCTCTTTCCAATAAGAATTTATCACTGGGATTTGAGTGGTAAATGGAGCAAGAATATAAAGCCCCATAATTGGATTCAAAACAATTTGTGATTGTTTATCCAACATTTTTTGCATTTTTAAAAATTTTTCATCTGTCTAAAATTGTAAAATCAAAACGGTAAAGAATATCTAAAAAGAAACAAACATGTTCAAACGTTTTACCAAACAGCATATTATTAATAATATTTCCAACACAAACGGCAATGGGTTGTGTCATTCCAATTGTTTGAGAATCTAAGCTTGAAAGATGTTTAATCAGAATATCCACTTCATGCATAATTTTATCTTCCATTAAAGCTCGACCAACACCGAAGTCACGCAAAACATGTAGAGAAAATCGACGCTGTTCTCGCCATTTATCTCCATCAATTTGGACAACACCGTTAAAGCCATCTAAAAGTTTTAAAGGTATTAACTAACATTGTTGATTGAAATGTCAAACGTAAAAAATTAATCAACCAGCTGTTTTTACTATGGTAACGTTTAAAATTTTGTGAAGGTAAATTAATCTTTAGATTAGATAACAGTAAATTTTGTTACACTATTTGATTCTTTAAAAAAAGGTTTTAAACTCAAATGTTTTTTTCTGGCGCAATTTTTCACGTGAATGAATTTAAAGATTGCTTGATGTGAAAAATGTCCCTCATTCTTCTTTCTTCTACCCTCTTCTTTAAAAGGCGCTAAAAATTTCTTTAAAATTTGCCACTTTAATTGTCAAAAAAATCATCTTCCTTTTTTTAAAATTTAACAGCTGGACAATAATTTGAAATCCAAAAAAGGTGCTGCTTTTGTCGGCTTTCTTCTTTCACACATGACAAAAAACAGGTTCTATTTATTTTATTTTATCGTGATTATCTGTCCTCTTCTTTCCCTACTTTTTCTGTTGCTTGCTTGTTTTTCCTTCCATATTGCACAATCGCAGAGAAAAAAAAACGAAGAAAAATTAAATTCAAATAATTTTTAAATTTTTTTCTTTCAATTTTTTGTCATCCGTAATTTTAAAAACAACATATTAGTTAACCTTCGTTTCTTTGTTAAAAATTCAATTTTAAAAAAACCAACCAAGCATAGAATCTGTAATGAAATTACGCCATCGATGAGAAAATGATTCTGCATTTTTAACAAAATATCGCTTCATAATTTCAATATCTGATACAAAAACCATTGGTACTGGTCCCATCCAAAAAGTATAAATACCACCGTATTGTTGTTTCCATTTGAGAAAAAGTTTATCCAGGTTTGGATTTAGTAATACTGATAACATATTTCCAGCAATAAGAAGCGGTGTTGGTCCTGGTGGAAGTCGGCGTCGTTTGAAATAGAGTTCATAAGAGGCATAAATGAATAAAAGTAGGAACGCAGTGAAATATAGAGGCTGAAAATGAAGGGAATATGATTCAATGTGCTAATTAAGATGGTTATAATATCTAATAACTCTAACAGTGATGAAGACAAATATAATAAAAATTAATCTAGTTCTCTTAATTATGCAATAGAACCCCGCAACTCCCAGTTGCATTAAATAAGACTTACCGCTTTATATAAAAACCAGCTTTGAATAATTAATTTTATTGCAGAACGGAGAACAAAAGCTGCCGAAATTACAGCTATTAAACCCAAAGCAGAATTCTTCTTCATTTTAACTGTCTCCAGAAGAACTAAAAAATCCATTTTTATAACTGTTTTTTAAAAACTTTTTTTAAATCTTTGTCAGGTCTCATTGCTGCTTCTTTCAAAACGGTTTTTAACCAGTTTTTTTCTGCATCGAAATTAGACAAATCCAGAAAAAGATTAAAGTTTATGAAATTTATGAAATCCTCAAACAAAGAGATTTCAGGCATTTATTTTAAAAAAAGTAGTAACAAAAAAAGGTAAAAATAGAGCGGGTATTCAAATTTTAAAAATCAATGAAACTGAAAAGATCTGGGATTAACCATCCGTTTTAAAAAGCTCTAAAAATTGATTCCGAATTTGCAAGTGTGTAGTGTTAGAAATAGAAACGATAATAAAAGAATCATTTTTGACGGAAAAAAAGAGAGAGAAAGATACCTGAAAAAAAGATTTCGATTTTGGAATAAAATAAATTTATATGTCTCAATTTTTTTTCAGGTTAAAACTTGTTTCACTTTAGGTCATCATCATCAAAATCTTTGTAAGTAGCAAAGAATCGAGAAAGACCTTTTTAATTTTTTAATTTGCGTCTGTTTTTTCTTCTGTTTCCTTTTATGGATGTCATTTTTTAATAGATTTAGTTTATATTTTTTTGAGGTTGAGTAAAAAGAACCTTGAGGATGATCTTCTTCTTTTGTATTTGTTTTTTTTGCTCTTCTTCATCATCTTTCTTTTTTGTTACAGATCGAAAAAATTAGGTCGGTACATCAAAGAGAGAGAGGAAGAAAGCGTTGAAGAAGAAGAAAAAAAGAGGAAGAAGAGAGATTTGTAGAAAATTTGTTGAACTTTGTTTCTGATGTTTGTTACTTTTTTTCTGCAATCAGCTGTCTCTTTTGATACTTAGAAACATCGATGAGTAATACATAAAAAAAACAATTCAATTTTGACAAAAATAAAACAGTTTTTTTTTCGAAAGGTATTTACAAAAATATGTTTTTAGTTAGTAATGAAACAAGGATGGTTTTCTGCTGACCAGTGTTGTTTAGACTGGAATGTTTCGAAGTGTAAAAGAAGATTCAGGAGCTGATAGCATCTCACATTTTCATCATTTCATTTTGAAAAAATACATCATATGCTTTGTTCATAGCTTAATGGTTGAAGTCATATTTTTTTTTATTTGTAATAATAGCTTAAAAAGATTGTAATCATAACGTCTTTCAATAAAGTTTTGCAATCTATTTTTACCTAATACTAAAATACATGTTTCCAGAAAAATATACTGTTAATCTCTTTCTTTTCTTTTTTACGTTTTTCTTTTGTTTTAACTTTTTTAAGTATTTATTTGCAAAACTTTTATAAAACGGTACGATTTCATTCTATGTTGTCAAACAAACAGTACAAAAAAGTTTGCTCCTCTCTCCTCTCATACACGCTTTCTTTTATTTTTCATGATGACGTTCCTTTCTTTTTCCTCCAACACTTTAATACACTGCTGCAACGTCTTCATTTTTATTATGCTTTGATTATATTTTTTCTCTTTCTTTTTCTTCTAACCACTAAAAACTGTAATGGCCATTTGAAGACAACAACAAAAAGTCTATAATCGAGTCGATTAAAAACACGCTAAAGACATTTTTCAAACAAAAATTTCAAAAAGAAAACCATTTTTGTTTTATTTGAGTTAAAGACTTCTTCTTTTTCACCTCCAAAACTTGGCGAATCAAGACTTTTGTAAAGAAAAGCACACATGTATTTTTCATTCATTTTTGCGTGTTTGATTCTTTCTTTTTCCATAAAGCAACAGAAAATGAAGTGAGAGAGAGAAAGAGAAACTTTGGCAACCCCACTTGACCTTCAGGACACTCCTTCTTCTATTCTCGATCACGTTTCTTTGTTTCAAGAATATTTTTTTTTGAAAAAAAAATTAACAGAGAAAAACGACAAAATGAAAGTGATCCGATCTCATGAAAATAATTTAAAATATTTTTTGTCAATAAAAGGAAATTGAACGGAACTTTTAAATAAAGAAGTAAAAAAAAGTGAGAGAAAGGAATTTATTTCAGCAATAATTTTTGATTGTTTCTTCTTTTTTTCCCATCGTCATGAATCACAAATTTTCAAAAACTTTTATACCCTTTTTTATATAGGTTTTTAATGAGTTTTATGTTTTTGATACTACTAAATGAAATTCATTCCTCTTTCCCCTTTTCATTAATGCATGTTTCGAGCCATCCCCGATCCCTCTCTTTTTTGCAAATTCCCATTGTTTAATGGCAATTTTTTGAACGATACCGTTTTTTTTATTTTCAAATTTCGAATATCACATTGAAAGAAGAGGAGGGAATCATTCGACGGCTATTTTTTTTTCATCTTCTTCTTTCTGCTGATGCAGGGGTATTGTTCAAGGCCATCAAATAACCGCTATCCATTTTCATTTTTTTCTTTCATTCTATATTTTTTAAATAATATGTGAAGGACAAGCTTAGACACTCTCTCTCTCTTCCTTCCTTCTCCGCCTTCTAAAAAATACTGCGCAAAAAAAATTAAAGGTGAATTTGGCAAAAGAAGTGGTGGAGGAGAGAAAAACCGTGAATGAATGAGGGAGGCCGTTTTCTCCTTTCTCCCCTTGCTTCGCCGATCGTGGCATTTCTTTTTCTCAAATGTATTTAAAAAAACATTGAGGGAGAGAGAGTGTTGGCAGCAGCGTCAGCAGGAGCAATACTTACTAACCATTCAAGCAAGCAAGATAGAAAAAAAAGAACTCGATGAGCTGGTCAACAGCGACCAGCCGCCACTCGCAACCACCACCACTTTTTTCTGCGCGCTTCCACTAGGAAGAGGAGAAATGGGCAACAGCAGTAGTAATAGTTTTGGTGATCGCTTCCTTCCCTCATTTTCTCCCCCTTTCTATTATTCATCGTTTTTTAAACCCAAGAGTCCGCTTTGTATTTAAAACTTTTCCTAAGTGTTTTTTTGCTTTCTGTCGATCAAATCAATAGCATTAGAGAGGGTGGAAGATATTTTTTAAAAAGTCCGTTTAAGTTAAAAAGACTCAATTTCATTTATCGAGGATTTTTGAACTACCGTTTTTACGTGTTAGACAAGTGTGTGATGAATGAAAATGAGTGGTTAAACATTTGTTTAAAGATTTAACTGTAGTTAACTTGTATGTTTCTAAACCATAATTTAAAAAAAGGAGTAACTGTAAAAATTTCAAAACTATGTGGCTTTAAAATCCTTGAAATTTGAAATAAAACTTTGTTTGACCTATTTTATAGCTTTGGCCTTCTGATTCATTTTTTTGAGAAACATTTTTACGGTACCATGTTATGGTTTTGAAAAAAAATATTTTTTACGCTTTTTTTATTCATAAAAAAACTGTGTCAAAAAAAATTCAAACAGAACAGGGCATTTTTCTTGCTTCTTTTTTTATTCAACCATTTTTAACCAAAAGTTTTTTGAAGGACCTTTTCATACTATTTTTTTACAATCAAAATCTTACAATTTTGTTTTTTATGTATCTTCTTCAAAAAAATGAAAAAAAAATTTTCCCAACAGGTTTATGTTATTTTAAGTGCTTTCTCTCCCTATACTCCGGAAGCATGCTTTTTTGATATTTTTGCGATAAAAAATATTATTAGTTCCCACTTTTCCACTTTTCTGTCTTGTTATCAAACTTCTTCTTTTTTTCTGTTAAAGCAGAAGCTGCTTTTTTGATTTGAAGAAAAAAACTGCTGCTATAAAAAATATTTGGGCAAAACAAATAGTTTATTTTAGTTTTTTTCGTTTCAATTCCATGCCTTTTTTCTATCAAATAAATCGTGTATGTAAAAATAAACAGGTGATAACTTTGATCGATGCCGAGGCATCAGCCGCAGCAGTAGCCCATCAGCATCCAGCAGATGCTGCAAAAACTTGAAGGAATAAGACTGACTAAAAAAGGAAACCCATCGTTTTTTTTTTTTTTTCCTTTTTTATTCTTCTTCCCCTTGTTTGCGGCTGCTGCTCGATCCGCGCTATTTGCTTTTATTTTCGTACAACCTTTTGCGGCAGAAAAGAAGAAAGGAGAGAGAGCTCGTGAGTGAACGAGCGTGGAACACCATCACCAGAAAACTTTTAGTTGGCAGCAGCCGAAGATAAAGAAAAAAAAATATTCGTACATTTGTTGTTGTCGTTGATTTTCCTTTTTTTTGCCCGTTTTTTTATCGTCTTCTTCTTTTGATTGATTCAGACGGACTAAAAAAATTATATGACAAATTTTTAGATTTTTTAACACCTTTTCCATGTTTTCATCTCTTCCCTAAATGGTCCTTCTTCTTCTTAATTAAACCTTCAAAAAAGATCAGTGTTAATCAATCGATTATTATTATTTGATATCTCAACAAAGGGGAGCCGTTATGCAAATTTTTTAATGGTTGATCGTCGCTTTAATCGTCGTGGTGCCCAACCTGGTAAGTGTAATACAATACTTATCTCCGAATCATTGAAATTTAAAATTTTGAAGCTTCAAGACACACTTAATACTAAAAAGAAATCAATTAGAGATTGACTGTAAAAGGCTTGAATAATAAAATAAAATTCAAGCATTAGCTAAGCCTTTTTTCTTTCACCTTCTGCTTCTGAGTCACTGGCGGAGGTGTTCTGTTTATTGATAATCACAAAAAAGTGAAGTAAGAAAACCCTTTTTATTTTTTTGTCAATATTTCTATAGTACCATTAGACTGCACTGATTCATCATCTCCTCTATCTATATGTCCCCATTCTTTTATTATTTTTCTTTTTCTTCCTTGTATCTTGCTCCTCTTTTTTAATACCATAACTAACAATAATAATCTTACGGCGGCAACAGCAGTGATGGCTATCGGCGGGTTTCCGTCATGGAGAAGGAAAGCTCTTTCAATTCAAAAACAGCTTTGACCTCAATTCATTTCCTCCTTTTTTCTCTCCCAAAAAAATCAAGAAAAAATACTTTTATAACAAAAAACTATTATATTTAAAAATTTTTATAAAATTATTAAACAATTTTTAAAGGTTTTTTCATTATTTCTAGGCACCTCATCAGAGATGATGTATCATCGAGGACGTTCACCTCAAACAAGGGATTCAACAAGTGGGGGAATTAAGGCACCCCTATGTCCACAGTATATCTTTGATCCAAAATATCAAACTACATACACCATTCATCAATGCCTTGGAAAGGTTTCTATTTTTAAATTTTTCTTGTCACGAAAACACATCGTTATTCAAATTTTTCTAGGGTGGTTTTGCGTATGTTTATCGAGCCACATCAGATTCTGAAACATTTGCCATCAAAGTTATTTCACTTTCAAAAATTCAATCTCCAAGTTATGGAGATAAAATTCAACGTGAAATTGATATCCATAAAAGGTTACAACATTCTAATATTGTATCACTTTTTTCAACATTTCAAGATCAATATAATGTTTATTTGTTGTTAGACTACTGTCCTTACGGCACATTACTCGATTATATTAATAGTCGACCAAGTAAGAAACACACACATTCATTTCCTTATCAGCATATTGTATTGTGATAATTTCAGATACAAAATTAAGTGAATCACATTCTATTGTATTTTTAAAGCAAATCTTAAAAGCAACAAAATATTTGCATTCAGAATGCCAAATTTTACATCGAGATATTAAACCTGGAAATGTTTTACTTTCGGCATCAATGACTGCAAAGCTTGCTGATTTTGGATTCGCATGTTCGATTAATCAAGAAAAGAAAGCTGCAACTCATTCCCTCTGTGGTACACCAAAGTAAGATATCAGTTTAAATTTTATATCTCCAATGCCCTCCATTCATAATTTTAGTTATCTTGCCCCTGAAGTTATATGCCGAAGAGGACATTCTATTGCAACAGAATCATGGGCAATTGGATGTACATTTTATTGTATGTTATATGGTAAACCGCCATTTGAATCAGATCATCTTCAAAAAACATATGATATGATTCGACGCTGTGCATATTACATACCAGAGCATGTACCAGTTAGTCAAAGATCTCGTGAACTTATTGTTAGGTAAACATATATTTTTAACACATAAACAAATGCAGCAAACAATAATTATTTGTTACAGAGTTTTGGTAGATAATCCAACAAAGCGCCTTACAATTCAAGAAATGCTTCGACATGAAGTTTTTTCAACCCTTAATCGATCTTCATCACATGGTTCTTGCCTTAATAGCCAACTGGATTATTCATATTCAAAATCTTGCCAAAATTTGCTTTCACCTTCTGCCATCAGTAGTCGAAGCCCGCGTTCACTTTCACGTCTTTCATCAAAGATTAATGTTGACTCCGGTTACGGTAATGATCCATCATCATCATTTAGTCGAGGGATTGGAAGAATTCTCGAGAAATATGTTCGATTTGTTGATACTTTGCTGGAAGATGCCAATGAAGATTCGAGTAAAGTGACAGCGGACATCTGTGATGAAAATACTCTCCCAGATTTATATGTCTCCAAATGGGTTGATTATACAAATCGATTTGGATTTTGTTGTACTTTAAAGAACGGTATTCGTACAGCACTTTTCCTTGATGATTCAGCTATCTCTGTCACGTATGTTTTCCTCTTTTTTTGCTTCATTGTTTAAGAGAGAGAAGCAGGAATGACTCAAATGCTAACATGGTATTATTGTTTTAGAGCGGACGAAAAACTTTATGCATATTGGCCAAGAAAGATGCAAGATGAATGCAATTTATTTACAGCACGATCAGTTTCACAATGGCAACTTGAATTAATTGAAAAAATGGAAAAAATGAGACATTATATGGATTACAATTTACATGCTAGTGTTCCTGTTGACAATTCAAAGCGTGATGTTACACCTGATTGCATTCATATTATTGCTTATAAAAAATTTAATAAAGGCATTTTTATGCTTCTTTCTGATGGCACATGCCAAGTATGTATTTACTAAATATTGACGCATACATTTTATTCTTTTTTAGGTCAATATCTCTGGATATGTTAAGCTAATCTTTCGAACACATATGGATCATATCCTTGTTACAATATCTCAAGAAAGCCGGCATACAACTTTCCTCCTTCAAGAACATCCTGAAGATGTTCCACATCGAACTCAAGATATCACAGATTTTGGACCTGCTTTGCTGACAGCCACAGATGTATTCCGGGATTTTTGTCGTGATGGCTCATCTGGAAATTTAGCTCAAGTTCTCTCAACTGCCTGTTAAAAACATTCTTCTTGTCTTTCTTTTTTTAAACGTTTAAATTTAATTTATTAATTTCGGGTCCACAATTGTTTTTTCTTCCTGCAAAAAAATGAAATGCCACTTACTTTTTTTTAAAAAAACTTAATTTTTAAACCCCCAAAGGGTTTTTGTTTTCGACTTTCCATCATTGCCAAATATCATTCATCATCATCCATTCATTTATTGCCGGCCCTCTTTATTTCTCTCTCTCATTTATAGACCATGACCCCTGGTGTCATCATCATAAAATAACATTCTTTGATTTTCTATTTTTTTTGTTGCCTTTCCTTTCCATATTATTTTTTTCTCATAGTTTTAAAAAAATTGACAATAATTTTAGGGAAATAAAAAAAATATATCAAAAACTTAATTGCACTTTAATCTTACTTGACTTCTTCCATATTCTATTTTTTAAAAAGAGAAGATTTTTTGTTTTGAAACAACTGTTAAATTTTCTTTTTCTATGTACATAAAAAAAAAAAGAAATAAAGATTTTTTCACGTATTTTTTTATTTCTATTCTTATTTTTCAATTTTAAAACATTTTGGAGCTGTCTTTTTGAAAGAAAGGTTTTAATTCCTAACTTCAGTATATTTTTATAAATTCATTAAAGGAAGTAATTGTTATATTGGTTGATAAAGAATGGGTGGACAGGTAAGAAACAGCGTTGAAAGAACCTTCAAAATAAAAACATAGACATTATAATCAATAACTATGTCTGTCAACATTCATAGAAGATACCCGAAATTGTCATATTTTGTTGACCAAATTTATACACATTTGTTTTAAAGTTTTTGATAGTTGATCAAAATTATTGTTCCTCTGTAGCTAAATCCAATGACAAAAATTTAATTGAAGTTTTTAAGCTTAGAGCATGCAGCTTTTTTGATTCCTTATTGTTTTTTTAAACTTAAAAGTAATAATAGTTATTTTTTGGAAATGGCTTATTGTAGTTATTATCATGGCGGTATAATAGCCTTGATAAAAATAAATTTGTAAAGTCAAGGCAAAGAAAAAAATTTCAAGTTCACGTTTTTTTTTTGAATTTTCAAAAGTTAAAAAAATTTATGTTTCGTCGCGGGATTTTTCACTGTCATTTTCTAAAAAAATTAAAATTGCTTCAAAAAAAATGTTGTGTTCAAAACTTTTATTACTACATTTACTACAAACTAACATTATTATTATTTTCTTGAATGATACAAGTTTTGAATATTTAAGATGTCCTCAAATCGACGTGGTTCATCAAGTTCAAATGGTTCTGGATGTGATGCATGTGCACAGCTCTCTCTGTTAGAGATTGAAGCAATTTCAGCGGTCAAAGAAGTTGCCGCATTTGTTCAAAGTATTTGTATTAGTGAAGTGCTATCACGTACTCCAGATTTAATATTTTTAAATTTACACACTCTTGAAGGTATGCTTTTTTATAATCATATTGTATTTATTTGTGAATGTTGTAGGTGACACATATTGCATTGAATTAACACAACGTGGATGGCGGGTATGCTCAAATCGAGAAGATTGTATGAATGGTGACTTCCGAAAGCTTGAATTTCATTCTCGTTATTTTGAAACAATTTATCAATTATTAGACGTTCTTTCGCCGCTCTATCGTGAACAATATGCAAAAGCATTGACAGCAAAGCTAAATCAATTATCAGCTTCTTCTTCAGAACCACAAGAACAAGAAGATGGCAAAAATCAAAGCTCAGGAAATGATGATCAAAAGAAATAAAAGAATATCAACAAAGTATTTTTGTATGTTTCTTTCATTTATTTATCTATCTATGTGGTGTATGTACAAATTTTTATTTCTTTAAAAGTATTTTTTACAAAAATGCGTATTATTATTTCACTTATAGAATAAAGGCTAAGAACCGAGTAAAAAATGTTTAATTTTGCATTTATACATACATATCTATTTTCAACCACCATTTGGAGATCGAAGTTGTGATGATGATGATGTTGGGGGAAGACAATGAGAATCTGATTTTGTTGGCTTCATAAAAAATTTTTTAAATGAAAATGGTCGTGGAACATCTGGTGGTGCATAACTGGGACTAAAATTTGAACCCTTGTTAATTTAATGTACAACTCAGGTATATTAGCTTACCGATGATGCCTTGAACCAGGTGGTGACGTGGTTGAAGAAGTTACAGGACTTTGAGCAATACTTGATTGAGAGGTCATTTGTGATGAATGTGCAGCAGCTAATGGTGGATGAAAAACATTTTCATTACTTGGTTGTCGAATAACCAGCCGTTTAAGCCATGCAACATCAACTCCAAGCGTGTGTCGGAATGGTGAATTTCTTACATGCTTTTTCTTATTTTTATTTCGTGGAATTACGCCTGCTCGAGTTGGTGATGATACTTCTTCTACCGTAATCGGAGTTTCTTCATATGGACTTCGAGTTGCTCGTCGTCGGGGAGATTGTGTTAATTCTACTTCTTTTTCAAGTTCTGGTGGAAGATCCAATTTAAAGATATTCTTTTCAGCATGATCAAAATCTTCTTTGATAAGAGTGATTCCAGTGCTTCTAAATTCAGATGGTTTGCAAAATAAACTAATACAATTTCCAATTGGTGCTCCCAATTTCTTTGAATCCTCATTTTGAGATAATAATGGATTTGGTGACTGTGAATTTTCTCTTGAAATTTTTAAATCAACGGCAATTGGGGTTTCAGCTTCTGGGCTTCCATCAATATCTTCTTCAGGATCCCATTCACCGACTTTAAAAGCAACAACGCTGGCATGATCCAATTTACCAGGCATCTGCAATTAAACTTTTAATTACTGTATTTTCAATTTCAATGCATACCTCCATGATCATATTTCTGATCAATTTTCTTCTAAGTTTTTCTTCAGTTTTTGAATGTGTTCTTTGTCGATATAGCTCTGGATCTTCTAATGTTCGACGTTTCCCTCTAAAGAAATTTTTTACAGTAATAATTTTTTTTATATGCTTACGCTGATAACTGTTGAGCAAATGATACCAAATTTTTGCAAACTTCTGCGGCAGTTGTAGAGTTCTTTCTTGATACCCGAGGTGAGGTTACGGTATTATGTGATGATGGAGTGCCAATCCCAGATTCAGGTGTATGGGGTTCAGTATAAGGGCTATTGTCTTCAAAGAAATGATTTTTAAGATTTACACCATTGGCAATAACATCTGCCATTCGAAGAAGCATTAATTCATGTCGTTCAATGGCATCTACACATGGCAAAGTTGCATTACATCTTTGTCGCTGTGGAATACATGAAACAATTGGATCAATTTGGGAAGAAGTTTTACTTCCTCGATTAAAAAATTGTGCTTTACTAAAAATAATAACAATTATGTTTAGCTATTGTAAATGTGGTTACGATGTTTTTTACCTTGTTTTTGGTGCAATTTCTTCAATAATTTCACAATTTTCTTTTTCAGATTCTTCTTTTTTAATAACACAAAATTTTCCAACAACCGGATCAAAATTATCAGAGACTCCATCACTTGTAATAAAAACAATGTCACCTTCTTGTACGAATGTCATGGAACATGTAAGATTATGAAGTTGTGGATTTCTGCCATCTACAGGACCAAGAGCACCACCTGCATCTCGCATATCTCTCATTTGTGCAATGTCATGACTTGCAAGGGTTACTTCTCGAACACCCGAAGCATGATTGTAAACAAAACAAAGTGAATCACCAACATTTGCAACACAAAGGGCATAATTATCACTGTTTTTAATAGGTGCAACAAATGCAACGCATAAAGTTGTCAATGCACCACCTTCTTGTAAGATTAAGGAATGTCCAGCATGAAAGGCACCCAACATACAATGGAATACATCTGTCGTAGTATCAAAGGAATCATTTTCTACGGCAGCATTTAAATGATCAAGTGCACCTCGAATGGCGCATCTGGCAGCAAGTCTAGCACCTTCACCCCAATTAACTCCATCAGCAAGAGCAATAATGGCATTATTTTCACGGGAAATTATTCCAAATACATCTGCAATAGGTGTACCAGCATTCATCCCGGTGACTGGATGCTTTTCATACAAAGAAGTTGAAGCTCCATATGACCGGAGAGGATTACATGTTGTCCAATCAAAGGTATCTGTTGAACAACAGGGCGCCAAATCAGATGGATGAAAACCAAGAGCTTCCATTGAATGTGAAGCATTCATTCCACCACCACCAGAAATATTTAGCCTTGCAGTTCTTCCCTCATCACCATCTTCATCGTCATCATCATACGAGGATAATGAAAGTTCGTCATCCAAATTTGCCATTCGAACAATTGGCTGCTGTCTCATTTGCCCCACGCGAGTTAATCCACCATCAGGTCCAGTATAACAAGATCGAACATGTTTTTTAAGTGTTGCCAAATGAATTACAGGTAAATCTAAGCCTGTCTTGCCAGCATAAGTTTCAGGAATTTCAACCTTTTTTCCATGTCTTCCTGTTAAAATTCTTTCATAAATAACATTATCTTCTGCAAAATCTGTTGCTTTTATGTCATTTTGGTGTTGACTGCTACTACTACTTGTGTGACGATGATCATCATTGTTATGAGTGGTTGATGCATTTGAAAATGTATTCTTTAAAAGTCCTCGAACACGCTTTCGAATAAATGATGACATTGTTGTCTTATTTTTTCTGTTCTTTTTGTTTTTGCTTCTTTTTTGTTTATTTAAAGCATGTCTGGAAAGAAGGGATTTATATTTATTAATAATAAAGAAAGAGTGTTTTGCATAAAATGTTTTTGATTGTTACAAATAATAATAATAACTCGCTCAAACGAAAGAAAAAGAAAGATCCTAAAATGACAGAAGGCAAAAAATTATGACCTTGGGATTGGCGCGAACACATTTAGTTGGATGTGGATAATAAATGGAGGTTATTTTAGAGATTATAAAAATTAGCATAAACCTAAAACACAGGCGAGTTAAAAGGATCATATTGGATGGAAAAGAGTTTCTGTTTGAGATACTAGAAAAAACAATACAAAGAAGTAATGAGACTGATAAAACATGTCAATTACAAAAAAGAAGTAGATGTTTTTGGGGGCAACAAAAAACAAAACGGGTTAGAAAAGATTTTAAAAGTGTATTCTATCATGTTCTACACAACGTTTTAAAAGCTGACAGAAGCTCAGCCGAAGTCCACAGACTGGCGTCTAATAAAAAAATCAAATAAAAGATAAATAACATTTATCAAAGCTATGGGATATCATGAATGAGCCTTTTTCTTCAAAACTTTTAAAAACAAGCAATAACAATCAATCTTTTTATAAAAAAAGAAAAATAATTGTTCTTTTTAAAAATTTAAACTTGGAATAAGAAAGGGGATAATAAAAAAGGGATGTAAGAAAGGGATATAAACACAAGCAAGAAGGAGAAAAAAAAAAGTGAGAAAAAGACACGGCCACGTTTTTTCTTCCTTTCTTATTTTTATGCCAACAAAAAGAGCAAAGACAACACCGAGAAGAAAGAGAAAAAACGTTGTTGGTGTTTTTCTCCACCAACACAAGGAAAAAAATAAACTTATGTCCAAGAGTTATATGCGTATTCCCCAAGAGAAAATAAAAAAAACAGGCTGCCGCAAAAGCAGTATTGTCGCCTTTCAAAAGATATTTTAAAAGAGTTTTTTGCGCGTTCTTTTTAAATCGAATATATTTTACTGCCTTTTTAAAAGCTTGCAAAAACAAAAGAGGAACTTTTTTTTGTGAAAGTTAGTAAAAAATAAATTGAAGTCAAGTTTTCTGTGGAATTGAAAAAAAGAGATATAAAATTTGGACATATAAAATATAAGTTGAATATTTCTCGTATATTATAAAAAGAGTGTAAGTGAGAAATGACAAATACTTGACAACAACAATAGAGAGCCGAAGAAGAAAGAAAAGGGAACGAAGAAATAAAAATGAAAGGAGGATGAAAAGCAAGGTCGTCAATAACTTCGCGCTTTTTTTACTATTATTTCAAAAAGGGATTGATGGATTGGCAAAAACGTAATAGAGTTTTGAACACTGACGGAGAAAAGACAACCTGGATTGGACATGCTTCAAAATGAAGACAATGATGATGGAAGTAAAGAAGAAGACATTTGTGGACAACATTCATTTAGTCAGTCACTCACTCAAACCAATGCCTATTTTAAAGAGAGACGTTCCAATGCAAAACAACGAAACAAAATTTGAGTACATAAAAGTGGCTGTCAGAAAGGCATTTAAAAATGAAAATAATATTATCCTATCTTTATTTTTGAAGTCTGGTGCCAGTTTGTTCATATACATAGAATATATGTGAGAGTGTTGTTTTCCCTTTTTTAGCTTTTTAAAAAGTCTTAAAAACATAGTAGACTTAAAATAAAACTAACTGAATTGTATGAATGAGAGAATGAGTGAAAAGAGAGGGGTGAAAACAAAAAAAATTCAAAAATGGGTCCAAAAAATGATGAGTGCCACATCTTTTTTTCTTCTTCTTCATCTGAAGATGAAGCAACTGACAAAAGCATCCTTTTTCTTAAAAAATATTTCAAATTTCGTACTAAATAATACATTTTTTCCTCTCAAAAACAATGTTTTTGGAAAAACATTTAACAATAAAAAAATGGAAAGGTTTTCTCTCTTTTTTTCCCACAAACATTCTTTTACGGGAGCTTCTTCTTCTTCTTTAAAAATGAGGAAGTTTAAAAAGGCTATTTTTAAGTTTCTTCTCATCACCATTCACATAGAGAAAAAAAGCTATATCATTTTGCACTACCAAAATAGAAGAAGAATGTTTTTGTATCAAATTTCAATCTGTTGTTTCTTCATTTTCTTAAACCCTTCTTTCAATCCAATTCAAGCAAGTACTTTCGCGCCTAAATAAAGTGAACGGATGGAGAAATTGGAAGAGTCAAATTACGCGGGAAACAACATTTTTTAAAAAAATATTTTAAAAAAACTACTGTAAGCAAACTTCTTTTTTTTAGAGCAGTGTTAAAAAAGCAATTTTAGAAGGTCACGAAGAACAGAAAAGAGGAATGGAATTAAACCGTTAAAAGAAATGTCTTTTTTCCGGAAAACAATTGTTTAAAAAAAGCTGTGAGGTTTTTGGCTGGGGTCGGGGTTGGCACAAAAGAACAAAATTTAAAGAGGCACAGCTTTTTTTATTTGTTAAAAATGCCAAAGTCTGGCTTTGTTTTCCTTTTACAGATTAGAATTTTAACAGCAGAAGCAAAAAAAGCAGAGAGACAAAAATGTGTTACAGGAGAAAAAGGGGAGGCAATGTTTTAAAAATGGTAGCTCTGCAAAAAAGGGAAGGCAAGAAGAGAAAAGACGAAAATGGACTTGAAGCTATGTGAAAGTGAAAAAAGAATATGACACAGCTTAACTTTTTTTTCTTTTTTAAAGTCCTGAAAAAATATAGAGAAACATAAGGCTTGAGAGAAAGAGAGAGGATGGATGAAAGAGGAGGGTCGGTAGTGTCAATGAGACTCCACGCAAAGAAAGAGAAGAAAGAAAGAAACTGGACAACGTCCACCACTTTTTTAAAGGGGAGGCAAAAAAGGAAGGAAGGAAAGGTTGCGTGCGAGTGGCGCGAGAAAAAGAGAAACAGCGTGTACAAACTTCTTCATCGGTTACTTTTTAAAAGAATATTCTTTTGGTGCCCAACACAGACATACGAGAAAAAAAGACAAAGAAAAACACAGGAAATGTCCATCTTCTTTTTTCTTCCTTCTTGCGCAGCTAGACTGTCCTCTATGTTTGCTAGCAACAGCAATGGCCATACTTGAACAGATTATCGGACACTAAAGGCTTTTTTCCTTCTCCCCTTCCTTTTTCATCCACGATGCTTTATAAATTTTAATTTAATAAAAAAGAACTTTTTGAAAATTTTTGCACTTGAGTAAAAAAGAAGTATCCTTAAATTTAATTTCCTTCTTTTCTTTTAAGGAGGATACAGAACAGCAATGATTCGTTTTTGAAGTAAGTGACCTCAATAACCCAAACCCCTTGAACAAACAAGATGAATGAAGCGCAATTTTAAATGAAGCATAAAACAAAAAACAATGAGAGGAAAAAGGATACATAAATATATTTACTCGGATGAATGAATCCAGGGCAACAAAATTAACATGTGGGGCTGCAGCAGTCAGCATTGCGATGGTAACCATTGCTTTGCAGCAAAACATTACATTACTATTATTATTGTTATTAATGGTCACTTTTTTCAAAGAGCGAAAAAAAGTATACAAATTCCTTTTTAATTAAATAGCTGGCAATTTTAGCACATTTATCTTTTTTTATTCAACTTTTTACTAAATGCTACTTTTTTGAAAGATGGTAGAAATAAAGCTACGAGGGATGGAAAAAGAGCTGAAACAAAAAATTTCCATCTGGAAGTCAAAAAAACTATATGGGTATAAAACACGTTTTTTAGTTAAGCAATATAGCACCAACAACAAATATTTGCTGTTCCATCAAAATTTTTGCCATTTTTTTAAAAAAAAGATTTGACCAAAGTTAACGCATGACAACTTTTCACAAAAGATTTTTGCCTCATTTTTTGTAGTTGCATATTATTATAAATTAAAAATAATCAAAACAAAATTGAAATAAATCAAAAAAAGAGTGAAAATTGTGGATATAAAAAAAAGAAGGGGATGAATAAAAGCAAGCAGCCGATGATGATGATACAAAGGGGAGATGAGATAAAATGAGGGAAAACCACTTACAAGTTTTGTGTTGCTTTCTCAAGAGGGGAGAGATATATCCAATAAAACCGGCTTTCCCTTTTCCCTCAAATAAATAAATAAAAACGGATAAATAATGTCCCAAAAAGTAACATAAAAAGTGTTTAAAAGCCGACAATAAAAATGGCGTTTGTTTTTACAAAACTGCAATAAAATTAAAATTAATGTTCTTTCCGTTTTTTATTTTTGTTTCATTAAATATGATCAGCAGTTTTTCTTTCCCTTTTTTCTAGTTTCTATCAATCGATTATCAAACATAAAAAACTAATTGAAAGACACCTCTCTCAAATGAGTCAATAAATATATATTTTTTGTGTGGGTTTTTTTAGACTCTATAAAATTTAGAGAGAGAAAAATGATTTCTTTCAAAAAAATGAGTAAACAGGGTTTTCGACTTTTTTATAAAAGTGTGCTCAAGTAGACTCAAACAAATTGAAAACAGAAAAAGAAGAAGGATGGATATTATATTGTCAGCTGTTTTTTTTGCTGCTGAATAATCAACTATCATTATGGCTGTCCAGTTTTAGGAGAAAATAAATGAGAAATGGACAAAACACAACTGTTTTCTTTATCGTAATATTTATTGAAACTAAAAAGAATACCTGATACAAATAAAAAATGGGAGTTAACTAAAATATATCATAAGGTTTGTTTTTTCATTTATCTAAAAAACAAAACTGAACAACAACACTTTGACGAAGAAAACGAATTGACAGCTATACTTTAAAATTAAACAGTTTCATAGACACTGACTGACATGCTGAAAGTAACACTTCAAAGCAAAAATTTCCTCAATCAAAACAATTTTCAAAAAAAATAAGTGTAAAAGTAAAGAAGCACCTTGTTGATTTAATTTTTGATGAGCTGTTAAAAGTAGTAAGTTAAAAAGTAAAAAAGATAATTGCTGACAAGACAATTCAAGGAAAACAATTTTAACAACTTTAAAAATAGCCTTACGGTAGCAAAATTAGTAATCTATTGGAACTCTGAAGAAAAAATGCAGGAAAAAGAAAATTCATCAGACAAATCATGGATCAACAATAGCTACAAAAGTTACACAACTTTTCATGTGCTTTGTTTTCTGAAAGCAAACGTTAATTGTTAACTTCAATAAAACAAATTTTTACTGATAAATTACTGTTTTAACTAATGGCTAATAATTATAAATTTTTTATCAAATCAAAAACATTAAATAAATCCCAAATTCATGAATTAAACATGCCGAGAAAAAAAACCTTTTAACAAATCAAACAAATTAATGGTAATGTGAAAAAAAGAAGAACAGAATCTCATTAAAATCAAAACCCTAAAAACTTTGTCATTTGATAACTTTTTTAAAACTTTGATGTGTTCTTTGTTTAACAGTTCAGGCAACTTTTTTGATTTCCGTCATTTCCTGTCTTGCAATATAAAATCAAACTACTGCTATATTGATCCTTTTTTAGGGTTGTCAATTAACATTACATTTTACTTTTCTTTTTTCTTTATTCCCGGAGATTTCTTTTTAATTGCGTTTTTTTTCGATCATTGTTTTTTCCCGTGATGTGATATTATTTTTTTTGGAACAATACAAACCGAAACAAAAAAGAAACGGACATTAAAAGATTTATCGCCAACGGGCAAGATTAGTAATCTTGTCCAGGAAAAATTTATAAAAGAAAAAAAATAGGTGGTTGTCCGCAGGCACTTTTTTTATCTTTTCTTCTTCCCACAGGTGTGTAGTTGCAAAACTTACTTGCATTTCTCCGGTCTTTTTTCTTTTAGTTTAAAAAAGGTGAAAAGCCACGTTTGGGACTACGATTTTATAACAACTTTTTTTTGTTTTTCCCATTCTTCTTTTTTTCCCGTTTTTTTTTTGAATAAAAAAAAGAACCCCTGGAGCGAAACTTTTTTGAAAAACTTCAAGTTTTCTTTTTTTTAAATAAAGGTTTCATGCTTCATCAAATTTTATTACTTGATTTGCATTAATTAAAGTTAATTTATAAATGTTTTGGTCACTAAGAAATGAAAATCATAGACAGCGCTGGGATTGTTTAATACAACGATATTATTACCATACTTTGACGTCAGATTTTGTGCAGTATGTTAACGCTGGTAGAAAACCTACTTCCTTCAAGTTACAGTAACTGTTACTTGTTATTTTTCGGTCATTACCCTTTTCACTTCATTTGCCTTTAGTCCGTTTAATATATCCATTACTAACATCCTTCTCTATCTATTTTTAGAGCAACTAATTTTTTTACTAATTAATTCAACAAAAATGTATAATTGAATGAAAAAAATCTTTGGAATTTTGATGCCTATAAATACACATATATCTCTAAAATACTAAAAAGTTTTCCCTTCTTTTCCGCCTTTGAAAACTGCTTTTTTTGGTTTATGAGAAACCAAATTTATTTTATCTCTTCTTCTTTACTTTGCTAATAACGCTTTTGTTGATTGATTTTCTTCTTTAATTGTTCTTTTGTCGCTATCATTTTATACTTTACTTTTTTGATTAACTGTTAGACAAAGAATACAGGCACATTTAAGGTTTTTTGGTAAACAAAAAACGTCTGTTAAAAGGAACAATGTGAAAAGCTTTTTTGTGTTTCTGATTAGAAGATGCAATACTGAAAATGCAGTATTCTGTTACGCTATAATAATATATTGAAATGGTATACTAATTTTCTGTTAATAGTTTCATGTAAACATAAATTCATGCCATTTCTTATATATAATCTATAGATCCGCAAATGACGCATTTCGCTTGCTCGAGCCTTTGCTTTTGTTACTTTGATATACATTCTAACCTAAATTATCAAATGTAAGGATTCATAGAACTTTTTGAAGAAGTAACACCAAGCGTCTTTATTTAGAAAAAAGATAGTAATAAAAACTGAAATATTACGTTTCATTACTGCCTACAAAGATAGTAAAAATAAATAATGCTTTTTTCAATAAGCTGTGCACTATCATTTGTCTAAACAATGCTGCTTTTATGAAAATAGATGTATTGTACATAAAAGTTGTAGATCTGCTACTGGATATCATTTTAACCAAACTGTTTTAATTTAATCAAATTAACGTTTTTTTCTCATCTTGTTCTTAAGGACACATGAATTGAAGGAATCCGTTACAGATTTGACTTTTATTTATTTATCGAATCACAACGGAATTTTTATTTTTATTTGAATTTTTCAATGTTGCCGAAATTCACATAAAAATCTTTTCTGATGTCTTTTTTTTCTCCTTCTCCTTCGTCAACGATTACTTTTCATTTTCAAAGATTTATATATTTTTCGATGCTCAGATGTAATGGTTTGTCTTTTGAATTTTCCTCAAAAAAAAACAGAAATTGATTTTCTCTTAAAAGCTTAAAAAAAGTGATCAAAGTATCACTTTTAAAGCTTCTGCCTTCTTCTTTTTGATAACCCCTATAGCTTTAATAGTTTTAATTGTCTTTGTTTACTATCATCATGGAAATAACTTGTCATCAAAATTTTATTAGTGTTAGTTTTCACACGGTTCCAACAACTTCAGTCGTAAAAAAATTTCTTTAAAATAATTTTATTAATAAAAATAAATCATTTTAAATGTGAATCCCATCTTTGATTTTCTTTCATGATCAAAAGCAGTATTCCCATTTTTGAACGGTGTCGGCGACTGCCTTTTTTCTTTTAATCAATGTTTTTAAAAAAGTCACAAAAATATATCTATGCCTTTTTATGGTTATTCAAGAAAGAAGAAGGGGAAGAAGCGTCAAAAAGTCTGTTTGCTTTTAACAAAAAAATTTCTATGAAAAGAATGCTTTTTTGCAGCTAAATATAAAAAACTTTGTAAGGGTTTGCCTTTTATAAAAGGCCTTTTTTGACGTGGCATTGAAATATTAAATGTTCTCCTCCTCTATTTTTGGTAGAAGTGGGTTTATCATTTTTTAGGATTCTTTTTGAAAGAGCAAAAAGAAAGAATGAATGACTGTCATACATAAATGGAAGAGTGTTTACAAAACAAAACTTTGTTATAAAAATTTAGTTTTTGAGGAAAAATTATTTCTATTTTAACACTTGTGTTAATGAAACTGAGTAAAATGGCATCTTTATTATTGTTAAAAAAATGCCATTCATTTCTTTCAAATCTATTTAACTAATACATTACAAATATCAAAAAACAGCTTTGATTCGACCAAATATAGTAACTATTTCTTCCAACATTTTTTACTATCGTTAGCCTTGCTGCTTTTTCCAGTGCCTGAGTAATAATAATTAACCTCACAACAATATAAACATAGCCGTTCAAGCTTTTAAGTTTTTTTATTATTAAACCCAAAAATGTGTTTAAAAACACTTATAACTTTTTTTTTGGAATTTAAAGTACTTTTGTTTTTGTCTTTTCTCTTCCACTTTTTTTTCAATTAAAACCTTAAGAGCTAGATTGGTTTTTGTGTATTGTTTGTTTCTTCTCCCAAACAAAAAAGAAATAGATTGACCGTTCCTGTTTGCGTTTAATTTGTCGATTAAAAAACTTTCTAGTCTCTTTCATTTTTATTATTCAAATATAATATTTGCTTGCAAAACTGTCAAAATTTATATCTCCTGAAAGTTTCTCTTCTTTGCTTCTTCTTTCTTCTTCATCGTCGTTGTCCAAAATAATTCTGAAACAGATCAAAATTTTTTCACTTTTAAAACCTTTTACTTTGGCTTTAAAAGTTAAAGCAATAAAAAAAGTTTTTGAAAGTAATTGAATCACCTTTAATCTGATGCGTTTTTCATTCTTTATAACTTTTTTTTGCGGTTAATCTGCCTTGTCCTCATCGTGCGCAACAACCTAACAATCGTCACAAAACAACCGATCGACGAAGCGTGCCTTCGTTCGTTTTTATGATCATTCTAAAATCGGATTTTTCTCTCTCTCCAATTTCCTAAAATCACTGTAAATACTACCAGTTAGAATTGGTTATACATGAAAAGATTTAAAAAAAAAAACGTTTTTTTTTGCGATGACTGACTTTTTGTTTTCGGCAACAAAAACATTGTACTTGGTAACCACCGTGACTGAATGACTGACCACAAAATATTATTACTAAACAATGTTTTGAAAACACGTGCACCTTTGTTTGTTGCCATATTATTTCTCTTCCTCTCTCTATTGTGGGTCATCAGCAACATTTGCCCTCCAATTCTAAAAACACTCTTGTTATGCAAATTTACTAAAATATTTTGGATTTTTTTATCCCAGCTGGTTGGCAATAATAATAGCAGAGAGAAAAAAAATCAGCGGCAAAAAAATTCTTTTTTTCGTCTTCGATGAAGCAAAAAGTCTTCTTTTTTTTATTCTTGCGTGAACCGGATTTTTTTGATGTTGATCCATTTTGTTCCAAAATTTTGTTCGATTTAAATGGTTTTATTTGTTGTTGGCATTGAAATTCATTGGGCTGTTAATTTTTATTCAAAACATTGAACCTTCTTCCATTTCAGTTCTTCTTAACTTTAACCTAACCTTTATTTGTTCCGAATCATTGTTTTATGACTTTTTGAAATGCTTTTAATGTTTCACACTTTTCACAAGACATTTTGGCGTTAAATTTTTGTTGACGTTAATGACTTGATTCCTTATCACCTCAAATCAACTCCATAATAAAAAGCTTAAAGAATAAAAACACATGTTTTAGATTACAAGTTTTTTATTGTTTTCTTTTGCAGGTTAATTGTTTTGTTGCAAAAGTTTATTCGTTGATCAGTTTAGGCGTGTGAATCTTCTGATAAAAATTATTACCATAGTTATTTGAGTTTTCGAAATTTTGACTTTCATCGATTTTTATGATTTTCGGTGCCATCAAAGCAAAAATCAAAACAATACGCAAATTTCTTTTCGCAACATTTAACAACTTTTTTAAAAAAAAGGACGTGCATTGACGTATGTAATATTTATTACAGTTTTTCATGTGTTCCGCTTCTCAACTCTCTCCTCAATCAAAAATAAACGTATTTCTTTAAGAGTCATCGCCATTTAAAGGCTTTTTACAGCCCTTCTCTTTTTTTAACAAAATAACGAAAAATGCGCAACTTGTGGTCATTGCAGGTCGGCATTTTTTTACACGCACACGAGAAGAGGAAGATGAAAACCTTTTTTTCGTTTCGTTTTTTCCACAATTAATCGTTAAATTGCTTTGTCGCAAAACAGACCCCCTGTTATCAGTCAAAAATTCTTCTTCCGACGTTGACTTTTTCTTCCTTCCAAGGCCGTCATCAACGTGGAAGAAATAATATTGGTGTAAAAAAACGAAAGAAATGTTTTTGCGCACTGTCTCGAAACAATTTTGTCTTAATTTTCTTTCTTTTCTCTGTCAAACTTCTTTTTTTGGGAGAAAGAAAAGGAATTTACAAAAGTCATGAGTAGTAGTAGTAAGTGTACCTTCCTGTTTTTTGATTTCGGCACTTGTTTGTTTTTGTTTTTTTGTCTCCTCTTTCAAATGAATGAGAAAAAACAATCCCCCGGAAAGGTAAACCCATATGCAATCGACCACCACCTCAATGCATTTTTACAGTTATTAAGAATGTTTTTGGAACCTTTTTTCTCCTTTTTATAATGATCCCCTCTCCTAAAAATTTTTTTTTATGATTTTGCTTCCAAAACAAAATAATCAAATCCATTTTCTCACATTACTTTGCTCCTTCTATTCTTTTCATTCATTCAATTCTTTTTGGTTGGTAAATTTTCAAGATGGTGGCCACATGTTTTGCGCAGTTCTGCTACTCCTTTTTTTCTTTTCATTTTCATAGGTCCTAATCTGTTCAAACTTTTCTATTAACCGAAAAGCGATCTATCCTTCACGGAGGTTTAAAGGAATTATATACTGTTTTTATTTGTTTGCATTTATCATTCATTTTTTCACTCTTATTCTCTCTATCTCGCTATATCTATTTCTTCAGGGTATGAAAGGGAGAGAGGTAGCAATTGCGCAAGAAGCTCTTTTTTCTTTTCTTTCTCTGCTTCGGTATTGAGTTCTTTTTGTCTTCAATTGTGATCGAAATTGTGATTTTTGTCATTGAACCGAATGAATTTATCGCGAATTATTCAAGTGTTTTTCCATTTCTCCACCCTTTAAACTTTTTTCATGAATTTCTCTTTTTTCAGTTTTTGTTTACAATTAAGACGCCAATAATGGCGCCACAGCCTTCCGGCGGCACTTCATCGGCGGCAGCAGCAAAGCCGCCCCAACCATCCACAAATGGTACATATAATTTTAATACCAGAAATAATGGAGATGAACTTCGATGTCGATGTTGCCCCTATGGATTTCACATTGATTTAGATTTTGTTAAATTTGCTGAAAGTGTGACCGCCGGAAATGATCAAGCACGTGTAAGCTTTATCTCTTTGAGGGGAACCTTTAATTCCATATTTATGCAAATTATATTTAGAAATGGAATACACAACCTCGACGAGCAACTCGTCGACGTGGAAATTATTCTGTTGATGAATCAGCAACAACTTTACCGCGTCCAATAATTACCCGTGATACAAATAGTTTTGACACACCTGATGAATGGTTGACAGCAGCTGGAAATGCTGCAAATGTCTCATCAAATATGAGTCAATCAACAATTGGTGGATTTTATAGTGGTGCAGATGATGACCTCCTTCCGACACATGATATTCCATCGTTTAATAATTATCTTGCAAAAAATAAATCTGATTCAATTGTTGCCCGATTAATTGGAGAATTAAATGGAATTGATAATTCTCGGAAACCTCCCATTCCACCTCCAATATCTTCATCAACACCTTATCCAGGTCAAGATTTTGTGGATCATAAACCACAAAAGTCATGGCATGGTGCAACAAGCGGTAAGCATCTGTTGCCACTATATCCTTATCACTGATATAATTTTAGCTAATTCTGAAATTCATGAAATCTTGTCTCGTCAGACACCAACTTATTCAACGACTCGTGAATTTTCAAAAACTGTCACATCAGCTCCTAGCTCGCCAACACCTGTAAAAAGTAAATCAATAATTTTAATACCTTTTTTCTTTGATAAGAGTCTAATAGCTATTTTTTAAGCTTATCATTCAGCAGTTGCACAATCAGCAGCTCGTAAAGCTCAAACGCAATCATCAGCAACAACAAGTAAACATCAACAACCAATTACACCTCCACGCCGATATTTTGATTCAGCTCGTCCAAGAGTACTTTCACCAGAACCAGCTGCTCGTGATCGAAGCTTAGCTCCAACAGCACTTCGAACATCAAATTTTCATAGCAGAACTTATTATAGCCCGACATCAACAACAACAGAAAGCCATGCACGTGTCCCATATCGCGGTGCAACAAGTTCATTGTCAACTAAACTTGATTTCAATAGTTTTGCAAGTGTTCGACGACAGCGAACAAATACAGATGAAAGAAATCGAGCATTATCTCCTATTTATGTAAGCTTATTGTTATGGATTTAAAAAAGGATTCCTTCAAAAACATGTTTTTAGAATCGACAAGCAGGTGGTTCAAGACTTGATGGATATACAAGTGATGCAGAATATCGTTCAACATATCGTTATGAAATGTCACCACCACCACTTCCCCCACGTTCACAACCACCTCCTCCTGCAACTCCAACAACGCCTGTACAAATGTATTCATATGGTGGTGGAAGTTCAAAACGTGACAGTGTTTTTGAGAATTTAAAAAAGCCTGAAACTATTGAACGAGGTGTAGATGCATTTGAGGTAGAGAATGTTCAAAAAATGCCAAAAGCTATTCTTCAACATCAAGAAAGTCAAACTCGAACACCACCAGAACAAAAAGTAAGTAGCTATAATCCCTTTTTCCCATTGATGCTTTAAAATTAAAACTATAATCTTTTTTTAAGCATGCTTCAACGGTCACTGACACGGAACAAGAAGATGATGATGAAAAAGAGAAAGAGCAATCAGCAGCAATAAAGACAACAGAATTATCAACTCAAATTACACAAACAACATCGATCGATCAAAATACAATTGGTTGCAATACAGATAAAATTCCAGAAGAACCATTTCAACCAGAAAAAGCTTTTTCTGTTGAATTTCAATTTGCTTTGGGGCATGAACCTGAGCATCATCCTGATGAAATTGCAGCAATGCTAGCAAATTCACAGAAAGAAACAAAGGAGCAAGGAAGTGACGCAATTAAAACTGCAATGTTTTCTATTGGAATGAATACAGACAGAATTGCAATGGTTGATAAAGCTTGCGCATCAATGCCACCACCAGTGAAGCCAAAAACAGCTGAAAAAGGTGTTGTAACTGATGCTGTTCAAGAAACTGAAGTTGAAGAAAAGAAAAAAGCAGCAGCTACTATTGAAACACAAACTGAACAAGATAAAGAAGAAAAGAAAGTTGTTGAAGACAAGCCAAAAGAGTCAACAACAACTGAAACTCAAACTGATGATGATTGGATTGAAGCTGAAATAGAGAGAAGAATGAAAGCTGAAAAGGCTGAAAGAAAGTCCGTCGACAAAATTACTGAAACTGAAGAAGAAGGAGAATTCATAATGATAACATGTACAAAGTGTGAGCAATCTTCTATTTCAAATGGACATGAACATTATGAAAAAATTATTGAAAATGAAGCAGAAGGAGAATCTGAAGAAGCTGATCCAAATCATACACAAACCGATTCAATAGGAGATCATGAAAGTGGATTCTCAAATTCCTCAACAGATTTAGAAGAATTTGAAAAGCTTGAACAATCTATCCAACAGCAAGAAGAAAAGCATCATCATGATCATGATGTCCCACCAGAGCCAATGTTTCGGCATTCCCTTTCATCTGAACCAGAATTTAGTGATCATGATAGGGAGTCGTTGGATACTGTATCAATAAAAACAATGATAATGGTTGATTCAAATGTTGAAGAAAAGAAGCAGCAACTTGTTGATTCATCAAAAATTGAAGCAATTCGAAAGTTGCTAACAGAACCTTCAAGATCACCCTTCTCAAGGGAATCTGGTGCATATCGATCATATCGAAGTGAAAAAGCTAAAACCACAGATGACCTTGATTTTATCACTGATAAACATAGTCAAAGTGACGACACAGGTGAACCTTCAACTCCATCATCAAATTCTCAATCAGCGTTAACTGATATGGTGATGCTAAAAAAAGCTATTCAGATTACTTCACAAGTGCCAGAACCAGTTGCAGCAAAAATTCCAAGACCAAAAGTTAGCAAATACAATCTTGCAGCTGAAGAAGCTTCAACTCCCGATGAAGAGGAAGAAGCTGCAGATCGGCTAACACCCCTAAGATCAGAGCTTCGATCACTGGCTTTATGGAGTGGACCATTCCGGCCAGCACAAGATTTAGGATATCGAAGATTTGCTGCTGCACAAAATGCTGCTGTTTCCAGAACAACTCCAATGGAAGAAGATGAAGTAGAAGGTGAAATTCAAAATTCTGGTGCTTCATCAGATAGCGAAGGAACATATGAAATGAGTGATAAAGAAGATCCTGATGAAATAATCGAATTTGAAATGTCTGAACCTTTGAAGGAAGCCTTAGAAACCTTGAATGATCATTTAAAAAAGCCAGATGATGTTGCCACGCAAGCTGTGGATTGGGCTCAAAGATATGTGCAGCACACATGGCTTAAGATGGCAACAAAAAGGAAATCCACTGCACATTGGGTTGAGAAGTTTTTGGATGCGCTAGAAAGTTATGAACCAGCTTTGATGGAATTAATTGTTAATTTTGCTGATAACAATGTAAGTTTGAATTTGAAAAAGGATATGTAAAATACAAATGCTAAAACATTTTAGGGTAATACAGCACTGCATTATGCTGTCAGTCATGAAAATTATGATCTTGTATCAGTCCTCCTGGATTCAAAGGTCTGCAACGTTGATAATAATAATATTGCTGGATATTCACCTGTTATGCTTGGATCGCTTTGTGAGATCAGAAATGAAACCCATTCAACAATTATTCAAAGATTGTTTGAAATTGGAAATGTTAATGCAAAGGCAATCAAACATGGACAGACGGCTTTACAGCTAGCTGCTTCTCATGGCCGAGTTGAAACAACTCAGCTTTTACTCAACTGTGGTGCTGACGTAAATATTCAAGTTTGTACTTCTTTTTTTAAAAACAACTTAACTTTGAGACAATGATTCATTTTCTAAAATAAATTTTATATTTTAGGATGTTGATGGATCCACAGCTCTTATGTGTGCTGCCGAACATGGTCATAAAGAGATAGCTAAAATGCTACTAAAATGTTCAAATATTGATGCATCTTTAACTGATTGTGTAAGTGACACATTCAAACATCTTAAGATGTCCTCAAAAAAATATGTATTCAAATTTTTAGGATAACCAAACAGCCCTGTCAATTGCCGTTCAACAAGGCCATAAAGCTTTGGCAGTTCTAATATATGCACATTTAAATTTTCATCGATATCAATCAAGTGAAAATTCTTCAGCTGTTTAAAATTTTTGTTATTTTATTTTGCCGATTTTCCTCTTGCCTTTTTTTGATTTTTTAAACCGGTTGTGTATATCCATATTTTTGTTGTTGTTGTGTCAGCTCTCTCTCTTTCTATTATGTATATCGTATCTTGTCAAACTAATTCATTTCTATTTCTTCAACATGGTAGTAATTTCAAATGTTATATCAAGTCATTAAAAAAAACAAAAGCAAAGTACCGTATATCAATTTTTTATTGTTCAACATATTTGTATTTTCTTGTTAAAAATGAATTTATATAAAAAATAAAAAAAAATTACTCATTTACAAAAAAATCGAAACATTTTTCAAGTTTTTTTTCCAAGAGAGAACTTTTTTTTTCTTCTGATTGCATTTTGGATCAGCAAAAAAAAGGAAAGGGAAAAGCGGACACCACTGAAATATAAAAAAATGCTTTCTTTCCTTCAAACTCAAACCTGAAAGCTATTTTCTGTTTGCTAAGTCGCGCGACAGGTCGACACTCTTGAATAGAAGAAAGAATGAGTAGTCTTCTCAACCCCCCTTCTTTTTTCCATCACAGTAAAAAAGCAGTTTTAGTTTTTTTCTGTACGAATCAGATTCTCTATGTCCAGCAGGGCCAAGAAAGAAAGACCTCAAAGATAGTCACAAACTTTTTTCTTTTCCTTTCTGCACTTTTGTCTGTCATAGTAGATTAAAAAATTTAGCAAATTTTTTATGTCTGTTTCATTCTTTTAATATTTCCTTTCATTACAATTAATCAGAGCTAAAGTCCCTCTCTCTTTATAAAGCTTAGGCTTATTAGACATGCGAGAAAAAAAAAGAAGAAAAACGCGCAACAATCTTTTTTTTCCTTTTTCTACTTTCAGGGTGGCTTTCCCAAATCCGGAAAAGCTGAAGCTAGAAATGAGAAAAGCCCCCCTTGACTACACGTGCTTTATTTATTTCCCTTCATCTTTTATTTTTTCATCTTCATCGTTATGCAAACAAACTAACTGCCTTCGACCTTACAAGGTTCCAATATAAACTACTAGAGAAAAAGAAGAAGAAAAAAAGGATATATAAATTTTTTCATTATGTTTTTTTCATAAAAAAACTAGCCAAAAAAGAAGGAAGGGGGGATAGATTCCCATGTTTTCACCTCTTCTCTTTTTCTCCCTTCTAAAATTAATTTCTCATTCCCTCTTAACAAGCTCTATTCCCCCAAAAGGCTGCTTTTGACACATTCTTTCTTTTTTGAATAAATTTTTTTTGTGATTGACTTTTCTAAATCTTTAGGAAATATTTTTGTCATTGTTTTTCATTTCCGTCATTTTTTTTGTTGCACCTAAATTTATATATCCAAATGCTAAAAAAAGATTTGACAAAAATGCGTAGAATAAAAACTTTAATATGGTTTTTTGTTGGTTGTTAGTTAGTTTTTCTTGTGCTTACTTGATTGTTGTTGCTGCCTGCCGAAATACCGCGACCACCATCAAAAATGCCTGTGCAAACAAATCGCGCAGCAGCGCACAGGAGCGGCTTCCGGTCGTCTTCCCAAACCCCCGACAGAAAAAAAGAATGATGAGTGAAAGCTTCTCAGAAACTAAATAACACACATAAAAATATAGTGGGATAAATTTCTATGAGGTACAATTCAGCAAAATCTTTCATTTTTTGTGTATTAAGAGTTTCTTTCTTCTCTTTTGTACGTGAGAGTGTGTTCGTAAAGAAAAAAGAAATACCGTTATATCTTTATTTATTTATATTTATTTAAATATATTTGTGTTTCAAAGTCAGTCAGTCAAAGTCAAAGAATTTTACCTGCTACTTCTCTTACTTTTTTTCTTACCTCTTTTTTCTATGCCAAAGAATTGACAAAAGGCGGAGCTTTTTTTATTTTGTTGTTCCGTTTTTTTCCTTCTTTTTCTTCTTCTTTACCTGACTGGAAAGAAAAGAAAAAAAGTAAGTAAAAAAAAGTTGAGTACCGTCAAACCGTTATTGGACTGACTGTATTGGATGAAACAATTTTGCTGTGTGAACTTTCTCAACTTTTTCAATCTATTTTATTAAATTCTATTGGGGGTTTGTAATATCTTTTGTTATTACTCGTTAAACATTGTTAAATGTCAGCAACCGAGCTTTAAAGGTTAACCTTGTTCGCTTTTGTAATTTCCTCCCTAAAATTCAAATGTTTCTCTAGATTGAACTTTGGCTTTATTGTTTTCTCCCAAATAATTTTACTTTTTTGTTAATTTTTAAAAATTTTATACTTATTAAAATATTTGTACCTAAACAGTTTTGTATTTAAACTGTCCTTTTTTCTTTTATAGTAATTCCCCTTAAGTCTGGGAAGGAAGCAAACATAAAACTGTCTACAAAGTTTTAAAAGTTTTTTTATTAATTAATAAACATTTATTATTATTATTATTTTTACTTACTTTACTTTACAAAATACAATGCGGCCAAAAGGGGATAAGGCAAGATGTTGGCATAGCTGAGTTATTATTTTAAATCTTCAGCAATGCTACATATGGCCAGGTCCCCTTTTGTTATGCTTATTATTATTACTACAAGAATGAGATCATATTTATTATTAATAATATTATTATTGTTATTACTGGTAAGTTTAAATTTTTAAATAATTTGATTCAGTGATAATTGTTTCTTCGTCCTCTTCTTCGATATATGAATATTGTGGGACATGACCACCATATTTACATTCAAATTTCCAACGATTTGTTTGTCCAAAATGAAAATCTGTTGTTACACTTGTCCCTAAAAACATAAATTTATAAACACAATGATTTTTCGTATAGTTTTTGTGTCATTAAGTGAAGAGAGCAACAAAATTTATGCTATTGTATGAAGCTTTGTTTTTAAAACGTGGCTTTATGAAATGCCCTGGGGGAATATTTTATCTTTGCAAAAAACATATAGGATTAAAAAAGTATTACCAACTTTTTTGTTTGCAAAGTCCTTTGTTCTTTTTTTACGGTAGAAAAAAAAGTAATTGCAATTAAAAATATATTTAACTTTTTTTTGAATGGACTTTTTTTAGTAGTTATTAATTCTAAAAATCTGTGCTTAACAATTAATTAATCTTTTTAATCTTTGAAACAACACTGTCGCATTTTGTGTCGTCGTCTTCACAAGGACAACTACAACTTTAATCTTCGTTTTTTTTTTCATTCATTTCTTCTTTATAAAAAAAATTAATCTTACCTGGAACAACAGTTTTAACTTTAACATTACTTAAATCTACAAAGACATGTGGTAAACAAAGTTCATGAACTGATTTCCATTGGGAATGCGAGTAACTGTATGAACAACATGGATCCTGAATGGAAAGCAATTTTAGGCTTAATATTTAGTTTGAGATATTTCTTACTTCAGCTTCAACAAATTTTCGGTAACAACATTGACTAAATTTATCTGTGCCAGAAGTTGGTTCACCTTGTTGTTCATCTAAGCAGCACGAAGATTTTGCCTTAAAAGATTACATTTTTATAATTCTGAATGAAAAAGGAATTACTTGAAGGAATTTTTGAATGCAACAAAGTTGTTGAGTGGCATTTGAGCAACGTCCTGGAACACATTGATCAGTAAAAAGTATTCTATGCTTACAACATTTATGAACTTCTGCTGCAACTAACTGAGTTTGCTGAAATTTTTTGTTTCGTTTTTAGAAATTAAGTTTTTTTGATTTAATTCCAAAAATGTCTTTCAAAAGTTTTTTAATTGTTTAAAAAAATGAATATAGCTTACTTGTTGATAACAGATATCATCAGTATATCCGGCACATGGCGATACAATTCTATCTTTAATTGATGGAGTCTTTGTTGGCCATGCCGATGATGGTGAAGTAGGCTTTGGAATTTGAACCTAAAATAAGAGCAAACATTAGGAATAAAAGTTGATTTCCGTCAAAGAAGATTTTTTGTCAAAGAAGTCAGTCAATCAATCTGTGCCACAATAATAATAATAAAAAATGCCTTTTACAGCGGCAAAGTGTTTTTTGATTTAGGCTTTACAAAAAGGTAAATTCATTGTTGGCAGAGAAAAGATTGTTTGCTTGAGTGATCAAATTGCGATCGTTTTTTTAAGCGCAAAAAAAGGAAAGGTAGATTACGATTGAGTGACAAAGCTGCTGCTTCTTCAAATGGAAAAATAAGAAAAGAGAATAAAGTAAATAAACAATTATTACATTTGCCGGTGTTGATGGAGTCGTCCATTCTGAAACATAATCATAATACTCTGATGGAGCTTGCACACCTTCGGCATCATCAGTGTAGAGTGGTTCAATTGGCTTTGGGATTGTACTTGAAGAAGAGGTTGTTGGAGATGGCATAGATTTTCCATTGCCATTAATTTTTGGACTTCCAATTTTTGGTGCTTTAATTTCAGTGAAAGCTTCTTCTTCATCCCCAAAAACTCCAGGTTGTTGTTGTTGAGCATAAATTTTACCAGCACTTTTTCCATTGCTACCATAATCCGCTTGAACAGAAGTAAATTGTCGATTACCACCATTTACATTACCATTGCCTTGTCGGATACCTGCACCCTGTGGAATTTGTCCACCTTCATTTGATGCCCTCCAGGTCTTTGCTTGCGGTATAACATATGCAGTAATTTGTGGTGCAAAAACTTGTGGAGTTGGTGTAGGCTTGTTAAAATTAATTTGTAGCCTTCTCTCTGATGCCGCATCATAATTACAAAATCCACATGTATGCCCCGTTAAAATTGCCCGGAGGGTATTAAATAATTCAGTTGAAATTTCAATACTTTGTCGAGGAATTCGAACGTGTTTTGAAAGGCGTCCACAGCTGTAAGAAAAAAGAAAAAAGTGGCTGTTCCGTTCAAAAAAAGAGAAGGGGGAAGAAAGAGCAAGAAAAGGACAACTGACCGATCAAATATCAAGCCATCATGATGACCAACTCTTAGCCATCCCCAAAGGGGTTCTTGATGTGATTCTTTCACGATTCGAATTCCAGGATATTTTGACTGCATAAGTGAAATTCGAGAATCATGTTCAGAAGATGGTGCAACAATTACAATACTCAGGTCATGGCTGAATCTTTCTGTCATACCATCAACTCTCATAAAAGTATCAGCTCTAAAACAGGAATGAAAATAATCAAAATAGTTCAATAAAAAGACAAACTTTGAAATAATATCCAAGCAAATTGGACAATCCAATTTTAAAAATGCCAAAAATAGTATTTTTCCTTTATATTCATCAACGAATGCCCTTCCATTAATTGACCATGGTTTAGCCTTCTGACATAATTGTGGAATACCAAAACATAAATTTAACAATAAAAAATTAACAAAAACCCGAACCAAAAACATCTTTCAACTTTTTTTTTGTTCAAATCGTCTATCATCGACGACCCTTGAAATGAAAAGAATTTTTTTTGTGCCACCTTTGAAAATTTTTTCAAACTTTTTTTTTAAAAAAGGAAAGAGGACATTGCTGTCAGGAGGGGAACGATGGTGGAACAGGTGTTAAGGCTGTTATTTTGGCCTTTCAACAGCAATGGCAACATTTGTCCATCCCTTTCTTTTCCCTCCTGGCTTTGGCTTGGATCATCGTCAAAAGCGATCCTAAAGACATTTTTAAAAAGAAAAAAAAGGTGAAAATTCATAATGTCAAAGTTTTTTTTATCATTTATTTTTTTTATTCATGTTGCAGAGGTAAACAAGAAATTTACAAACAAATCTTTCAATCAATCAATCATTTTTGCTCAAGAAAAAAATGGCAGACACAACTTCTTTTTTTTATTATTATTCTTCCTTTTCTTCTTCAACAATTTTCATTGTTGGATTTCGAAGAAAATATATTACGTAAAATAATGAAATTAATGAATATGCAAGAATGCTAATATTACTTTGTAGGAGACAATATGCACAAGTTACTGTAAGTCGAAGAATATCTAATGGAATTGCAATTGGTCTAAAAGATATACTTATTAATTGTGGGCAAATTTGCATAAATTTGTGATAATACCTTTTGTCGAGATAATAACCAACAATTTGAATATTTGATACAAGGTATGCTGAATATGCAATAAATAGCTGCCAAGACATATCATGTCGTTGTGGATAAAATTCTGTTGAACATCCAAATGATGTGAAAAATAGGGCAACAACATACAAAGTTTCATAAAGATTCAAAGGTTGACTGTAACGGACAACATTTTTTTCAATCTAAATTTGATTAATTTGTGTTTAAATGTATCTTTCTGAAAATCCTATACCTTTGGAATTCCTTTTCCTGGGTCAACCATACATCTCCACCAAAAGAATTGCTTTGTTGGAAGACCCCGAAACCAACCCGGCGGTGCAACAATACATTTAATTTTGTTCCAAATTCCTGGGAATCGATCTTCGCCCTTCTTATTCTTCATCCAACCTTTATCCCAACCAATTGCTTTAAATTCAAAAAACTGAAAAAGGCTATAGTCATACAGCATTTGCTTCAATAAAAAAATTACCTGTAACCAAAGTGCATCAAAACTTTTTACATTTGTAATTAAGCCATATACGGGTTTTTCGGCATCACGTTCAGGTTCAAATGTACCAAAGATTTTATCCCAAATAATCAAAACTCCGGCATAATTTTTGTCAATACAATATGGATTTCGTCCATGATGAACCCGATGATGTGACGGAGTATTCAAGAAATATTCAAGTGGACCAAGCTTTGGAATTACTTCTGTGTGAATCCAAAATTGATATAAAGTATTCAAATATTTGTGTGCAAGAAATAGCGGTGGTGGGGTGATGAAACTTTGAAGGCATTCAAAGAATGTTGTGCCCATTTCTTGAATACAGCCTTGTCGAAGTGCCGTTGATAGATTATAATATTCAGATGAATGATGCATCTGATGGAATGACCAGAAGATTCCAGCTTCATGAATAGCTCGATGGGCCAAATAATAGGCAAGGTCATGAGCTAAAAAAGCAAAGATCCACATCCAAACAGAATCAATTGGAACATCAAATAATCGATAATTTTCATAAATATATGTGTATAAAGTTAATGACATTGCACGACCTCCAATTCTAAAATACTTGAATTCATTCAAAGCTTTTTATAGATCCCCCCTACTTTGGCAATAGAGATAAAATTCCAGCGTTCATGGATGTGATGGTATCATTTAAAGCAAAATGTGATTTATCGGTTAGCCTTCCAACAATAAATTCCATAAATACTAAAAGTAAAAACCACGGACGTGCCTAAAAGTTTCAAAACATTTTCGTAAATTGAAATATTTGAAACAAACTTTTTCAAAATAATCTGGAACATCTTCAACCCTGCTGAAAGTGGTTTCATTCGGGGTAACAATATAAAACATTGTACGCAAATTTTTAAACGTTAATTCATTATTAAGCTTTTCAAAAACGGAAGCCATATTTTCTATTTTAACAATACTAATAAATTATTATCATATGATTAATTCTTTTCCTTTAACAGCTGTTATTTCTTTCTTTCCAAAAATGAAAAGACGAATAATGAAGGCAACCAAAGTAAACGTAAAAATTATGTGTTTTTATTTATACCCTCCCGTAGTCGTCTTCATTATTTAAAAGGACACATTTCCTGATGATGATTATAGTCTAGCACCGTTTTTTTCTTGTTCGTTATCATTAAAAAATATAACGTAATGGAATAGACTATAGTTTTAAGTTTCTTCATGCCTTCTTTTGTTGTTGTTCAAAGGTATGGAAATGCAGAGAAATAATATGGGTTTTGTTCTTTAACCCTCCAACATTTTTTTTGCATGTAGGCTTTAAAAAAGTGTAGTTAAAACTATAGTTTTGTTTGCTTGCAGAAATTAGTCTACAGAAAAGAATGTAGGCAGTAAGCTTTTACATGCAAAAGTTTGCAAATTTAATGCATTGAAACAAAAAAAATTGAATGAAAGCAAAAAAAATGAAAAATGGACATGAATGAAAAGAGCAAAAAATACATATGTTACAAACTATACAAACCCATTCAAAAAAATTATCTTTCAACAATTTTATGTTTTTAGACACTCATCTTTCTTTTTTACAACAATCATGGGTCATTTCTTTTGCTTCAGTCAATCAATATGAAAGAAAAAAAGCTTTTCCTTTGAACTGTCTCTTTCAGTTTTTTATCAGTGTTTTTACATTTCCTATTTTTTCTTCGATTTTTAACCTTTATAAAAAACCTTTTTCAGTTTAAATTTTAGAAAATGCCTCAAAAATTTGTAATCGATACTGATGGAGTTGCTGATGACGTTCGAGCAATTAGTCTTGCCTTGCAGAATGATGACGTCGAAGTTTGTTTTGATTTATTTGTTCAATTGTCTTTCTCACATTTTTCCAAAAATATTTTTTTTTCAGGTTTTAGCAATCACAACTGTGAATGGTTGTGTTTCAGCTTTACAAGCCACAGCGAATATTGCTCGAACATTAAGGGCAAATGGCGTTGATCCAAAAAAGATTCCAATTTATCGTGGAGCTGAAACACCCTTAATTGGGAATGGCCATGATCATGAAGGTGAAAAATGGTTTTTTGGTGCAGATGGAATCAGTGGACGACCAAATGATTTTCCTGTTGTTGAAGCAGAAGATTTTTTGGCACATGTTGAGGGAAAGCATGCTGCAAATGCCTTGGCAGATATCTTCAAAGAACATCCAAATGAAATTACTTTAGTCTGTTTGGGTCCATTAACTAATGTAGCCATGGCTCTAAAACTATGTCCAATGTTTTCCCAATGGCCTAAACAAGTTGTTTGCATGGGTGGAAATATTTATGGTAAATGTTTAGATTTGATATTCCAACAACCTTCAAATTTACAGGTGCTGGAAATGTTAAATCTTATTCCACAGCAGAATTCAATTTTAGCAATGACCCAGAAGCTGCTCATATTGTTGTCAAAGAATTTCAATGCCCTGTAACAATTGTTCCTTGGGAATGTTTTCTATTTCCTGCTTCTGAATCAGAAGTTGACTTTCACGCCCATCTTAAACTTGACACACCTTTGGCAAAATATTTTAATACTGTAACATTCTCAGGTCGACAAAAGCTAGAGGAATCTGGAATCCAATACGCTTATTGTGATGAAATTGCAATGGCAACTGCAATTGATCCGGATAATATTATCATTGAAGATAAAAAGCTTCGGGGAAGCGTTGAACTACATGGATCTTTAACAAGGTATAGTTATTGTGTAAGAAAGACAATTACTGTAAAAGTGATTTTGTAGAGGTCAACTTGCTCTTGATTGGACAGAAACTTTATGGAATGAAGAAAAAATGACATTTGGAAAATTTTGTAATAAACGAAGGCCAATTCGATTTGTTGTTAAATACAACATTCCGTTGTTGGATGAAATGATTCATAAAACTGTCAAAAAATGTTTATAAGTATTTTGTGATATTTCAATGTTAACAGCCTTATAAATGTGTTGTTATAAACTCTTTTATCTACGCTCACTATGGTTTTTATACACTCTCTTTAACACGACGTTTAAAATTTCAAAAGGAAAACATTTTTTGTTGCGTTTGTCTATTAAAAGAACGAACAAACTTTTGATGTTAATCTTTGCCATACACGAAGACAAACACTTTTCTATTGATTTGTTGGTTCTTTTTTTGCAACAAAAAAAAACTCTGTTTGCTTTGAAATTGTCTGAAACTGTTTTTAATGGATTTGATAGTAATTCGGGCACGTGATATGAATTCTATTAAAATAACTTCTGATTCTCGTGGCTTAAGATTCAGCCATGTGTCTACCCAGTTTTCAAGAAATTCTAATAAAGAAAGTTACCCATTTGAAGGGTTTATTAAAAGTTGTATTAACGCAAATTCTGTTATATTTTCAATATTTATTTTTACTTCATTTTTTAAATGGCATGAAATTTTTCGAGAGCATAAACCTGATTATTTTTTTGACATGTGTAAAATTGATGACTCCATGAAAAATGATAATTTTTGTGAAATGATTTTTGACATTTCTGGTGCTAATAGTGTAAGCATACTTGAATTTTTTTCATAAAACATATTACAACAGTCTAACGAAGTTTACATCCTGAACAAAATACATTAACCTTTTGATCTATTTAACACTTGATAATAATTCTTGTATTTTTTCAGAGTTATTTCTTTGCAAATTATGTATTTGACCGGGAAGATTGGGCTGAAGGTAATAAAACGCTGCTTATTGAAAGGTTAACCAATTGTTATTTAAAATTCTTTTCTCTTGAACCATGTTACGTCGATAAGGCTACAAACTTTTTGGATGGAAAAATGTCAGAATATTATGCAAATGTAAGAACGTATATTTTTGTCTTTGCAATATTGTTAGCAGTAATATATTACCACTTTTGTATAACCGATGAAAGAATGTTATTTGATAAATATGACAAAGAAACTTATAAAATTGATAAGAAATGTTTTTTTCGTCATTGTGGCTTAAATGTGCTAGTATGGATTTCTGCATTGGCATTTTTTACTGATTTGTTTCATTATAATTCCATGTATCTTCATCAGTTTTGGTATAGATGTGATCATCCGCAACCTTTTCAAATGTCATGCGCAAATGGATCACCAGGAAAATACTTTTATTCATGGACCTTTCTTATATCTTTACTTGGATATTGGGTGTACCGTAATGCTGGAAGAATTCCTATTCTTCATTACATAAGTCCACAGTATGCTACGTTGGATAGGCTGTCTAGAAGTATGCATTAAATATTGTTAAACAAGTATCATTTTTTAATATTTTATGTATAAAAAACAATCATCAGCTTTTTGCCATTTAATTAATACCACGTAATCACTGCCATATTTTGTTATCTCTACACGTTTATCTTCGGATGACAAAGTTGATTGAAAATAATTTGTTTAGTGTTAATCCAAATAAATTTTTTTAAATATGATTATTTTGTCAATAAAAAATATAGGTCAATTCGATTTGTTGTCAAATATACAATATTCCGTTATTGGATGAAATGCTTCATAAAACTGTCAAAAAATGTTTATAATTTTTTTGTGATATTTCAATGTTAGTAGCCTAGACCGTAGCCTTATAAATGTTGTTGTTTAAACTTATTTAATTTTTTTGAGAAAACTGAAGAATAAAATGTTTAAAATTAACTTGGAGTTCATTTAAAAAATACTGTTTTCAATACAAATGTTAATAAAGGATTATTATCGAATTAATACATATGTCACTAGTAAGATTTAAAACATTGGATTTGTCTCGATGAACAGAAAAAAAAAACAAACACGTTTATATAAGATGCGGATAAGAAAAAAGTTCTCGGCACACGAAAAAAAACGTTGTTTTTGAAAAAAACGGCTTTTTTTCTCTGCGCTCTCTTCTTTTTCACTTGTCTTTATTTGTGTTTTTTGCAACGGTTGCAAAACTTTTTTCTTATCTGCATCTTAGGGATTGTCCAGATCTGACGTCGGGTGTTTCAGGGGAGGAGGGGGTAAGCCGAAATCTGACGCTAATGTTAAAAGCGGCAAAAATCAAAGGAAAAAATCTGACGGAGGGGGTGGAGGGTTCTGAAAATTCAAGTTTTTTCCCGACGTCAGATCTGGACAATCCCTTATATGTATCAAAAAGCCGCAGCCAGAAGCTTATTAAAAATTATATTCCTTGAATTTTTCTTTCATTCGTAAAAATTTGCATGAGATAAATTTGACGAATAAACCCAGCAATTAGGAATGGAAAAATTTTTGTGTTTTTTCTTGTTGATTACACATCTTTTGCTTTGTCTTTCTTTTTCCTTTTTTGCGTGAACCTTTAATTGAGTAATACTTTTTTTATCGTGCTTACTTTTACTTTTACGCTAAACGTTCAAATGTTTAGGTTATATCTACCAAATATTGTAATGGCTCTTAGAAATGAAAAAGAATGTGAAGAATTGTTTGAAGAAATTACAAAATCTATAAATGAATATTCCACTGATGATTGTAATATAAACGAAGAAACAATTAAAGCAGAAATTCTTGAAATGCTTAAAACTTATCGTCCAATTAAAATTGTTAACTATGAATATGGGCTATCGCAAAATTTGAAGGAAGGCTATCGTCTAATTATTCGTGAAGAAAGTGATCCTTCAAAAGTTCGAGAATTTGGAAAATACGAAAACCAAGATCGATGGGGCTGCAATTCAAAATGTGCAAAAACAAAATTACAAATTCGATATGGTATCGTATTCGCTCCAATTTTTCATGATGAATGGTGTGAAGCAAAAGATTATTCTTTCGCAATGAAAATTCAAGATTTATATAAACAAGGAGAAGTTCGGGAAGCTAAAAAATTAGTGCGTCAATATAATCGTTTAAAGTAAGTTTACTCTTCCATTATCACTAAGTTTTTTAAAAACTATTTTAGTATGAATACAAATCAATCTCTATCAGCTTCAGCTCCAACTGATACAAATGGTACATCATCTCGTCCAGTATTAGAAGGTCCAATTTTAAATGATCAACTTCAAACAACTATTAATTTATCGTAAGTTTTGTCACATCTTTAATTAGAATGTTTCTAATTGCGTTGTTTTAGTGATGATACAACTACTTCATTTTTTATTACTAATAGCACATCTGTTGGACAAAATGATAGCAATTTAGTTACTGCAATTGGTGAAACAATGTCAACACTAAATTTAATGTCTCCATCACAAAGGTTGTTTTCTTATTGTTTCTGTATATTTTAACAATCTCATTTTTTCAGCTCAATAAATGATCAACTTGGTGCAACATTTCCATTTGAAGGTCCCTCTACAAAAACATTGAAAGAAGTATGTGATAAGCTTAATATAAAGTATGGTAAAGAAGCATATAAACTATGGTCAAAAATTGAATTTGAACAACTTCCAACAATTTCTGGAAATATGAAACTACATACTTTCAAATCGAAAAATATTTTTGAATGTTTCTCTTTGCTATTTACTGGTGCACCTGAACAATATTTTCTTATTCAACATACCATTAATGAAGCATTTCGTGATTCACTTGTTCTCTCTGGTAAATTTTTTTGAAATTTTTTTTTATTTATCGAAATTAATTATGTCTTTAGGTAAAATGGCTCAAGAAGAAATTGATCAAATATTTATTAGTTCTACGGTATCTGATGAGCATTTAACATTTATTGCAACACTTTTAAGATGTCGAATTGGAGTTTTTAAAGAATCAAGATTATTTCGATATGGTGAATGGGATCCTGAAGCTGATATTTTAACGATAGTTTTGGCATATGTTGATGGATTTTATTCTATTGTTCTAGATTTATAATAACTGTTTCTTTTAAATTGGTTTCTTTTACATGATCATTATTAGTTCTCTAATAACTTAATATTATTTTTAATAACAATTGTACTTCATTTCCTTTAATAAACTTTAAAATGATGACAACAAATAGTATTGGTTTGAATGGGGTTCGGGTTTATATTATAGCCTGCTAATTAGCCGGTTAATAAAATACTGCAGAATTTCTTGTCAATAAAATGGCAAACATAATGCTTAAATTATATTTTGCAAAGATTAATGCTATTGTTTAAATTTTTTTAAACAATAGCATCAAACTTCCACAAACAGTCTTTAGAAACTAAAACATCCATCTTTTTATCACCATCTAACATCCTCTTTAGGGATAACACAAAATTTATTTTTTTCGTTTTCTTTAACGTTGTAAAAAAGACCCTGTTCGAGTAGTGACAGTAAAAAAACAATCAAATCATATGTGCGTTTTAGCTTAGAAAAATTTGTTTCATTTTTTTGCTCCTTATTTGATTAAAATGTTTTCCCTACTTTTGTAACCTTTAAAAATCTCTTCTGTTTTGTTCCCACGCTTTTGGTTTTATTTTTGATGTTTCGCAATTCCTTTTTATCCTTAAAAGGTTACTTGAACAAAGTATGGAAATGTTTGGCGCAACATTTTGCTTCTTTTGAAATTTTACGATCAGCCATTTTAGTAAAACACATTCACAAATTTTTCCTTTCCTCTTCAAATGTTGGTGCGCAAAGCCCATATGATATTGTTGACGGCATTTTGTTTTCTTTTTCGCGCTTACTGTTGCTTTGTTTATTTCTTTCAATGCTTTTCTTTGTGTAGATTTAACACGAGTTGTGTTGTTTTGCATAAACAAAAATTGGTTTTTTTCAGATTTGATTCATTGATGTTTCAATTTTTCTGCCAAGTTAGGGTTGTGTGAGCTTTTTTAAGTTTATGTTTACTAAAAATTGTATAAATACAGGATACTTAATTTTTCTCAAACGTTGCCAGTGATGACGCGAATACATTGCTTTGTAAATTATATAAATGTAATAACTTGTAATTTATCTCTCATGCAACCTTTGTTTTGTTAAAGATTAATTTTAATTGCTTCGCTTTTTGTCGTCCTTCGTAAGTGTTATTAATACTTTTAAGATTACAGTAGTCAAGATGGCTTATGTTTCTGTCAGTTTCAAAACAAGTGGTACATGCTATATTAAACAAACAATGGCCTTTAATGGATGGCATATAACTCCCGAAGAAAGACGCCGCATTGTCATCTATGGAAGCAGCGTCAAAATTTCACATACCCATGACAATTATTACGATGTTAGTGGTATTTCTTCTATCAGAGTTGTTGGGAATAACCTTATTCTTATTGGTAGTAGTAATGCTCCTAAAATTGCGCGAAATGTTGTTCCAATGGCAAGGAAACCAGTTGTTGAAAAATCTCCCAATAAATTTTACAAATTAAGAGTTTCACTTGAAGATATTTTCAATGGTTGTACCAAGAGCCTTCCAATTACCAGGTTTTTATATAACTTTTAATAGCGCTAACAAAAAAAGAATGTTTTAGAAAAGTTTTTTCATCTGATGGTACTTCAAAAACTGAAAATGTAATGTTGCCCATCACAATTAAACCAGGCTGTCAAAATGGTACAAAATATATTTTTCGAAATGCTGGTGATCGAATGCTTGGGCGTGCACCTGGAGATATCTGTTGTGTTGTCCAAGAAATGCCACATCCTCATTTTAAGCGTGAAGGAAGTAATATTCTTTACATTCAAACTTTAACTCTCAAACAAGCTCTTCATGGTGCCCTTGTTGATATTCCAACATTGGATGGAAAACCTCAAAAATTATGCATTAAACCTGTTGTTTTGCCATTTACAACTCGAAAGTTTGTTATAACCATTTATTATCGATACAAATATGTAATTTTAAATTTTTAGACTTGTTGGACATGGTTTACCGAATCCTCAAATGGTTAACAAACGTGGTGACATGATTCTCAAATTCAAGATTAAACTTTTTTAAAAGTTTGTTAATATCATGCTAATCTGTTTAAAATGTTTATCTTTTTTAACACTTTGATTGTTAAAATTTTTGTTGTTTATACATATTTTTTTACTGTTAGATTATAAAAATAACTTGAAAATGGTGGGGGTTAAAACAGCTTGTGCAACCTTCAAATTTACAGGTGCTGGAAACGTTAAATCATATTCCACAGCAGAATTCAATTTCAGTAATGACCCAGAAGCTGCTCATATTGTTGTCAAAGAATTTCAATGCCCTGTAACAATTGTTCCTTGGGAATGTTTCCTGTTTCCTGCTTCTGAATCTGAAGTTGACTTTCACGCCCATCTTAAACTTGACACACCTTTGGCAAAATATTTTAATACTGTAACATTCTCAGGTCGACAAAAGCTAGAGGAATCTGGAATACAGTATGCTTATTGTGATGAAATTGCAATGGCAACTGCTATCGACCCAGATAATATTATCATTGAAGATAAAAAGCTTCGTGGAAGCGTTGAACTACATGGATCTTTAACAAGGTAATTTTATTTTAAAGTTAACGTCCTGTATAAGTGATTTTGCAGAGGTCAACTTGCCCTTGATTGGACAGAAACTTTATGGAATGAAGAAAAAATGACATTTGGAAAATTTTGTAATAAACGAAGGCCAATTCGATTTGTTGTTAAATACAACATTCCGTTGTTGGATGAAATGATTCATAAAACTGTCAAAAAATGTTTATAATTTTTTTGTGATATTTCAATGTTAACAGCCTTATAAATGTGTTGTTGGAATTTATTTATTTAGTTTTACTGAAGAAACGAAAGAGCAATCTTAAAATTATAATGCAGTTCACTTAAAACACTTTTATAATCACTTTTGTGTAAAAAAAACCTACAAAACTTTAAAAAAATATTTTGTGGAGCGTAAGTAAATTATAGTTTTAATCCACACATAGCAAGAAAAATTAACTAATATAATTTTTTTTCATGAAAAAAATGTCAGAATATTATTATGCCATGTAAGAACGTACATTTTTCTCTCTCTCTTAAATATCATCGGCAATAATATAATTAATAAATGATGTAAAATTGATGAAACAAATGTGATCAAAAAAACTTTTTGATTAGCGATATTTTCAGACAAATGTTACTTAATGGTAGCCATTGGTGTTCATATTTACTGTTTTAACTCTTTATCATTCCATGCATCTTCACCAGTTTGTGTAAAAAAAGTATCATCATTCAGGTCATTTTCAAATGTCAAGTGGAAGGCTGCAGAAATTTTAAGTTTACTTTGTAATATGAGCTTCAAGTGCACTAAAATACTGCAACAACAACATAAAAAACCGTTTTTTAAATTACATAAAAATTAAAGAAATTCTAATCGAAATAAATTATTTATTCAAACAATAAAACAAATATATAAATAAGTAAAGCTAAGAGAGCAAAGAGTTACAAATAAGAGCAACACCACGTTCAAAAAGCAATAATTTTTCAAAATTTTCAGGAATCAAATCAAGTGTGAAGATAAAATTTGAACGATTCTTGTATAAGTAGACAGGCAAAGAAACAGATTCAATAGAAGGTGGTTCACGAGTCCATGAGAAATTGAGAAGTTGAAGATCAGAATGATCTTCATCAATAAGATGAATTTTATTTGATTGACGGCATTCAGCACCAATAACTCGAAATCCACTTAATGTAAAGGCATCAGCTTGTGCCGGTGATCCAACTCTAATATGCATATGAAGTTGTTCAAGTGACCATCCATTTGTTTGTGCAATCATTCGTCGAGTTGCTGTAATATATCCTTCAGGAGAAAACATTCCACCAAGCCAAATTCGTTCATCCTATAAAAAACGATATATATAAAAAGAAAATAAAAGAAATAAAACATACTCTAAGACTGGGTGAAATACCAAGACGAACAAGCTGATTAACTCTTTCAACAAAATCATTCATCCATTCCATTGCCGTAACTGATTGTGGGATTGTATATCGTTTCCATGTTGCAGGAACCAGTCCTTTGTTGAGTGATGAAGTCAAAGAACGGATATGATTATTTTGTTTTGTTTCACCTCTGCAGAAAGATAAAATATCAGTCAAATCATTTCGAATATCAGAGAGAAGTTTCATGCCAAGATTAATTTCACGTTCAAAAAATTGGAAAAGAGGATCTTTGATATTTTCGTTGGTTCGTTTCAATTTTGTAACGTCTTTTGATAAAGCACTTAACCATCGGGTAGCAGTTTTAGCAAGTGCAGCCAAACATGATGGTACAAATTCTTCTTTTTCAGATGAATCATTGTAGGCAAGTTCGTCTTCAGACATTTTAAGCATATTTCGAATAAGCTCTTGTCCACGTACGGTTAGAAGAACCTTTTCTGCATTGTTTGGAAGTCCAATCCAATTTGGCATTTGTAAATGTTTAATATTACTAATCCATTGAAGAAGTTGATCAAGTGAATGTGCCTCTGGGATACAAAGTGGAGAAGATTTTCCATCAACATTCTTTATCAAAACAAAACCATCTTCAAATGCTTTTGATGTAAATAACTTTTGAAGGAAACATTCGAGAAGAGTTTGATCAAATTTGTTATCAATTTTTCCACCATAAATACATTGAGAGAAAAGTGTTTGAAGAGCTTTCCATGGAAGTTTATCAGGTGTAATATTATTTCGGCCCAATGCAACAAAATCAACAGCAGAATCAAGCGTATCCCATGCCATGCGAAGATCAGCATCAGAAAATTCATATGAATGCGCCCAACCAAGGGGACAATATCGAAGACGTTCTTGAACAAATGCATGGAACCAGCACACCAAGAAATAGAGACGAGCACGTTCAACTGGAGCTTTTGCAATACGATTTGGTGGAATGGATGTGAGTAAACGAAGCATATTTGCTTTTAAGCCAGTTGCAGGTTCAAATACAACAACTCGTGATGCTTGAATGACAGATATTGGAAGCTTTGAATGAATTTCAGCGGTGAAGATAAGGCGGAAATGTGGATGTGGACGAGAAATATGAAGTAATTTTTCAACTAGAGTAAGCCAGGATGGAGCAAGATGAACATTCTTGAGAAGAACCCATCCACCAGATTTACTTGAACTATCCAATGCTTTTTCAGCTTGTTGAAATCCTTCAGAAGAACCAATAGCAATAGATGTAACTTTAATTTTAAGTTCACCAGCAAGATCTTCAATTTTTCCAGATGCATCAAAACCTGTTGCAGAACAAAGCAAAACAGGTGTTCTTCCAGTAACTTCATTTTCAACAATTTCTTGCAAATTTGTAACCTTATCTTGTTGCATAAATTCAGGTCCAAAGGTAGCAGAGACAACAAGATGAGCAGCAGCGACTAATCGATCAGGTCTGAGTGCATGAATAACCAACAAATCATTAAGGGCGCGGCTTGTAGCACCTAAAAGAAACAGTCATTATAGACAAAACAAAAGCTGTCAAAAGCACATACTTGGATTTCCTTCATATATTGCAACATCAGGTACTGCATGTTCAGGATTATCAGAATGCATCCAGCTTGCCAAATCAGAAACACCTTGAATCTTTTTCACAATTTCTTTCAATTCTGGTAAATGTGATAACTGCATAAGCGAAACAACTTGATCATCAGTAAGTGATGGAATAGGATTATGCTTTGCATCTTCAAGTAAAGTTTTAGATGCTTCAGACATAAATAATTCAGATCGACGTAATAGATGATCGAACTTTGCTTCATATGTTGTATCATTTGTATGGCATTTAAGATAAATTCGAAGCAAGAGAAATGCAAGCAAAGCTTTATCTGAATGGAGCATACCTTGAGAAACACGATGGAAAACAACCTGGAATTTAAAGTCATATAAAAAAAACCGTATCCAAAAATTGACTTACTTGGAACAATGTATTTGTTATTATTTCCAATCGTTTTTCATAATCGGTAACATTATTAAGTTGTGAAGTTTCAAGAACATCATCAAAGATGTCAATAATAAAATCAAGAGAATAACGGTATAAGAAATGAACTTCATCCAAATGATGTAGAGTCGAATATACCAATGAACAGGCATGAGCAAGATTAACATATTTCTGTGATACAATGTCAACTTCCTTCATGACTTGATCTGATTCAGCAGCTTTTTGAGAAGCTTCTTTTGCTTCATTCTTCAATTTTTCCAAAGCAGCAATAACAGAATTATCATCAAGAATTTTTCCTTTTGATTTATTAAGTGCAGATAAAAGTCGTTTTTCAAGTTGACGTAATCGAGCAGCACATTTTCCTTGTAATTTAAGAAGATCATTACGTTTTTCATCGATATCTTGTCTTTCACTTTTGAGAACTTTATGAAGGCACTGCATTTCAAGCGATTCACGAGTAATCGTAAAGTCGACAAATGTTACACGTGAACAAAGATCTGGGGCAAATTCAATCTACAAAATTGTACAGTATACAAAAATACAGTAACTCATAAACATACCGAAGAATCACGAGTGAGCAAGAAAACTTTGAAAGCTGGAGAAAGAACAATATCTTGATCACCAAGGGTTATACTCTTGACTTTATCAAGCACAGGATTAAGAATAGAATCATATGCTTCAGCATCTTCAATCAGTAAAATATTACCAAGACGAAGAGCAGTTTCAAGATCATTGCTAAAAAATAGAAATTAACAAAGGGTTTTTAAAAATGCTAAAAAATACCTGAAATATTGACGAAGGAAACTTGTCTTTTGGATATTTTTGAATTCTTGCATCAAATAACCTGCAGCTTGTCCACTTGGATCAATAATCAAAGGATAACGATTGAAACGATGCAACATGATTGCGTTTTCAGTACAGAGTTCATCATTTGGTAAGCCATTATTATTCCATTGAAGCCTCTCATCAGCATTAGACAAATATTCAATACGAGCAAGACCATGACGATATTTGATTTTCCCAATTTGCAAATAGCTAACCCATTTTTGGAATAGTACTTCACGAAGCTGTTGATTATAATAACCAGAATACGCAAGAAAAGCAGCGCAAAGCATTGCATCACCAACAAGAGTTTCCATTTGTTGACTAAGACCTTCACAACATTGTTTCCATCGTTCAGATTCAGAGCAAAGAGATGACAGAAGTTCAACACTTCTTCCAACTTTTTCTTGAACATTTGCCAAATAGCTTTCGATGCTTTTAATTTCTTCCATTGATTGATCATATTCAACTTTGTAAGCAGCAATATTTCGTTCAAGCTCAGCAATTGTATGTTTAAGTTCTTCACCCTTTCGTTTTTTAGTATTTGCATCACTTTCAAGTCGCCTCAATTCACTTTGAAGTGGTTCAACTTTATGCAGCATATCAGAATAGAGCAACTGAGCATTAATCCATTTATAAATATAAAAACATGGAATCGATGCACGCTTCATCTAAAAAATGAGAAAATAAGCACACTATTAAATAAAAAGAAAAACAAACCTTATCGAAATCCCAATCAGCATTGCTTTTGTATTTTTCCATTTGTTGTATAACATTTGGTGTTATATTTTTGGTTTTAAATAGAAGGATTTTGTTAAGAAAGCCATCTTTACCCATTACACTTCGAATTTCTTTCCACTCTGAACCAACATTTTCACCCAAAAGTAAACATAGGGATTCCATAGCAAGCTTGATAGCACTTGGTGGAGACTGCATACTTTTAAGTTCAGCAAGTTGTTGTTTTGTAATTCCTTTAACAGCTTGTTTGGCTTCATCAACGGCAGGTTCGACTACTGATAAATCAGTGGTAACTTCAGCAGTCTTTTTTTCAATATATTCTAACTGGATAGCAAGTTCGCCTTGAAGTTGTTCAGAAGCAATTTTTTCTATTTCAGCTATTTGTTCAGCTTCTAACCTTTCTTTTAATTTTGCATTTGCGACATTTTTCTTTTGTTTAAGTTTTTGACCTTTGATTGTAAGAGATTCTTGGAGTTCTTTCACTTGTTCTTCAGTTTCATTAATTTTATTTAAGCCGATATTAAGATGAAGCTTTTCTTCTTCCAATTCTTGATTCTTTTGATGGAAAAGATTTGTAAAATGTTTAATAAAATCAAGGAAATGTCGAGGAGAAAGAGCAGTTGTACGATGACCTTTACGTGCTTCTGATTCATTAACTTTACGAACAGCATCATGGAAAAGAACGAATGAATTGACAACTGCATCACGATAACAAATTTGTTTGGGAAGAAGATCACAAACACGCGGCATATGCATTGGTGGAATGTATTCTGTTGCACTGATATCCATTGAAGACGTTAGTTCATTTCCAACTTGATATAAAGCAGAATCAGACCAATCACCAATCCATTTCACAACACATCGGTTAAATAATGCTGGAGATGTAGAAGCTCTTTCACGAGCCTTTGATGGATTCATTGTAAATACAACATGAAGATTTCTTTTAACTTGATCTGTAAACCATTTATATAATTCTTCATTTGAATCAAGCATTAAACCAGATCTTGCTGCGCATTCTTTTATTTCATTCATAAGTGATGCTCTAAAATAAAAAGTTATCATTAATCAACATAAGTAGCAAAAACAAAAACCCCTACTTCTCTTCTCCTTCAAATAAGCCAGGAACTTCCCCATTGGTCAACAAAATATTCAAACGTTCCAAGAAGCCCGTATCAAGCACATTCGATTCATTAATAATAAAACAAATCTTTTCTTTTTTACAGCCAGCACGAACAAGAACATGACGAATATCTTTCTCAAAATCAGCACCACTATATCCAGAATGAACTTTAAGCTATAAAAATAAATTACATTCTGTTGAAACAATAAACAAAGAAACTTACTTGGAAAACAGAAATACCATTAAGCCAGGCTACAAACTTTGCAAATGTTGTTTTACCACAACCCGAAACACCAATCATAAGAACATGACCTTGTAGTTGACGATAAATACGATCAAGCCAAAGAATATGATCAAGCATTTGATCAAAAAGAACAAGTTGACGATTTTCCAATTCTTCTTCACAAAAAGTTTTAAGACGAGCTTGAATGTATTCTTTAATTTGGTCACGAGTAACAGATAAATAAAATTTCGTAGGCCAATAAGAAAAGAGAATAGGACGTTGAAGTGCGTCAGTTAGATTATAATTTCGAAAATATCTTATTGCTACAGAATCAACAAGTTCTTCAGTCCATTGTCGCTCTTCATCATTCACCAAACGATCATGGAAAAGTCTCAAAGCTTCATGTGCCCAAAGGCGAATAAAAATTTCTGGATAAGATATTTTAAGTGGTGCAATTGCTTCACTAACACCACGTACCCATCTTGTAAGCTCACGAGGTGAATAAACGTAATGAGGTTGATCATCTTGTGTGAACTTTTTCTATAAATAACATTAGAGCACTGTATCTATGTATAATGTAAAAAATTACTTGAGATTGTAAATAAAAGTCAACCATTGCATCTGTTACAGATTGAGCCATATGAACAAGACCAGGATGTTTAGGAAGAACAGCACGCATAAAGGTACCATAAATTTGTTTGAGGGATGCTGGTTCAGGATAATCAACATATATTACAGGAACATGTCGTAAAAATCTGAGTGAAAGTGGATGTCTTCCTAAATAGAGTTTTATTACAGTACTATTTTACCTATCTAATTGATTTGTCAAACAATGTTTATGTAAAATCGAAAGAATTTAAAATTAGCGAATCACTCGGATACAAAAAGTTTATACAGTATCTCATACAAATTCCACTTTTTTTTTAAAATAATCAAATGGAAACTTTTTCAAGGTACGATGCCGAAAATAATTCATTTGTTATGGAAGCAACTGCTTCAGATACTAATCATCCAAAGCATTATGAACTTGCAGCAGCTTATAAGCGATATTTGCTGTTAAGATGATAGAATAAAAAAATGGCTGCTAACATCAAACAGTTGCTGCAACTAATCAACTCCCTTATACTTCTCCTATTGGATTCTGGTAAAAATCAATCTTATTATTTTAATTATCAATCATTTTTAATCCAAAAAGTATTTTTACCGGCATCTCCACATGGATTGCAGGCAGCTACAAATTGAATGCGTTCAAGAGTAACCCATTGTTGATCAGATGTACGGTAGAAGCCATTCTAAAAAAGAGTTTAAACTTCAAGTTTCTTGTACAAAATTTAACTCACTTGTTCAACAAGTTGTCGCATAAATGAAATAACTCTTTGAGTACCGTATTTGTCAGGACTAGGCAAATTGATTTCATCACAGAAAATAACCAACCAACGAGAAATTTGAGCAGGTAACAAAACAATTCCCTTCGGAGTTCGGCGATATTCGCAGTAATGATCAAATGTACGCATAAGGACTTCAGGTGTTGTTAGAGATGAGAAATTGACAGTAATAACATCCATATCAGGAAGAGTTTTTAAAGCAGCTGACAATGTCATAGTTTTACCAGATCCAGGTGGTCCACATAGAACAAGGGGTTTACGTTCACTAAGCCACATTTTAAGCAAAAGTTCATGGCGCAAAGTATCCATAGTTGGAACAACAACATTACCAGAAATAGCTTCATGAGCTTTAACCACTTTTATAGGAACTTTTGCAATCCATGGTGTCCATTCTCCAGTAATTGAAACATTATAATCAATAATATTTCCATTTGGTGGAAGGGGAAGAGTACTTGATGAACGAACAAAATCACTAACGATTTTGCGATATTTCCATTTTGAATCACCACTAAATGCCCAAATTGCATTTACAAGCACACAATTACTAATATAAGATTCAATTTGATGTTTTGAAAGTGGGAAATCACGATGATTGAAATCATACTTCAAAATTTGACGGACAGAATAATTCATCATATCAAAAAATGCAAGTAAGAGTCGTTGCTTTGTAACTTCCATAATATGTTCAACATTCTCAAAAGCATAATTCAAAGTATTCATAATAAGTCCATCAGCAGTAAGGCATTGAGAAATAGCTTGTGTACAATATTCTTGAATTTCCAAAGTACGAGCAACATTTTCATTATTGTTGATATCTGAACCAGGCATCATTGGAGTTGCAGATCTTGTTTGAGCCATAGTAAGAACTTCTTCAAAAGAATATCTTGAATCAGAATCAAGAGGCAATGTTCGTAGACGTTTGAGATAATTCTCAGAAAGCATATCACAAGTAATAACTTCTTCAGCAAACCAAATCATGCCACAACGGGATACGGTAGCCAATGTCGCATATTTTAAATCCGAAACTTCAAAAATAATACGGACATTTGATGGAATTGAAAGACGTTCACCATTTGGAAGAGTAAGTAGTTTATTGTCATCCAAAACCGAATTCAAGTTTTCTATCCATTCAGGATCTACATCTCCATCGAAGATAATAAATTGGCGTTTATTAGCTTCTCCACGAACATTATCAATAATTTTTCGAATAATACTTGTGAAAAGTCCATCTTTCCATCCACGATTAGTTGCATCAAAAACTCCAAAAAGTGAATCTTTGCTCATTGCTTTTGCATCGATAATATGAGCAACACCTTCTACTTTTTCAAGTCGTTCAAGAGCTTTTAAAAGAACTTTCCAAGCCATCGTTTTTCCAGAACCACTGGCACCAACTAACATTAAACCATGATTTAAATTGGTAATTTGATAAAGTTGCAAGACTTTTTCAAGCCATAATTGCCCCCGTTCTTCACTATTTGCGCCATATGAGAGCATAAGTTGATCACAAATTTTTCGAATTGCATCACGGAGATTATCCATCTTCTTTGGTCGGTATTCATCATCAGGGAAGACATCTTGAAGCAGTGATTTCAATAAGGTAATATCTTCAGATACAAGTTTAGGAACCAATGTTTCACAAATAGCTTGTAACAAGATTTGTTGTTCAGAAAGTTGATCAGGGATATCTGTTTCAACATTTTCACTATTGCTTACAGCATTTTCATTCATTCGTTGAATTTGATCACGTTTAATATTACCAGCAGAAACTAATACATATTTCAATGCACGAAGACCAAAATCATAATGGTATTGATTAGATAGTTGTTCCTTGCATAAACTAAAACACAGTAAGTTTTTTTACAGAAAATAAACGTTTTAAAAAACGTACATAAACAAAGGAACAATTTTCTTTGCCAATGTTTCAGCAGTTCTAAATCCCCGAGAAAACAACATAACTTCTGCAATAAGGTCACGATCAGGTTGTGTCATAGCAAGTGAACGGAAAAGTTGTTTCAAATTGTCAGGGAGATTTGAACGACCAGAGTAGCCAGGATTCATTGTAACAAAAATTGCAACATTTTTATTAACAGAAATATTTTTGTCAACGATTGTAATTTGTGAATTACCACCAGCTCGAACACATTCTTGAATTGTTTGAATTTGTTGAGAAACAGCAGAAAGCATGCGTTCTTCCAGACGATTGAACTCGTCGAAGCACGTTAAAGCTCCTACTTGACAAACACCAACAAGAATTCGCCCAACAGCCTGAAAATGAAACATTTAAAAATCGCTAAAATCTAAAATTATATAATATTAGCTTACTTGGAAATCAAAAGATTCATCACAATTAAAAACCAAAACAAATCGACCAAGTTGTTGCCCAAGAGCTTTAACAGATTCAGTTTTTCCAGTACCAGCTGGGCCAAATGGACTTCCACCAAGACGAGCATGCAACGCTTGTGTCATTGTAAGATAGCATCGATCAGTAAGTGGAGTTTGAACGAGTTTTTCTTGAATTCCAAGATATTCAAATCCATAAAAGAATTCTGCATTTGCCATTTTAACAATACAACATTTAAGTGGATCGACTTCTTTTGCAACAAAATAAAATCTCATAGCTTGCAACCATTGGAAGTCAGTTGAGTTTACAACATTTGAAGCAACAAGTTCCCGAGTAATATCACGTTTATGAACAAATCCAGTAATCTAAAATCATTATTTATGAGCAAGCAAAGTGTATTTAATAACAAAAAAAACATACAAGTAGTTCAATCTTTTTTCGTCTAACAGAGGACTGATCACGTAAAACACTGTCCGAAAGTAGCTCCAGTGTTTTTTCAAAACCTTTCAAGACATCATCAACACGTTGTGATTGAGCAAGGCGCTTTTCAATTGATTGAGTCCAACAAATATCAACAGTAAGACCAATAATTTGTGCCTAAATCAATTTTTATATATTTTATTTATTAAAAATGATAGAATGAGAAACATTGGTAACGATTTGGAATGCTACCGTAACCTTACAAGCTGATAATAAAAAGAGATATAATCAAAAACGAAATTTTTTCTTTTACTTTTGCTTGATTATACAAGGCATCATCAAGCAAAGGCTGCATGCTTTATGTCAATCCCTTGTCAATATCAGAAGGGGACATGAGGGTTACGGTAATAGATCAAACATAAAGATAAAAACTTACGGGATAAGCATCCAACCATTCCATATATGAATCCATATCCATGCTGTTAAAATCAAATTTAGCAAAATGTTCAAGAGATTTTGCAAGTAACTTTGCTAAAGTTTTACGCATTTCACTTTCAAGCATTCGAAGCCAGTCAATTACACGAGGAGTTTTGTTGAGATCAATAGGAGTAAAAAGTTCAACATGTTCTCCTTCACGAGATACTATTCCAGTAATAAGCTTTGTTTCTTCATTGTATTCAATTGCCATAATTCCAGCAAACATCTTCTTTAAATGTTTCGTAATTCGGAAAATATCTTTTGAATTGCCCGTAATTTCTAGTAAATCTTCATCACCAACAAAATAGAAACGTGGAAAAGATGAACGTTCTCTTTCAAGGTAATCACCAAGAGCTTTTTGAATTATAGATAGCATTTTAACAAGTCCTTCAAGAATAGATTGAGCATCAGTTATATGAACAACTTCAAGAATACGTGGATCTTCAGCAACTTTTCTCATCAATGCCAAAAAGAATTTTGAAGTGTCTGCAAATCTGCGACATTCAGTTGGTAAAAGCGTTGCAATATCAGCTGATCCAGAGAAAAGATCGTCGAGGAAAACCCAACTACGTTGAACATCAATCCAAACATCAAAAAGAGCATTAATTGTATTTAGTCGATCTTCCCATGCCATTGCATTATCTTCAATTTGATTGTAGTAGGGTGAAAGCTTCATTGCCGACAAACTATTCTTATGTTCTTTTAACTTATTAAACAAATCATCCCATCCACGTATAAGCCAAGTCTTATTTTGATAATTAACCAAATCAACTTTGAAATTCTGCCAATATTCATGTACTTGCTTCAAAAATTCTTCCAAAGCCAATTCTCCTTGAGCTTTAAGTAGAACCTGTTTAATACCATTTTCATGTCGAAGTAAATCAGCATCCCATACTTGGCCAAGTTGAAGATCAGAAAGATTCCAATTAACATGAAGTTCTTTCATCAATTGCTTCCAGTGACGTTCTTTCAGCGCTTCAGATTTCAATTCAACAACTAATGAATCCATTTTTAAATAGTTTTGTAGCATTTTTCGAGCACAATCGTAAGAATCATAGGAACGACATTGAGCAGGAAGTTGTAATTGTTCAAGATCAGTTAAAAGTTTATCCATAGCATGACGAATTTCACGGGGTTCAACCGAAAACCAAGCTTTTTCTTTAAGTTCAGCAATTTTATCATGAACATCTTTTATTGCAGTATCAATCTGAAAAATTGATTAAATTTTATAATTCAAAAGCATATATTTTTCTTTTCCGCTTAGAAATAAAGAACCCGTTTTATTATAATAGCTATTAAGTTCAAACTACAGTGCTAAAAATTATTTTTTGTCAACAGAAAAATAAAGCGGCAAAAGTTGAAGACTATGAATTTAAATTATTTTAAAATATTGATTAAACTGCTTTCCAATTTTAGGAAAAGCTACAAAAACAAACTCAATTAAAGCAACCTAACCACATCGAACCCATTTATGAGACAATCTATTTGGATTGGAGCAATCCAACATTATGATTTTCTTCGTACAAAATCGCAGGAGAGCAGAGCAATGTGATCCAAAATTATCCCCTCTGCCTTTTATGTTTTTTAATAAAAAGTCTTCCTTTTTTGAAATTATGCTGTTCATAAAATTCATTAAAAAAGGGCGGAATCTGCCCGATCTTCGCCATTTTTGTCCCGATCTTTTGCAAGAATTGAGTATACAAATATTTGCCTTCATTGGTTCCCCCGATCTACTAGTAAACATATTTAAAAACTTACAGATGGATAAATTTCAGGATCACAACTTGAAGCAGTTGAACTCAAACTGTAAGATACCAGTGGTTGTCGATTCTAAAAGTTTTCAAAAACATTTTTACGGATTTTTGGCAAAAATATACTGTTTTTAATAATATTAAAACTTACAGGAGGTAATTGATTTGCAATCACATGATTAATAGCATTGTTAAGATTTGAATCATCAAATGTAAGCAAACTTTGAGGTCCTTGAAATGAATCAGATGCTGATGAACTTGGAACCTAAAATTAAATTATTGTTACAATATATTTTGTTGATAATAATCCATTCATTTGCTACAGTATATTATTTTATTTTAGCATACTATATTTTTTTATATCTACAAAATGTTGCAACAGAGCAGTTGAATGCATAAAGTCAAGATTAAAGCTGACAAAGAGGCTTAAGTCCTCCGAAGGACAAAAAACATTGTTTTAAAAATGAAAATCGACAAAAGTAAAAAAAGGCAAAACAGAACTTTATAAAAAAAGGAACAACTCCAATTAGTTCTCAGAACATATTTTTTGACCGAAGGTGGACTCAAACCCATAGCCAAATTTCATCTTGACTACAAGTCTAATGCAATGCCCACTCAATTGTTCATTAACTAAATCTTTGCAAAAAGATGATTCCCGAAAAAATGTTACTTGAAGAATAACTTTTTATACACCTCTTTTAAAGTAAAACTTTAATGATTTTTACAAATCATGAAAATCTAAACTTACTTGTGGAAGTGGTGAATGTATATCATCAAAGCCATTATCAATCAGATTATTTGTTGAATCATTTGGACCATTTGAGGGTTCCTAAAAACAATACAATGCAATTATCATGTGACTTTACACTGGGATACTGTATTCATATAGCAAAAATGTTTTTAAATTTCAAAAAAATGTCATTTTATCCAGTGATAATATCTGGAAAATCCTTTTTCTCTTTTAAAATACGATGGTGAAAAAATGTAGCAATTAAGTTGTTTTTGTTTATCAAAAAATAAAGTTTTAAAACTTTAAGGTCATAATTTTAGCAATCAAAAACATTCTTTCTGCAGTTCGAAAATGTTCAAAACAAAAAATAAACAAATCAGATTTAGATTTTTAGCTGATATGTTAATTTACTTGTGAAAGTGTCTCCGGAGCAATGCTGGCAGTTTTTTGATTTTTTTAATACAAAACTGAAGAAAGTCGAGTAACTGCCAGCAGTACACCAGACCTTGATAATCATAACTTACACCAATTAATAAAGCATCCAATGATTGAGATAATTCTTCCACAGTTGGAAGCTAAAAATATATAAAATAATTTTAATCGTTTAGTACAAATGTTTTAAATGAAAATGCTGCTTTTATTACAACAGCATTTATTTTAACTAAAGATTTTTGCAAAATAAAGTGGAGTCTGTCTTGTTTTACAAAATGAAAAACAACAAAATTAAAAAAAAGCTAAACAAAACTTTATAAAACAAGGATCAACTCCAACTAGTTTTTAGAACATTGAACTATTTTTTGCCCGAAGGTGAACTCGAACCCATAGCCCAATTTCATCTTGAATGCAAGTCTAATGCCCACTCAATTGTTCTTTAATTAAATCTTCGCAAAAAGATGATTCCCGAAAAAATGTTACTTGAAGAATTACTTTTTGTACGACTCTTTTAAAGTAAAACTTTAATGATTTTTACAAATCATGAATATCCAAACTTACTTGTGGAGGTGGTGAATGTGCATTATTATTTGGTGTATCATGTGGACCATTTGAGCTTTCCTAAAAACAATACAATGCAATTATCATATGACTTTACACTGGGATACTGTATTCATATAGCAAAAATGTTTTTAAATTTCAAAAAAATGTCATTTTATCCAATGATATCTGGAGTCTGGATTTTGGACGATCCCTTTTCTCTTTTAAAATACGATGGTGAAAAAATGTAGCAATTAAGTTGTTTTGGTTTATCAAAAAATAAAGTTTTAAAACTTTAAGGTCATAGTTTTAGCAATCAAAAACATTCTTTCTGCAGTTCGAAAATGTTCAAAACAAAAAATAAACAAATCAGATTTAGATTTTTAGCTGATATGTTAATTTACTTGTGAAAGTGTCTCCGGAGCAATGCTGGCAGTTTTTTGATTTTTTTAATACAAAACTGAAGAAAGTCGAGTAACTGCCAGCAGTACACCAGACCTTGATAATCATAACTTACACCAATTAATAAAGCATCCAATGATTGAGATAATTCTTCCACAGTTGGAAGCTAAAAATATATAAAATAATTTTAATCGTTTAGTACAAATGTTTTAAATGAAAATGCTGCTTTTATTACAACAGCATTTATTTTAACTAAAGATTTTTGCAAAATAAAGTGGAATTTGTCTGGTTTTACAAAATCAAAATCTATATGCATCCAAAAATAGTGGTAGCTGTAGCAGGCAGATTCAGTTTTTGAAGGAATCAATAAAGAAGGATACATTTCGTACATATTTTATTTGTTTTTTAAAACACTAATATTAACAATTTACTAAAAGCTGAACAAAGGTGCTTAACTTAACGAGAAGAGTTTACGCAAAGAAAAACTAGACAGCTCCTAGCTGTGGCATCATATCATTTTTTGCCAAAAAAGCGCGAAATGCAAATATGTTCACAAAATGATAAATTTGGTTTTTTGCAAAAAGAAAGATAAAAATCCAGGAAAATTAAGTGATAATTTAATTTATAAAAATTTTTAAAAAAATGCAAAATCTAAAACTATAAAATTTACTGATGACCACACAAATAAAAAAAAATTTCATCAGAAATGGTTGGATTAAAAAACACATGTTAAACTTTTTAGTTGAATTTCAAAAAATACAGAAACGCATAGGTTATGGCTTTCACAGTTTTTAAAAAATAAAAGCTAAAAATAGTAGAATAATTTTTTAAAACAAGGTTTCGATTAAAATTTGGGTGATGGCGTTTCTCAAAAGCATTAAATGCTATTGTTAGCTGTATATGTAGAAAAGTTATGAAAGGATTAATTAGAACCAAAGACGCATCCATGAATAGTTTTTGCCGAGGCAAAATCATTTTAGAAGAGTCGCGCTTTTCTTTTTTTTTCAGCAGGAGCAAAAGATCAAAGAATTTCGATACTCAAATTCTGAGTTCTGCAATTTGCATGCTCTGTTGGCGACCTGCTTTTTGCAAGATTTGCGAACATCCTGCAAAAAAAGTGCTGGAAATGTGCCGATTAGGCATCTTTTTTGCAACAGCTTTGCAACATTTCTTGCAAATTTTCTGCTCAAATCCCGCAAGTGCTTTGCATGAAAGTGGGGGTAATACATTTGATAACTATATCTTGCAAACATACTTTATATTGTTGTGGCCATGAGCCATCAAATTCTCCACTTTTTATTAAATGTAATAATTCGATAATACGAGTTTTTTCTCGAGCTTCTATTGAACCAAATGTACCATTAAAATGTCGAATCCATCCATTTATAATGGCCTCTTCTCCAATAAGACATGTTGCAAGATATAGATTTTTTTCTTCTCCTTGATAAAATGATATATGTCTTTCTCCCGGCTGGGTTCTATCTTCTTGTTGCTTTTTATTTGCAAGTGAAATACCAAATTTTGTTTCAACAGCTTTCTTTATCTTAGTTATCATAACTTTTCTTTTATTTAGACGTTCGAAATATGTAGCATATTTTTGTGGTACTTGAGATAGATCAATTAATAGCAAATTAATTTGATTTGTTCCAGCAGAGAAATATGTGAATACCAAAAGTTGGGCATTATCAGGTAATAATGCAATAATTTCTTGTACTGCCGCGGTTGAAGATAGGTGTATATGAAAAGCTTGTCGTCTCTCACCAACATATGCAACAAGAGATTTGAAGAATAACTTAATATCATTTAAGCTGATGCTCGAATCTAAAAATATAAATTATCATTTTTTATTCATCTGTTTTGTTTTAGTAATTTTTATGTAGAGTTGCCTAATTTTCCAGGTAATCATTAAAAATTCTTAAATGCTAATAATACTGACAAATATATCTTGTTTTTTACTCATTCAGATAAAATAAATAGTACAAGGTGTTCCAACAAAGCTGCCCATTTTGATCTGCTTGTCACCTTTTTTTTGTTAAAATTAACCAAGAGCACACTTTAACTTATAGTAAAATGGGAAATTTTTTGACATAAATTTTTTTTAATTAAAATAAAATTTCCGTATTTTCCAGTTTTTCCAGACACAACAAAAGGGAAATTTTGTTGGGACACCAAGTATTTTATTTGTGCAAAGGAGAGGTCATAAATCCTTCCTTATTTTGTTGTACTTTTTATTTTAAAGTTTTTTTGGATGGAAGTTTTGTCATTATGTTTCTTTTTGTTGCTCCTGTGAAAGATTGTTATACCTGATTGAGCTGGATTATTTAAAGTATTTGTTGATGATGGTGGTAGATGTGATAGCTGATTAAGTAAAGATGGTTGTGGTAGCTGTCCATTTTCAACAGTATCTGATGATGGTTGAACAATTTCGATTAAATCACCTTTTGAATTTCTTCTAGCTCCTAAACAATAAATAAAAAATTTGGTCAAAGTCTTTAAAAAAAGCCTTACTTTTTGTTGTTGAATAACTATTGGGATTTGTTCTTTTCGCGGTCTAAAAAAACATAATTATGAAAAATATAATGCAAAAAAGGAGGCTGATTAAGTATTGGATTAAATAAAACAAATATGATACTTTTATTATTTTTTAACATTTATCTAAGTTTTTTACATTCGATAATTTTTTAACCACATCGAATTTAATACTAAAGACAAAGGAAATTTTTGTGTGCCATTTAGCACAGTGTTACACGCCAGATGAAACATCTTTTTTTCGGCAAAATGTCAAATTTCGAAAGACAAAAAAATGAACACAAAATTATCCTTTTTATTTGATGTAATAGCAGGGTTGTATACCTTGTTTATTTTTTTGAATTCGAAAAAACATATGATGTGTTTTTATTACAGTATGCAAAATCGATCCCGTTTCTGTAGCTATTATATAATCGAATGTTAGTAAAGGTATAACAAAATTTAAATATTCATGGGTAAGCTAAAACTCTTCTTTTCTACAAAAATAAACCCCTAATGTCGATGGGCCATTGAAAAGTAAAAACAAAAACGATGCTCTCATGTTATTATCCTTAAACATAGATGGATTTAAATTGTGATCTGATTTGATTAAAAAATCGAAAAAAATAAAATTTTTAGTAAAGATTAAAAGGTAAAAGATATATAAAAAACAGCACAAGACTTTTTTATGTGTTAGATATTGATGACAAAAAAGAAGGACATTTAAAGAAAGATAATTTTAAATTTGCAAGAAACTAACGGTGGTACTTCGAAGCAATCTTTGAGATGCTTTAAATTGCATAACTTCTGGCTTCGATTGTGTATTGCTCATTTGTCGAGGATATTCGAAGAAATTCTAAAACACAAAAATATATTTAATTTGATAAAACTTTTTACATGCTTTGTATTTCTTTGTTGCTAAAATTTTCTTTATTTTTTTATCATTTGAAGCTTCAATAGAATTTTCATAAGCTGAAATATGAAGTGAAAGGGTGCTCTGAATTGATGTGATTGTTGTAGATGAATTTTTGCTAACTCCACCATGGAGTAGTTCAAGTAAGGGATTTTTGGCATGGTTGTCTTTATAATTTAAATTCAGTGTTCTTTTATCATCATTAGATACAATATTTATTGTATTATCTGTATTGTTGATTGATGCTACAGTTTTATAAAACCTTTTTTTTTACTCATTAAAGCTGGTAAGTAGTACACTACATCAACATTAATTCAGTAGAAAGAAAATTAAGAAGAACTTATTAGCTACAATAAAATGGTTTTTTATGGTATTATAAAACTGCAGTTTCATTTTGTTTACCCAGAGATTTATTGGAGGTAATTGCGTTTGAAGATTGAATAAAATTGTTTTGAATTTTATTATTATCATTTAGGTTTAATTGATTATATTGCTCCTTTTCATAAGTTTTGTTTGTTTGGTGATGAAACGTTGCTCCATCACTCTTAGCTGCCATCTGAAAAAAATAATATTGTCAATTTAATTGACTCAATTAGTTAGCAGCCAACAGCTTTTACAATAAAAATTATGTTTTTATTAGCTTATTTGGGTTTCACGGTAGAAATATTAAGTGTCATAATTTGCTTAAATTTTATTTTAAATATTCTTGTAAATAAATTTTAAATTGAACGATTTGGATATTTCTTGCAAAAAATCTTGATAAACTTCTGAATTGTATTGAAATTTCGAACTAATAACCCCTCTTAAAACTGTCATTAACAATTAGCAAAACTTTCTGACGTTTCTATACTTCCATTTTTTAAATTTTTTACAGATTATAGTACCATAGACTAATGAAAAATTCTCGTCGATAATGCAAGGAATTTGCCTAAAACAATATCTACCTAAAACCTGTGTAGATGGCATTAATCAAAAAGAAATTAACTAAAATCGGTAAGGGATTATCCAGATCTGACGTCGGAAAAAGATCTAAATTCCGAAAACCCCACTCTTGGTTAAAGTGTTTCTTTTGATCTTTGCCGCAGTCAGTATGAAGCGTCAGATTTGGCTAGACTCCCTCTACTACAACACTTGACATTAGGTCAGAAATATTTCTAAATCTAATTTTTATTAAAAAAAATGTGTGCAAAAATGAAAAAAAGGCTGAAAACACGAATAAGTTCACACATGTATAAAAATTTGTTTCTGCATGATCGCAATGTTTTGCAGTTGTTGAAGAAAGAATCAAAACATTGAAAAGAAGACAGCAACAAAAAAAGGCTATCGAAACAAGAAAAAATTTCAAAAAATGCTGGTTTATTTTTATTATTATGAAAGTCTGGGAGAATCAGTCGTTAAACAATTTCAAGAATGTGTTGAGGAAATCAAATTCATAATGTGATGTTTTTTTTTTCTTAAAATGTTACATTTAATCCTTATAAATAGTAAATCAAGCTATTAAGATTAAAATTACACCTTTTTAAATAACCGTATCTTTTGGTTAAATTTCGATAAATGACAGCTTCAATAAACGCTGCTGGTAAAAATTGGTGGCGCACCGGCAGCATTATTAAAGAAAGATAAATTAAAACTTGCAAGAAACTAACTGAAAACCGGTGGAAATTTTTTTGGAAATCGGAAATACTCCAAAAAACATAGATTACATTAAACACAAGTCAACTTGACTAAGTACTTTTTTAAGTTCTAAAGCAAAAAGTTAATAGCAAAGGGTTATTATTTTTTATAAAGAAGAACATGAATTTTTCACGTAATGATTCAGTGAATCACCATAAAAAAACATGAATCATTCATATATTTATTTACAATAAAAACGGATAAGTCATAGAATTTTAGTCTACAAATATTTGGTGTGAAATACATTAATAATTATGTGGTTTTACAGTAATTAGTTGACGAACCGAAAAAATCAGCTAAAAAAATATGGCATATTTACAGCTAAATTTTTTTATTAATAAACAGGAACTATTAAAAGAAAACAAACAGCGATGGGAAAGAATGTATAAAAATTGTTATTATTATTAACAAAAATTTGACGAAATCAAAAAAGGCAGTTTACAAAAATTAAATTTTCGGGAAATTATCAAAATAATTTACAAGGGAACCAATTCAAGTAAAACGTAAATTCCTGTCAGATTTCACATACCCCAACTCAAAATGCCATTTTCATAGTAGCATACATTATCGCTTGCCAATTTTTGCAAAATTTCTCTATTTTTAAGATTTATAGGTTTTTGGTGGCTGGAAATAATTCTTTGCAAGGATGTCTAAACATGCTATCAAAGCTGCTTTTTGTGAGTTTACTTGTTTGGTTCAATCAAATACAACATTTTTAACATTTTAAAATTTACTGTTAGTGGCATAAATGTTGTCAACAACATGAAAAGAAGTTCTATCCAAAAAATGGTAAAACCGGTATCTGTTTTAGACTTTGTATGATAATTTATACACTTTTTGATTGTATTTTGGCGCGGTAAAACTATCCTTTCCATGGAATTTAAAAAATGCTCGAAAAACTCTGGGCGAAATGTAGAGAGTTTTCAGGAGAATTTTTTGGCCCGGTTTTTAAATTGTATGGAGGGAATAGGCGTCAAAGATTTGCAGACTTTGGCTTTACTGCACCGTGGTGATGTAAATCCTTATTTTTATCAAAGAATTTATAATTAAGATGTTGTATCAGTCTCATGGTATATATTAAATAAATAAATATTCTGTCTCTCCACAACTCTGATTTATTACTATCTAAATATTTTATCAAAGAGCCAAAGAAAAAAATTACTTCTATTTTTTTGTTTTGGCAAAATGTTATTCGCTGCCAATCAGTGTTTTTCTGGATAAAAATCGTTCAACAACTTTAATGTTCAACACAGAGCAACATTAATGGAATCCTTTTTTTTCTTCGAACAACAAATAATTTTTTCACTTTTTTTGCGTGTTACTTTTTTTCTGTGTTGTCCTGCTCGTTTATCGATTATACATTTTATTCTTTTAATTTGAAAGAACTTTGATCGTTCGTAAAAGCTTTTTTTTTTCAGGTAATTGCAGCAATGACAAAGTAAAAAAGTATTTTTTTGGTACTTCAAAAAGTTGTTATTTTGTAAATAAACAAAATGGTGGATCGTGAGTTTATTTCTTAAACTAAAAAGTTTAAGCATGTGTGTTTCAGGCTTAAAGAAAATATGGAGCGGTGTTCGTCAACTTTCAGAAGAATCAAGCGAATCATCTGATGCTTCAGAAACCGCACCGTTTGCTGATCCCGATTCTATGTTAACTTTTAGTGATATCACTGTATCTGAAGGTCAGTGATTAAATTTACTTAAATTTTAAATGCAATAAATCTTTCGTCGAGCTTTAAAGCATGATAAAGTAAAATTTTCAAAGAGCTTTCAAGAACTTTTTTTAAAGAAAAAACTCTCCACTAGTATTACTTTAAAAAGTCACGCAGCTTAAAGAACTTATCCCATTTTTTTAGCTGCAATTTGTTTTTCGGTCTGAATACTCAATATAGTTACGTTTAGAAAATAGTGACGTTAGAAAAGAAAAAGAAACCTTAACTGCCGCAAACAACGTAAATTGAAAAATAATCTTTTTCTCATTTATTTTTTTTCTTCTAACCGTTCCTTTTCCATGTTAAAAATCAATGACTTATTGCTTTTTTCTTCCTCACAAAACGCTGACTCAACTGATTGTTTTTGCCGTTTTTAAACAGCCTCTTTTTTTATTGTTTGCATTCTATTTTCCTTAAGGCAAACCTTTCCTTCCATGTTTAATTGATTGATTAATACATTTTAAACTCAGCGTTGTTTAAGACAACCTAGTTTTTATAACACATTTAAATTATGTTTTCTATCATTTTTTAGTGTTATTTTAACTCAGTTAACAAGACTCTTTGATCACGTAGAAATAGGCTTACTCTTCTTTTTTTAAATTTTAGATACCTAAGCTGTCCTTTTGACGTCGCCTAAAATAGTTGCGCAACATTTTCTTTTTTCGGAGAGACAAAAAATGACGATCTTTGATTAGAAACATTCAATGACAGCAATCCTAATTCAATGTGTTTTTTACACTTTTTTTTCAATAAATGGTGTTGCCCTGATTCATTATATTTTCTTGCGCATGATAACTAAGATTTTTCGATCAAATTTTTGGCTGTTTTGGAGACCCTTTCCTTTAAAAAAAAGTTTCCTGACAACGTATGTGGGAAAATAAAGGTAAATTTAATTTACGAACTACATTTTATCTCTTTTTTTCATTTATTGATGGAAAATAAAAAAATCTGCGCATAGTTTATTTAAGCTTTAATTTAATGTTTTAAAACTGCTTTCTTTTTTTAAGTTGTTTAGATTTTATTGAAATTTCATTTAAAATAGATATCACAATTACCTTAGCAACCAAAAGTGGTTTTTTGTGGTAAAAAAGCTATGCCAATTATAAAGTTTTACCTTCTTTCTTTTCACACTCACACGTAACAATTGTAGCCTAATATATAAAATTTAAAAATTGAGAAATTTCTTTTCGATTTAATATATGGGTACTAATTTTAGAACGAATTTCAGATGATCTTAAACGTGCTCTTCCTACTGCAAGATTACTGACGGGCCCTTCAATTCCTGATTACAAGCAACGAGCTGAATATTTAAGTTTACTTGAAAAGTCCTCATCAGAAAAAATGACAAGATCAAATAAGGTTCAAGGATTTTCACCATATGATAAACCAAAAAGAAAAGCAACTGTAAGCAGCGTGAATGAATCTGTTGCATCTTCAACAGAACCACTTGGAGCAGGAGAGCCACTGCCACCACCAGTAGCAAAACCAGAAGATCAAATTCAATCTTCGACTTCAACACTTGTAGATGAAAATAATTCAAAGAAAGAAGAAATTCCACTACAATCAAATGGTAATGAAGTTAAGCATGAAACTGTTGAAACAGCTGCAAATGGTATGGTTCGAGGGAAACGACATTCTATGATCACTGGTGGACCTCCCTCACTATTTTTTTCTGATGGCAAACGACAGATCGATTATGTTCTTGCTTATGACGATAACGGGGTTGATGAAGATGAAGACGATGATGATAGTGTAGTGGGAGATCATCCAAATAATGATGAAGAAAAAGCTCTGGACGATTTGGATGGAATTCCAATGCGAAAGAATCATTGGAGAAAAGCAACAAGGCGAAGAATATTTGAAGAAAATTTGGAAAAACTTGGGCTGGAACTGGAATGGCATGAAAGTGATAAAATGGATATTAAATTTGTCTTGATACATGCCCCATTCAGAGTATTATGTAAACAAGCTGAATTGTTAAAGATTCGAATGCCTGTATATATTAATGATGCAAGAAAGCTGGAGAATAATTTGATGGATGGTTTGATAAATAAAGTGCTACAAAGATTCAAATTTCTTGACTTTCAAGGTGAAGTTCAGAAGCGTATGGATGCTGAAGATTATTTCACGCAGCCATTTATCGAACAGCATTTGGATTGGTATAGTTTCGAGAATTTGTACTCTAAATAATATGCTCCATTTTTTAGTTTTATTGGACATGAAGATCGTCAGAATTTCTTTCCTCGAACTGCAAGAAGTCGTATGGTTTATGATTTTTTGATTCGCACAAGATATGATAAATCCGACAGCGAGAAATTTAAAGCTGGTATAGAAAGATTGCTTAAAAATTATACATATAGTGGAGCATATCCATTACACGATGAAATTGATTGGTACAATCAACCAGATTTAACAAAATGCTCAGATAGACAACTTCTTTATGAATGCTGGGTTAAATTTCGTAATTTTTATAAATATCAGCCTTTACATTTGATTCAAAGATATTTTGGTACAAAAATTGGTCTCTATTTTGCATGGCTGGGTTATTATACAAGATTTTTATATTTTATTGCTCTTATTGGTATACTCTGTGTTATTTGGGGAGCAGTAACAATGAATTCTGATTTACCATCAAATGATATTTGTGGAGAAAATGGTATTGGTTCAAAAGTCTATATTTGTCCTTCATGTGATGAATTTTGCGATTATGTTCCACTAAATGGGAGTTGTGTTTATGCAAAACTAACATATCTCTTTGATAACACTTCTACAATTATATTTGCTGCTATGATGTCTATTTGGGCAACCCTATTTCTTGAATGTTGGAAAAGATATCATGCTGAACTTGCATATAAATGGAATATTCATGATTTGGAGACTGAAGATGAAATAATGAGACCTGAATTTCAATTTAGAATCCGTCGTCGAAGGATGAATCCAGCAACACAAATTTATGAGCCATATTTGCCACTCTGGGAAAAGATTGTTCGAGTTTTTGGATCTGGCATGACAGTATTATTCTTTTTATGTCTTGTTATTGCATTAGTCATTGGAATTATTGTTTATCGGGCAATTGTTATGCAAGTTTTTTATGCAATGGAAGGTAATTCATTTATTCAATCCAAAGCTGTCATTGTTACGTCCGTTACGGCTGCAAGCATTAATTTGGTGTTCATTTTGATTTTGAATTACGTGAGTTTTACTGTGTTTTTCAAATAACGTATAATTGTATTATTTTCTAGTTTTATAATATCTTGGCACTAAAGCTAACAGAATATGAATGCCCAAGAACCCAGCTAGAATTTGAAAGCAGTTATACTGTAAAAGTATTCTTATTCCAATTCATCAACTTTTATTCTTCACTATTTTACATTGCTTTTGTCAAAGGCAGATTATCTGGTGCACCTGGTTCAAAGCCATATGATTCAAAGGAAATACAAATTGATGGACATCGCTTGGAGGAATGTGACCCAGCTGGGTGTATGTTCGAGCTTGTAGTGCAACTTTTAATCATTATGTGTGGAAAACAGTTTTATAATAGTTTCTTGGAAATGGCATGGCCCATTTGTGTTGGCTGGTTTAGAAGATATCATATTCGTTTACCTGAATCTAAAAAAGAACAACTTAAACGTGAAAGAATTCAAAAACAGCATGATGTTGTGGATGCAAATCCAGAGACTGTAACTTTATATGAAAAGGATTTTGCTTTGAATGGTCCAACAGATCAATTCTTGTTTGACGAATATCTTGAAATGGGTTAGTATTTTTTAATTATAAGGTTTTGAATGTTTCTAATCTACTTTTTACAGTAATACAATTTGGATTTATTACTCTTTTTGTTGCTGCATTTCCACTTGCACCATTCTTTGCCCTTATTAACAATATTATGGAAATTCGATTGGATGCTTATAAATTTATTGTTACATCAAGAAAGCCAATGCCTGCTCAAGCTCGTAATATAGGGATTTGGATGACTATTCTTGACATTTTAAGTAATCTTGCTGTTATTTGTAATGTTAGTTTTATATTTAATTCTATCAACAATAACATATATATATTTTAGGCATTTGTTATTGCATTTACAAGTGATTTTATTCCAAAGCTATATTATTACTCAACTCGATACACAATGGAAGGCTACGTTGAATTTTCACTATCCTATTTTGATGCTCGAAATTTGAATGTTACAAAAACTGAATATCCTGATGTTACAGTATGCCGATATCGTGACTTTCGTAATAAAAGATATTTCTTACTTTAAAATACTTTATAGTACTTTTTTAGGTAAACCACCTTGCACTCTACTGGGAAATGAAACAACACCATTTTCAACAGATGTGGAATGTGGAAATTCATATGAATATGCAACAGAATATTGGATTATATTTGCTTATCGTCTTATTTTTGTTCTTATTTTTGAGCATGTTGTTCTTACAATCAAATCCTTATTTGCCTATCTTATTCCTGACATTCCTACCAAGATTGTAGTACAAATTCAAAGAGAAAGGTATTTAGCTCGGCAGGCAATTCTACAGCGACAAGATGATCTTTTAACTCAGCGTGATGATTCACCTCGCTCAACTTGTGATCCAAATGATCGAATTTATAATGATAAAAGTAGGCCTGCTGATAATGAAGAAGGTATGCAATACACTGCTTACTTTATTAAAAAATTGTGATAATATTTTTTAGTTGCAATTCAACCTGGAAATACTTTTACTGATGGAGAACCATTTGAAAAGCCACCACCTGAACTGAGTCGAATTATTGGAAAACTTTCAAGACATGCAAGCACATCATCTCGAGCTTCACAAACTCCAAGCCGACAACAAAGTGGCAATCATGACTCAGAATTAAATGGTCCAAGATTTCGTGGAATTATCAGTAGAGTTGCAAAAGAACGAGAAGGACAAGATGTTATTGATGAAATTATTAATGATTTGAGTCAACCACCAAAAGATGGATCAATTGAATCATTCCATACATGCCATCAAAGTAGTATGAATAACCTCAATAATGCTGGTAATTAATGTTATTCACTTTCCTTTTTTCCTATGTGCTTTATTATTTCTCAAATATTTTTCTCTCAATTATTCAAAGGTTGTTACTGCATTTGTCTTATCGCTTTTACATTGTTGTTTCTTTTTTGGCTTTTTTCAGTCTCATTATTACTCAGTGAAACTTTAGCGTATTTTTATAGTTTTTACCCGGTTTTATTTTTATATTGTTTTTGTGTATATTATTATTTGTATCAAGTGCCTAATATTAAATCCCAATATAGTTAAGAGATTTTTGTTTTTTAAAATAAAAAAAATTTGTGAAGCTGGGTACTTCGAGCACCTTATTGCTTTTGAAACTTTTTAATTATCTGTCTATTTTGATTGAATGTAATTGCGATACTATGAAAAATGACGATGATTGAAATTATAGCTATAAATAGTTCAAGAGTTGGTGAACAGATTTGTTCACCGTAAATTTTTTATAAAAATGTCATTTTCAATGAAAAGACTGAAGTCATTCTCTTAAAGTTAAAACACAGTTTTTCACTTTCACAGCTTTTAAATGATTTTTAAATAGTTTATTATTTTGTATGGCAAAAGTTAAACATTATTTACAGTATAATTATTATCGTTTAAAAACAAAAAATTATAAAATTTAATTATTATTGTGTTTTCTGCCAAGAAGTTTGCCAGCAACCACACCACCGGCTGCACCAATTCCAGCTCCTTTCAATGCACTATGGCCTGTTAATTTACTCGCAATACCTCCAACAACTGCTCCCTTCAAAGCATTTGAAATAGCTCCACGTTCGGCACGAATTAAATGTCGTTCATCATAGGATTTTAGGTCACTTTGGGCATTTACAGAAGAAATAACGAGGATCATTAAAACGCAGCAAATAAAACAACTTTTTGTTTCCATTTTTTTAAAAAATACAACCACAAAAATAAAATGAATTTTAATGATCTCTCTATTTTTCCCTGTCACTTTATATACGAAAACTTTTTTGTTTATTTGAGAGTAAAGTAATACAACAAACATCAACCCATTCCATTGTCAATGATGTAACCCGTAAACAAAAAACCCGTTTTACTCACTCAAAGTTGATTCACTGTTCAAACAATCATTAGTGTGTATGTGGGGTGTTGTTTTTATTTTGTGGTCTATATTCATCATCATCATCATCACGTTTTGCGGTCACACTAACAACTATTTTTTTGTGAATTTTATAAAATTGAGATAAATTTCTGATGCAAAATGTTCAAGATGATATTTATCACTCTTTAAAAAAAAAGGCAAAAAGGATAGCTACAAAAAATTTAAATACAGCTGAGTCAAAAATTTGATTACTGTAGTTCCCACGTTTAAACGAAATCCGTAAAAGCTTTTTTAAAAAAATCTTTCTTCTTTCGGAGACGCTAAAGTAAAGAAGACCCAAATTAAAAGCTTTGGTATTATGTGTCATTTGATCAAAATTGAGGATCCAAAAATAAAAAAATAAAAGGTTGTTTACGCATATATTTTTTGGTTTTTAAAATTTCTTAAAAACCTATAAAACGTTGATTGTTGTAGCTACCACTTTCAACATATCTTAATTTAAAGCTGTATTACATCTTTAAAAGTATCTTGATTAAAATAATAGTTTGCTGTCGTTATTAAACATTCTTACCGTTTACCATAACCGTGATTTTTTTCTTGCAAAACTCATAAACAAAGATTTCTTCATCTTTTACACATATTATCTTGTTTTTTCAGTTCTATACCAACACATACTTTAATCAAAAACGTTGTCAACTTTTTTGCTCCTTATTAACTCGTTACAATGCCAACACAATATAAGCCGTTATTTGGTGAAGATTATGTAAATGCTTGTGGATTTAATGAAGAAACAGTTCAGCTTTTTAAAGGAAACGTTCCAGTATCTATTCCATCACGTGTTGAAAGAAGACTTATTACATCTGCAGCAATTATGGAAGATTCAAAAGATGTTAAAGGTCTTTGTAAAGCTTTAAAAATTACTGAAATGGAAATGGTATATTTTTCTTGCTTTCATTATGTCGAGTCAGTAATGGCTTTATAAATCGCATACTAATTTAACAAGCTATTTTTGCAAGTGATGCTTTTTAGAAAATAGTTGTACCATTTTATGATACTGTAGCTTAAATGAATTACAATCATTGCTAATGCACATATATTTTTTAGCTCACATTGCAATTAAATGGATTAAAGAATTTTGAAACTCTTGTCAAATTTATTAAAGAAAATGTCAAATCTAAATCTCTCATCTGTAGCATCTGTATTGTTACTCATGAAATTGAAATAAAAGAATCACCAGCAACTGAGAAACATATAAAGCAGATTTCTAAAATTTTACTTGGACATCATATTCTTATGTGTATTCCTATTGGAAAAACTGTTCATACGGTAAGTATTAACACATATGCCATATACACATTATATAACACATTTTGTTGCAGGATACTATAGAAAATGTTTTAATGAATGGAACAGAATTAACACCAGAAGTATTACAATGCTTTCAGCATGAATCTGATGCAATATTTGATTATGAAACAGTCCACAAGAAAGCAGGAGTTGATATAATCAAAGATTCTCAAATGTATGTATTTGGTGAAACAAGATCATTATTGGTTGAATTAGCAGAAGATCTAGTTTGCAATGAAACTTCGCCAATGGAACTTTCTTTATATTTGATTCTTATTGCTGGTGGTATTGCTCTCTTTTCAATGACTTTTGGACGTGGAAGAAAATAAAATATTCTATATGTTTGTAGCTTTTTTAATTTGTGAAAGTTTTTTATTTTTTTTGATAAATTCTCTATTAATTTTTTAAAACTTTTTTGAGTTTCAAATTTTAACAACTTTTTAAAGTAAAAATATCTATCTATAAAAAAGTTGAGCTTTTGGAGAACAAGCCGACCAACAAGCTGAAATTCCTTGAACAGTATTCTCCGTTAAATTAATGCTTATAACAAATTTAAGAAGAACATAAAATTTAATATTTTGTTTGTCAAAAATTTTTACAAATAAAAATAGACGTTAACAATACAAGTAAAAAATGGGCAAGGCTTGTAAATAGGTGGATTATTGAAATGACGTATAAAAATCCCGCTTTAAATTTAAAACTGATACATTTAATAGCATATTTAACTAATTAATCATTTCCTGGTAGATTATAATTAGCAAAACTGAATAAAAAATTTTAAAAAAGCCCATGCTTTTCATACAAACATAAGCAGAAAATTCCTTTACTTTGACGACCACAAAAATAAAATTATTTCTACAAAATAATTTTATTTTTAAAAGTATCTGATTTTATGGGAATTTTTTCATACAGGTACGTGTTTTTTTCTCATCGTCACCTATGACTATATGCAGTTTTAAACTTATCCTTACAAAAAATGTTTTCTTTCTTTTATACGCAGCACTGCTAAGAATAAACAATCACTTAAAATAATCTCATAAACTACAATAAAGATCTATACCAGCTCTTGCAAACCAAAGCCCCCGAAACAAACATTTTAAAAAAAATAATAAATTTATTGATGATTTAAAAAAAAAAACAAAACACAACAGTACAATACATTAAAAAAATTATTTACAAAAAAAACATTTCAAAAACAAAAATCAGACAGAGTAATAAAGCCGCTTGATGCATTTGAAGTTACAGTATCTGGTTCTGGTAAAGCTTGTGGAATTGAATTTGATGCTTCACTTGGCTGTCTTTCGGCATATGATGCCCCTAAAATAAAAAAAATGTGGAATTAGGTTTTATATACCTTACTAGTAATTATTTAGTGTTGTTGTTTATTAGTTCGAAAAATGCTTTGCAATTCAAAAAATTTCTAATTTTTACCCAGGAGCGAATGCAATGCACGTTTTTTTTTCATGTTAAATAAAATTTTTGGGTTTAGTGAAAAGTTGAATTAAAATGTGTTTATTGTTGTTTTTGTTGTTGTCCCTATTAAAAAATAAAAGCACATACCGATAACTGGAGTACGATGTGTTACTCTTTGTTTTGATGCAGTTTGTGGAGTTGCCGGGTCTCTCGACCGCTTTAACATATTAAAACTAAAAGGTTATATGTTTTTAAACACATTGATCAGAATTTAAATAATTACCAAAAAGCGATTCTTCATCTTCAGTTCTTACACACGTGGTCAGTGATGATGTTTTGCTTGTTTATGCATGATGTAGATGTTGTGTTGTTATTTGTCTCAATGTTTGTCCTACTCATCCACATTTCTAACAATCCTTTGTTTTACTGTTTGGTGGTCAGACTGTTGGTAAGGTTTTTACACGTGTTTTGAAGCGTAAATTTTGTGCGTACTCTTGCTGGTCAATGACGTGTCCGTCTTTTATTAGTTCTAGCATTTACATTTTTTTGATCTCTTGTCTGCTTCTTCAGTGGTAACTATGTCTTTTTATTCAGCTTCATATGTCTGTGTCATGTGTTCGAAGGGTCAGCACGATAAAATGGGACACAAGGTAAAAAAAATAGTTTTACACTTTTCAGGTTCGAATTTTGTTATAGGTGATCTGGGAAAAAAGTTATTTGTATGTTCTTTGTAGCAACATATGTTTTCTCCAAAATGAAATATAGATTTAAGAAATCTGAAACAACTTACTCGCAAGCTAAACTTTAACACAAATTCGATTACCTTTCACCTATTTGACGGAGATGTCATTGTTGATACTTTATCAATCTTCTTGTCACAGTATTTTATGTTTAGATTATTTCTCGAAACAGCGCTTATTAAAAGCTAATTGCTAAAATATATATCACTTAAGTAAGATTCAAATTTAAATACCCTTAAAATTGTTTCATTATTGAAGCATTAATCATGTACACGACTTTTATTTTTGAAAAAGAGAGTCGAAAACAATCAAAATATTCCGTTTTTCAAAGCAGTTTTGTATTCAGGAATAATTAACAGAATGATTACGGAAGTAATGGCAACTCGAAGCTCACGAATTGATCGATTTGCGCCGCCCTTCTGTGTTAACCATTTTAGCCATAACGGTTGTAAAGCTTTAAATGAAGTTGAAAATGTAACATCTGGTTCTTCAAAATAATCCAATGCAAATTGTATACAGGGTGAGCCAAAAAAAAGTGGAATTGGATTTTTAAACCAAGGCAAAGGGCTGTGAAGACCCAAGGTATGGGGGGATATATACCTTGGTCCAAGACAATTTCGACCCTACAGTATGACCTCTCGAAAGTTTTCGTGTCAGGAGTTCTAATGCCGCCAAGTTTTGAAAGTACCGTTTTTCGACCCTTTCGTAAAACAAAGTTCCTGGAAGTACCAGAGGTGCTGGAAAAATTCTGTTGGTGGGGCTGGATAGCCCATAGACCAGACTCGTAGACGCTCACAGGTTTGGGTTCCCCAGGGTTTCTTGTCGAGATACAGAGTGATTTCAAAAAATCGATTTCCACATTTTTCACTTTTTGGTTAACTTTGAGCAGCTGGTGAAGTCCGGGGAAGGGGTTTTGGGGGGTAATATTTGTTCACAATAAACTTCAGACATAGGGTGGTCGATTCCACCCCCAAACTTCGAAATCTGAGATATCGAAATTTTTTCGATAGCACAAAATAGCTATTACTGGTTAAGTAGCAGACGATGACGTTAGACTCAAAATTTTAAAATGCGGTTTTTTGCTATAATATTGTAAGTTATGCTATAAAAACACATATGAAATACATTTGAAGCGTTCCTGACTCTATTAAAAGCGTTTAACATAGATATCATTTTCATCGTCTGCTACTTACCTATAGCACTTATAGCAGCTTAAAAGTCGATATTCTCAGATTTGTCCCAAACTTTGCAGGAATGTCACAAAAGATCTGAAGTTTATTGCGAACAAATATTACCCCCCAAAACCCCTTCCCCGGACTTCACCAGCTGCTCAAAGTTAACCAAAAAGTGAAAAATGTGGAAATCGATTTTTTGAAATCACTCTGTATCTCGACAAGAAACCCTGGGGAACCCAAACCTGTGAGCGTCTACGAGTCTGGTCTATGGGCTATCCAGCCCCACCAACAGAATTTTTCCAGCACCTCTGGTACTTCCAGGAACTTTGTTTTACGAAAGGGTCGAAAAACGGTACTTTCAAAACTTGGCGGCATTAGAACTCCTGACACGAAAACTTTCGAGAGGTCATACTGTAGGGTCGAAATTGTCTTGGACCAAGGTATATATCCCCCCATACCTTGGGTCTTCACAGCCCTTTGCCTTGGTTTAAAAATCCAATTCCACTTTTTTTTGGCTCACCCTGTATTTTCTTTTCTGTCAGATATTGTTTACTTCTAAAGATTTTAGCAATTATAATTAAACATAAAAATAGATCGTCACAAACTTCCTCTTTACCTTTAAAAATTTTCTTTTCCCTTTTTTAGCCATAAACAAAAGAACACAAATAGATGCCAAAAATAATACAGTAACCCAAACAATTCTTTCACACCTTGTCCATGCTGCTATTGTTGACCGAATTTCTTCAGCATTTTTGTAGCATTCTTCTAAAGATTGTTGCCACAAATATGCACATGCAAGTAAATCTATTTCATTATTATTTGTACATGTTATATTCGAAAAGATAATGGGGTTTGCATGATTGACGGAATGTGTTTCACAACCATATGGCCGTGGATCTGTGTAATTTAAAACATTACATTTGCCTTGAATTATGTAATTTGTAAACAGGAGAATCGCAAATACAACTGTCTCAAATATTGTTATCACTAAAATTCATTCTTGAAAATACATTATATTTTAATTAACACTTTTTATTCAATTTGTTAGTTATAAAAAGTACGACATTTTTTATTAATGAATTCGTCAAAGCACGCCAATGCTCTTACAGACATGACTAAAATGCTCTTTACAAAATTCCTTACTTCAAAAAACTTATTTTATTTCAATCAAAAAAGGTATTGTTTAAATCAAATATTTTTAAAAAAAACTAGTCTCTAAAAAATCAAAAACAAAATATTGCTCTTGCGATGCATTTTTGTTCGTTAGAAAAGATCAAAGATTTTGTAAACAACTAGAAAAGGTGCGCTTTGCAAAAAACGGTGTAATATATTGGGTTGTCCAATAAGTCTTGTCACCTGTTTGAACGCCTGAATTTTTTGAACCAATAATGCTAAACTAATAAGGTTTGCTGTCATATGTAGCCCCCAGACAAGTGCTTCAGATGACACAACAATATCGAGGTCATGTGGGTTACTGTAGGTATACGGTAGAAAATACTAGAAAACACGAGATTTTGAAAGAAAAATAAGATTTTAAACGACGGTAAAAACTCAAAAATGGCTGAAATCAATTAATTATGACATTTTAGGAGTAGTAGCATCACTTACAACAACTTTCAAATGATATTTTGCCTCAGGCCATTATGCAAATTTTTAGGGACGCAAAATTTGCATATTTATCTGAATCTAAAAAAATGGCAGAACGTTGTTGGAAATAGCCTAGGAAGTTTCTCACAACCATTTTTTGTTGAAAAAAATGCTTAATAATAGATATTAATACATTTAAGAGATATCGTCTGCAACTTAATAATTTTTTTTGTTTATTAAACACATTTTAAACATTTATTTTAACAAAAAATGGTTAAAATAAATGTTTAACAATAACTAAAGTTATTATTGTTGATCACAAATAAAATTTGTTGTAACATTATTAACAGATTTAAACAAATTCTATAAAAGTAAAAACACGTTATTTAACTGTAGAAACCAATGCTGCGTCAGCTGGATCTTTGTTGCTTCTTTAAAAATATTTTTTTGTAATACGCATTGAATGTTTTTAGTTCTGATATTTTTGTTGCTGTTGAATAAAATGGAAAACTATACATCCTCACCAACGATCTATGAAGGACCAACTAAATGTGATGCACCCGATCGAGATAGTGCTTCATGTATTCTATTTCAACTAGTGTAAATCCCCCCCCCCCACCGTTTTTGGAAAATCGCGGAGACGAGGAAAAAACGGGGATAAAATGTCACGGGGACGTCCCCGCCGGGAACGGGGGGGGGGGGGGGGGTGGTTGACACTAATTTCACCTATTTTATAAGCTTGAAGATATTCAATTTGGATATATTACTGCCTTCTTCGTAATAATCGTAATTTTAATTTCAATATTTGGCCGAATAAAACGTCGTTATCGATGGTTCATTTAAAACCAGGCGCTTTTCGATCTTTTAATTACCTATGATTACGCCTGTGATAAATTTGGTTATGCAAAAAATGTGAACTGTTATTTTGGATATGACTCGTATTTGAAGGAAGGTGGTAAAGTGGAAGGTTTCTCTAAAGAGGACCGAAATGATGAAGTTGTAATAATTAATTTTTTTCCGGCATTTGGATTACTTTTGCTTACAGCTTCCAGATTTCTGAATGTTTATTTCCCAAAAATTTTTAAAAAATTTGATAAAACTTGGAAGCTGATATTATGTAAGTGTTCGATCAAAAGTCATAAAAAGCAGATCTTCTTTTCACTTGACCTCCGAGTTTAAAGACTATTTCACACCTTTAAAAATCTGATAGATTTAAAATATGTAAATTTTTAGGTACTATTATTTTGGATGTTTTATATATTGCATTTATGATTGGAATATGGTCGTCCAAATTTTGGATCAAAATGCCATAGACGAATGCCTTCGTTGGAATAACATCAAAAATGATTTTGTTTTTAAAGATATTACTTGCAAAAAAGATTCTATTGATTTGACATGTTATTATTTGAGTACTCAAAGATTTTGGACTTGCATGCAAAGACATAAATTTAGTACTATTGCTTTAATCTCATATCTAGGTAATTACGTCACAGGAAACAGAACTTATTCAGTCCTTATCGTTTTGTCAATTTTATTCGTTTTTTCGTTGATATTCAAGCTGGTAAACCAATTAAAGTTTCAAGTAAGTTTTATGTGTCGAAATTTATGCACAGAAATAACTTTATGCTTACGTTACTACAATTATTCAAATCTTTTAGGCCACAACAAACAAAGAAATGTTAAAGGCAAATATTCGAGTTATCATTGCTTTATTCGTTCAAACATTATTTTTGGCAATTGTGGGACTTTTTAAATTTTTGAGTTCGACATTTGACCTCAACATTTTCAAAAGCGACGGATACGCCCTTAAAATTCCTTATTGGCTTAAATATATAATTTATGAGGAAAAAAATGTTCGAGCATTTCAAGAAATTCGGGTTTTCGCTGATGCTATTATTGTTTTGGGATCCATGGCTGTATATCGAGAAGATTTGAGGATTTGTAAACTACCGATAAAAATATTGAAAAGAAATTAACATTTAATAATCTTTTTTAATAAAATGTATTTATATAAGCCATAGTTTTATTTTAAAAAAGACGGAAAATCGGAGTTGTCTTTCTTCATTTTAACGTGTTTAACACCATGAATAAAAAATGTTTTATTCACCGTTTAAAAACGACGGTAGCGGATGTCAAAACTGTCTTTAAATTTTTTTTAAAAAAGATTGCGGGATTGTATTTTTCTCTTCACTAGCACCAGAAAAAAAAATTTAAAAATATTTTATTTCTTTTGTAATAGAGAAAAGTAAAGCAAAGACAAAAAAACGCAATTTCTTTGCAACATTTGATGAAACTGTTTTACACAAAAAAATGCGGACCTGCAAAAGAAGTGGTATATGTGTTATCAAGTGTTTCATCATTAATCATTCGAAAAAAAAGAAAGAAAGCGTTCAACTTCAACGAAAACTTTTTTCATAAAAATAACATTTCCACCTTCATAAAAAAAATTTCGAATGGGGTTTTCAAAAGACAAAGCAAAAACGGTGACCTTTATTCTCCTTTTTGTCAGTTTGTTTTTCCAACATTTATATAAGAAAAAGTGTGTTTTAGAATTTCGCTATTGAAAAAAACCACAGACGCGAAAAAATGATCCTTGATTGAAACAGAAAAAAGACAAAAGAAAAAAAAAACGATATATAACCGTGAAATTATTATTATTTCTTTGTTAACAGAGAAACCTGAAACTTTTGCAAGTGTAAAAAAACTTTTAGCAAATGTTCTAAGACGATATAAAAGGAAAGCAAAAGCATAATCAAAGAATTATCAGTCGGTGAAACGAAGAAAGAATGCGATATTTAATTATTACGTCTTTTATTCTTTTTATTGTTGCAGCAGTTATTTGCGTACAAAATGAAAAGGGCCCAAGTGTATCAGAAGATCCTAAAAATCCTGGTTCAGGGCCTGTGAGTGAAGATCCAACACTATATGAAAATGAAAGAGATGGCGGAAGTAATAGTTCTGCAAAGGCATCTGATTCCGCTAAACCTGCACCCGCTGCTGCTCCTACTGCTGATAAAAAAGAAGATGACAAAAAAGCTGTTGTAGCTGCAGATAAAAAGAAAGCTGATTCTAACAAGAAGCTTGAAGAGAAGAAACAAGTCACAGCCGGTGGAGATAAAAAAAGTGGTGATAAAAAAGAAAGCACTCCTGTCAAAAATGGCAATGATAAAAAAGATGCTGAGAAAAAAGATACCGCGGTTAAAAAGGGCAATGATGAAGGAGACGAAAAACGCGGTGGAAATGATGATAAGGGCAAAAAATCTGATACAAAGAAAACCGTTTAAATTTGGCTACTGGTAAAAAATACATTTAATAAAACATTTAATTAATTATTCTTTATTCATGTTTTAAAATACTGTATAAATTTTAATAAAAAATTTATTATATATTTTAAACAAAAGTGCTTAATTACATTTATTACAGTTTTTAAAAAGGCCAGATACAAGTCTTACATAAATTATCGTTTTATTGCTATTTGCATTTAAATGTTTACAATACTGGTTGGTAAAAGTGGAGTAAATGAATTCCTTTGATTTTTTACTTCTCTTTTAAAAAATAAAATATTTTTGAGAAGTCCACAAACATTATTTTAAAAAGACCGGCAAAACACTTTTACGAGGTAATATTAATGGAGCTTCCACATAGGAATTTGCATAAAAATAAAAAGACAAAAAATTTTTTGAGAAAGAATTAGCACACTAATTCGCATTTTCATCTCCAAGAATTCTTGTTCGTTTCTAGAAAAGAACACGCGCAAATAGACCAACTCTAGTCTAAAATTGAATAGTGAGTTTTTTGATTATTCGTGCTGACGTTTGAAATTTAGATATCACTGTAGTATGCATATGCAATTAACCTTACAACAATTTTGCTTTTTTTTAATTTTATAGATCATTTAAGTCTAAATGTTGGTGTCTTTTTCTCAGAACTGTAGCTATACACAAATATGCTCTTAAAATGAGTTCAGTATTTCGAAAATTTACAAAAAAAGGGCGTAATTATTAAATCCCAAGTGATAGCAAAAATAAAAATATTAACCTTTTTTGAATTGTACATTTTATCTGGATTGAATAATAAATGGAAAATTTTAATACAAAAGAATTGTTGACTCAAATATTTGATTTTATTTTGTATTCTTTTTTACTTTCGCTGATAATTGTTTTCATTAAAAACATACGAAAAGAATTTGCAACACCATTTTATCGATTACTTTTGCTGATCTTTATTGCACATTTTATTTTCTGGCCTCCGGTGGTATGCTTTGTTTTTTATATTATTTACTTATCAAAAAATAAATTGATAGCTTGATTTTTTGTTTTCCAATGATGTTTAGATGTATTAGTTTTTCTTAATTAGATGGATACAGGGAATTACTCAAACAATGCGACAATTTTATTGACCCACAAAAGTTTCTTTTTTTAGATTTTAATTGGTATTCAATTTTGGAGTTACGGCATATAACAGACCTATAATAAAAGTTTTTCTGACTTGATAAAAAAAAACACATAAAAAATGTGAAATTTCTCGCAAAACTTTAATATTAAATTATCATTTTTAAAATTTTGTTTTCCTCCTTCAACTTTTGTAATGAGGAGAAATGGGAAAATTGAAAGCATTTTTGTTTTTAAAAATTTCATTTATTCAAATTTCTTTTTTTTTAAATTTTGCTTTATTTTTTCTTATATTGCTCATTTGAGGAAATTTTCCCTTAACAAATTTTCCTCATTTTTGAGGAAATTTTCCTTTAACAATTTTTCCTCATCATTTTTTTGAAGAAAATTGTCAAAGAAAAATTATTATACCTCAAAAAATTTTAAGAGTTCAAAAAATCGAAATCTACCGGCTTTTTAAAAAAAACAAAGAAACGTAAAGCGCAAATTTCAAAATGGTGACAGACAACGAAAGACGCGCACTTTTGTTGTGAAAAAATAAACGTTTGTTTCAAACAAAAGAAAGATAAAAATACACAGCAAAAGTGCGCGTCTTTTTTCCTCAAATGAGCAATATAAGAAAAAATAAAGCAAAATTTTAAAAAAAAGGAATTTAAAAAAATAGAATTTTTAAAAACAAAAATGCATCTGGTTTTTCAGTTTCTCCTCACTACAAAAGTTAAATGAGGAAAACTCGAAAAAATTATCTCTTTTTTTGATTTAATGAGGAAAACTGCATTTTTTGTACCGTTTTTTTATCAAGTCAGAAAAACTTTTATTATAGGTCTGTTATATGGAGAGAATGGTTCTTAAGCAATGGCTGGCTTAAATCATTTAATTTTACATTTTCTGGTTATTTGTATAATGTTATATATTTTGCACAAGGCTTAATTGCATTTAATCGTTTCACTGGTGTTTGGCTTCCGTTTTATAACAAAAAAGTAAGGCTTCTTTAGCAGCAAGATAATCTGGAAAATACAGTTTTTGATGAAGCATTGATGCCAAATAAATTGAGCACAAATTAGTTCAGAGTGTTAAAAACTTTTGCGACAGTAACACAACAAAGCTTGAACAATTCTTTTTCAGATCTGGAAACGAAAATGGTATATATATGTTTCGACTGTTGTTCCGATCGCAACCGTGACATACAGATTTACGGCAGAAGGATATTTTAGAGTTCGAGAAAATGGTACACTTGATTCCGGATATGTTGACAAAGAATTTGAAGCATTTTCTATTACGATCACAGCATTAACACTTGGAATAACTTTTGCGATTTCCTTGACTTTAAATATTCTAACAATTTATAAATACAAAAAAAATCATTCTAAAATGATTAAATCAGATGATATAAGCGGGAAGATGATAGGTAAGTGTTTATGAAATAATGTTTTAAAAATAAACAGTGTTGCTAATAAATAATTTACAGTATATTCTGTTTTACTTACAATGATACAATGTGTCAGATTTGCATACAATCGAATGAGATTTATTTTTATTTATAATCCGGCTGTTATTTCTCTTGTTTTATCTATTTACTCGTACGTCACTGCTGCACATGCCATTATTGCTTCAGTTGGAATTCTTGCTTTAAGGCATGTCTATCATGATTGGTAACCTTTTTTAATCTTGTCATTTAAGCCGAAAAACACGACAAATCTATTTTAACTTTTATTCTTCACCTTTGAAATCTCTTGAACCAAAAAAACTTTTCTTTACATCAACGCAAGTTCATCTCATGTAGCAATAAACATTTTCTCAGTGACCAAACAAATTATTCCTGAAGAAGAAGATGACAACAAAAACTGATACAAAAGTTTCCTGTTTATTTTTAAAAAATAAAATAAAAAAATGCTTCCTTCTTAATTTTTCGCAATAAAAAATTCTTATTTTTGAAAACCATTTATTATTGTAAGATTCGCTTTTTTTGCTTATATAATTAAAAGTTAAAAATGTTCCAAAATTTACCGAAAATGCCAAAAATAGTAAAATGTGGTAAATTAATGTGTAATATCGGAGAAAGGGTTATAAACATGTTTAAAAAAACCTAGTTTGTGGCTTTTCTTCTTAAAAACTAAAATCAAATGAAGCTCAAAAAAGCTGTAAGTACATTGAAAGACATTACAATTAAGACACATGAGTGTGACATGACAAAGCAAAAAATTGTACATTTGAAAAGTAATGGTTGGCTCAATTATTCTATGAATTCCTAGAAATAACTTTGTTCTAAATTACTATTTTCTGAAGAGTTTCATTTTTTGAGCTATTATTAAAATTTTTAAAGTTTTGTACATTTGAACCAAGTAAAGTTTACGGTAACTGCTTACTTAAAAAAAAATTATATTTAATAATAGTTTGCAATAATTTACGCGTGTTATATTTTTTATCTTTATACTGTAAAAAAACAATTAAGTTGAATATCTGACACATGTAAAAGCAAGCTACTTTTATCATTTATAAACAAATTTACATAATCTCAAACAAAAGTTTGCAAGACACGTACGAATAAAATTTATTTACCTCTGTTCGGCAAACTTCTGATTTCACTTTTTTTACATTTTGCTTTTTTAACCTAATCGAAGAATAATAAAAAACCAAAATCATTTTAATTATTACCTTGCGTAATTAAAAATTATTTAATTTTAACAACAAAAGAAACTCTTTACGAGTGTTGCGGTTCCATTTATGTTTCACCACTTTTTAAATAAAAATGCTATCAGACAAAGGTCTGAAAAAACTTTTCGTTGTTTTTTTCTGTGAAAAACAAAGAAAATGTTGTTTTTTTCTTAATGTAAAGAGGACAAATTCGGGGAACACATTTTTTGAAAAGAAAGAAGTTATTGTTCGAATAAATGAAAAAAAAAAGAATTTTTAATGTGTCAGCCTTGAGTTTTAATGCGTTAATAAAGTTATTACGTAGAATAACAATACCAGTTTTGTTTGGGAGGGTACTGTTTTCATTTTGGTATTTATTATTTGTTGTTTTAAATTCTGTGAATTAAATGATCAAATTTTGCGGTCACGTCTAAAAACTTGATCAGTCTTGTTATTTAACGTCTTCACAAAGGTCATTTCCTTCTTCTCTCTCCCATTTGTTTTGTTTCCTTGTCACTCTTTTTGATCGCTATAATTTAACACGATTGTAGGTATATTTAAAGGGCAGTAATAGTGCAACAAAAAATGTCTGATAGTTTTTTTAATCAAAAGCTACTTGATACGATTTTAATTACGGTATAAGAAATGAAAGATGTTTTCGATTTTTCGAATTTAATTCGTGATTTTGTTAATGTTTTTTTAATAACTACTAAAAACGGAAGTAATATTTTAGCAAAAATGGTGTCATTGATAAAATCAATATTTTACAAATCACCAGAAATTATTAATGTTGAAGTTGGTTATGTTGCTGCAGGTTATGAAGGAATAAAAGAGGCCTTCGAGTAAGTACACATCTTAACTTCAATAAAAATAAATTACTAAACCACTTTTGTCTTCAAAGTAACTTGAAATCTAAAATATCCAATTTTTTAATTTTAAAAGTTTTTCAGGAAAAATTTTGTAGATGGTTGGGAGCCTGAAGGTTCATCTTTAGCAGTTTATCACAAAGGAAAACTTGTTGTTGACATTTGGGGTGGATATGCAGACAAAGAATGTCGACGGCTATGGAAAAGTGATACATTAACAATAACATTTTCATCAACAAAAGCTGTGGCCGCTTTGTGCATCGCTGTTTTAGTTGATAGAGGCCTTTTAGATTATGATGACAAAGTCATAAAATTCTGGCCTGAATTTGGAAAGAATGGAAAAGAATCCATTACGGTTCAATGGATTCTCTCACATTTATCTGGACTTGCTTATTTTGATCAAGAAATAAGTGAAGAAGATGCAAGAGATTGGAAAAGAATGGCAAAAATAATTGAGAATGAAAGTCCAAAATGGAATGCTGGAACTGCGGCTGGGTATCATGCAATTACATATGGATGGTTGGCGGATCAAATTGTTCGAAGGGTTGATCCTAAAAAGAGATCATTGGCACAATTCTTTAAAGATGAAATACAAGCCGGATCAGGTTTGTATTGGTTTTGGTATACTGTACAGTAATAAAGTTATATGTTATCAGATTATCATATTGGTCTTGACCCTTCACAATCACATCGAGTTGCACGTCTTAAATGTCCTACAGTTTCACAGCGGATTAGTGAATTCTTTACAAATCCAAAAGCAATAAATTATTTTCAAGTTTTGCATGACTTCGCAACAAATGGAATTTTTACAAAAATTGAAGCAAATCCAGCTTGGTTTAAATTTTTTAAACATGTATGTTTTTTATTGTGCATAAAAATGATTCATCACAACAAGATCGTAGACAGTATTAATGTTAGCCGCCAGCTCTGCATGACTAAACTACTAAAGATTGCGTAGACCAAAAATTTCAAATTTTTGCGGACGACATTAAATGCTTCCCTCTGTCTACAGCTTTGTTGTCAATATTAAACCAACTCATATTCAAATTTTTATATAATACCATTGTAGGAGATTACGCTTAACAATCCCGATTTATATACCCTTGAACATCCAGGTGTTATGGGAATTGGGAATGGCAAATCATTAGCAGAAATATTTCATCGAGCGATTTTCGAAGATAAACTTTTCAAAAATCCTGAAACACTTACAAAATTTACAACTCCATATATTGAAGTGAAAGATAAAGTAATTGGAATGTCAAACATGCGGGGACAAGGCCTCTTTCATAAACAATATTATCATAAACCTTCAAGAACTTTATGCAAATCTTTTGGACACTGTGGTTTTGGCGGACAAATGGTTAAAGTTGATTTAGAGAATGAGCTCTGCTATGGATATGTCAGTAATGGACTTAAATGTGGCTTAAGTGATAATATTCGAACATTTGCTTCTATTCAAAAATCTATTTATGATTGTATTTTAATAAGGAAAAATTAATAATAAAATTTTGCTTTAAAGGAGATGTCTCACTTGATGCATTTTTTCTCTTTCGGAACATTATTGCGAAATTGCATATTAGTGAAAATCAGGGATTTTCGCGTAGAGACCAGCATAATGTTATTTCTTTTTTTCTTTTTTGGTCTTTTGCAAAAAATGCAAAGGAAAACATTAGAAAATAACAATTTTACTTTTTTAAACGCATTTTTGCAGTATTTTTTAATTTTATTTATTTTTTCTTGTAAATTATGTAATCAAATATACTTCAATTAAACTACTTTAGCACACCAAGCAGAGACAGCTGATAAAATGTATTTTTATGCAATAATGACAATGACACACAAATATCTTTAAAAATAATACGCTTATAAAAATGCTCTATCCACATTATCATTTTTCCTTTTTCAAAAGATTGGCTTGAAAAACAAAATATTATTTTTAAAGTTTAAAAATAAAAATTTAAAATTTAAACAAACAACAATCAATGTCATGCAGTTTTTCCTCAACGACAAAATGTTGTATTTGAAAAATTAATAAAAAGTACCTCCAAAAGAACATTGCTTTGATCAATAGTAACAACTAAAAATCTGTGAAATCTATGAAATAAACAACTGTATTTTAATTTTTGTGTGCTTTTACATTGTCGGATATTTCTGCATCTAAAAATTTGAGTGCTTTTTTAGAAAAAAGTAGGTTATGATATTGTGTTTCTTGTGCCACCAGTAAAAAACATTAACAACAGGAGCATTTTAAAACTATTTTAGTATTTAACTATCATAGAAAAACATTTTCAACAAGTGTCGTTGTTACTGTAGTATTAGAATTAAAAGGTTTTTTGTAAAGGATGATTTTTTGAATAATACCGTCATTGTTTTACTTGTGGAACAAATTATAAATCTATATGTTTTTGTCGTCTTTCTTTTTTTAATGTTAAGAATCAAATTATATGTAGCAACAGCATTATTGTCTAAAATCATGTAACTGATGGGACTGAAGCATAAACGGAACATTTTTAAAACTTTCTGATGTGTATTCATGATACTTCTGTAGCTTCATCATCAGTGATTACTAAAAAATCTGCAAGATCGGTGCTTTATTCATATTTATCATATAGCCGAAACAGCCATCTTCGTTCTATCGGATTACATAATTTACAAGAAAAAATAAATAAAATTAAAAAATACTGCAAAAATGCGTTTAAAAAAGTAAAATTGTTATTTTCTAATGTTTTCCTTTGCATTTTTTGCAAAAGACCAAAAAAGAAAAAAAGAAATAACAGTATGCTGGTCTCTACGCGAAAATCCCTGATTTTCACTAATATGCAATTTCGCAATAATGTTTCGAAAGAGAAAAAATGCATCAAGTGAGACATCTCCTTTAACAATGTTGTACTTGCAAACGAAAAACGATCAAGTTAAAAAATTTGCTGGAGGTTTCTTGTAACGAGCTTTGATTTTCATACAGAATTTAATAACCATCGTAAAATAGGCAATAACCTTTTAAAAACATTTATATTACTGTTAGCCATACCAGTGAACCATTATATAAAAATGAGAAAGGTAGCCGTGCTAGTGCTACCGTAGCACATAAACACAATCACCTAAAGCTGCTTCTCTTTTTCGTAATTTTTTGTTGTATAAATAAAACAAAAAATTACGAAAAGTTACGAAACCATTTGTTTACGGACCGCTTCTTCTTTTGCTCCTAAGAATTTTTTCCAATTCTATTCACTAAATTTTTTTGCGAAGTGTGTATTTTTTTAATTACTAAAAAAATTAAATGCAATTACTGCTCCAAATATTTTTTCGCGTGTTTTTCTAATACTTTGTATATTCCTGATTAATGTTGTACAATATGTTTTTTTTTATTATATATGTAATTATTTTAGAATCTACAAAAATGTACAGCTATACAAGAATTAGTAGCAATCGTAATGGAGGTGGTACATTTATTCAAACATCTTCTTATCGTGTTACTCGTACAGAAGCGTCTCAAGAATCTAATTGTAGTACTAGTAGCCGACCAACTGCTTTTGCAAAGCGAACAATTCAAGATCCAGAAATTCGACATGATTTAAAGGTTTCACTTGAAGATATATACAAGGGTTGCGTCAAGAATATGCGAATTACGAGGTTTGCGGTTGTCTTATTTGAATGTTAAATAATTGCTTTTTTTAGAAATATCTTTTCAAGAAATGGTACTTCAAGATCTGATGTCAAAATGCTATCTGTAAATGTTAAACCTGGATGCAAATGTGATGCTAAATTTACGTTCCCAAAAGAAGGTATGTTTTTTATTACAGTAATTTTAAATAAATATAATTACATTTGTAGGTGATCAGCTTCCTGGACATATTCCAGCAGATATAACTTTTATCATCAAAGATAAGCCCCATCCACAATTTGAACGAGAAGGTGTTAATATTCGTTACATTCAAAAGCTGACTCTGAAAGAAGCACTTTGTGGTACAACAATAAATGTTCCAACATTGGATGGTACAATTCAAAAAGTTGAAATTAATACTGTTATAAAACCTGGTACAACTCAAAGGTATTGTTTACTTTTATTTTACAGCTGTTATATTCATTTAATTATTTTTAGACTTGCTGGACATGGCTTACCTATTCCTTATATGGTTAATAAACGTGGTGATTTAATTATAAAATTTGATATTCAGTTCCCTCATTCTTTATCTCTTGAATGCAAAGAACTCCTTGAAAAATCTCATCATCAGTTTTAAGTACATGTGCGGTCTTTTCTTAGATAAAGCTGTCTATTATTTATGTTTTGTTATGTAATATCTTTTCTTTTATAAAATTTTGTTGTTTGATAAATTAAAAAACCAGTAGACGTCTGACATGTTATCTTTTCTATTACAACTTTCTTGTAAAAAAAGCGCATTATGATATTTCACTATTATCTACAACAAGTCATTAATTATTAAGTAAACAATTTGATAATCTATGTACGTATTCGACTTTAAGATTCTAATTATTCTTCCAATGCAGATTTAAAACGCCTACTTTAGCAAATATTGCAACTACTGTGATTACTGTAATTCATCAGCTTTGCAACATTGACTTTGTTTGTACACACATTTTGCCAAATGCAATTTTTTAAATTTTGGACATCTTTTTTTTGAATCAATATTTGAAAAACATGTTTAGCTTTCAAATGTATCCAAGCTTAAAAGCTTGGATATATTTAATTACAGTTCAAATCATTATTGAACAGCTTGAAGCTTAATTCAGTTTCTAGTTAGAAGAGGAAAATGTTTATTACTTTTATCGTTCACAAACATTTTCATCTACGTGGTTTATTATACTCCACATCTTTAACTAGAGACTAATTGAGTCAATAAAAAATGCTCGGCAAAAAAAACTACCAGCAAACGCGAAAAATTTGCATGGCATGCAACATCATTAGTTTTTAGAAAAATTTATTTATTCATCATTTTTATTATGTGCACTTTTTTATTTTGTTGGAAGAATTATGTCATTGAATGAACAGCTCACAGTTCGAATTGAGCTTGATCTTGCTCCAAGACTTCAAAGCCTTCAACCATCAAGATCTGATATTACCATCACAAATAGCAATAATATTATTCAATCATCTTCAACATCTCGTGATGCATCATCATCATTAACAACAGCAGAAAATTCAATCAATTCTCTTATACAAACACCAAGTCAACATGCAATTTTTCAAAAAAATAAAGGTTTGTTTTTCGTTAAAGCAGCAGCGTTCATAAACGCTTTTTTTTTTAAATATCTGAAAAATCATGCCTTCATTAGAGCTGTAGTTTTTCGTTCATTGGAGCAACAAGAAAAGTTACTTCAGTGGATGATCATGAATGCCTGAGTATTAAGGTATTTCATGATGATAAATGAAAGTTTATGTGCTCTGCTACTATTCCTTTTTTCATGTTTAACTTAGTGTTTATTTTAGATGATTTAAATGTTAAAAGAAGTGAAGCATTATTGAAAGAAAGTCATGAATTTATGAAATACCTTCAAAAAAAGTATCATTTAAGTACAACTCAACCTGCGGATATCCTTGGTAGACAAATATCTCGAATGAAAAAATGTGAAAATAATGTGAAAAAGTCATCATCTTCGTAAATACTCTCTTTCTCTCTCTACTACTGCTTGTTATTGAATGAATAAATTATTATCAGGTTGTTTATTAAACATGTTTCTTATTTGTTTGGGGTTTTGCTTTTGTATCAAAGATATAATTAATAGAAGCAAGTAACGTACAAGAGTGTATCGTAATTACATGCTTGCTTTGCTAGTAAACAGTCTCTTTCTTTGTTCCTTGTTATTAAAAGTGTTTAAAAACCTTTTTTTAAGATTAAATTTTGCTACAAATTAAAAATTCAATTAGGTGTTCTTTTTCCCCTTTTTTCAAAACAATTCTTAAAAATGACAGGTGAAATATGTTTTTTGGTTTTAGAGAAAACCAACTTTTAAGGCACTAGTATTAACTCCTTTAACTTTGACGCAAGCTTTGTGTGCTTGTTCCCTCAGGTGTTGACTTAGTAACTCGTCGTTTCATTGCGTAAATGCTTCGAGACTTTTTTAAACGACATCAAAAAATTGAAATTGGGTAGTTTTCACATTTGTGTTTTTGGAGTAAAAGTCTAGTTTTTATAAAAATTTAGAACTCAAACAGATACTTTATCAAGGCTTCACTCGGCACCAGCAGCAGCTGTAATGATATATCCAGCAACTGATGAAGACCATTACAACTTTCCCCCACCACCAGAGAAAGAAAAGCCATCGATATTGTATTCGGATAAATTTTGTGAGGTAAGACATTGTTACTTTAGTTGTTGTCGGCAGGGATGAGAAGCGGCAGAAAAAAAGCCGCCGGCCGCGCCGGCGGCCGAATTTACGGCGGCCGCATAAAGCGAAAAAAATGCCTAAAAAATAAAAAAAATTTTTATGCCGCGCCGCCGGCCGGCACGCGGGCGGCAGCGGCGGCCGCCGGCAGTTCTCATCCCTGGTTGTCGGTTACTGTCAAACGATATTTATCAATTTTTAGCTTACAAAAAATACATTAAAAATATTTCATTTTCCTGAACATCCAAAAGGTGCAACAGCTATTAAACAAATTCAAATATCTGATATTAAAAAAGTATATTATCAAGATCAAGAAAGCTTTTGGGATTGCTGTTCTGTTGCCATTGTTGGGCTAAACAGAAAAACCCTTTGGGCATTTGATTATACTCGTTACACATTCTCATGTTGTTGTTCAGCACCACCATCCGAAACGAATATCGTAATAAATACTGGAAAAGAAATAAATTATGGATTTACAGTTATTGATGGCCCAGTATTTACGTCATCACTAAAGACAGCTTTAAATGCGAATGTTGAATTCTTTGAAGGAATACCGTAATCATTGAATCAATATTTATTAATTTATTTTCTCTCCCGTTTTTGTTATAAGTGAATTAGTAAATTTTAATTAAAAAAGTGGCAAGTGAAATAAGCTTAATAAATGAATTATTTTAAATTAATAGACTAAATATACTAGGCATTACTGTAATATTTCTTAAGTAGTAGCATCAAGTTCGCCTTTGGAGAAAATCATAAACCGTTTCATACACCACCAGCATAATAGCTCCACCAGGACCAAGTCGCATAACTAAAGCAAATTTTACATAATTAATATTACAGTATCCTTCTTATAAAAATTAACAAACCTTTAGGTAAAAGTCCACGATATAAAGCTAAGAAGCCTTCTTGCCTTGCCACTAAGGCCATTGATTGAAAACATGTATGATAAATTCGTCCAGTTGAAGGTTGCGGTCCTTGAATTCGAGATTTTGCAACATCAAATGGAATATTTGCAATTGAAGCTAATGAACCGGCTGTAAAACCAAGCAGCAGCCGAAGTGTCACAGATCCTTGTGAAGTGCCATCACTTGGAATTAAATATTTTAAATTATGATAAATTCCGAAATAAAACATATTCCATACACCATTTCGCCCCAAGGTTGCATCCAATCCACGAAATAATCCCTTTGTTCCAAATCCATTTTCTTTAATAATTTCGCGAGCAACAGATGCTGTTGTTCGAGTCTAAAAATAGTACGTGTAAAGTGATAGTAATTTATAAGCAACACCTTGTCAATGCCAGCACTTCGATCAGATTGCATTCGAACTTTTACAGTTTCAAAGGGACATACGACGACTGCTTCAGTTAAACCAGAACCCAGCCCAGCAAGGGAGAGAGACATCCATACAGGCAAACCATCAAATGCAAAAGCTTTCTTGTATTGTTCAAATGTAAAAAATTTAGTTGCACGTTTTGGAGTTTCTGCTAAAATTGGCGGCAAAATACCCTGAAAAAATAAAATCCATAAATTCAATAAAAAAAACTACAGTAAGAATTTCAAACCTTGTAAAATCCCATAATTCCTTCATTCTTCAAAGTTTGATTGAAGCAATCTGTTAAGCCTTTATAGTTTCCACCTTGAATTTGAAGCCTTGTTTTTAGCAGATCTAATGGTAAAATTATATTTAGATTGAATTTATGTTACATGTCATATAATGTATTAAAAAAATAATAATTTTCATAATAAGAATTTATTTTGTTTAAAAACTTGGGAAAAAATAATAATATAATAAATCAAATATTACAAATTTAAATGTGGCAAATATTGTTCAAATTCAACATCACGAATATAAGGGAAATTATTATCCATCATACATGCTTGAATAATTCCAGCTCGAAATTGAATGTCTTTATCCTTAAATTTATCAAGACGTTGCAAGAGGCTTTCTTTTGTAACAGTAACTTCAGAAATTGCTAAGGATGAAACTGATGCAACAGGAGTATCTTTCCAATGTAACTCAATTCGATCAGCAGGAACAACATTGTGTTCATTTTTAAAACATAAATATGCTGCTGTATGCGATAAGAATGTGTGACAGTCTATAAATGTGAATAAATCTTTAAATCATTCTCTGCTCAGACTAAAACTTACATCTACAATTAAAAATGATCATTTCTTCTGCCCGAATATGTTGAACCCAATGATTGTACTTAAAACTTTTGGAGCATTTTCGACACGGAATATCGGCATCGATATGAGCTTTTTTAAGATGACATTTTAAATCATAATGTAGAATTGTTGTTACATTACATTCTGCAAATGGGCATTTGGTAAGCAAATCTTGAACAAGTGAACCAGGAAACGGCCAACAATAAAATTGTTCCATTAATTCAAAGTCAATTTCTTTTTTCTCAAAATTTTCAACAGCTAATGTGGGGATATTCTGGTTGCCAACATGTAAGGAAAAACAACTGAAGTACGAGGCAAGCATTTGACGACGCCGTGCAATAAACTTCTTTTCATTTGCGGGAGTCATATTAACATGAATCTGTCGCCAATATGGTTTCAATAAATCGATAGTAAACGAAACTAAAATATTTAAATTTTTTAACAATTATAGTTACAGTTACCCACCAAGATTGTGATCAACTCCAACAAAAAATTTATTTGTAAATAAATCTTTTACATATCTGTGAACATGCTCAGGTTTTACCGAAGTATCAATTTTACAAATATCCCGAAACCTATCAATTGTCTTTCTTAGTTCATCTGCACCAAAATATAAATATGATTTTGAAGCATCACTTTTCCAGTTGTAATCTGATCTTAACAATTCCAAAATTTGTTCCATTGTTACCACTCCCTTTTTATCATTCATAAGTTGAAACGCAATTTCAACAGCCGCTCCCTAAATATAATGCGTTCGTTAATTATAAAAATGAATACACGGTAAACGAAACCTTTCTTAAACATTTTGGAGAAACCAAAGACAGGGGAATTTTGAGTGCCGATGCTATATTTTTCATCGTAGTATCTTTTAAATGAGAATATGATAAGGATACATTCTAAATTTTATTAATAAACATATTTCATTTAATTGTAAAAAACCAACTTCAAGCAAAAAATTGTAGTGTTTGTTTTGGCATTTGCGTGGCTCAAGAAAAACAAAGTTTTCGAGGAATTCTTGTTTGATAGTTAAACGTTTTGCAGCAAATCCATCAACGATTGATGTAGTGAAAGCTCCACGCAACGATAACAACAGAATTAAGTATTTTACTAAGCAATTGGAAGTGCCATCAGTAATTGCATTAGATGTAATTCTAAAAATAATAAAGAAAGGAATATAATACGTAAAAATCTTACTCTTGTCCACCAAGAGCTTTTTTGCCCATTTTTGTGTATATTCCAGTAAATTCAACGCTAACACGATCTCCAGTCCAGTAAAATTTTAAATTTTTTAATCTTAAACCCGGTGTTGATGTAGATCTTTTATGTGATCGCATTTGTATAAATGATGATGGCCGCCATCCACTTTTTACCATGAACAAAAGTAATACTCTTTCTGGAATTGTTCTTTTAAGGTATGATTTGTTTTAACTGTTTTTTACCTTGTAGCTGATAGACAGTTTTAACTGGTACATGTTTGAAATATTCCAATATATCTTCCTTCATGATTGGCCACTTTTCGCGATCTGTGGAAACTGTTTGTGAAGTTAAATTTTCCAACAATTTAATCATTTCTCCCCGAGATGTGTTAAATTGTCCACGTTCCATTTTAAGATATCCAAAAAATTTAAGAAATGTTCCAACTCCCACACGATAATTCACTATTGTAGATGCCTTTAATGTGAGATATTCGTCTTCCTGATATTCTGATACTGCTGTACGTGCACCACGAAGGAAGTCCATAATAGCATTCATATAACTTCCATGTCGTTGACGGCTATCAGCTAAATGCTGTTCAAACATTACAAATTCATTCTTCAAAAAGTCGTAATTTGCAAAACGTTGATCCATTTCTTTTGGATTTTTTGCTATCATATAACATACAAATTCTCGGAAGGCTTTAGAGCTGCTTACAATCTACAAAATATATATTTACTAGAATAACCCAGATGTTTAATTATGTTACCGTATTTTCACTAATTGCTAAACCCCAAGCGGATGAAAAACCTTTCTTCGTGATGACGGAAATTGTTTTATTAGCAAATAAAAGACATGCTGATTGAAGTCGTTCTGTAATTAAATTTTCGTGTTCCTGTTCATCGATAGCAGCTTCTCGAACATCGTCTTGATCATCTTTAATTTCCTTTTCAAAAGACTTTACAAGATTTTTCATTTCGCAAATCTCAAATAAAAGAGCATTAACTAATTTAATCCTTTTGATTGATTTTGTATAATGAAATCCAGTTCCTTTAACAAATTTTGTCGCAATAACTAAAAATTAACTCATGAATGATTAAATATAAAAAGTATAATTGATTACATTGTTCAACTTTCCCCCAAATTTCTTCCCGTTTTTCTGTTGATATTATAACTCTTTCTTGATAAGAAGCACCACCCATAAGAGCATGTCGGATTAGACTTCGAAGTTGATCTTTATCTTCCTTTAAATCATTTGGAACATCTGCCAGTTCCAAGAAGAATGCCAGCCATTTATCAACATCTTCTTCTGTCATTTCTTTTCCAATCTCTTCTTCCAGTTCAACTTCATTTTCAAGTTCTTCAATTCGTTTTTGAATTACTTCTTTATATTTCATTACAGTCTCTTCTGATATAACCTCTTCGGCATCATCAGAATAATCTTCGTCATCATTTTTAGGAATTTCATTGTCAACAAAATCTTCATCATTTTCAGGAATTTCTTTTTCAGATTCTATTGGAAACGGCCTTTCTGAATCCAAAATTTTATCATCTGGAGGTCGAATCGGTTTAGGAACGATGTAGATAACACCAGTACGTGGTAGGGGATGTTGATGAGAATGTGAAAGGCATAACTAAAAGACTGTCATAATTTATTTATCAAATATTTATTGAATAACTTGCCTTCGTATTCGTATTTTGTTCACATAAAGAAATTGAACCATATTTCTCAAAATTCACCCCGGAATTATGCATAAACCATATGACACGTTGCATCAAAGAAAATAAGCTATCATGACTGCCTTTTACGCCAATTTGTTGACATTCTTTACTACGCATTTTGCTTACGATATCAGATGCAGATAGTTCTGTCTTAGCCATGAATGATTTTGCCAATATTAAAGCATCTTTTCTTGTTGCTGAAGCAATTATATTCTATAAAAATATAAAGAATTATAAATTTAACGTATATAAATCAAACTTACATCAAAATCCTGTTGAAAAAATCGTACAAGATGATCAGCTGCTTCATCTGTAATGTTTGCAGCACCTTTAGGTTGCAAGACCGCATTTTTGTGTGGAGCACTCCGCTTTCCCCCGCGGAGTATTTTAGCCACTTTTCTTGTCGCATACCAATGTTTAAAGTTGTAGCAAGTATCATCTGTGCAATTAGGTAGCCGTTTAAAATCCCATAATCTTAAATCTTCATCAGGATCGAACTCTTGTTCAGGTACAAGTAAAACTTTAAAAAGATGTTTAAGCGGTGTTATCTGCTTAGTGGTTGGTTTCATTGGAACACACATTTCTCCACCAGCTTGGAGCTTTTCCAAATAAAGTGTAGAAAAATCTTTTGACCATCCACCGAATTTATCTTTTAAGCTTTCAATATTATTTGATGAATATCCATTTGCCTAAATTTTTATACATATAAGTAAATTTAGTTATTTCGCAAAGGCTTACTTCAAAATACTCTCTGATTTTAGGAAAATGAATTTCTTCACTCATTTTCAATCTATTCTTGCGATCTTGTGCTAGTTTGCTAAGCCTTTTGCTTTTGGAAGTAGAAGAACTGCTTACTGAACTTCCCATTGATTCATCAGATGAAGATGATGAAGATTTGTTTCCATAATTTGGCGGGGGCTCCAATTCTTCAGAAGATGATAAATCATCATCAGTTTTGTTGCGCTTTCGACGAGGAGAGTTGAAAGTTTTATCTAAAATCATGCATTTAGTTGCGGCAACGTTTTCGTTTCAAGAAAATTATGGCATTTTTAATCAAATTTAAAAACTAACCAATTTGATGAGTTTTAACCCCACTTGCATCCTCCATACTACAAAAATATATAATTAATTAATTATTATTTAGATTTTTTAAAGATATTTAAAAGTATTTTTACTTTACAGACAAACAAATTAAAATCAGAATACATAATAAAAATACTTTATTTTTTTAACATAAATAACAACTCAGTCAACGAAATTGCAATAAATTTTAATCAAAAGATTAATTACAATATGAAACGAATAACATTAAGCAATTGTACAATCGACGTTAAACAAATACAATAAAACGGATCATACAATACCTTTTTTCTTATTTACCAAAAAAGATTTGCTTTGTTGAATCATTGTTTTTGACGTATCGAACAGCAGCTGCTTCACGTGAACGGCGATTACGGTATCGGCAGCAGAGAATAATTCCACCAACAACAAGTGGACCTGCAACACAAACAATACAAATAGCAAGAACACCATATCCAGAGAAGATTCCACCAACATTTGGACGAGGTTTGGCAGTTGATGATTTTTGAACAATATCATCAAGGCCTAAAAATTATAGTAATACAAATTGTCGTTATTATTAACAAAAACTAACTCTTAACATCATTAATATCACCATGAAATTGCAAATCAATAGCAAACATATCAGCGACTTCTGTTTCAATAACATCATCACGGAAACACATTTTTACAATAATTTTTTCAGCTGCGCAGTGAACATCATAGAATACAGCGTAAGCTGGTTTATCCATTTGCATGACAGATTGGATACCTTTGCTTCGAATGGATTGAATAATGCCGCTTCCAATTGATTTAATTTTATCTTTAAGAACAATTCGAGAAATCTTTCCAATCTGTAAAATATAAAATACAATACTATTTAAAATTCAAAAAACAACAAACATGTTCAGTCATTTGGCCATTTTCTTCATTAAGTTGAACAACAGCAGTTTGTAGATTTTGGATGGCCACTTCCTGGTGCACAGTCAAAACAATTCCAGCAACAGTAAATGAAAAGCCAGCAACTTTTCTGACAGCAGGATTGCTCAAAATTTTTCCACCCAATTTTACTGCTTTTGGTCCATTTTTTATTATACCACCACCCATCTTCTTTACAATTCCGCTTACTCCTGGAAAATTCCCGCTAACTTTACCAAAAGCACCTCTAGTTTGTCGGATATTCATGGGTCCTTAATAATATTAATTATTATTTTTAGATATATTCGAAGTAAATTCATACCACAGAATCGAACTTGAGCAAGTTTACCGATTTCCGAAGTGACATTACGAATTGACCCAGCAAAAAAATTCTTGAGTTCGATACGATCGTTGTAATCTATAAAAAAAACTACCGTAATCAGCTATATTTTTAAACTTCCTACCAGAAATTTGTTCGATGAGGGGATCAAGAAGACCATCATTGATGAAATTTTCACCATATTTGATTTCTTTAGTTTGGCATAAAACATCTTCTTCTTTTTCATGACCAAAAATTACAACAATCAAGAGGCAGATAAATAATGTCCACCAAAAAATTTTTTCGGACATTTTGGTCTAAAAAGTAAATAATACGTTCAGTGCTACAAAAAAATTTAAATATTATAAAAACACGACATGGGTTTTTTATATTGTAAATAAAAATTTGAAATTGACATATGCAAAATCAATATTAAATTATTTTTAGTTTTTTTGAAAATAAATGGGAACATCAAAGAAAAAAGGGAATAATTTTTTGGTACAGTATATTTTACAACATTAAGCCTTTAATTAATTTTATTGACAGTATTAAATAAATATTTAATTATTTTCAAGTTTTTTGAAAGTAAATAGAAACCTCAAAGATTTTTTTAGGAAATGTTTTTTTGGGTACTGTACAATTTATAAAATTAAGGCTTAAATTAATTGTATACGGCGAATAATGAACTAATAATTTTGCAACCATTACAAAAGAAACTTAACGACAGTTTTCAGAAAGAAAAAAGGGGATAAGAACTTCTTGCATGAAGTTACTTTTATACATATTATTTGTTCATCTTTTTTCAATCATTGAGAGATACGCCCATAACTATGTTAACTTTTGATGTTGCTAATGCCGAAAAAAAATGTGTTTCATAGACAACTTTTTTTAATGTTTTTTTGTACAGCCTCTTACATCAAAAACGATTGACCGAAAAAAACACCACAGCTTCATCGTCTATTTTGTTGTTTCCATTCGAGTAAGATGGTGCCACTTTTTCTGATTTTTTTTCGAAGCAAAAACAACCGAAGACAAAGTTATTTTTATCCATTACAACAAAATGAAAATAAACATAAAAAGAAATTGAAAATGTGTATGCATTTATTTTACAACTCTTTTTTTGGATAATGAAAATAGTGTTTGGATTCAGTAATAAGTTTCTTTCTATAATTAGTGTTGAAATTAATCTGAATATTGTTCAAGCAATAAATTAGCGAAAAAAAGAACCAATGTTTTTTGATCAAGCTCCTTCATTTTTTGTTTCAGTGTTATTTTTTGGCCTTTTACAAATCATAAACAACTTTGGTTCTTTGCTTAATGTTATTGAAAAAAAAAGAAAAGATCAAAAATAAGTTTTTTTCAGGTGCTTGGGATGGTACCATCTGATTCATCGTTTTTGTTTACGTCTACAAAAATGTACTTTTCCTGATTAGTTTGTAGTAATTTATTTTTTTTACAATTAATGATTAAATTATAATGATTTTCACAATTATAAACATTACAAAACTACACATTAAATGAAAAAGTTTTCGGACATGTCTCGCATTAGTTTACTCCCATTTTGTCTCTCGAAAGTTGAAAAAAGGATAAAAAAAACGATGACCGGCTAACAATAACCCATCTTCAGCTTTTTATGTTTCGTTTTCCAAATGCTTATGATGGTGCCAACGTTTTGTTGTCTTTTTGATGCCAAGTAAAAACAAAAAAAAAACTCGTAGAAATACATATTTCTGTCAATGACAGAAAAATAAAATTCAAAGCTGTTACAAATACATTTTGTAACAAGCTTTTATTTTTCGACAGTTTGTTTTTCACTTAAAAGATTATACAAATATCTTTATTTAGGTGCTTGCGGCAGTGCAATGTGAATCATCGTTTTTGTTTTTGTCTGCTTAAATGTGTTTTTTTTGCATTAGATACTAATAATATTTAACAAATTAATATCTAATGCAAGCCCAAATAGAAAAACATTTGAAAAAATAATAATCCTTTAAAATTGTGTGCATCAATGCACGACACTACGCCAAAATGAGGGTTTGGGAGCAGCATATTTAATAGTTCCACTATGCTAGTCGAGGCAGATCTAATGGATGCATTAAACATACTTCCACGAGCCCAGCTGATCCACCTGCAGCTATTTGTCTACTACCTTCTTTCACTTTCTCCATTGTTTCTGATACATTAATAAATGTTAGTTTTGAAAATGAAAGAGTTATTTGTAAGCACAAAGGTATACGGTAGGAGCACTCCAACAAATTGAGCAGCACAAAAAAATTATAGTCAAATAAAAATTTATTTTTGATCAATACATGTATCAAAAGGAACCGGTAATAAATAACAAACAAAATGTCAACAAAAAATAATATTGCACAATAAAAATAAGATATATAAATTTAAGATAACTGAAAGATATAAGGCGCTTTAATAGCTGATAAAATAAGCTAATGCAAGAAAGAAAAATGTACAACAAATAGAAAGGCGAGATTCATGCAAAAAAGGTAACAAAAAAAGAACCGGTAATAATGCAGATATGCAAGAAAGAGAGTATAAAAGGAATAAAAGAGTTTGATAAATATTTAACTTTTTTGATAGTCATCAACAGTTCTCATATGAATAATACCACATTCTTCATTTTTACTGATTGGAACATATGAAGATAGCATTCGATGTGAAGTTGGATCCCAGGAAGATTCTGACCATGTAGTTGGTGTTCCTCGTCCAAAAACTGCAAAAATAATTGCTGATAAAAGAAGAATAACCGCAATCAACAAGAATACAATTCGCCAATATCGAAGTAAGCTGCAACAAAATTGAAACATTAATTAAAGCTCAATAAATAAATTAAAAACATACTTTAGTGGAGTAAAGAATATTGTAATAATTGGTACAAAGATGAATGCAAAACTGAACGGAATCATCATATGACTTATAAGATATTGAGAATAATATCGTCCAACAACAATTGAACTTTGTAAGAATCCATTTATTGCAAATCCAAGTGAAAATAATGCAGCAAAATGTACAAAACTAAAAGTAATAAAAATTATTGCACTATTTTGCAGAAAAGGAACATACTTGACAAAAGTTGAATATTCATTATAATGATGTAATGCAGCAGCAATTGCTAATCCAACAAATAAAAAGGCACAAATACCAAAGGCAAGAGTATTGTAAAATCGGACTTTAAGTGTTAAGCCACAAACATTTACCCATTTGTTTAACAAATAACTAAGCCAATGAACAAATGCCTAAAAAGCTACTTGTAAAAAATGTAAAAACCTTCTTAAAAACATACCATTAAAGCAAATGGAAGAACAGCAAATGTTCCTGCTTGATACGGTACCAAACCAATAACAGTATTTGCATAAACGGGTAAAAATGTAATAAATAAAGCAAAGGCACAAAAATAACCAAATGCAGCAATCCAAATTGCCATAGCTGGAATTGATTTGAAGACCGTTGAAAAGACATTATGTTCCATAATTCTGTTATTCTAAAAAATTTCTGAATGTACAACATTGAAATGCACGTAATAAACAAACCTGTGCTTTTCCAGTCATAACTTTATTCAATTCCAAACCATTTACCCAACGATGCTTCTGCGGAGAGTCACGATAAAAAATTAAAAAGATAATGAATAAAACAGCTGTAAAAATTGCGTGTAGATAAAAAATAAGATTAAAGCTTTCTTTGTTAATTTCATTTGTTAATGACCATGAAATAATTGGTGTCATCTGTAAATGTTGCAAAAGTATGTTTAACAAATCAATAAAAATGATTAAAAATAGCAGCAACTTACAATTAACGCAGAAATGCAGGTGCAAAGAAACCACAGCTGTTCTTTCAATGATGCCCAAGCGACAGCATTTTTTCCAATAAAATTAAAAACTGGACCAAATGCAATTCCTTGAATTACACGAATTGCAATAATGGCATTATGACCTTTAAAATTTAAAAGTTAGAAAGAAGTTAAAGAAAGCAATGAGAAAGTAAGTAGGCGAAAGTAAGGAAAAGAGTAAGTAACAAACCATAAGAAAAAAGAAATGGAATAGCTGCTGTTGAAATGGCGGAGACGAGTAAACATACAAGAATAATTCGATGACAGCCAATTTTACGGAATAAGATGCTTGAAAAAATATGTGAAATAAGCATGCCAATACCAGGGGCAATAAAAAATAAACCATCAAAAATTTCATCATTAATTGATCGATCAAAAAATGAAACACCAGAATAATCGGTTAATCTAAAAAAGAATAATTAATCTTTTTTGTAAACACTTTTTTAAAAATAAATTACTTTTCTTCTTTTGTGTTACTTGCAGTTTTCTCTTCTTCTCCATCTTTGATAGCACGTACAGTATCTTTATCATTAATTGCAAAACCTATAACAGTAATGAATTACAGTAATTTATTTATAAAGATGAGACATACCTTTTGAAGATGCAGTTGCTGCTGTAGTGGTAGTTGCAATGAGTGGAGCAGCTTCTCGAATTTCTTCACTCAATTCTGTATCATTCTTGACAATATTTTCACCAGGTACTGTAGCTTTTGTAAGAAGAATCAATCGAGTATTTTTAATTGTTGGTGGATATGTTGCTGCTTCAAATGCTGTCTCGATTGAGCTGTCAACAGATGGAATTGGATATCCTTTAAAAAATCAATATAAACAACGGTAAATACTCCTTTGAAAGACAAACCTTCATCATCATCCATTTCGGGTTTCTTTTTAAGACCATCATTTTGGAGCTCAGATATCAAAGCTTGAGTTGAAAACTCATCTTCTTCCATTGGCACCGGAGCACCTTCTTCTGTGGAATTAGCTTCGGTTTCATTTGTTTGTCGGCGTATTCTTGTTAATGGAATATCAGATGGTGGCAAACCTATAAAATATAAAAATTATAGAATTCTCCCAACAACAAAAAAACATACCATAAGTTTTTTGAGATAATGATACAAAATGTTTTGGTATTAAATCTTCTTTATTAATAATAGCAAAATTTAATAGAATTGCATTTGCAAAAAGTGAAATAATACAAAAGAATGATAGTAGCAGGATGAGAGATCGAGCATTGTTGATGAAGCAACAACAACATGTCCCTTTCATAGACATGACTGTTGTTGTTGCTGCTTGTTAATTAATTGAATTATACTCTGAAAACAAAATTTTATTAAAGTAAACAAGAAAAAATGTCAACATAAAATTAAAGACTCGAAGTAAAACGGTTCAATAAAATTTCCAATCAAAAAAAAAGAAGCAAATAAATAAAGTGGAAACTTTTCACTGGAAAAGATTTGATAAAAAAAAGAGTAATAAAACTATACGAAAATATAAAATACAAAGAAGCAATACAAAATTTAGGTGTAATAATCCAAAAAGACAAAAATGCGATTTAAAATACATTTTAAAAACAACACGTAAAATATTCTTTCTTTATTACAGTACGCATTATTACTTATCTAATGTTTAAAAAAAAAGATTGTCACGGAAGCTTTAAAAAATTTGATTACTCAGACACAAAAATTTGAAACAATTTCAAAAAATGAATCAGCAGCAGCTTTTTAAAAAAATTGTTGAAGTGGTAGTAGGGGTGGTGATAGGGAAATAAAAAAAACAAACACGGATAACAAAAGTGATGAAGATGAGAGACAACAACAGACAAGAAAAGAAACAAAAAACAATAATTCTTTTTTGACCGTTTTTTTTTGCAAAAAAAAGTTTAACGGATTTTAAGAGCTTGCTTAAAAATGCAGCAATAGATCTTCAATGAAAAAAAGGAAGAAACCCATCTGTTTTACGGAAAAAAAGAAAAGGAATAAAGGAATTGTAATTCCTTCCAAAGCGTTGCTTTTTTGCAACAATTTGTTAGCGGTTTTGGTTGTAAAAACTAATAATAATAATAACAATAATCCATCAAAATCATATCCTACTCTGCTTTTTTTTTGATGTAATCAAAACAAACTTTTAATTTTTAAATTATTTTGATGAATAAAAAAGTTTGAGACATTGCAGTTTTTGTTTCAGAGAAGTTAGGGGATGATCACGGGGGATGGAAGAAAGAAACAATTTTCTACAAAAATAAACAAATCAATATTTTTATTTCTCGTGTTTGTGTTGCACAGAAAAGGAAGAAAAACTAGGAGGAAAAACGATTGAATAATAAAAACATGGACCTTATTTCTGTTGGTGTTGAAAAAGAGGGGTAACATAATATCGGAAGGACAAACTTTTTTTGTTGGTAGAAAAGAAAAACATTGAACAAAAAAAGAAAAAGGAAAGTTGCGCGATATTTCTTTCATTGATGCGGATGATGAAGGGAGAGTAATGATGATGATGAGCAGAAGTAACAGCAGCAACATAAAAAAGAAGAAAGAAGAAGACTCATTCACCTAAAAATAATTTAAGTAATGTAATGTTTTTTTTGCGTGCACCAAAATAGTATGTACAAAAGGGAGAGACACTTTTCAACGAGAAAAATTGGAGATTGTTGATGGCGGTGAAAAACATTACCATCTAAAAAATTTTCGAATATTTCTCATTTTTTCCCAATAAAGGTAAAGGAAAGGTGAAGTGACATGCATCTATCTGTCTCTGTATTTACAAGTGAGTCCCCGCTTTTTTTTTCTTTTTGACGCCGAAAATGAGAAGAGATGGTTTAAAACAAAAATGGGTACTCTGCTTTGAACAAAACTAAAAATCTCTGAATGGATATAGTTAAAACTAAAAATCAACTTTGAAACTAGCTGAACGTAAGATGTTTCAAGTTCAGCTGTAAACTATCTCTCCTGCTTTCAAAAAAACTGTAAAGCTTATAAAAGAAAAGGAAAAAAAAGAAACAAGACAAAACAAAAAAGCTGCATTTAAAAAAGATCCTTAAACTTTTCTGTCTTTCTTCCAAGGGCTTTTTTTGCAAAGGGGTCATAACAAATGTTTTATGCTTCCACATTTGGGCATTTATTGCCATTTGTAACGAGTAGTTGTCTTCTTCTTCATTGATGACAGTTGTTGCTTTTTTTCTTTTTAGATGACATTCTTTTTAAAAAAAATGGACATTAAAAAAGGCATAAGCAAAAAAAGCTGCGCAAAGCAAAAACCGATAACAATCTTTTTTTTTCTATCAAAAAATCTGAACACAAATATGAAAAGAGTTGAAATCAATGCCTCCTTCAAACTCATTCATTAAAACTTTAAAACACTTCAAATCAAAGAAACGTGATGATGTTGAATATTTTTGGGACCTTAATTCTTATTTCAGCCTTTTTTGCCGCAAGCACTTATGCTCAAGAAGGTGCAAATCAAGAATTTTCTGCATACGTTTTTAAAGCAATTAATCTTCCATATAAAGGTGTAAGTTTACTTCTTTTATTTATAAGCTTTTTTGAAAAAACTTAAAAAAGTATTTTTATAGCGAAATTATGCAGGAGATTTTTTTAATCAAGATGTCGCATACGTTCAAAGTCCATTAGCTGCTCCATTTGCAAAGGGCCCAGCTTATGCAAAACCCATTAAACTTCCAACAATTCGTCCATATACTGTAAAATGGAGTAATTTGAATGATGTCCGAATTAATAATGAAAATGCATGGAATTTTGAAAAAAGGATTGATAGCAAAGTCTGGTGGCCTTAAATATGTATTACCGAAAATACTTTAATTAAAACCCTTGAGATTCAATAAAAGCTCATTTGGTTACGTTTAAACTTTAAACAAACAAATTTTTCAAACAAAAATATTGCTTCTGAATTTTTACTGCTATGTTTTATCTTGTTTTATCCTGCAACGTTTTCAATTCATTTTTATGTTCCAACAGTAAAAAACTTAAATATACAAAAGAATAACAAAAATTTTTACAAAAAAAGTGTTAAAAAAGGAGGATAAAAAAAACTTGACAAAACAAATCCGTATTAACAAACTTTTAAAAAAGTTTAATCTTGAATTTGAGAATCATGTCACCACGTTTGTTAACCATTTGAGGATTCGGTAAACCATGTCCAACAAGTCTAAAAATTTTAAAAATACTTATTTAAATCGATAATAAATTATCAAAGCATACTTTCGAGTTGTAAATGGCAAAACAACAGGTTTAATGCATAATTTTTGACGTTTTCCATCCAATGTTGTAATATCAACAAGGGCACCATGAAGAGCTTGTTTGACAGTTAATGTTTGAATGTAAAGAATATTACTGCCATCACGCTTAAAATGCGGATGTGGCATTTCTTGAACAACGCAACAAATGTCTCCAGGTGCACGCCCAAGCATTCGATCGCCAGCATTTCGAAAAATATATTTTGTACCATTTTGACAGCCTGGTTTAATTGTGATGGGCAACATTACGCTTTCAGTTTTTGAGGTGCCATCAGATGAATAAACTTTTCTAAAACATTCTTTTTTTGTTAGCGTTACTAAAAGTTATATAAAAACCTGGTAATTGGAAGGCTCTTGGTACAACCATTGAAAATATCTTCAAGTGAAACTCTTAATTTGTAAAATTTATTTGGTGATTTTTTAACAACGTCTTTCTTTGTCATTGGAAAAACTTTTACGGCAGTTTTAGGAGCATTACTACTACCAATAAGAATAAGATTATTCCCAACAACTCTGATAGAAGAAATACCACTAACATCGTAATAATTGTCATGGGTATGTGAAATTTTGACACTGCTTCCATAAATAACAATACGGCGTCTTTCTTCGGGAGTTATATGCCATCCATTAAAGGCCATTGTTTGTTTAATATAGCATGTACCACTTGTTTTGAAACTGACAGAAACATAAGCCATTTTGACTACTGTAATCTTAAAAGTATTAATAACACTTACGAAGGACGACAAAAAGCGAAGCAATTAAAATTAAAGGAGAAGCGTCATTTTGCGCATTTTTTCTCTTTCGCAATAAATATTGCGAAATTGCAAATTAGTGAAAATCAGGGATTTTCGCGTAGAGACCGCTCTACTGTAAATTCTTTTTTTCTTTTTTGTTCTTTTGCAAAAAAGCAAAGAAAAAAATTGAGAAATCATATTATTGCAGTATTTTTTTATTTTTTTGTTGCTATTAATGCAAGTTGATGTTACATTCTTTAGACAATAATAGAGTTACTTCATGTTTTCACATAATTTGAAGAACAACATAAATAAAAAATTGACGACAATATAATTTGCTCTACTAAAAAAACGACAGTTTTGCACAAGAAACATCATATCACAGTCATGTTTTTTCTAAAAAAGCACTCCAATTTTTTCAAACAAAAAGGCAAAATACAGTTAATTCATAGATTCACATGTTTTTAGTTTTTGTTACCGATCAAAACAATGTTCTTACAGATGTCTTCTTTATTAATTTTCTAAAAAACAACATTTTGTCGTCACAAAATGAAGAATAAAGATGTGCCAACTGTTTGAGGGTGTGAAAATGCTGCATTACATATATTATCGTTTGTTGTTTTAACATTTTGTTTCTTAAATCATTCTTTTTAAAAAAGTCTCTACTTGTTCTTTTAAAGTAATTTTGTTCAAAGAATGAAGCCGCGGCTTTAAATGTAGTACGGGGGACAAACATACAGTGTCACAGATTTTTTAAAAAAAAGCGTCATCGGCAGTGTTCATTGAAGCCCTTATTTTTCAAATTTTATCCATATGGCTATTTAAAAAAAGTGTAATTTGTATGCTAATTGCTTGATTTGTTAAACATACTTTGAACGCTTACATCAACTTGCATTAATAGCAACAAAAAAATAAAAAAATACTGCAATAATATGATTTCTCAATTTTTTTCTTTGCTTTTTTGCAAAAGAACAAAAAAGAAAAAAAGAATTTACAGTAGAGCGGTCTCTACGCGAAAATCCCTGATTTTCACTAATTTGCAATTTCGCAATATTTATTGCGAAAGAGAAAAAATGCGCAAAATGACGCTTCTCCTTTAATCTTTAACAAAACAAAGGTTGCCTGAGGGATAAATTACAAGTTATTACATTTATATAATTTACACAGCAATGTATTCGCGTCATCACTGGCAACGTTTGAGAAAAATCAAGTATCCTGTCTAGAGGTAACTCTCTTGTTAAGCTAAAAATCTTCAAATTTATACAATTTTTAGTAAACATAAACTTGAAAAAGCTCACACAACCTTAACTTGGCAGAAAAATTGAAACATCAATGAATCAAATCTGAAAAAAACCAATTTTTGTTTATGCAAAACAACACAACTCGTGTTAAATCTACACAAAGAAAAGCAGTGAAAGAAATAAACAAAGCAACAGTAAGCGCGAAAAAGAAACAAAATGCCGTCAACATTATCATATGGATTTTGCGCACCAACATTTGAAGAAGAAAGGAAAAATTTGTGAATGAATAAACTTTTAGCAAAAGTTGTTGTGTTTTACTAAAATGGCTGATCGTAAAATTTCAAAAGAAGCAAAATGTTGCACAAAGCATTTCCATACTTTGTTCAAGTAACCTTTTAAGGATAAAAAGCAATTGCGAAACATCAAAAATAAAATCAAAAGCGTGGGTAAAAAACAGAAGCGATTTTTAAAGGTTACAAAAGTAGGGAAAACATTTTAACCAAATAAGCAGCAAAAAATGAAATAAATCTTTCTTTGCTAAAGCTCACATAAGATTTGAATGTTTTTTTACTGTCACAACAGGATCTTTTTTACAACGTTAAAGAAAACGAAAAAAATAAATTTTGTGTTATCCCTAAAGAGGATGTTTGATGGTGATAAAAAGATGGATGTTTTCATTTCTAAAGAAGTTTGATGCTATTGTTTAAAATTAAACAATAGCGTTAATCTTTGCAAAATATAATTTAAGCATTATGTTTGCCATTTTATTGACAAGAAATTCTGCAGTATTTTATTAACCGGCTAATTAGCAGGCTATAATATAAACCCGAACTCCATTCAAACCAATACTATTTGTTGTCATCATTTTAAAGTTTATTAAAGGAAATAAAGTACAATTGTTATTAAGAATAATATTAAGTTATTAGAGAACTAATAATGATCATGTAAAAGAAACCAATATAAAAGAAACAGTTATTATAAATCTAGAACAATAGAATAAAATCCATCAACATATGCCAAAACTATCGTTAAAATATCAGCTTCAGGATCCCATTCACCATATCGAAATAATCTTGATTCTTTAAAAACTCCAATTCGACATCTTAAAAGTGTTGCAATAAATGTTAAATGCTCATCAGATACTGTAGCACTAATAATTATTTGATCAATTTCTTCTTGAGCCATTTTACCTAAAGACATAATTAATTTCGATAAATAAAAAAAAGATTTCAAAAAAACTTACCAGAGAGAACAAGTGAATCACGAAATGCTTCATTAATGGTATGTTGAATAAGAAAATATTGTTCAGGTGCACCAGTAAATAGGAAAGAAAAACACTCAAAAATATTTTTAGTATTGAAAGAATGAAGTTGCATATTTCCAGAAATTGTTGGAAGGTGTTCAAATTCAATTTTTGACCATAGTTTATATGCTTCTTTACCATACTTAACATTAAGCTTATCACAAATTTCTTTCAATGTTTTTGTAGAGGGACCTTCAAATGGAAATGTTGCACCAAGTTGATCATTTATTGAGCTGAAAAAATGAGATTGTTAAAATATACAGAAACAATAAGAAAACAACCTTTGTGATGGAGACATTAAATTTAGTGTTGACATTGTTTCACCAATTGCAGTAACTAAATTGCTATCATTTTGTCCAACAGATGTGCTATTAGTAATAAAAAATGAAGTAGTTGTATCATCACTAAAACAACGCAATTAGAAACATTCTAATTAAAGATGTGACAAAACTTACGATAAATTAATAGTTGTTTGAAGTTGATCATTTGAAAATTGACCTTCTAATACTGGACGAGATGATGCACCATTTGGATCAGTTGGAATAGAATTTGATGGAGATTGATCTGGATCATTACTGAAATAATTTTAAATAACAAATTAATAGTAAAAACGTAAACTTACTTTTTCCGACTTAGAAGACTTCTCACTCCTGTAATGTTTCCTTGTTTCAATAAATCTTGAATTCTCATTGCGAAAGAATAATCTTTTGCTTCACACCATTCATCATGATAAATTGGAGCAAATATAATACCGTATCGAAATTGTAATTTTGTTTTTTCACACTTTGAATTGCAACCCCATCTTTCTTGTTTTTCATTTTTTCCATATTCCCGAACTTTTGAAGGATCACTTTCTTCACGAATAATTAGACGAAAACCTTCCTTCAAATTTTGCGATAATCCATATTCATAGTTAACAATTTTAATTGGACGATAAGTTTTAAGCAATTCAAGAATTTCTGCTTTAATTGTTTCTTCGTTTATATTACAATCATCAGTTGAATATTCATTTATAGATTTTGTAACTTCTTCAAACAATTCTTCACATTCTTTATAATTTCTAGCAGACATTACAATAACTGGTAAATATAACCTAAACATTTGAACGTTTAGCTTAAAAGTAAAAATAAGCACGATAAAAAAAGTATTACTCAATTAAAGGTTCGCGCAAAAAAGGAAAAAGAAAGACAAAGCAAAAGATGTGTAATGAAGGAGAAAAAAAATTTCATATTATCAGTTGCTGGGTTGGCTCGCCAAATTTATTCCATGCAAATTTTTACGAGTGAAAAAAAAATTCAAGAAATATGATTTTTAAACTTCTGCCTGCAGCTTCTTGATACATATAAACAATTATTTTTTCTATTAGAGCATTATTATACACTCATCGAGAGAAATCCAATGTAAAATTTTAAAAAGGTTTTCGCGAACTCAAAATCCAATTTTTTAAATCTTTCATACATATTGATATGATCCTTTATTAATAATTGTCTTGAAAACAGTATCTTCTTAAAGGGGGACAACCACCTTTAACACATTTTTTTCATTCACTTTCCCTGATTTTTCTCGCACTTATTTGGCACTTATTTTTTTGCAAACGGGAAATGAAAAAGTGACAAAGCAATTTTTTGCGCGTGTCGAGACCTCCAATCAAAGTCAACTCAAAAAATTTGTTAAAGGTGGTTGTCCCCCTTTAAATGAACTCCAAGTTAATTTTAAATATTTTATTCTTCAGCTTTCTCAATAAAATTAAATAAATTTAAACAACAACATTTTAAGGCGAACATTGATATATCACAAAAAACCTATAAACATTTTTTAACAGTTTTATGAATCATTTCACATAACAACGGAATATTGTATTTACCAACAAATCGAATTGGCCTATTATTTTTTGTTGACAAAATAATCATATTTAAAAAAATTTATTTGGCATCCAAAAATAAACGTGTAGAGATAACAAAATATGGCAGTGGTTACGTATTATTAATTAAATGGCAAAAATGTGATGATTGTTTATGTTAAAAAGCATAAAATATTAAAAAATGATATTTCTTTATAAGTAAATTTAATTTCTATTCTGGCCAATCTGTCCAACATAGCATACTGTGGACTTATGTAATGTAGAATAGAAATTCTTCCAGCATTACGGTACATCCCATATCCGAGTAAAGACATAAGAACTGTCCATGAATAAAAAAATTTTCCTGCTGATCCGTTTGCGCATGACATTTGAAAAGGTTGAGGATGATCACATCTATACCAAAACTGATGAAGATACATGGAATTGTAATGAAACAAATCAGTAAAAAATGCCAATGCAGAAATCCATACTAGCACATTTAAGCCAAAATGACGAAAAAAGCATCTCTTATCAGTTTTATAAGTTTCTTTGTCATATTCATCAAATAACATTCTTTCATCGGTTATACAAATTACTGCTAACAATATTGCAGAGACAAAAATATATGTTCTTACAGTTGCATAATATTCTGACATTTTTTATCCAAAAAGTTTGTAGCCTTTTCGACGTTCAAGAGAAAATAATTTTAAATAACAATTAGTTAGCCTTTCAATAATCAGCGTTTTATTACCGTCAGCCCAATCTTCCCGGCCAAATACATAATTTGCAAAGAAATAACTCTGAAAAAAATACAAGAATTATTATCAACTGTTAAACAGATCACATGGTTAATGTATTTTGTCCAGGATGTAGACTTTTTTAGACTGCTGCTGTAAAATTTATTATTAAAAAATCAAATATGCTTACATTATTAGCACCAGAAATGTCAAAAATCATTCCACAAAAATTATCATTTTTCATGGAGTCATCAATTTTACACATGTCAAAAAGATAATCAGGTTTATGCTCTCGAAAAATTTCATGCCATTTAAAAAATGAAGAAAAACTAAATATTGAAAAGATAACAGAATTTGCGTTAATACAACTTTTAATAAACCCTTCAAATGGGTAACTTTCTTTTTTAGAATTTCTTGAAAACTGGGTAGACACATGGCTGAATCTTAAGCCACGAGAATCAGAAGTTATTTTAATAGAATTCATATCACGTGCCCGAATTACTATCAAATCCATTAAAAACAGTTTCAGACAATTTCAAAGCAAACAGAGTTTTTTTTGTTGCAAAAAAAGAAACCAACAAATCAATAGAAAGTGTTTGTCTTCGTGTATGGCAAAGATTAACATCAAAAGTTTGTTCGTTCTTTTAATAGACAAACGCAACAAAAAATGTTTTCCTTTTGAAATTTTAAACGTCGTGTTAAAGAGAGTGTATAAAAACCATAGTAGGTAAAAGAGTTTATAACAACAACATTTTATAAGGCTGCTAAAATTGAAATAACACAAAAATCTTATAAACATTTTTTGACAGTTTTATGAATCATTTCATCCAACAACGGAATGTTGTATTTAACAACAAATCGAATTGGCCTTCGTTTATTACAAAATTTTCCAAATGTCATTTTTTCTTCATTCCATAAAGTTTCTGTCCAATCAAGGGCAAGTTGACCTCTACAAAATCACTTTTACAGTAATTGTCTTTCTTACACAATAACTATACCTTGTTAAAGACCCATGTAGTTCAACGCTTCCCCGAAGCTTTTTATCTTCAATGATAATATTATCCGGATCAATTGCAGTTGCCATTGCAATTTCATCACAATAAGCGTATTGGATTCCAGATTCCTCTAGCTTTTGTCGACCTGAGAATGTTACAGTATTAAAATATTTTGCCAAAGGTGTGTCAAGTTTAAGATGGGCGTGAAAGTCAACTTCAGATTCAGAAGCAGGAAACAGGAAACATTCCCAAGGAACAATTGTTACAGGGCATTGAAATTCTTTGACAACAATATGAGCAGCTTCTGGGTCATTGCTAAAATTGAATTCTGCTGTGGAATAAGACTTAACGTTTCCAGCACCTATAAGCATGAAGGTTGTTGAAATATCAAATCTAAACATTTACCATAAATATTTCCACCCATGCAAACAACTTGTTTAGGCCATTGGGAAAACATTGGACATAGTTTTAAAGCCATTGCTACATTTGTTAATGGACCCAAACAAACCAAAGTAATTTCATTTGGATGTTCTTTAAAGATATCTGCCAAGGCATTTGCAGCGTGCTTTCCTTCAACATGTGCCAAAAAGTCTTCTGCTTCAACAACAGGAAAATCATTTGGTCGTCCACTGATTCCATCTGCACCAAAAAACCATTTTTCACCTTCATGATCATGACCATTCCCAATTAACGGTGTTTCAGCTCCACGATAAATTGGAATCTTTTTTGGATCAACGCCATTTGCCCTTAATGTCCGGGCAATATTTGCTGTGGCTTGTAAAGCGGAAACACAACCAATCACAGTTGTGATTGCTAAAACCTAAAAAATAATGTTTGTGAAAAAATGTGAGAGACAAATGAAAAAATAAATCAAAACAAACTTCGACGTCATCATGCTGCAAGGCAAGACTAATTGCTCGAACGTCATCAGCAACCCCATCAGTATCGATTACAAATTTTTGAGGCATTTTTTTAAAATTTAAACCTAAAGCTTTTTTTATAAAGGTTAAAAATCGAAGAAAAAATAGGAAATGTAAAAACACTGATAAAAAACTGAAAGAGACAGTTCAAAGGGAAAGCTTTTTTTCATATTGATTGACTGAAGCAAAAGAAATGACCCATGATTGTTGTAAAAAAGAAAGATGAGTGTCTAAAAACATAAAATTGTTGAAAGATAATTTTTTTGAATGGGTTTGTATAGTTTGTAACATATGTATTTTTTGCTCTTTCCATTCAATTCCTTTTTTATTCTTTGCTTTCTTTCAACTTTTTGTTTCAATGCATTAATAACATTTGCATTTTTTTGCACGAAAACGTTTGCCTACATTCTTTTCTGGAGACTAATTTCTGAAAGCAAACAAAACTATAGTTTTAACTACATCTTTTTAAAGCCTACATGCAAAAAAATGTCGGAGGGTTAAAGAACGAAATTTTAAAGAACAAAACCCATATTATTTCTCTGCATTTCTATACCTTTGAACAACAACAAAAGAAGGCATGAAGAAACTTAAAACTATAGTCTATTCCATTACGTTATATTTTTTAATGATAAAGAATAAAAAAACGGTGCTAGACTATAATCATCATCAGGAAATGTGTCCTTTTAAATAATGAAGACGACTACGGGAGGGTATAAATAAAAACACATAATTTTTACGTTTACTTTGGTGGCCTTCATTATTCGTCTTTCCATTTTTGGAAATAACAGCTGTTAAAGAAAAAGAAAATTAATCATACGATAATAATTTATTAGTATTGTTAAAATAGAAAATATGGCTTCCATTTTTGAAAAGCTTAATAATGAATTAACTTTTAAAAATTTGCGTACAATGTTTTATATTGTTACCCCGAATGAAACCACTTTCAGCAGGGTTGAAGATGTTCCAGATTACTTTGAAAAAGTTTGTTTCAAATATTTGAATGCACGAAAAGATTTGAAACTTTTAGGCACGTCCGTGGTTTTTACTTTTGGTATTTATGGAATTCATTGTTGGAAGGTTAACCGATAAATCACATTTTGCTTTAAATGATACAATTACATCCATGAATGCTGGAATTTTATCATTATTGCCAAAGTAGGGTAGTCACAGAAAATGTTGAATAAATTCAAAAATTTCAGAATTGGTGGCCGTGCAATGTCATTAACTTTATACACATATATTTATGAAAATTATCGATTATTTGATGTTCCAATTGATTCAGTTTGGATGTGGATCTTTGCTTTTTTAGCACATGACCTTGCCTATTATTTGGCCCATCGAGCTATTCATGAAGCTGGAATCTTCTGGTCATTTCATCAGATGCATCATTCGTCCGAATATTACAACCTTTCGACAGCACTTCGACAAGGCTGTATTCAAGAAATGGGCACAACATTCTTTGAATGCCTTCAAAGCTTCATTACACCACCACCGCTATTTCTTGCACACAAATATTTGAATACTTTGTATCAATTCTGGATTCACACAGAAGTAATTCCAAAGCTTGGTCCACTTGAATATTTCTTGAATACTCCTTCGCATCATCGGGTTCATCATGGACGAAATCCATATTGTATTGACAAAAATTATGCCGGAGTTTTGATTATTTGGGATAAAATCTTTGGTACATTTGAACCTGAACGTGATGCCGAAAAACCCGTATATGGCTTAATTACAAATGTAAAAAGTTTTGATGCACTTTGGTTACAGGTAATTTTTTTATTGAAGCAAATGCTGTATGACTATAGCCTTTTTCAGTTTTTTGAATTTAAAGCAATTGGTTGGGATAAAGGTTGGATGAAGAATAAGAAGGGCGAAGATCGATTCCCAGGAATTTGGAATAAAATAAAGTGTGTTGTTGCACCGCCGGGTTGGTTTCGGGGTCTTCCAACAAAGCAATTCTTTTGGTGGAGATGTATGGTTGACCCAGGAAAAGGAATTCCAAAGGTATAGGATTTTCAGAGGGATACATTCAAACACCGATTACGCAAATTTAGATTGAAAAAAATGTTGTCCGTTACAGTCAACCTTTAAATCTTTATGAAACTTTGTATGTAGTTGCTCTATTTTTCACCTCATTTGGATGTTCAACAGAATTTTATCCACAACGACATGATATGTCTTGGCAGCTATTTATTGCATATTCAGCATACCTTGTATCAAATATTCAAATTGTTGGTTATTATCTCGATAAAAGGTATTATCACAACTTTATTTATTCACAATTAATAAGTATATCTTTTAGGCCCATTGCAATTCCATTAGATATTCTTCGACTTACAGTAACTTGTGCATATTGTCTTCTACAAAGTAATATTAGCATTCTTGCATATTCATTAATTTCATTATTTTACGTAATATATTTTCTTCGAAATCCAACAATGAAAATTGTTGAAGAAGAAAAGGAAGAATAACAATAATAATAAAAAAAGAAGTTGTGTCTGCTATTTTTTTCTTGAGCAAAAATGATTGATTGATTGAAAGATTTGTTTGTAAATTTCTTGTTTACCTCTGCAACATGAATAAAAAAAATAAATGATAAAAAAACTTTGACATTATGAATTTTCACCTTTTTTTTCTTTTTAAAAATGTCTTTAGGATTGCTTTTGACGATGATCCAAGCCAAAGCCAGGAGGGAAAAGAAAGGGATGGACAAATGTTGCCATTGCTGTTGAAAGGCCAAAATAACAGCCTTAACACCTGTTCCACCATCGTTCCCCTCCTGACAGCAATGTCCTCTTTCCTTTTTTAAAAAAAAAGCTTGAAAAAATTTTCAAAGGTGGCACAAAAAAAATTCTTTTCATTTCAAGGGTCGTCGATGATAGACGATTTGAACAAAAAAAAAGTTGAAAGATGTTTTTGGTTCGGGTTTTTGTTAATTTTTTATTGTTAAATTTATGTTTTGGTATTCCACAATTATGTCAGAAGGCTAAACCATGGTCAATTAATGGAAGGGCATTCGTTGATGAATATAAAGGAAAAATACTATTTTTGGCATTTTTAAAATTGGATTGTCCAATTTGCTTGGATATTATTTCAAAGTTTGTCTTTTTATTGAACTATTTTTGATTATTTTCATTCCTGTTTTAGAGCTGATACTTTTATGAGAGTTGATGGTATGACTGAAAGATTCAGCCATGACCTGAGTATTGTGATAGTTGCACCATCTTCTGAACATGATTCTCGAATTTCACTTATGCAGTCAAAATATCCTGGAATTCGAATCGTGAAAGAATCACATCAAGAACCCCTTTGGGGATGGCTAAGAGTTGGTCATCATGATGGCTTGATATTTGATCGGTCAGTTGTCCTTTTCTTGCTCTTTCTTCCCCTTCTCTTTTTTTGAACGGAACAGCCACTTTTTTCTTTTTTCTTACAGCTGTGGACGCCTTTCAAAACACGTTCGAATTCCTCGACAAAGTATTGAAATTTCAACTGAATTATTTAATACCCTACGGGCAATTTTAACGGGGCATACATGTGGATTTTGTAATTATGATGCAGCATCAGAGAGAAGGCTACAAATTAATTTTAACAAGCCTACACCAACTCCACAAGTTTTTGCACCACAAATTACTGCATATGTTATACCGCAAGCAAAGACCTGGAGGGGATCAAATGAAGGTGGACAAATTCCACAGGGTGCAGGTATCCGACAAGGCAATGGTATTGTAAATGGTGGTAATCGACAATTTACTTCTGTTCAAGCGGATTATGGTAGCAATGGAAAAAGTGCTGGTAAAATTTATGCTCAACAACAGCAACCTGGAGTTTTTGGGGATGAAGAAGAAGCTTTCACTGAAATTAAAGCACCAAAAATTGGAAGTCCAAAAATTAATGGCAATGGAAAATCTATGCCATCTCCAACAACCTCTTCTTCAAGTACAATCCCAAAGCCAATTGAACCACTCTACACTGATGATGCCGAAGGTGTGCAAGCTCCATCAGAGTATTATGATTATGTTTCAGAATGGACTACTCCTTCAACACCGGCAAATGTAATAATTGTTTATTTACTTTATTCTCTTTTCTTATTTTTCCATTTGAAGAAGCAGCAGCTTTGTCACTCAATCGTAATCTACCTTTCCTTTTTTTGCGCTTAAAAAAACGATCGCAATTTGATCACTCAAGCAAACAATCTTTTCTCTGCCAACAATGAATTTACCTTTTTGTAAAGCCTAAAACAAAAAACACTTTGCCGCTGTAAAAGGCATTTTTTATTATTATTATTGTGGCACAGATTAATTGACTGACTTCTTTGACAAAAAAATCTTCTTTGACGGAAATCAACTTTTATTCGTAATGTTTACTTTTGTTTTAGGTTCAAATTCCAAAGCCTACTTCACCATCATCGGCATGGCCAACAAAGACTCCATCAATTAAAGATAGAATTGTATCGCCATGTGCCGGATATACTGATGATATCTGTTATCAACAAGTAAGCTATATTCATTTTTTTAAACAATTAAAAAACTTTTGAAAGACATTTTTGGAATTAAATCAAAAAACTTAATTTCTAAAAACGAAACAAAAAATTTCAGCAAACTCAGTTAGTTGCAGCAGAAGTTCATAAATGTTGTAAGCATAGAATACTTTTTACTGATCAATGTGTTCCAGGACGTTGCTCAAATGCCACTCAACAACTTTGTTGCATTCAAAAATTCCTTCAAGTAATTCCTTTTTCATTCAGACTTATAAAAATGTAATCTTTTAAGGCAAAATCTTCATGCTGCTTAGATGAACAACAAGGTGAACCAACTTCTGGCACAGATAAATTTAGTCAATGTTGTTACCGAAAATTTGTTGAAGCTGAAGTAAGAAATATCTCAAACTAAATATTAAGCCTAAAATTGCTTTCCATTCAGGATCCATGTTGTTCATACAGTTACTCGCATTCCCAATGGAAATCAGTTCATGAACTTTGTTTACCACATGTCTTTGTAGATTTAAGTAATGTTAAAGTTAAAACTGTTGTTCCAGGTAAGATTAATTTTTTTATAAAGAAGAAATGAATGAAAAAAAAAACGAAGATTAAAGTTGTAGTTGTCCTTGTGAAGACGACGACACAAAATGCGACAGTGTTGTTTCAAAGATTAAAAAGATTAATTAATTGTTAAGCGCAGATTTTTAGAATTAATAACTACTAAAAAAAGGCCATTCAAAAAAAGTTAAATATATTTTTAATTGCAATTATTTTTTTCTACCGTAAAAAAGAACAAAGGACTTTGCAAACAAAAAAGTTGCTAATACTTTTTTAATCATCCTATATGTTTTTTGCAAAGATAAAATATTCCCTCAGGGCATTTCATAAAGCAACGTTTTAAAAACAAAGCTTCATACAATAGCATGAACTTTGTTGCTCTCTTCACTTAATGACACAAAAACTATACGAAAAATCATTGTGTTTATAAATTTATGTTTTTAGGGACAAGTGTAACAACAGATTTTCATTTTGGACAAACAAATCGTTGGAAATTTGAATGTAAATATGGTGGTCATGTCCCACAATATTCATATATCGAAGAAGAGGACGAAGAAACAATTATCACTGAATCAAATTATTTAAAAATTTAAACTTACCAGTAATAACAATAATAATATTATTAATAATAAATATGATCTCATTCTTGTAGTAATAATAATAAGCATAACAAAAGGGGACCTGGCCATATGTAGCATTGCTGAAGATTTAAAATAATAACTCAGCTATGCCAACATCTTGCCTTATCCCCTTTTGGCGGCATTGTATTTTGTAACTTAAAGTAAGTAATAATAATAATAATAAATGTTTATTAATTAATAAAAAAACTTTTAAAACAAAAAAGAATTTGTAGACAGTTTTATGTTTGCTTCCTTCCCAGACTTAAGGGGAATTACTATAAAAGAAAAAAGGACAGTTTAAATACAAAACTGTTTAGGTACAAATATTTTAATAAGTATAAAATTTTTAAAAATTAACAAAAAAGTAAAATTATTTTGGAGAAAACAATAAAGCCAAAGTTTAGTCTAGAGAAACATTTGAATTTTAGGGAGGAAATTACAAAAGCGAACAAGGTTAACCTTTAAAGCTCGGTTGCTGACATTTAACAATGTTTAACGAGTAATAACAAAAGATATTACAAACCCCCAATGGAATTTAATAAAATAGAATGAAAAAGTTGAGAGAGTTCACACAAGAAAATTGTTTCATCTAATACAGTCAGTCCAATAACGGTTTGACGGTACTCAACTTTTTTTTACTTACTTTTTTTCTTTTCTTTCCAGTCAGGTAAAGAAGGAAAAGGGAAAAAAACGGAACAACAAAATAAAAAAAGCTCCGCCTTTTGTCAATTCTTTGGCATAGAAAAAAGAGGTAAGAAAAAAAGTAAGAGAAGTAGCAGGTAAAATTCTTTGACTTTGACTGACTGACTTTGAAACACAAATATATTTAAATAAATATAAATAAATAAAGATATAACGGTATTTCTTTTTTCTTTACGAACACACTCTCACGTACAAAAGAGAAGAAAGAAACTCTTAATACACAAAAAATGAAAGATTTTGCTGAATTGTACCTCATAGAAATTTACCCCACTATATTTTTATGTGTGTTATTTAGTTTCTGAGAAGCTTTCACTCATCATTCTTTTTTCTGTCGGGGGTTTGGGAAGACGACCGGAAGCCGCTCCTGTGCGCTGCTGCGCGATTTGTTTGCACAGGCATTTTTGATGGTGGTCGCGGTATTTCGGCAGCAACAACAATCAGGCAGGCAAGTAAGCACAAGAAAAACTAACTAACAACCAACAAAAAACCATATTAAAGTTTTTATTCTACGCATTTTTGTCAAATCTTATTTTAGCAATTGGATATATAAATTTAGGTGCAACAAAAAAAAGTGACGGAAATGAAAAACAATGACAAAAATATTTCCTAAAGATTTAAACAAGTCAATCACAAAAAAAAATTTATTCAAAAAGAAAGAATGTGTCAAAAGCAGCCTTTTGGGGGAATAGAGCTTGTTAAGAGGGAATGAGAAATTAATTTTAGAAGGGAGAAAAAGAGAAGAGGTGAAAACATGGGAATCTATCCCCCCTTCCTTCTTTTTTGGCTAGTTTTTTTATGAAAAAAACATAATGAAAAAATTTATATATCCTTTTTTTCTTCTTCTTTTTCTCTAGTAGTTTATATTGGAACCTTGTAAGGTCGAAGGCAGTTAGTTTGTTTGCATAACGATGAAGATGAAAAAATAAAAGATGAAGGGAAATAAATAAAGCACGTGTAGTCAAGGGGGGCTTTTCTCATTTCTAGCTTCAGCTTTTCCGGATTTTGGAAAGCCACCCTGAAAGTAGAAAAAGGAAAAAAAAAGATTGTTGCGCGTTTTTCTTCTTTTTTTCTCGCATGTCTAATAAGCCTAAGCTTTATAGAGAGAGAGTCTTTAGCTCTGATTAATTATAATGAAAGGAAATATTAAAAGAATGAAACAGACATAAAAAATTTGCTAAATTTTTTAATCTACTATGACAGACAAAAGTGCAGAAAAGAAAGAAAAAAGTTTGTGACTATCTTTGAGGTCTTTCTTTCTTGGCCCTGCTGGACATAGAGAATCTGATTCGTACAAAAAAACTAAAACTGCTTTTTTACTGTGATGGAAAAAAGAAGGGGGTTGAGAAGACTACTCATTCTTTCTTCTATTCAAGAGTGTCGACCTGTCGCGCGACTTAGCAAACAGAAAATAGCTTTCAGATTTGAGTTTGAAGGAAAGAAAGCATTTTTTTATTTCAGTGGTGTCCGCTTTTCCCTTTCCTTTTTTTTGCTGATCCAAAATGCAATCAGAAGAAAAAAAAAGAGTTCACTCTTAGAAAAAAAACTTGAAAAATGTTCTGATTTTTTTGTAAATGAGTATTTTTTTTATTTTTTATATAAATTCATTTTGACAAAAAAATACAAATATGTTGAACAATAAAAAATTGATATACGGTACTTTGCTTTTGTTTTTTAATGACTTGATATAACATTTGAAAATACTACCATGTTGAAGAAATAGAAATGAATTCTTTGACAAGATACAATATACATAATAGAAAGAGAGAGAGCTGACACAACAACAACAAAAATATGGATATACACAACCGGTTTAAAAAATCAAAAAAAGGCAAGAGGAAAATCGGCAAAATAAAATAACAAAAATAAAATTTTAAACAGCTGAAGAATTTTCACTTGATTGATATCGATGAAAATTTAAATGTGCATATATTAGAACTGCCAAAGCTTTATGGCCTTGTTGAACGGCAATTGACAGGGCTGTTTGGTTATCCTAAAAATTTGAATACATATTTTTTTGAGGACATCTTAAGATGTTTGAATGTGTCACTTACACAATCTGTTAAAGATGCATCAATATTTGAACATTTTAAAAGCATTTTTGCTATCTCTTTGTGCCCATGTTCAGCAGCACACATAAGAGCTGTGGATCCATCAACATCCTAAAATATAAAATTTATTTTAGAAAATGAATCATTGTCTCAAAGTTAAGTTGTTTTTAAAAAAAGAAGTACAAACTTGAATATTTACGTCAGCACCACAATTGAGTAAAAGCTGAGTTGTTTCAACTCGGCCATGAGAAGCAGCTAGCTGTAAAGCCGTCTGTCCATGTTTGATTGCCTTTGCATTAACATTTCCAATTTCAAACAATCTTTGAATAATTGTTGAATGGGTTTCATTTCGTATCTCACAAAGTGACCCCAGCATAACTGGCGAATATCCAGCAATATTATTATTATCAACATTGCAGACCTTTGAATCGAGCAGCACTGATACAAGATCATAATTTTCATGACTGACAGCATAATGCAATGCTGTATTGCCCTAAAAATGTTTTTACTTTTTATGTAATATATCCTTTTTAAAAATCACACTTACATTGTTATCAGCAAAATTGACAATTAATTCCATCAAAGCTGGTTCATAACTTTCAAGCGCATCCAAAAACTTCTCAACCCAATGTGCAGTGGATTTCCTTTTTGTTGCCATCTTAAGCCATGTATGCTGCACATATCTTTGAGCCCAATCCACAGCTTGCGTGGCAACATCATCTGGCTTTTTTAAATGATCATTCAAAGTTTCTAATGCTTCCTTCAAAGGTTCAGACATTTCAAATTCAATTATTTCATCTGGGTCTTCTTTATCACTCATTTCATATGTTCCTTCGCTATCCGATGAAGCACCAGAATTTTGAATTTCACCTTCTACTTCATCGTCTTCCATTGGAGTTGTTCTTGAAACAGCAGCATTTTGTGCAGCAGCAAATCTTCGATATCCTAAATCTTGTGCTGGTCGGAATGGTCCACTCCATAAAGCCAGTGATCGAAGTTCTGATCTTAATGGTGTTAGTCGGTCGGCAGCTTCTTCCTCTTCATCGGGAGTGGAAGCTTCTTCGGCTGCTAGATTGTATTTGCTAACTTTTGGTCTTGGAATTTTCGCTGCAACTGGTTCTGGCACTTGTGAAGTAATCTGAATAGCTTTTTTTAGCATCACCATATCAGTTAAAGCTGATTGAGAATTTGATGATGGAGTTGAAGGTTCAGCTGTATCATCGCTTTGACTATGTTTATCAGTGATAAAATCAAGGTCATCTGTGGTTTTAGCTTTTTCACTTCGATATGATCGATATGCACCAGATTCCCTCGAGAAAGGTGATCTTGAAGGTTCTGTTAGCAACTTTCGAATTGCTTCAATTTTTGATGAATCAACAAGTTGCTGCTTCTTTTCTTCAACATTTGGATCAACCATTATCATTGTTTTTATTGATACAGTATCTAGCGACTCCCTATCATGATCACTAAATTCTGGTTCAGATGAAAGGGAATGCCGAAACATTGGCTCTGGTGGGACATCATGATCATGATTATGCTTTTCTTCTTGCTGTTGAATCGATTGCTCGAGCTTTTCAAATTCTTCTAAATCAGTTGAGGAATTTGAGAATCCACTTTCATGATCTCCTATTGAATCGGTTTGTGTATGATTTGGATCAGCTTCTTCTGATTCGGCTTCAGCTTCATTTTCAATAATTTTTTCATAATGTTCGTGTCCATTTGAAATTGACGACTGCTCGCATTTTGTACAAGTTATCATAATAAATTCTCCTTCTTCTTCAGTTTCAGTTATTTTATCAACAGATTTTCTTTCAGCTTTTTCGGCTTTAATTCTTCTCTCAATTTCCTCTTCAATCCAATCATCATCAGTTTGAGTTTCAATTGTTGTTGATTCTTTTGGCTTGTCTTCAACAACTTCCTTTTCTTCTTTATTTTGTTCAGTTTGTGTTTCAATAGTAGCTGCTTCTTTTTTCTTTTCTTCAACTTCTGTATCCTGAGCAGCATCAGTTACAACACCCTTTTCAGCTGTTTTTGGCTTAACTGGTGGTGGCATCGATGCGCAAGCTTTATCAACCATTGCAATTCTGTCTGTATTCATTCCAATAGAAAACATTGCAGTTTTAATTGCGTCACTTCCTTGCTCCTTTGTTTCTTTCTTTGAATTTGCAAGCATTGCTGCAATTTCATCAGGATGATGCTCAGGTTCATGCCCCAAAGCAAATTGAAATTCAACAGAAAAAGCTTTTTCTGGTTGAAATGGTTCTTCTGGAATTTTATCTGTATTGCAACCAATTGTATTTTGACCGATCGATGTTGTTTGTGTAATTTGAGTTGATAATTCTGTTGTCTTTATTGCTGCTAATTGTTCTTTCTCTTTTTCATCTTCTTCTTGTTCCGTGTCAGTGACCGTTGAAGCATGCTTAAAAAAAGATTATAGTTTTAATTTTAAAGCATCAATGGGAAAAAGGGATTTTAGCTACTTACTTTTTGTTCCGGTGGTGTTCGAGTTTGACTTTCTTGGTGTTGAAGAACAGCTTTTGGCATTTTTTGAACATTCTCTACCTCAAATGCATCTACACCTCTTTCAATAGTTTCAGGCTTTTTTAAATTCTCAAAAACACTGTCACGTTTTGAACTTCCACCACCATATGAATACATTTGTACAGGCGTTGTTGGAGTTGCAGGAGGAGGTGGTTGTGAACGTGGGGGAAGTGGTGGTGGTGACATTTCATAACGATATGTTGAACGATATTCTGCATCACTTGTATATCCATCAAGTCTTGAACCACCTGCTTGTCGATTCTAAAAACATGTTTTTGAAGGAATCCTTTTTTAAATCCATAACAATAAGCTTACATAAATAGGAGATAATGCTCGATTTCTTTCATCTGTATTTGTTCGCTGTCGTCGAACACTTGCAAAACTATTGAAATCAAGTTTAGTTGACAATGAACTTGTTGCACCTCTATATGGAACACGTGCATGGCTTTCTGTTGTTGTTGATGTCGGGCTATAATAAGTTCTGCTATGGAAATTTGATGTTCGAAGTGCTGTTGGAGCTAAGCTTCGATCACGAGCAGCTGGTTCTGGTGATAGTACTCTTGGACGTGCTGAATCAAAATATCGGCGTGGAGGTGTAATTGGTTGTTGATGTTTACTTGTTGTTGCTGATGATTGTGTTTGAGCTTTACGAGCTGCTGATTGTGCAACTGCTGAATGATAAGCTTAAAAAATAGCTATTAGACTCTTATCAAAAAAGGTATTAAAATTATTGATTTACTTTTTACAGGTGTTGGTGAACTTGGAGCTGATGTGACAGTTTTTGAAAATTCACGAGTCGTTGAATAAGTTGGTGTCTGACGAGACAAGATTTCATGAATTTCAGAGTTTGCTAAAATCAAACAACTGATAAGAGTTTAGTGGCAACAGATGCTTACCGCTTGTTGCTCCATGCCATGATTTTTGTGGTTTATGATCAACAAAATCTTGACCCGGATATGGGGTCGATGAAGATATTGGAGGTGGAATGGGAGGTTTCCGAGAATTATCAATTCCATTTAATTCTCCAATCAATCGAGCAACGATTGAATCAGATTTATTTTTTGCAAGATAATTATTAAATGATGGAATATCATGTGTCGGAAGGAGGTCATCATCGGCACCACTATAAAATCCACCAATTGTTGATTGACTCATATTTGATGAGACATTTGCAGCATTTCCAGCTGCAGTCAACCATTCATCAGGTGTGTCAAAACTATTTGTATCACGGGTAATTATTGGACGCGGTAAAGTTGTTGCTGATTCATCAACAGAATAATTTCCACGTCGACGAGTTGCTCGTCGAGGTTGTGTATTCCATTTCTAAATATAATTTGCATAAATATGGAATTAAAGGTTCCCCTCAAAGAGATAAAGCTTACACGTGCTTGATCATTTCCGGCGGTCACACTTTCAGCAAATTTAACAAAATCTAAATCAATGTGAAATCCATACGGGCAACATCGACATCGAAGTTCATCTCCATTATTTCTGGTATTAAAATTATATGTACCATTTGTGGATGGTTGGGGCGGCTTTGCTGCTGCCGCCGATGAAGTGCCGCCGGAAGGCTGTGGCGCCATTATTGGCGTCTTAATTGTAAACAAAAACTGAAAAAAGAGAAATTCATGAAAAAAGTTTAAAGGGTGGAGAAATGGAAAAACACTTGAATAATTCGCGATAAATTCATTCGGTTCAATGACAAAAATCAAAATTTCGATCACAATTGAAAACAAAAAGAACTCAATACCGAACGAGAGAAAGAGAAAGAAAAAAGAGCTTCTTGCGCAATTGCTGCCTCTCTCTCTTTCATACCCTGAAGAAATAGATATAGCGAGATAGAAAGAGTGAAAAAATGAATGATAAATGCAAACAAATAAAAACAGTATATAATTCCTTTAAACCTCCGTGAAGGATAGATCGCTTTTCGGTTAATAGAAAAGTTTGAACAGATTAGGACCTATGAAAATGAAAAGAAAAAAAGGAGTAGCAGAACTGCGCAAAACATGTGGCCACCATCTTGAAAATTTACCAACCAAAAAGAATTGAATGAATGAAGGAGCAAAGTAATGTGAGAAAATGGATTTGATTATTTTGTTTTGGAAGCAAAATCATAAAAAAAAGATTTTAGGAGAGGGGGTCATTATAAAAAAAGGAGAAAAAAGGTTCCAAAAACATTCTTAATAACTGTAAGAATGCATTGAGGTGGTCGATTGCATATGGGTTTACCTTTCCGGGGGATTGTTTTTTCTCATTCATTTGAAAGAGGAGACAAAAAAACAAAAACAAACAAGTGCCGAAATCAAAAAACAGGAAGGTACACTTACTACTACTACTCATGACTTTTGTAAATTCCTTTTCTTTCTCCCAAAAAAAGAAGTTTGACAGAGAAAAGAAAGAAAATTAAGACAAAATTGTTTCGAGACAGTGCGCAAAAACATTTCTTTCGTTTTTTTACACCAATATTATTTCTTCAACGTTGATGACGGCCTTGGAAGGAAGAAAAAAAGTCAACGTCGGAAGAAGAATTTTTGACTGATAACAGGGGGTCTGTTTTGCGACAAAGCAATTTAACGATTAATTGTGGAAAAAACGAAACGAAAAAAAGGTTTTCATCTTCCCGTGTGCGTGTAAAAAAATGCCGACCTGCAATGACCACAAGTTGCGCATTTTTCGTTATTTTGTAAAAAAAGAGAAGGGCTGTAAAAAGCCTTTAAATGGCGATGACTCTTAAAGAAATACGTTTATTTTTGATTGAGGAGAGAGTTGAGAAGCGGAACACATGAAAAACTGTAATAAATATTACATACGTCATTGCACGTCCTTTTTTTAAAAAAAGTTGTTAAATGTTGCGAAAAGAAATTTGCGTATTGTTTTGATTTTTGCTTTGATGGCACCGAAAATCATAAAAATCGATGAAAGTAAAAATTTCGAAAACTCAAATAGCTATGGTAATAATTGTTATCAGAAGATTCACACGCCTAAACTGATCAACGAATAAACTTTTGCAACAAAAAAATTAACCTGCAAAAGAAAACAATAAAAAACTTGTAATCTAAAACATGTGGTTTTATTCTTTAAGACTTTTTATTATGGTGTTGATTTGAGGTGATAAGGAATCAACTCATTAACGTCAACAAAAATTTAACGCCAAAATGTCTTGTGAAAAGTGTGAAACATTAAAAGCATTTCAAAAAGTCATAAAACAATGATTCGGAACAAATAAAGGTTAGGTTAAAGTTAAAGAAGAACAGAAATGGAAGAAGGTTCAATGTTTTGAATAAAAATTAACAGCCCAATGAATTTCAATGCCAACAACAAATAAAACCATTTAAATCGAACAAAATTTTGGAACAAAATGGATCAACATCAAAAAAATCCGGTTCACGCAAGAATAAAAAAAAGAAGACTTTTTGCTTCATCGAAAACGAAAAAAAGAATTTTTTTTGCCGCTGATTTTTTTCTTTGCTATTATTATTGCCAACCAGCAGGGAGAAAAAAATTCAAAATATTTTAGTAAATTTGCATAACAAGAGTGTTTTTAGAATTGGAGGGCAAATGTTGCTGATGACCCACAATAGAGAGAGGAAGAGAAATAATATGGCAACAAACAAAGGTGCACGTGTTTTCAAAACATTGTTTAGTAATAATAATATTTTGTGGTCAGCCAGTCAGTCACGGTGGTTACCAAGTACAATGTTTTTGTTGCCGAAAACAAAAAGTCAGTCATCGCAAAAAAAAACGTTTTTTTTTTAAATCTTTTTTCATGTATAACCAATTTTAACTGGTAGTATTTACAGTGATTTTAGGAAATTGGAGAGAAAAAAATCCGATTTTAGAATGATCATAAAAACGAACGAAGGCACGCTTCGTCGATCGGTTGTTTTGTGACGATTGTTAGGTTGTTGCGCACGATGAGGACAAGGCAGATTAACAGTGTTTTGCTTTTGTATTTTTGCCGCCCCGCGCCCCGCCCTTCGCCCCGACGATTTTTAAAAGTCGCCCCGCGCCCCGCCCTCTGCCCCGGTTTTTTCAATCAATAATCGTTTTTTGTCGATTTTTATAAGGAAAAATCGGGGCGACATCAAAAAATCTTGCATTTCGCCCCGATTTTTTCCAAAGTCGCCCCGCGCCCCGCCCTTCGCCCCGCGCGGGGCGAGTCGGGGCGCATCGGGGCGAAGCAGAACACTGCAGATTAACCGCAAAAAAAGTTATAAAGGATGAAAAACGCATCAGATTAAAAGTGATTGAATTACGTTCAAAAACTTTTCTTATTGCTTTAATTTTTAAAGCCAAAGTAAAACTAAAAGTGAAAAAATTTTGATCTGTTTCAGAATTATTTTGGACAACGACGATGAAGAAGAAAGAAGAAGCAAAGAAGAGAAACTTTCAGGAGATATAAATTTTGACAGTTTTGCAAGCAAATATTATATTTGAATAATAAAAATGAAAGAGACTAGAAAGTTTTTTAATCGACAAATTAAACGCAGACAGGAACGGTCAATCTATTTCTTTTTTGTTTGGGAGAAGAAACAAACAATACACAAAAACCAATCTAGCTCTTAAGGTTTTAATTGAAAAAAAAGTGGAAGAGAAAAGACAGAAACAAAAGTACTTTAAATTCCAAAAAAAAAGTTATAAGTGTTTTTAAACACATTTTTGGGTTTAATAATAAAAAAACTTAATAGCTTGAACGGCTATGTTTATATTGTTGTGAGGTTAATTATTATTACTCAGGCACTGGAAAAAGCAGCAAGGCTAACGATAGTAAAAAATGTTGGAAGAAATAGTTACTACATATGTATATTTGGTCGAATCAAAGCTGTTTTTTGATATTTGTAATGTATTAGTTAAATAGATTTGAAAGAAATGAATGGCATTTTTCTAACAATAATAAAGATGCCATTTTACTCAGTTTCATTAACACAAGTGTTAAAATAGAAAAAATTTTTCCTCAAAAACTAAATTTTTATAACAAAGTTTTGTTTTGTAAACACTCTTCCATTTATGTATGACAGTCATTCATTCTTTCTTTTTGCTCTTTCAAAAAGAATCCTAAAAAATGATAAACCCACTTCTACCAAAAATAGAGGAGGAGAACATTTAATATTTCATTGCCACGTCAAAAAAGGCCTTTTATAAAAGGCAAACCCTTACAAAGTTTTTTATATTTAGCTGCAAAAAAGCATTCTTTTCATAGAAAATTTTTGTTAAAAGCAAACAGACTTTTTGACGCTTCTTCCCCTTCTTCTTTCTTGAATAACCATAAAAAGGCATAGATATATTTTTGTGACTTTTTTAAAAACATTGATTAAAAGAAAAAAGGCAGTCGCCGACAACCGTTCAAAAATGGGAATACTGCTTTTGATCATGAAAGAAAATCAAAGATGGGGATTCACATTTAAAATGATTTATTTTTATTAATAAAATTATTTTAAAGAAATTTTTTAACGACTGAAATTGTTGGTTGGAACCGTGTGAAAACTAACACTAATAAAATTTTGATGACAAGTTATTTCCGAGATGATAGTAAACAAAGACAATTAAAACTATTAAAGCTATAGGGGTTATCAGAAAGAAGAAGGCAGAAGCTTTAAAGGTGATACTTTGATCACTCTTTTTAAGCTTTTAAGAGAAAATCAATTTCTGTTTTTTTTGAGGAAAATTCAAAAGACAAACCATTACATTTGAGCATCGAAAAATATATAAATCTTTGAAAATGAAAAGTAATCGTTGACGAAGGAGAAGGAGAAAAAGACATCAGAAAAAAGATTTTTATGTGAATTTCGGCAACATTGAAAAATTCAAATAAAAATAAAAATTCCGTTGTGATTCAATAAATAAATAAAAATCAAATCTGTAACGGATTCCTTCAATTCATGTATCCTTAAGAACAAGATGAGAAAAAAACGTTAATTTGATTAAATTAAAACAGTTTGGTTAAAATGATATCCAGTAGCAGATCTACAACTTTTATGTACAATACATCTATTTTCATAAAAGCAGCCTTGTTTAGACAAATGATAGTGCACAGCTTATTGAAAAAAGCATTTTTTATTTTTACTATCTTTGTAGGCAGTAATGAAACGTAATATTTCAGTTTTTATTACTATCTTTTTTCTAAATAAAGACGCTTGGTGTTACCTCTTCAAAAAGTTCTATGAATCCTTACATTTGATAATTTAGGTTAGAATGTATATCAAAGTAACAAAAGCAAAGGCTCAAGCAAGCGAAATGCGTCATTTGCGGATCTATAGATTATATATAAGAAATGGCATGAATTTATGTTTACATGAAACTATTAACATAAAATTAGTATACCATTTCAATATATTATTGTAGCATAACAGAATACTGCATTTTCAGTATTGCATCTTCTAATCAGAAACACAAAAAAGCTTTTCACATTGTTCCTTTTAGCAGACGTTTTTTGTATACCAAAAAACCTTAAATGTGCCTGTATTCTTTGTCTAACAGTTAATCAAAAAAGTAAAGTATAAAATGATAGCGACAAAAGAACAATTAAAGAAGAAAATCAATCAACAAAAGCGTTTTTTAGCAAAACAGAAAGAAGAGATAAAATAAATTTGGTTTCTCATAAACCAAAAAAAGCAGTTTTCAAAGGCGGAAAAGAAGGGAAAACTTTTTAGTATTTTAGAGATATATGTGTATTTATAGGCATCAAAATTCCAAAGATTTTTTTCATTCAATTATACATTTTTGTTGAATTAATTAGTAAAAAAAATTAGTTGCTCTAAAAAAAGATAGAGAAGGATGTTAGTAATGGATATATTAAACGGACTAAAGGCAAATGAAGTGAAAAGGGTAATGACCGAAAAATAACAAGTAACAGTTACTGTAACTTGAAGGAAGTAGGTTTTCTACCAGCGTTAACATACTGCACAAAATCTGACGTCAAAGTATGGTAATAATATCGTTGTATTAAACAATCCCAGCGCTGTCTATGATTTTCATTTCTTAGTGACCAAAACATTTATAAATTAACTTTAATTAATGCAAATCAAGAAATATAAAATTTGATGAAGCATGAAACCTTTATTTAAAAAAAAGAAAACTTGAAGTTTTTCAAAAAAGTTTCGCTCCAGGGGTTCTTTTTTTTCATTCAAAAAACGGGAAAAAAAGAAGAATGGGAAAAACAAAAAAGTTGTTATAAAATCGTAGTCCCAAACGTGGCTTTTCACCTTTTTTAAACTAAAAGAAAAAAGACCGGAGAAATGCAAGTAAGTTTTGCAACTACACACCTGTGGGAAGAAGAAGAGAAAGATAAAAAAAGTGCCTGCGGACAACCACCTATTTTTTTTCTTTTATAAATTTTTCCTGGACAAGATTACTAATCTTGCCCGTTGGCGATAAATCTTTTAATGTCCGTTTCTTTTTTGTTTCGGTTTGGATTGTTCCAAAAAAAATAATATCACATCACGGGAAAAAACAATGATCGAAAAAAAACGCAATTAAAAAGAAATCTCCCGGAATAAAGAAAAAAGAAAAGTAAAATGTAATGTTAATTGACAACCCTAAAAAAGGATCAATACAGCAGTAGTTTGATTTTATATTGCAAGACAGGAAATGACGGAAATCAAAAAAGTTGCCTGAACTGTTAAACAAAGAACACATCAAAGTTTTAAAAAAGTTATCAAATGACAAAGTTTTTAGGGTTTTGATTTTAATGAGATTCTGTTCTTCTTTTTTTCACATTACCATTAATTTGTTTGATTTGTAAAAAGGTTTTTTTTTCTCGGCATGTTTAATTCATGAATTTGGGATTTATTAAATGTTTTTTATTTGATAAAAAATTTATAATTATTAGCCATTAGTTAAATACACAGTTTAACATTAATTTATCAGTAAAAATTTGTTTTATTGAAGTTAACAATTAACGTTTGCTTTCAGAAAACAAAGCACATGAAAAGTTGTGTAACTTTTGTAGCTATCGTTGATCCATGATTTGTCTGATGAATTTTCTTTTTCCTGCATTTTTTCTTCAGAATTCCAATAGATTACTAATTTTGCTACCATATGGCTATTTTTAAAGTTGTTAAAATTGTTTTCCTTGAATTGTCTTGTCAGCAATTATCTTTTTTACTTTTTAACTTACTACTTTTAACAGCTCATCAAAAATTAAATCAACAAGGTGCTTCTTTACCTTTACACTTATTTTTTTTGAAAACTGTTTTGATTGAGGAAATTTTTGCTTTGAAGTGTTACTTTCAGCATGTCAGTCAGTGTCTATGAAACTGTTTAATTTTAAAGTATAGCTGTCAATTCGTTTTCTTCGTCAATGTGTTGTTGTTCAGTTTTGTTTTTTAGATAAATGAAAAAAACAAACCTTATGATATATTTTAGTTAACTCCCATTTTTTATTTGTATCAGGTATTCTTTTTAGTTTCAATAAATATTACGATAAAGAAAACAGTTGTGTTTTGTCCATTTCTCATTTAATTTTCTTTTCTAAAACTGGACAGCCATAATGATACTTGATTATTCAGCAGCAAAAAAAAAACAGCTGACAATATAATATCCATCCTTCTTTTCTGTTTTCAATTTGTTTGAGTCTACTTGAGCACACTTTTATAAAAAAGTCAAAAACCCTGTTTACTCATTTTTTTGAAAGAAATCATTTTTCTCTCTCTAAATTTTATAGAGTCTAAAAAACCCCACACAAAAAATATATATATTTATTGACTCATTTGAGAGAGGTGTCTTTCAATTAGTTTTTTACTAGGCCATCGGCGGCCCTTCGGGCCGCTTATTTCATATTATAATTTTAATAAAGCTCATATTTATTATGCAATACTATTACTCAGCACCCTATTTATTATTTTTGTATTTCATCTTTAGACTTTGGACTATTCAAACATTACCATTTGAGTTTACAGCCTTTTCAATTTCAAGATCTAACTTCCGTCTTTTATTCTCACCTTTCGTCTCCGTTTATCTTTTCACATTTAAAGAGATGTTTTGGGTTAACACTTTCATTGTAAAAAAAGTATACTACTTCTAGAAAATTGAGAAAATAAAATCAATTCACAGTATCTTACATTTATTTTCTCAATTTTCTAACTTTCCAGTCTCGCCCTTTTCACGATGTATTATCTTTCTATTCCTATTCTCAACTTGTCCGTCTTTTTATATGGGATGATATTTAGTTCTACAACTTTATTTTATATTTAAGTGTTTCATTTACATTCGGGTTTTTGCATTCTACTTTCATCCTCCAATTTATCATCTGCTGCTTTTTCCTGTCTAACTTTTCTTTTATCAACAACACTTAGTTTTTATACTAAATTGCTGGCATGAATGCCGTTAACACAATCATATAAAATCAATGATATTTCTTCAATTAATTTCTATAATTTCTGTGTTTTTTAAATTTTACAGCAGCTATTAAGTTGCCACTTATTAACAACATCTATTTAGCTATTTTTAAGCCAACACCTCGTTATAAACAACACTGTTTTGGACACAACTTTATCATTTCTCGTTGGATCTAGAGGTAACCCGCCCCTGCGGGGCGGTTACCGAATGCTGTTTAGAAAACATAACATTTTATTACATATCGGTTTATTATTCCTTTTCACACATTATCACTGCAGTATTAAGGCTGAAATGAAATCCGGAGATCTATAAAATCATTTGTTTCCTTAGGAAAAGTCATGGTCCTTTATTTTTTGCTCTGAAATGAAACGCATCCCATAAAAATAGATGCTAAGATCTTAAAAAAGATCTCTTGACACGTGTAATCCTAACAAATAAGATTGATTTACCGAAATTCTGCTATTATTATTCCATTCTTCCATGCCCTAATATCCCTTATTGATTCTGCAAAACACAAAAAAATAACGAAAAGGCTGTCACCGTCGAGAAAGTGATAAAGGCAATGCAATCATTCCTTTTGTAAAAATGATTGCATTGCCATCTTTTGCATTCTCTTTTCCACATTCATTTTCATTTCCACTGACATTTCTTTATTCCCCAAGAATTAGCATTAACTTATTCATTCTTTTTTGGATCTCAACTTTGAAGCCCCTAAAACCCCTCATATCTCTGCCTCCGGGCTTAGCAACCCACATTTTTACTATTGCCATACTTTTATCTTTCTATTAATACCAAACATGACATACTTAAAATTGTCTATTAGATAAATGCCACGGACGAAGAAACTTACACTCTCTATTTATAGGAAGGAAACCCGCAAAAAGTGACACGATCTTTAACATGCAGCTTGTTAATCCCTTTTTAACCCAGTTCTTGTTCCACTTTACACCCGCATTCACCTTATACTTTCCACCGTGATCAGCTTTTCTTTTAACCCCTCTGTTATCCCACTTTTCTTTCTAACTCCATCTTATTAACTTTTCCGCATGCAACTTCTTTTTACCTTCGTGCATTACATTAAAAGACTCATGTCAGGTTTTAATGGTCCATTTGACCCCTCAAAAAAGTCAGGATCTCTCTGTTGGAGCTCTAAAACACATCGAATCTCATAAAAGACAGCATCAGCAGTTATTAAGATCCTAAAAAAGATCCTACTGGCACATGAGACCCTAGTCACACTTCTACTATTATCGTTCCACTGATCTCTGCCCTTACATCCTTTCTAGATTCTACAAAACCCACAGAATAACACGAAGGATCCTATTAGGTGCCACTATTTTTTACCCAGCTTCACGGAAAATGCAAAGGAAATGCAATCATTCCTTTTTTGTAGAAATGATGATTGCAATCTTTTGCATTCTCTTTTCAACATTCATTTTCATCGACATTTCTTTATTCTCCACAAATTTGCATCAACTTTTTCATTCTCCTTTGGATCTCGACTTTGAGCGGCCATAACTCTTCCAGATGGCGACCTCCGGACTTAGCAAATATCCATTTCGTTATTGCCAAAACTTTATCTATCTATTGATACTAAACACAGCTATTTTAAATTTATTTGTAACACACTAACACTCTCTATTTATAGGAAGGATGTTTGATAATCGATTGAGATATTTATTGACTCATTTGAGAGAGGTGTCTTTCAATTAGTTTTTTATGTTTGATAATCGATTGATAGAAACTAGAAAAAAGGGAAAGAAAAACTGCTGATCATATTTAATGAAACAAAAATAAAAAAACGGAAAGAACATTAATTTTAATTTTATTGCAGTTTTGTAAAAACAAACGCCATTTTTATTGTCGGCTTTTAAACACTTTTTTTGTTACTTTTTGGGACATTATTTATCCGTTTTTTATTTATTTATTTGAGGGAAAAGGGAAAGCCGGTTTTATTGGATATATCTCTCCCCCTCTTGAGAAAGCAACACAAAACTTGTAAGTGGTTTTCCCTCATTTTATCTCATCTCCCCTTTGTATCATCATCATCGGCTGCTTGCTTTTATTCATCCCCTTCTTTTTTTATATCCACAATTTTCACTCTTTTTTTGATTTATTTCAATTTTGTTTTGATAATTTTTAATTTATAATAATATGCAACAACAAAAAATGAGGCAAAAATGTTTTGTGAAAAGTTGTCATGCGTTAACTTTGGTCAAATCTTTTTTTTCAAAAAATGGCAAAAATTTTGATGGAACAGCAAACATTTGTTGCTATATTGCTTAAATAAAAAACGTGTTTTATACCCATATAGTTTTTTTGACTTCCAGATGGAAATTTTTGTTTCAGCTTTTTTTCTCTCATAGCTTTATTTCTATTCTACCATTTTTCAAAAAAATTATTATTATTACTTTTTTTAAAAAAAAGTAGCATTTAGTAAAAAATTGAATAATGTGCTAAAATTGCCAGCTATTTAATTAAAAAGGAATTTGTATACTTTTTTTCGCTCTTTGAAAAAAGTGACCATTAATAACAATAATAATAGTAATGTAATGTTTTGCTGCAAAGCAATGGTTACCATCGCAATGCTGACTGCTGCAGCCCCACATGTTAATTTTGTTGCCCTGGATTCATTCATCCGAGTAAATATATTTATGTATCCTTTTTCCTCTCATTGTTTTTTGTTTTATGCTTCATTTAAAATTGCGCTTCATTCATCTTGTTTGTTCAAGGGGTTTGGGTTATTGAGGTCACTTACTTCAAAAACGAATCATTGCTGTTCTGTATCCTCCTTAAAAGAAAAGAAGGAAATTAAATTTAAGGATACTTCTTTTTTACTCAAGTGCAAAAATTTTCAAAAAGTTCTTTTTTATTAAATTAAAATTTATAAAGCATCGTGGATGAAAAAGGAAGGGGAGAAGGAAAAAAGCCTTTAGTGTCCGATAATCTGTTCAAGTATGGCCATTGCTGTTGCTAGCAAACATAGAGGACAGTCTAGCTGCGCAAGAAGGAAGAAAAAAGAAGATGGACATTTCCTGTGTTTTTCTTTGTCTTTTTTTCTCGTATGTCTGTGTTGGGCACCAAAAGAATATTCTTTTAAAAAGTAACCGATGAAGAAGTTTGTACACGCTGTTTCTCTTTTTCTCGCGCCACTCGCACGCAACCTTTCCTTCCTTCCTTTTTTGCCTCCCCTTTAAAAAAGTGGTGGACGTTGTCCAGTTTCTTTCTTTCTTCTCTTTCTTTGCGTGGAGTCTCATTGACACTACCAACCCTCCTCTTTCATCCATCCTCTCTTTCTTTCTCTCAAGCCTTATGTTTCTCTATATTTTTTCAGGACTTTAAAAAAGAAAAAAAAGTTAAGCTGTGTCATATTCTTTTTTCACTTTCACATAGCTTCAAGTCCATTTTCGTCTTTTCTCTTCTTGCCTTCCCTTTTTTGCAGAGCTACCATTTTTAAAACATTGCCTCCCCTTTTTCTCCTGTAACACATTTTTGTCTCTCTGCTTTTTTTGCTTCTGCTGTTAAAATTCTAATCTGTAAAAGGAAAACAAAGCCAGACTTTGGCATTTTTAACAAATAAAAAAAGCTGTGCCTCTTTAAATTTTGTTCTTTTGTGCCAACCCCGACCCCAACCAAAAACCTCACAGCTTTTTTTAAACAATTGTTTTCCGGAAAAAAAGACATTTCTTTTAACGGTTTAATTCCATTCCTCTTTTCTTTTCTTCGTGACCTTCTAAAATTGCTTTTTTAACACTGCTCTAAAAAAAGAAGTTTGCTTGCAGTAGTTTTTTTAAAATATTTTTTTAAAAAATGTTGTTTCCCGCGTAATTTGACTCTTCCAATTTCTCCATCCGTTCACTTTATTTAGGCGCGAAAGTACTTGCTTGAATTGGATTGAAAGAAGGGTTTAAGAAAATGAAGAAACAACAGATTGAAATTTGATACAAAAACATTCTTCTTCTATTTTGGTAGTGCAAAATGATATAGCTTTTTTTCTCTATGTGAATGGTGATGAGAAGAAACTTAAAAATAGTCTTTTTAAACTTTCTCATTTTTGAAGAAGAAGAAGCTCCCGTAAAAGAATGTTTGTGGGAAAAAAAGAGAGAAAACCTTTCCATTTTTTTTATTGTTAAATGTTTTTCCAAAAACATTGTTTTTGAGAGGAAAAAATGTATTATTTAGTACGAAATTTGAAATATTTTTTAAGAAAAAAAAGATGCTTTTGTCAGTTGCTTCATCTTCAGATGAAGAAGACAAAAAGATGTGGCACTCATCATTTTTTGGACCCATTTTTGAATTTTTTTGTTTTCACCCCTCTTTTCACTCATTCTCTCATTCATACAATTCAGTTAGTTTTATTTTAAGTCTACTATGTTTTTAAGACTTTTTAAAAAGCTAAAAAAGGGAAAACAACACTCTCACATATATTCTATGTATATGAACAAACTGGCACCAGACTTCAAAATAAAAATAAAGATAGGATAATATTATTTTCATTTTTAAATGCCTTTCTGACAGCCACTTTTATGTACTCAAATTTTGTTTCGTTGTTTTGCATTGGAACGTCTCTCTTTAAAATAGGCATTGGTTTGAGTGAGTGACTGACTAAATGAATGTTGTCCACAAATGTCTTCTTCTTTACTTCCATCATCATTGTCTTCATTTTGAAGCATGTCCAATCCAGGTTGTCTTTTCTCCGTTAGTGTTCGAAACTCTATTACGTTTTTGCCAATCCATCAATCCCTTTTTGAAATAATAGTAAAAAAAAGCGCGAAGTTATTGACGACCTTGCTTTTCATCCTCCTTTCATTTTTATTTCTTCGTTCCCTTTTCTTTCTTCTTCGGCTCTCTATTGTTGTTGTCAAGTATTTGTCATTTCTCACTTACACTCTTTTTATAATATACGAGAAATATCCAACTTATATTTTATATGTCCAAATTTTATATCTCTTTTTTTCAATTCCACAGAAAACTTGACTTCAATTTATTTTTTACTAACTTTCACAAAAAAAAGTTCCTCTTTTGTTTTTGCAAGCTTTTAAAAAAGGCAGTAAAACATATTCGATTTAAAAAGAACGCGCAAAAAACTCTTTTAAAATATCTTTTGGAAAGGCGACAATACTGCTTTTGCGGCAGCCTATTTTTTTATTTTCTCTTGGGGAATACGCATATTACTCTTGGACATAAGTTTATTTTTTTCCTTGTGTTGGTGGAGAAAAACACCAACAACGTTTTTTCTTTTTCTTCTTCTCGGTGTTGTCTTTGCTCTTTTTGTTGGCATATAAATAAGAAAAGGGGGAAAAACGTGGCCGTGTCATTTTCTCACTTTTTTCTCTCCTCCTTGCTTGTGTTTATACCCCTTTCTTACATCCCTTTTTTATTATCCCCTTTCTTATTCCAAGTTTAAATTTTTGAAAAGAACAATTATTTTTCTTTTTTATAAAAAAGATTGATTGTTATTGCTTGTTTTTAAAAGTTTTGAAGAAAAAGGCTCATTCATGATCTCCCATAGCTTTGATAAATGTTATTTATCTTTTATTTGATTTTTTTATTAGACGCCAGTCTGTGGATTTTGGCTAAGCTTCTTTCAGCTTATAAAATGTCTGGTAGAAGATGATAGAATACATTGTTAAAATCGTTTTTTCTAACCCATTTTGTTTTTTGTTAGCCCCAAAAACATCTACTTTTTTTAGCTTTTGTTTGTATTGTTTTTTCTAATATCTCAAACTTTTTAATGCAAAGTTACCCTTTTAACTTGTTTATGTTCTGGGATTATGCTAATTTTTATAATCTCTAAAATAACCTCCATTTATTATCCACATCCAACTAAATGTGTTCGCGCCAATCCCAAGGTCATAATTTTTTGCCTTCTGTCATTTTAGGATCTTTCTTTTTCTTTCGTTTGAGCGAGTTATTATTATTGTTTGTAACAATCAAAAACATTTTATGCAAAACACTCTTTCTTTATTATTAATAATATAAATCCCTTCTTTCCAGACATGCTTTAAATAAACAAAAAAGAAGCAAAAACAAAAAGAACAGAAAAAATAAGACAACAATGTCATCATTTATTCGAAAGCGTGTTCGAGGACTTTTAAAGAACACATTTTCAAATGCATCAACCACTCATAACAATGATGATCATCGTCATACAAGTAGTAGCAGCAGTCAACACCAAAATGACATAAAAGCAACAGATTTTGCAGAAGATAATGTTATTTATGAAAGAATTTTAACAGGAAGACATGGAAAAAAGGTTGAAATTCCTGAAACTTATGCTGGCAAGACAGGCTTAGATTTACCTGTAATTCATTTGGCAACACTTAAAAAACATGTTCGATCTTGTTATACTGGACCTGATGGTGGATTAACTCGCGTGGGGCAAATGAGACAGCAGCCAATTGTTCGAATGGCAAATTTGGATGACGAACTTTCATTATCCTCGTATGATGATGACGATGAAGATGATGGTGATGGAAGAACTGCAAGGCTAAATATTTCTGGTGGTGGTGGAATGAATGCTTCACATTCAATGGAAGCTCTTGGTTTTCATCCATCTGATTTGGCGCCATGTTGTTCAACAGATACCTTTGATTGGACAACATGTAATCCCCTCCGGTCATATGGAGCTTCAACATCCCTTTATGAAAAGCATCCAGTTACTGGGATGAATGCCGGTACACCTATTGCAGATGTATTTGGAATAATTTCCCGTGAAAATAATGCCATTATTGCTCTTGCTGATGGAGTTAATTGGGGTGAAGGTGCTAGACTTGCTGCCAGATGCGCCATTCGAGGTGCACTTGATCATTTAAATGCTGCCGTAGAAAATGATTCCTTTGATACTACCACAGATGTATTCCATTGTATGTTGGGTGCCTTTCATGCTGGACATTCATTGATCTTACAAGAAGGCGGGGCATTGACGACTTTATGCGTTGCATTTGTTGCACCAATTAAAAACAGTGATAATTATGCCCTTTGTGTTGCAAATGTTGGTGATTCACTTTGTTTTGTTTACAATCATACTTCCGGTGTTCGAGAAGTAACTCTTGCAAGCCATGACATCGCACAAATGAGGGATATGAGAGATGCAGGTGGTGCTCTTGGTCCTGTAGATGGCCGAAATCCACAACTTCATAATCTTACATGTTCCATGACATTCGTACAAGAAGGTGATATTGTTTTTATTACAAGTGATGGAGTCTCCGATAATTTTGATCCAGTTGTTGGAAAATTTTGTGTTATTAAAAAAGAAGAATCTGAAAAAGAAAATTGTGAAATTATTGAAGAAATTGCACCAAAAACAAGGTAAAAAAGATCGTATACAAATTTGCAACAGCTAAATATGTTATTATTTTTAGTAAAGCACAATTTTTTAATCGAGGAAGTAAAACTTCTTCCCAAATTGATCCAATTGTTTCATGTATTCCACAGCGACAAAGATGTAATGCAACTTTGCCATGTGTAGATGCCATTGAACGACATGAATTAATGCTTCTTCGAATGGCAGATGTTATTGCCAATGGTGTAAATCTTAAAAATCATTTCTTTGAAGATAATAGCCCTTATACTGAACCCCATACTCCAGAATCTGGGATTGGCACTCCATCATCACATAATACCGTAACCTCGCCTCGGGTATCAAGAAAAAACTCTACCACTGCCGCAGAAGTTTGCAAAAATTTAGTATCATTTGCTCAACAGTTATCAGCGTAAGCATAATAAATTTAAAAAGTGTTAAAATAAATACTGTAAAAATTTTTTTAGAGGGAAACGTCGAACATTAGAAGATCCAGAGCTATATCGACAAAGAACACATTCAAAAACTGAAGAAAAACTTCGAAGAAAATTGATCAGAAATATGATTATGGAGGTATACATTGTAGGTAAAAATACAGTAATTAAAAGTTTAATTGCAGATGCCTGGTAAACTTGATCATGCAAGTGTTGTTGCCTTCAAAGTTGGTGAATGGGATCCTGAAAAAGATATTGATGGAAGCCCAGAAGCTGAAACCCCAATTGCCGTTGATTTAAAAATTTCAAGAGAAAATTCACAGTCACCAAATCCATTATTATCTCAAAATGATGATTCAAAGAAATTGGGAGCACCAATTGGAAATTGTATTAGTTTATTTTGCAAACCATCTGAATTTAGAAGCACTGGAATCACTCTTATCAAAGAAGATTTTGATCATGCTGAAAAGAATATCTTTAAATTGGATCTTCCACCAGAACTTGAAAAAGAAGTAGAATTAACACAATCTCCCCGACGACGAGCAACTCGAAGTCCATATGAAGAAACTCCGATTACGGTAGAAGAAGTATCATCACCAACTCGAGCAGGCGTAATTCCACGAAATAAAAATAAGAAAAAGCATGTAAGAAATTCACCATTCCGACACACGCTTGGAGTTGATGTTGCATGGCTTAAACGGCTGGTTATTCGACAACCAAGTAATGAAAATGTTTTTCATCCACCATTAGCTGCTGCACATTCATCGCAAATGACCTCTCAATCAAGTATTGCTCAAAGTCCTGTAACTTCTTCAACCACGTCACCACCTGGTTCAAGGCATCATCGGTAAGCTAGATATGCTCATAAACAAAAATTTAATATTGATTCAAATTTTAGTCCCAGTTATGCACCACCAGATGTTCCACGACCATTTTCATTTAAAAAATTTTTTATGAAGCCAACAAAATCAGATTCTCATTGTCTTCCCCCAACATCATCATCATCACAACTTCGATCTCCAAATGGTGGTTGAAAATAGATATGTATGTATAAATGCAAAATTAAACATTTTTTACTCGGTTCTTAGCCTTTATTCTATAAGTGAAATAATAATACGCATTTTTGTAAAAAATACTTTTAAAGAAATAAAAATTTGTACATACACCACATAGATAGATAAATAAATGAAAGAAACATACAAAAATACTTTGTTGATATTCTTTTATTTCTTTTGATCATCATTTCCTGAGCTTTGATTTTTGCCATCTTCTTGTTCTTGTGGTTCTGAAGAAGAAGCTGATAATTGATTTAGCTTTGCTGTCAATGCTTTTGCATATTGTTCACGATAGAGCGGCGAAAGAACGTCTAATAATTGATAAATTGTTTCAAAATAACGAGAATGAAATTCAAGCTTTCGGAAGTCACCATTCATACAATCTTCTCGATTTGAGCATACCCGCCATCCACGTTGTGTTAATTCAATGCAATATGTGTCGCCTGAAATATTCATTAACAATTAAAAATAAAAAGATGTAAACAAAAAAAGCATACCTTCAAGAGTGTGTAAGTTTAAAAATATTAAATCTGGAGTACGTGATAGCACTTCACTAATACAAATACTTTGAACAAATGCGGCAACTTCTTTTACCGCTGAAATTGCTTCAATCTCTAAGAGAGAGAGCTGTGCACATGCATCACATCCAGAACCATTTGAACTTGATGAACCACGTCGATTTGAGGACATCTTAAATATTTAAAGATTGTATCATTCAAGAAAATAATAATAATGTTAGTTTGTAGTAAATGTAATAATAAAAGTTTTGAACACAACATTTTTTTTGAAGCAATTAATTTTTTTAGAAAATGACAGTGAAAAATCCCACGGCGAAACATAAATTTTTGCAACTTTTAAAAATTCAAAAAAAACGTGAACTTGAAAACTTTTTGTTGCAACTTTATAGTTTTTTATTTGCTTTGAACTTTAGAAATTTATTTTTATGCCTATACTTATTTTACCGTCATGAATAAAATCTACAAAAATCCAGTTCCAAAAAAGAACAACTATCACTTTTTCATAGAGAAAAGCTTAAAAAAATGAAGAGTAATTTAATTTCAAATCTCAAAGTTTGACATTAAGTCTTTATTAAAATTTTTGCCATGGGATATAACTATAAAATAATTTTGATCAACTAGCAAACACTTTTAAAAACACTTTAAAGCAAATGTGTACAAATTTGGTCAACAAAATATCACAATTTTGGGTATCTTCTATGAATGCAGACGAACATAGTTATTGATTATAGTGTCTATGTTTTTATTTTGAAGGTTCTTTCATTTAAACACGCGGCTCTTACCTGTCCACCCATTCTTTATCAATATTTACTTCCTTTAATGAATTTGTAAAAATATACTAAAGTTAGGAATTAAAACCTTTCTTTTAAAAACTAGCCGACAGCTCCAAAATGTTTTAAAATTGAAAAATAAGAATAGAAATAAAAAAATACGTGAAAAAATCTTTATTTCGTTTTTTCTTTTATGTACATAGAAAAAGAAAATTTAACAGTTGTTTCAAAACAAAAAATCTTCTCTTTTTAAAAAATAGAATATGGAAGAAGTCAAGTAAGATTAAAGTGCAATTAAGTTTTTTGATATACTTTTTTTTATTTCCCTAAAATTATTGTCAACTTTTTTAAAACTATGAAAAAAAATAATATGGAAAGGAAAGGCAACCAAAAACAATATGAAATCAAAGAATGTTATTTTATGATGATGACACCAGGGGTCATGGTCTATAAATGAGAGAGAGAAATAAAGAGGGCCGGCAATAAATGAATGGATGATGATGAATGATATTTGGCAATGATGGAAAGTCGAAAACAAAAACCCTTTGGGGTTTAAAAATTAAGTTTTTTAAAAAAAAAGTAAGTGGCATTTCATTTTTTTGCAGGAAGAAAAAACAATTGTGGACCCGAAATTAATAAATTAAATTTAAACGTTTAAAAAAAGAAAGACAAGAAGAATGTTTTTAACAGGCAGTTGAGAGAACTTGAGCTAAATTTCCAGATGAGCCATCACGACAAAAATCCCGGAATACATCTGTTGCTGTCAGCAAAGCAGGTCCAAAATCTGTGATATCTTGAGTTCGATGTGGAACATCTTCAGGATGTTCTTGAAGGAGGAAAGTTGTATGCCGGCTTTCTTGAGATATTGTAACAAGGATATGATCCATATGTGTTCGAAAGATTAGCTTAACATATCCAGAGATATTGACCTAAAAAAGAATAAAATGTATGCGTCAATATTTAGTAAATACATACTTGGCATGTGCCATCAGATAGAAGCATAAAAATGCCTTTATTGAATTTTTTATAAGCAATAATATGAATGCAATCTGGTGTAACATCACGCTTTGAATTGTCAACAGGAACACTGGCATGAAGATTGTAATCCATGTAATGCCTCATTTTTTCCATTTTTTCAATTAATTCAAGTTGCCATTGTGAAACTGATCGTGCTGTAAATAAATTGCATTCATCTTGCATCTTTCTTGGCCAATATGCATAAAGTTTTTCGTCCGCTCTAAAACAATAATACCATGTTAGCATTTGAGTCATTCCTGCTTCTCTCTCTTAAACAATGAAGCAAAAAGAGAAAAACATACGTGACAGAGATAGCTGAATCATCAAGGAAAAGTGCTGTACGAATACCATTCTTTAAAGTACAACAAAATCCAAATCGATTTGTATAATCAACCCATTTCGAGACATATAAATCTGGGAGAGTATTTTCATCACAGATATCCGCTGTTACTTTACTCGAATCTTCATTGGCATCTTCCAACAAAGTATCAACAAATCGAACATATTTCTCGAGAATTCTTCCAATCCCACGACTAAATGATGATGAAGGATCATTACCGTAACCGGAGTCAACATTTATCTTTGATGAAAGACGTGAAAGTGAACGCGGGCTTCGACTACTGATGGCAGAAGGTGAAAGCAAATTTTGGCAAGATTTTGAATATGAATAATCCAGTTGGCTATTGAGGCAAGAACCATGTGATGAAGATCGATTAAGGGTTGAAAAAACTTCATGTCGAAGCATTTCTTGAATTGTAAGGCGCTTTGTTGGATTATCTACCAAAACTCTGTAACAAATAATTATTGTTTGCTGCATTTGTTTATGTGTTAAAAATATATGTTTACCTAACAATAAGTTCACGAGATCTTTGACTAACTGGTACATGCTCTGGTATGTAATATGCACAACGTCGAATCATATCATATGTTTTTTGAAGATGATCTGATTCAAATGGCGGTTTACCATATAACATACAATAAAATGTACATCCAATTGCCCATGATTCTGTTGCAATAGAATGTCCTCTACGACATATAACTTCAGGGGCAAGATAACTAAAATTATAAATGGAGGGTATTGGAGATATAAAATTTAAACTGATATCTTACTTTGGTGTACCACAGAGGGAATGAGTTGCAGCTTTCTTTTCTTGATTAATCGAACATGCGAATCCAAAATCAGCAAGCTTTGCAGTCATTGATGCCGAAAGTAAAACATTTCCAGGTTTAATATCTCGATGTAAAATTTGGCATTCTGAATGCAAATATTTTGTTGCTTTTAAGATTTGCTTTAAAAATACAATAGAATGTGATTCACTTAATTTTGTATCTGAAATTATCACAATACAATATGCTGATAAGGAAATGAATGTGTGTGTTTCTTACTTGGTCGACTATTAATATAATCGAGTAATGTGCCGTAAGGACAGTAGTCTAACAACAAATAAACATTATATTGATCTTGAAATGTTGAAAAAAGTGATACAATATTAGAATGTTGTAACCTTTTATGGATATCAATTTCACGTTGAATTTTATCTCCATAACTTGGAGATTGAATTTTTGAAAGTGAAATAACTTTGATGGCAAATGTTTCAGAATCTGATGTGGCTCGATAAACATACGCAAAACCACCCTAGAAAAATTTGAATAACGATGTGTTTTCGTGACAAGAAAAATTTAAAAATAGAAACCTTTCCAAGGCATTGATGAATGGTGTATGTAGTTTGATATTTTGGATCAAAGATATACTGTGGACATAGGGGTGCCTTAATTCCCCCACTTGTTGAATCCCTTGTTTGAGGTGAACGTCCTCGATGATACATCATCTCTGATGAGGTGCCTAGAAATAATGAAAAAACCTTTAAAAATTGTTTAATAATTTTATAAAAATTTTTAAATATAATAGTTTTTTGTTATAAAAGTATTTTTTCTTGATTTTTTTGGGAGAGAAAAAAGGAGGAAATGAATTGAGGTCAAAGCTGTTTTTGAATTGAAAGAGCTTTCCTTCTCCATGACGGAAACCCGCCGATAGCCATCACTGCTGTTGCCGCCGTAAGATTATTATTGTTAGTTATGGTATTAAAAAAGAGGAGCAAGATACAAGGAAGAAAAAGAAAAATAATAAAAGAATGGGGACATATAGATAGAGGAGATGATGAATCAGTGCAGTCTAATGGTACTATAGAAATATTGACAAAAAAATAAAAAGGGTTTTCTTACTTCACTTTTTTGTGATTATCAATAAACAGAACACCTCCGCCAGTGACTCAGAAGCAGAAGGTGAAAGAAAAAAGGCTTAGCTAATGCTTGAATTTTATTTTATTATTCAAGCCTTTTACAGTCAATCTCTAATTGATTTCTTTTTAGTATTAAGTGTGTCTTGAAGCTTCAAAATTTTAAATTTCAATGATTCGGAGATAAGTATTGTATTACACTTACCAGGTTGGGCACCACGACGATTAAAGCGACGATCAACCATTAAAAAATTTGCATAACGGCTCCCCTTTGTTGAGATATCAAATAATAATAATCGATTGATTAACACTGATCTTTTTTGAAGGTTTAATTAAGAAGAAGAAGGACCATTTAGGGAAGAGATGAAAACATGGAAAAGGTGTTAAAAAATCTAAAAATTTGTCATATAATTTTTTTAGTCCGTCTGAATCAATCAAAAGAAGAAGACGATAAAAAAACGGGCAAAAAAAAGGAAAATCAACGACAACAACAAATGTACGAATATTTTTTTTTCTTTATCTTCGGCTGCTGCCAACTAAAAGTTTTCTGGTGATGGTGTTCCACGCTCGTTCACTCACGAGCTCTCTCTCCTTTCTTCTTTTCTGCCGCAAAAGGTTGTACGAAAATAAAAGCAAATAGCGCGGATCGAGCAGCAGCCGCAAACAAGGGGAAGAAGAATAAAAAAGGAAAAAAAAAAAAAAACGATGGGTTTCCTTTTTTAGTCAGTCTTATTCCTTCAAGTTTTTGCAGCATCTGCTGGATGCTGATGGGCTACTGCTGCGGCTGATGCCTCGGCATCGATCAAAGTTATCACCTGTTTATTTTTACATACACGATTTATTTGATAGAAAAAAGGCATGGAATTGAAACGAAAAAAACTAAAATAAACTATTTGTTTTGCCCAAATATTTTTTATAGCAGCAGTTTTTTTCTTCAAATCAAAAAAGCAGCTTCTGCTTTAACAGAAAAAAAGAAGAAGTTTGATAACAAGACAGAAAAGTGGAAAAGTGGGAACTAATAATATTTTTTATCGCAAAAATATCAAAAAAGCATGCTTCCGGAGTATAGGGAGAGAAAGCACTTAAAATAACATAAACCTGTTGGGAAAATTTTTTTTTCATTTTTTTGAAGAAGATACATAAAAAACAAAATTGTAAGATTTTGATTGTAAAAAAATAGTATGAAAAGGTCCTTCAAAAAACTTTTGGTTAAAAATGGTTGAATAAAAAAAGAAGCAAGAAAAATGCCCTGTTCTGTTTGAATTTTTTTTGACACAGTTTTTTTATGAATAAAAAAAGCGTAAAAAATATTTTTTTTCAAAACCATAACATGGTACCGTAAAAATGTTTCTCAAAAAAATGAATCAGAAGGCCAAAGCTATAAAATAGGTCAAACAAAGTTTTATTTCAAATTTCAAGGATTTTAAAGCCACATAGTTTTGAAATTTTTACAGTTACTCCTTTTTTTAAATTATGGTTTAGAAACATACAAGTTAACTACAGTTAAATCTTTAAACAAATGTTTAACCACTCATTTTCATTCATCACACACTTGTCTAACACGTAAAAACGGTAGTTCAAAAATCCTCGATAAATGAAATTGAGTCTTTTTAACTTAAACGGACTTTTTAAAAAATATCTTCCACCCTCTCTAATGCTATTGATTTGATCGACAGAAAGCAAAAAAACACTTAGGAAAAGTTTTAAATACAAAGCGGACTCTTGGGTTTAAAAAACGATGAATAATAGAAAGGGGGAGAAAATGAGGGAAGGAAGCGATCACCAAAACTATTACTACTGCTGTTGCCCATTTCTCCTCTTCCTAGTGGAAGCGCGCAGAAAAAAGTGGTGGTGGTTGCGAGTGGCGGCTGGTCGCTGTTGACCAGCTCATCGAGTTCTTTTTTTTCTATCTTGCTTGCTTGAATGGTTAGTAAGTATTGCTCCTGCTGACGCTGCTGCCAACACTCTCTCTCCCTCAATGTTTTTTTAAATACATTTGAGAAAAAGAAATGCCACGATCGGCGAAGCAAGGGGAGAAAGGAGAAAACGGCCTCCCTCATTCATTCACGGTTTTTCTCTCCTCCACCACTTCTTTTGCCAAATTCACCTTTAATTTTTTTTGCGCAGTATTTTTTAGAAGGCGGAGAAGGAAGGAAGAGAGAGAGAGTGTCTAAGCTTGTCCTTCACATATTATTTAAAAAATATAGAATGAAAGAAAAAAATGAAAATGGATAGCGGTTATTTGATGGCCTTGAACAATACCCCTGCATCAGCAGAAAGAAGAAGATGAAAAAAAAATAGCCGTCGAATGATTCCCTCCTCTTCTTTCAATGTGATATTCGAAATTTGAAAATAAAAAAAACGGTATCGTTCAAAAAATTGCCATTAAACAATGGGAATTTGCAAAAAAGAGAGGGATCGGGGATGGCTCGAAACATGCATTAATGAAAAGGGGAAAGAGGAATGAATTTCATTTAGTAGTATCAAAAACATAAAACTCATTAAAAACCTATATAAAAAAGGGTATAAAAGTTTTTGAAAATTTGTGATTCATGACGATGGGAAAAAAAGAAGAAACAATCAAAAATTATTGCTGAAATAAATTCCTTTCTCTCACTTTTTTTTACTTCTTTATTTAAAAGTTCCGTTCAATTTCCTTTTATTGACAAAAAATATTTTAAATTATTTTCATGAGATCGGATCACTTTCATTTTGTCGTTTTTCTCTGTTAATTTTTTTTTCAAAAAAAAATATTCTTGAAACAAAGAAACGTGATCGAGAATAGAAGAAGGAGTGTCCTGAAGGTCAAGTGGGGTTGCCAAAGTTTCTCTTTCTCTCTCTCACTTCATTTTCTGTTGCTTTATGGAAAAAGAAAGAATCAAACACGCAAAAATGAATGAAAAATACATGTGTGCTTTTCTTTACAAAAGTCTTGATTCGCCAAGTTTTGGAGGTGAAAAAGAAGAAGTCTTTAACTCAAATAAAACAAAAATGGTTTTCTTTTTGAAATTTTTGTTTGAAAAATGTCTTTAGCGTGTTTTTAATCGACTCGATTATAGACTTTTTGTTGTTGTCTTCAAATGGCCATTACAGTTTTTAGTGGTTAGAAGAAAAAGAAAGAGAAAAAATATAATCAAAGCATAATAAAAATGAAGACGTTGCAGCAGTGTATTAAAGTGTTGGAGGAAAAAGAAAGGAACGTCATCATGAAAAATAAAAGAAAGCGTGTATGAGAGGAGAGAGGAGCAAACTTTTTTGTACTGTTTGTTTGACAACATAGAATGAAATCGTACCGTTTTATAAAAGTTTTGCAAATAAATACTTAAAAAAGTTAAAACAAAAGAAAAACGTAAAAAAGAAAAGAAAGAGATTAACAGTATATTTTTCTGGAAACATGTATTTTAGTATTAGGTAAAAATAGATTGCAAAACTTTATTGAAAGACGTTATGATTACAATCTTTTTAAGCTATTATTACAAATAAAAAAAAATATGACTTCAACCATTAAGCTATGAACAAAGCATATGATGTATTTTTTCAAAATGAAATGATGAAAATGTGAGATGCTATCAGCTCCTGAATCTTCTTTTACACTTCGAAACATTCCAGTCTAAACAACACTGGTCAGCAGAAAACCATCCTTGTTTCATTACTAACTAAAAACATATTTTTGTAAATACCTTTCGAAAAAAAAACTGTTTTATTTTTGTCAAAATTGAATTGTTTTTTTTATGTATTACTCATCGATGTTTCTAAGTATCAAAAGAGACAGCTGATTGCAGAAAAAAAGTAACAAACATCAGAAACAAAGTTCAACAAATTTTCTACAAATCTCTCTTCTTCCTCTTTTTTTCTTCTTCTTCAACGCTTTCTTCCTCTCTCTCTTTGATGTACCGACCTAATTTTTTCGATCTGTAACAAAAAAGAAAGATGATGAAGAAGAGCAAAAAAAACAAATACAAAAGAAGAAGATCATCCTCAAGGTTCTTTTTACTCAACCTCAAAAAAATATAAACTAAATCTATTAAAAAATGACATCCATAAAAGGAAACAGAAGAAAAAACAGACGCAAATTAAAAAATTAAAAAGGTCTTTCTCGATTCTTTGCTACTTACAAAGATTTTGATGATGATGACCTAAAGTGAAACAAGTTTTAACCTGAAAAAAAATTGAGACATATAAATTTATTTTATTCCAAAATCGAAATCTTTTTTTCAGGTATCTTTCTCTCTCTTTTTTTCCGTCAAAAATGATTCTTTTATTATCGTTTCTATTTCTAACACTACACACTTGCAAATTCGGAATCAATTTTTAGAGCTTTTTAAAACGGATGGTTAATCCCAGATCTTTTCAGTTTCATTGATTTTTAAAATTTGAATACCCGCTCTATTTTTACCTTTTTTTGTTACTACTTTTTTTAAAATAAATGCCTGAAATCTCTTTGTTTGAGGATTTCATAAATTTCATAAACTTTAATCTTTTTCTGGATTTGTCTAATTTCGATGCAGAAAAAAACTGGTTAAAAACCGTTTTGAAAGAAGCAGCAATGAGACCTGACAAAGATTTAAAAAAAGTTTTTAAAAAACAGTTATAAAAATGGATTTTTTAGTTCTTCTGGAGACAGTTAAAATGAAGAAGAATTCTGCTTTGGGTTTAATAGCTGTAATTTCGGCAGCTTTTGTTCTCCGTTCTGCAATAAAATTAATTATTCAAAGCTGGTTTTTATATAAAGCGGTAAGTCTTATTTAATGCAACTGGGAGTTGCGGGGTTCTATTGCATAATTAAGAGAACTAGATTAATTTTTATTATATTTGTCTTCATCACTGTTAGAGTTATTAGATATTATAACCATCTTAATTAGCACATTGAATCATATTCCCTTCATTTTCAGCCTCTATATTTCACTGCGTTCCTACTTTTATTCATTTATGCCTCTTATGAACTCTATTTCAAACGACGCCGACTTCCACCAGGACCAACACCGCTTCTTATTGCTGGAAATATGTTATCAGTATTACTAAATCCAAACCTGGATAAACTTTTTCTCAAATGGAAACAACAATACGGTGGTATTTATACTTTTTGGATGGGACCAGTACCAATGGTTTTTGTATCAGATATTGAAATTATGAAGCGATATTTTGTTAAAAATGCAGAATCATTTTCTCATCGATGGCGTAATTTCATTACAGATTCTATGCTTGGTTGGTTTTTTTAAAATTGAATTTTTAACAAAGAAACGAAGGTTAACTAATATGTTGTTTTTAAAATTACGGATGACAAAAAATTGAAAGAAAAAAATTTAAAAATTATTTGAATTTAATTTTTCTTCGTTTTTTTTTCTCTGCGATTGTGCAATATGGAAGGAAAAACAAGCAAGCAACAGAAAAAGTAGGGAAAGAAGAGGACAGATAATCACGATAAAATAAAATAAATAGAACCTGTTTTTTGTCATGTGTGAAAGAAGAAAGCCGACAAAAGCAGCACCTTTTTTGGATTTCAAATTATTGTCCAGCTGTTAAATTTTAAAAAAAGGAAGATGATTTTTTTGACAATTAAAGTGGCAAATTTTAAAGAAATTTTTAGCGCCTTTTAAAGAAGAGGGTAGAAGAAAGAAGAATGAGGGACATTTTTCACATCAAGCAATCTTTAAATTCATTCACGTGAAAAATTGCGCCAGAAAAAAACATTTGAGTTTAAAACCTTTTTTTAAAGAATCAAATAGTGTAACAAAATTTACTGTTATCTAATCTAAAGATTAATTTACCTTCACAAAATTTTAAACGTTACCATAGTAAAAACAGCTGGTTGATTAATTTTTTACGTTTGACATTTCAATCAACAATGTTAGTTAATACCTTTAAAACTTTTAGATGGCTTTAACGGTGTTGTCCAAATTGATGGAGATAAATGGCGAGAACAGCGTCGATTTTCTCTACATGTTTTGCGTGACTTCGGTGTTGGTCGAGCTTTAATGGAAGATAAAATTATGCATGAAGTGGATATTCTGATTAAACATCTTTCAAGCTTAGATTCTCAAACAATTGGAATGACACAACCCATTGCCGTTTGTGTTGGAAATATTATTAATAATATGCTGTTTGGTAAAACGTTTGAACATGTTTGTTTCTTTTTAGATATTCTTTACCGTTTTGATTTTACAATTTTAGACAGATGAAAAATTTTTAAAAATGCAAAAAATGTTGGATAAACAATCACAAATTGTTTTGAATCCAATTATGGGGCTTTATATTCTTGCTCCATTTACCACTCAAATCCCAGTGATAAATTCTTATTGGAAAGAGCTGATGGAAATAAGGGATACACTTTGGGGGATTTTAGCAGAACAAATTTTGGTAATACAGTTTTTTGTTTTTACGAAGGTTTAAATATATGATATTTCAGGAACATAAAAGAAATTTTAATCCTTTCGCTGAACCAACTGATTTCACATATGCATATTTGAATGAAATTTATGATCGTAAGCATGGTGATAAAGATATGGGATTCTTTGAGTAAGTTTTTTATGTTATAAGATAGTGTAGAAAGTCAAAGTCGATAAAAAATGATTGTCCTGACATGTCAGAGCTGACACTGATTGTGCTTTATCAAAGCAAAGCTGGTTTTTTGTTTAATTCAAGAGAAACTGTTGTCAATGATTCTTCATTCTCACGTCAAATTTTTTTTTATAAATTTGTAAAAAAGGGATAGCATTCGATCAATATTTAATTTATTTTAATAATTTTATTAATAATATTTTTTACAGTGAAAAACAATTACAAATGTTGCTGTTAGATTTATTCTTTGCTGGAATGGAGACAACAGTTACAACTGCAAAATGGGGAATGCTGATGTTAATGACACATCCAGAAGCTGCAAAGAAAGCCCAAGAAGAATTGGATCAACTACCTGAAAGAATTCTATTGGCTGATAAGACCAAATTAATATATGTCAATGCTTTAATCAATGAAATTCAAAGAACAGCAAATATTCTTCCAATAAATCTTCTTCGAGCTGTTGCAGAAGATGTTGAAATAGATGGCTATCATTTTCCGGCAGGATCAATGGTTCTTCCACAAATTTCTATTACAATGAATGATCCAGAGAATTTTGAAGACCCAGAAAAATTCCTTCCAGACCGATTCATTGATGAAAACAATAATTTAAAGAAGATTGAAGCTTTGATTCCATTTTCTCTCGGGAAAAGACAATGCTTAGGAGAATCTTTAGCACGGGCTGAATTATTTTTAATTTTTGCAAATTTATTAAGGAATTTTGATTTTGTATGCCCTGATGCAGCTAATCCGCCATCACTCCAGCGAGTGTATGGTTTAACGGTTTCACCAAAGCAGTATCTTTGTCTTATCAAAAAACGTGTAATTTAATTTATTTTCTTTTTCATTTTTCGGGATATGGTATAGCTTTATGCATTTCTGTTCTTTTTCTTTCTTTCATTTTTTGCTGTAATTATTTGATGTGTTGATTTGGGTTTTATCGTTCGTTTCTTGAATGTGCAATAAATGTTTTATTAATTAATTTACACATTTTCTAAATGAAGCTATCCAATTCACAATAATAACCTTTGCCACTGTTTGCTCTTACACATTTTGGTCAATCTTGATGAACTTATCCTTTTTTTCTACTGTAACCCTAAAAACCGCGAAAATTTGTAACAATAGTAATAAAAATGTGCTCGAGTGTTTTACAGCCTTCAAATATGGCACTATATTCCCTTCTTCTGCTTTATCCACTCACTCTCTGAAAACCATAAAAACTCTAAAAATGCCAAAACTGAAATACATTTTATTTTTTGTGGAATTTTGTTGTCCAAAAAACTGTTTTTTGTCATCCGAAAAAAGCTTGAGGTCAAAAAAAACAACGACAAATTTGTCATCAAAAAAACTGAAACACAGATTTATGATCAAACTTATTTGGAAGGGTAATTTGAAGAAGATTTACTTGCCACCAGCTGCGTGCGGTTTAAAGCTATTTGTCATTTCAGAAAAAATAAATAAATAGGCGCGCAAGTGATGTACTTTCACTTTTTTTTCTTTTTGACAAATCTGACATAAAAAAGTGATGAACTTTTTTTTGACAAGTTTGAATTTTTAAAAAAAAGAGGTTTGAAAAAAGACATTGATGCAAATATGCTCTTTTTTAAGGCAAAAGTTTAAGTCCCTTGAAATAGATATTCCAGAGGTCAATAGAAAGAAAGGGTTTTATTATTGTAATTTGGCGACTGATCTCAGGTAAGCTTTCTTTCGAGAAAAAAGAGAGACACAAAAGAAAGAAAGAACAGCAGCATCCAAAAACATTTTTGTGATAGATCCAAATCCAATTTACAGCAGCGCCTATCAAAAGAGGCCCCCCGTTTTGTTGCCGCTTTTTTTCTATTTTGCGCGTCTGTTCATAAACTTCTTCTTGCGGATAAAAGAAAAGAAGTTCATTGCTTTGTAATAAAATATAGTTTTTATATTTTATAAGATTCACAGTTCTCCCTTGGAAGGGAGGCTTTTTTAGAAGGAGAAAGAAAAGATTATCGTAATCTCCCTTTACACTCATTTGTAATAGAAACTCGAGAACTTTGATGAAAACCCGACGAATTCTTTTTTTCCATTCGATTAAATTTCTAAAAATACCTTTCTTTTTAGTCAGGAAAAAAGCTTTCACTTTCATTTTTACTTGTTTTCTTAAAAAATATATATCAATCAAAGCCAAAAACAATCATAGATACACTTCTTTTTTAACTTTTTTAGAGCCCCTCAGATCTCTCAATTTTCATCAAAAATAAGTTCGTTAAAAAATTAGTCAGAAGACATAGAAAAGCAAGAAGAAAAAAAGTATAAAGGTATATTGCCTTAAGGCCCCCAAGAAAAAAAAGAAAGACAATGTCGTCAATGAAAATGAATTGGATGTGGATATTTAAGACGGCAACATTACAACCATCTCTTCTTCTTCTAACAAAAAAATGAATGAAAAGAAAAAAAAAATGATGTGATGATTTGTTGAAAGCAGCGACTATGAAAACGATGAATCGAGAAAAATAGAGGGAATTTTTTAACGATGCATTGACAGCTTTGTTGATTTGCAGTAAGTGCCCTAAATATTTTGTAGATAGATTGATCACTGCTTTTAAAAAAAAGAAAGACATAGAAAAACACTGTAAAGCTTTCAAAGAATTGAAAAGTATTGAAGAAGCAAATAATAAATTTTCTTTTTATTATCAGTGTAAAAAATGGGACTCAGAGAACAATAGAAATATAAAAGAGATACGGTAAATGCCAGAGGGCATTAAAATAAGAGCTAGCATAAATTAAATTCTTAAAACATGATTTGAAAAAGACTAGAGCTTTGAAGAAAAATTAAAAGAAAGAAGAAGAGTGAACCGCCGTATTTAACAAAATTAAAAAGTATGAAATGAAAGAATTTTGTTTCTTGACGACTTCAACAAAAATATTTTTGCAGGAACAACAAATGCAATATTTTTCGCCAAAAATCGTCATTTTGGTGGATTTTTTAAGCACATTTGCTGCAACAATTGTTTTAAAAGTTTGTTTTTAATCGTCGCAAAACAGCTGAATATCAAAAAAATAATGCTTGTGTTAACAACATTTGCCAAATCTCTTTAAAGCAAAAGCCAAAAGAGCGCAACTGTTTTGATCTTAACAGCTTGTTAAATTTTACCACATATATCAACAGCTAGTAATAATTTAACACTAATATTACTGTTAAATAAAAAGCACATATTTTAATCCCGCCCCCTAATGCCTTTGATTTAAGTAAAGCAAATACAGTACTCCATTGCTTTGCCTCCTAATAAAAGGCGGAGTTCGGCACAAAGCAGGAAAAAAAAACTTTTTTTGGGATGCCTTTCCTCACGGCAGGGCCATCGTCGCTTTTTTGCTTTCCTCTGCAAACAGTTGCCCATCGATAGCAATTTCAGAGTCAGTTGGTTTTGGTGGAACTTCTGTTAAAAAAATTGTTGTTAAAGCAGCTGCCAATATACACGTTCCTTTATTCTCTTATATTCTCAACATCATCTTTTGAAGAAGAAGAAAAAAAAGCTTGAAACCGATTGTGGCAAAAAGGTAAGGAAGCGCTTATACATTATACATTCATTCCCCACCAACTGTTTATATAATTATCAAAAAAGAAAAAATTTGTTTCTAAGGGTGGAAATAAATTTGCGCATTTTTCTTAACAACTTTTGTTACCGCCTGTTCCTAACAAGAGGTCGGAAATTTAATCACAACTGTGTCAATGGCACTTTCTTTTTTACATGAGATCTTCTTGACCATCACTTGCTTGAGCATGGCACTGATAAGCATTGAATTAAAAGAGAATATGCATATAAATTTATAGATGAATCAAGAGCAACAGCAATCATATGATCATCCCCTACAGTATTACTCTCCTGCAACAGCAGTCCCCGTTCGAACAACTGATATAACACAGCTACAAACTTTTCAAGATTATGATACACTTTATCGTTATCAGCCAACATATTATGCATATGCACCTAATCCAATCTGCACTGCTGCACCAGTTGTTCAACAAACAGTATATGGTGAATTTCAAGCTACAGATGGTGGCGGCTTCCTTCAAATTCCACTTACACGTTCAACAGAAGAATTTCGTCCTGCAAATCCTCCTCAAATAATTCTGAATCAAGTTCCACCACAACGAGAAGTTATAAAGCAGGAAAAGAAAGAACAATTCATTGATGCTAATGTTGTTAAAGATGGTCAGTCTTTTTTCGGCTTTGCTTAAAAATTTGTTTATAAAAAAGTCGCGCAAAAAATGAGAGTGAAAATTTTGAAGGATTAAAAAGAAGCAAGATAAATAGCCTCTTAAACAAGTGTTTATTCGTTTTTAAATGCCGAAAGAAAAAAAAAGTTTTTGTTTTTGAGTGCCGACAGGGAAACTTAAATAAAAAAATGAGGAAGAGGGGAAAAAAGAAATGTAATTTGTTCGTTTTTTTTGTTTCACAAAGAAGCCGGTGATCGAGCTTTGAAGCCAAGAAAGAAATAGTAGCACGGGATTTGATTTATTTGAGATTGCGCGAAAATTTAATGCATTTCAAAATTTTGAATTTGGCATTTAATTTAACGCTTTTAAAACATTGGGATTGAAATAGAACAAATTTTTGTTAGAAATTTAAAGGGGATATAAATAAATAAGAAGATAAGCAAAATGCCTGAAAAATGATAAATGCTAAGAAAATAACATTAATTTGCAGGTATAGATGCTTCATCAAGTGGAATCACGGATCATTCAGATATCAATGATAGCTTGGAAACAACTCCAACAAAGAAAGGCGGAAATAATGGACAACCAACAAAACGATGTAAGCTTTCATAAATCTCTGAAAACAATCTTTTATTACCATAATTTTTTTGCAGTAGATCGTCGAAAAGCCGCCACCATGCGTGAAAGACGAAGACTTCGAAAAGTTAATGAAGCCTTTGAAGTCGTAAAACAACGAACATGTCAAAATCCAAATCAACGATTGCCAAAAGTTGAAATTCTGAGAAATGCCATTGATTATATTGATAAACTTGAAAGAACTTTGGGAGAATTGGGAAAACCAACAGATATTATGACAGCTCGAAATGGTGTTGTAAGTATGAATGGTGATTATCTTCAAGTATCTGGACCACCATTTTACAAAACAAGACCCCCATACATTGATGCAGAAATGGAAGATGAAAATGGTAAGCGTTTATATGAAAGAGATTGTAGTTAATCAAAGCTATTATAGGTGGATATTATCGACAATCTGCAGTTTTTCGGCAACCTCAACAAGATTTCAATGCCATTCCAGCAGCACAACCTCAACCACGAAAATACCGTCGAAACAATGCTGGAACTCGAGCTCCAAGAACTCGTAAAAATCAAGCTGCTGCAGCTGCTGCGGCCGCTGCCGCTTCTGCTATTGCTGTTACATCGGCATCTTCCACTGACCTCATGCCAATTGATTCCCAGCAACAACAAATCCAAGAAATGCCAGTTTCAACAATGCCTGAAACTATCGTAACTTCATCTTCTGCTGGTCCAACAGTTTTGATGGAAAATATTAAAACTGAATAACTCTTCTTGTTAAATTTGTGTATCACTTTTTTTATAGATTTTTAATAACTTTAGAAAAAAGTATTTTGTAGTCATATCACTTTTTATTTTTATTTTATTGTTTTGATTGCTTTGGTTCAAGCTTTAATGCGGTCACTTTCATTCAAAAGTGCTATTATTGTCCTTTTTAAATCTGTTTTGCCATGTTTTTACCCTCCCTTTTGTCTTCAAAATTTTTGTGCCATTTTATTTTATTATTACAAAAATATTATATTTGCAAAAAGTATTGTATTTCTTTGTCCATTTTGAAAGTTATTGTTATTACGTCTTTTATTCAAAATTAATAAATTTTACATCATAAAATAGATGTTATTACAAAATATAAAAGAGAACACATCTGCAATCATATCCTTTGTCATCACATTTGCAAAAGGAGCTCTTCAAATATGATGCATGTTTCATGGAAAAGAATGTTTTTGAAAGATAAAACAGATACCTAAAAGTCAAGGTTAAAAAAATTAAAACTAGTCATTTTTTGATTTCTGAAAGAGTGTTTCAATTTCAGGATTCGCCTTTAACTTGATCTTTATCAAATTATCGTTGAAGATCAAATTAAACAAGTTGATTAGTTTAGATCTTATTTTTTAAAACTTCAATGTAAAAATGTAGTTTTTCTTTAAAACTACAAGATACTCTTTCATTAATTATAAAAAAAGGAAACTTTTTTAAAATAAATACTGATTTCTGTCCTTTTTCTTTCTTCTTTTTTCCAACCAAATACGTAAAAAAGAAAGAAAGTTCAAATAGTTTTCGGGTTATTAATTACATCATCACTGCTGCAATATTATATTGTTTAATATCAAATATTTGCCCTTAACATTTTTTCAACGATGGAAAACCAAAGTCAGAGAGATGATAAAAAGGGTAAGAAGAAAATCATATGTGTATAAAAGGCGCTTTGTTTGGAAAAAACTGTCTTCATTGTTGATTCTTTTTTTATCATTGAATTACTGTGCTTCGAGAATTCATTGCTTCTCAAAAATTTTTGAATTTTTTTAATTATATATTTCTGATAAAAAAAAATAACAATAATAAAATTTCCAGAAATGCCAATAATTAAAGAGAATCCAGAGCTGGGTCAACTAAACCCCAAAAAAAGAACACCTCGGGAATTTTTTCAAAAATATTTTCTACATGGTAATTTACAATATTCTGCTTTGTTAAAATATTTATAAACATATTTTTAGGGCAACAGCTGATCGATGAACAAGAAATTCAATTTGTTTCATCAAATGCCGACAGTTTTGATCACATTTTGATGCAAAAATATCGTAAAATTTTTGCTTTTCTAATTCCATTTGTCGTGGCACAGGTAACTATTGTTATTGCTTTATTATTGTTTACCCCTTTGTTGTTTTAAGTTTGTATGGTGGTGCACAGCAATTAGATTTGATTATTTTTCATTATATGAAACACATTGGGAATTACCCGCTACAATGATATTTGGGGCAATTGTTGCAGGTTAGAATTTTATTACTGAAAAGCTATCTCCCATTTATCAAACATCTTGAAATTTACAGGGATGACAGCAGAAGGCGGCGGTGCTATTGCTTTTCCTGTAATGACTTTCATTTTACATTTATCTCCAAAGTGTGCAAGAGATTTTTCATTAATGATTCAATCAGTTGGTAAGATTGCATACACTTACAGTACGTAGTTAATAAATGTATTGCTTTAAGGAATGTCATTGGCATTGTTTGTAATTCTATTCATGAGAATTCAAATTGAATGGCGAGCAATCACTTATGCCCTTATTGGAGCACTTCCTGGTGTTGTCTTTGGATTCCATGTGGTTTGTTGATTTAGCCTTAAATTAACCCAAATTTAAAATTGCAAATTTAAGATTGATGAAATGTTTAATGGCCCCGAAAAGAAGATGTTATTCGTTTCTATTTGGGCAGCCTTTGCAATTTCCTTGTATATTTTAAATCGAGAAAAAAAGAGAACTACAGTACCTGTGATTCAATATTTTTGTTTGTGGAAAGCTGTGGTTCTAATGGGGACTGGATTTATTGGAGGTTTGTTATTGATTACGTTTTTTGAAAACAAACATATTAAACCAATACCATTTATATTTTAGGAATTTTTACATCTTTTGCTGGTTCCGGCGTTGATATAGGTAAATTTATAAGATCTACAAACTTCTTTAATTACAAACCTTTTAGCCACATTTTCTGTAATAACTTTGCTTTTCAAAGTTAATGAAAAAACAGCAACCCCAACAACTATTGTAATTATGGCACTATTGTCACAATTTAGTTTCTTTTGGCGGGGAATTGTTACAGCTGATATTGATCCATTAGCATTGAACTACTTACGTGTTACGATTCCCGTGGCAGTTACATTTGCACCATTTGGTTCATTCCTAGGCAGTCATTTTCATAGATTGGTAAATCTTTGGAAATATTGTTGACTCTTATAATTATCAAAAAATTTCAGACCCTTGCCTGGTTTGTCTGTATCCTTGAATTTATTGCATATTTTGGTTTCCTTTGTACAATGCCAGCTTGGCCTCTTCTCGTTGCATCTGTGGCAATTCTCTTAATTGGTTTTGTATTTTTTTCATTTTTAAGTCGAGCTGGTAAACGTTTAACTGAAGAAGAATTGGGTATAACAGATCCTCATGCAATTGTTCCAGCAATAACCGATGAAATTGTTATTTGTAAATAAACTTGAATTTTATAAAAACTGTTTTTTATTTATTTAAATAAATTTTTTACACGTAAAATCTTGGACTTCTGCCACGTCGAAATCGACCAATTACATGTCCACATTCAGGACAATAATGAATGTAATCTGCAAATGGCGTCAAAAAACATGGCAACGGTGCGCATGGCCATAGAAATGTTAGAATACAAAATGCTACTGAAATGTATGTAAATCGGCCAACAACTGGACGAGGACGGGTTTCAACAGCGTTCTAAAAAGGGGGAATCTTTTTTGTGTTTAAAACAATAAAAGCTTACCCTGCAACGACTGCAATAACATTTGACAGGTTTTGTCATGAAATTATGATCCGGCCGAATTCGATGTGGCTTTGCTCGTGAACTTAATCGTGGATCACTATTTCGATGTGAGCCAAATTTATTATTCTAAAATTCAGCTTATTAATTCTACTACTCCAAAAGTATCCTTACATTTAGAACATGATCATTGTTATTAGCTCTTACAACAATTTCACTATATTTTCGAGGGACAGGTGGTGATAGAAGTGTTGTAGAACGTTTCCGGCGAAGAGTTTTTCTTGCCCATATATTTGCATAACATCGAGCTAGCTGCTTTCTCTTCCTAAATCGCAGTTATCAGTTTGTTTTTTGATTTACAAAAGCAATTACAATGAAATTCTTTTCCTTTCGCCAGTTCTAACTTCAATCACACAAAAAATAGCTCCAAGTAAAATTCCACCTGCAACCAAAACAAAGATATCTCTCATATTTACCAAAGCTAAACGAGCTGGAGTTTTATGTGTTTCATAGATGCATGGCTTCTTTCCAGCTCCATTGATCCATTTAGCATCTAATTGTTCCATCATTCCATTTTCAGCTAACCTTAGAATTGCGTTTGTGATATGTGGAGTCCAAGCAGAATTCTGTGCAAAGTTAGTCATAATATGCCATGCAAATAACGCTTACCTTTTGTAATCCAACCCCATAAGCTG